>CM029132.1:6500619-7100619 GCA_016859345.1 Istiophorus platypterus | reverse complement strand
AAAAATTGCACCGGATCACATTCATGCATCATTTATCCCTCGTGCTTCGGTAGGCAATCTGAATCCAGCGCAGGAATAGTGGATTCCACCTCCAGCAATTAAACTACTATATAGAGAGTTAAGTAGAGAATGTAAATACATTGAACGCAAAGGGTGTAACTGGCTGTTTTAGTCCTGACTCTTGCCTTTAAGAATGTCTTTGCACCCGCATTCAAAATGCATTAGAGCAAGAAATCTAACACAGTGTGGGAGCACAGACAGTACTTTGATGGCTGTTAAATTTAGACAAAAAAGGAGGCGCTGCACCAGTAATCAATGCGGCTTGAAGAATTTATTGTCTCTTCCTTTTTAACTGTTTAACTATGCAAACACATTTGCTATTGGGGTTTTTGCAGCTTTGAATGAGGCTATGAGAACAGTGTGGAGTCCATGACTTCAGGATTGAACTTTTTGCTCGATGAATAAACTATTATTAATTGTGTGCACCCCTAATTTGCACAACTGAGTGTACATAAGTGAGTTTGGTCTTCCCATATGCATGCCCACACCCTTGTCTTTAAACTGTGTGGGTGTTAAACTGTCTTTGTCTCTCTGCATGTGTGCATGTGTGTGTTTTACCTCAGCAGGCACCATAGTGCTCCCTGCCTGTTCACAGCATTAATGCTCAACCTTGTCCAAGGTTAATCTGTCACTCTTGCTGTATATTTGCATTCATTCTTATCTGCACCTCACCACTCAACTGTCTATCTGCCCCAGCCGCTGCTCAAACTTAATCGTCTTTGTACATTATAGATGAACCTCCAACAAAGTAGACATACACACATGCACACGCACACACACACTCACCAATCTCACGTCCTGTTGCTGAACCTATTTCCTTTAAAAACCACTTCCTAACCACACCCACAACACACATTCCCAGACTGTCAATATTTGCTTTATATTTAATGTTTTAGCAAGCCATTAAGCTGACTGCTTCTAGAAAATTAATATATTTATCACTGCACGGGGGCCAAAGTTGGATCTAAGTGTTTCTCTCTCCAGGAAGCACTAACTTTATACTTTTGCAGGAGCTGCACAGGAGGGCAATGAGATAACTCTGGCTCTTTCAGTTTTAACTGAGGAAACAAAAGGTTGGCTCCTAATTAATAGCACAGAGTTGTTCCCTCATTTGGAATAATGTGCCAAGCCAATGCATAGGCAAAAGTTAGAGTTTTTACAATTAAATATGGATTTTCTCATAGTGAGGCAGCATGAAAAAGTTTGGACACCCCTGAACAACAACTGTACTACAGGGAATAGTCATGAAAGTAAAAGATGAGCCAATTTCCAAAAGGCAGATAGTTAAGATGAAAGATTGCTTCAATATTTTAAGCAAGATTACCCTTTTATTTCCATCTTTTAACGGTTTCCAAATCACAAAAAAAGGAAAAAGGGCCTGAAAAAACAGCTTGAGCTCCCTGCGTGGTCAGTACTTAGTTACACCCCCTTTAGCAAGTATCACAGCTTGTAAACACTTTTTTGTTGCAGCTAAGAGTCTTTCAGTTCTTGTTTGGAGGATTTTTCGTCCTTTCTTTTTTCCAAAAGGCTTCTAGTTCTGTGAGATTCTTGGGTTTTTCTTGCATGCACTACTCCTCTGAGGTGCTATCTACAGATTTTCGATGGTGTTTGGGTCTGGGAATGTCAGGGCCGGGGCAAAACCTTCGGTCTTTGCCTCTTCAGGTCATCCATTGTGGATTTTGTAGGTGTGCTTAGGATCATTATCTCATTGTAGAAGCCCCCTCTTTTCATCTCCAGCTTTTTTACAGCATGATTTTTATTTTGAGAGTTTTCTAGTATTTAATTGAATCCATTCTTCCCACTACCAGTGAAATGTTCCCCGGCTGCCACTGGCTGCAACAAAAGCCCAGAGCATGATCAATCCACCCCCGTGCTTAACAGTTGGAGAAATTCTGCATTTTTTTCTCCGAGCAAATCTTTACTCATTGTGAACAAAATGTTCTATTATAACTTCATCAGTCCACGGGGCCTTTTTTTTTCTGAAATGCAACAGGCTGCTTCAGATGCTCCGTTGCAAACATCTGACGCTGAATTTTGTGGTGAGGAAACAGGAGAGCTTTCCTCCTGAAGATGAAGGTCATATTTGTGCAGTTTGTCGCTGCGCAGTAGAACAGTGCACCACCACTGCAGAATCTAATAAATCTTCCTGAAGGTTTTTTGCAGTAAAATGGGAGGTTTGCCTTTCTAGCAATTCTACGAGCAGTCTTCTCAGAAAGTTTTCTTGGTCTTCCCGCCCTCAACTTCTGATCTACACCATTCCTGTTCACTGCCATTTCTTAATTACATTGCAAACTGAAGAAAATGACTACCTGAAAACACCTGACTATCTTCTTCTAGACCGCTCCTGATTTGAGAGCATCAATTATTTTAAATTTTCAGAGAGCTAGGCGGCTGCCTAGAGGAGCCTGTGGCTGCTGATTGCTAAACAACGTTTGAGGAGTCAGAGTGTTTATAAAGCTTTGAAATTTGCATCACCTCGCCTTTCCTAACCATAGTTGTGAACAAGCAATAGCCCTAACAAGCTAATTAAGGTCTGAGACCTTGGTAAAAGTTATCGTAGAGCTCAGCTCTCTTGGGGTTCCCAAACTTTTGTGTGGATCTCCTTAGTTTTTTCACTCTCAACTTGTAGAAAACAAAATTGGTGTACAATTTTTTTCTCAAAATGTTGAAAAGAATGTTTTACCTTTAACTGTATGCCTTTCGGAGATCAGTTTATCCCCTACTCATTTTACTTTTCACAGTAGAAGAAATATTGACCAGAGGTGCCTAAACTTTTTCATGCTACTCTATGCTCGGCTCACTTGTTACCTTATAACAATGTGTGGGGAAGAAAAAAATAATAGGTCTCCTAACTGGATGTCTGCAGCATAACTAAAGCTGATAACTGCAGCAAAACAGTATGAGTTGTGTGATTAGCATGTTTTTGCATATGTTGTTAGGGACTGAATTTTAAAATGTGTTTCATCAGCGTTTTGGACGCAAAGTTCTGCATGTTCCTCTGCTGATGAGGAGGTGCCAACGTATCAGTATTGCTTTCTAAGGTGTCTCCTTTTTAATATACCTCCACTGAAAATCTGAGCGTTTTCAGATTTGACACATACTTTTCAGAATATTTATCATTAGACACATATTCTAATATATTATTTTCACTTAAACGTTAATATTTAAGCAGCATTTTGCAGTCGTAGGCAAAAGAACAAACAATGAGATACATTCTTAATACACATAGATAAATTGATAAATATTTAAGAACAGCCCTTTAAAATTCTCTTTTATTTTTTCATGTTTTGCTGACACCTTCAATAAATACTTTACAAATTCTATATACTGTATTTTCAAATTATGACCCATCTTAAGAAACCCTAACCCTATAGGACAATCAAATATTTTGTATGTATCAGTACCTAAAAAGTATGTAGTGGCTGATCAGTTCCGCAGAACTCTGCTTTGTCACTTCACTTGTACCATAGGCCCAAGTGTTTTTTGTTAATTCCACCTTCCTCACTCCAATTCATTTGAAGTGAGATCTAATCTCCCAGGAATACTGTCTTGAGTATTCCTCTGAGAGAACTTTCTTATGTGTTGTGTACACAAGTACACAAATAAAGAAGTACACAAATCCACTGTACACACAAGGTTCAGCTGAACGCCTAAAAGCACTGCTGTAATTTAACATCTTACCTTTTTGCATGTTTGCCTATAAAAGCTGTTCTGGTGCTTATTCTGCAACATCACCACAGCTGTCTAGGGAGACAGATGTTACCACAAAACCCCCTGTTGGCAACAACAAAGAAAAATAGACGCAGGCCTGTTTTTGTTTTTAATAGTTACAGTAGATTCAAAGACGAAAACAGAATCAACTATGAAATGGGGCAAAAATAGAGATTTAAATGATCTGCAGCAGTAGAATATTACCCAGAATTAGTCCATTGACTTAAAGCTCTTGCTAGTGTTAAATTCAAGGGTAAACTCACTTGATAACCCCTGCTCGCCAACCGCCATCCATGAGGTCATGAACTCACAGAAGTATTGTACCAGTGTGCAGTAGAGGTCTGCCAGTGGGCTATTGTACAGCACAGTGAGCTGTGTTGAGATGTCTGTGGGGATATCAAAGGGCAGAAGCTGAGTCCCTCAAGTGGACATTGACTGATTGACTGACTTGCAGGCGTGATGTGTGTGTTTTTTGTGCAGGTGCTTGTGCGTATGTGTGCGCGTGCGCCCGCACAATTGGACTCACCGGTATTGACTGTTGGGTGTCATCTCTACCCCCCGTCCTCCCCGCCCCCCCCGTCCTCCCCGTCCCTCTCGTCCGAAGCCGGTGACATCTTGACAGATTAAAATGCTGTGTGCTTCAGTCCCGGCCACACTGGTGAACCGCGGGGACACTGTGACACTGTGAATCAGTACAGAAAATACTGTCTCCCGAACAGATATCCCCCCGCCCACGCTCGCATAGGAGCACATTCTCACATTCACAGACCTGACTCTGGTACATGGTACAAACACGCCCAAAATAAATCCACACAAGTGCAAAAGACATATATCAAAGATGCAGTAAATAATTGACCAAAAATTAATCCAACAAAATATTTGGTAAAGTGATTAACATGAACAGAAAACTATTTTGAGTGAAAAACGCTCTAATAAACCCTTTGTACAATGCTTCCCTAGTATTTGACACTACTTCGACAATACTTTTTAGAATCTAAACACAACAGGCCTCATGCAAGAATATTTGCGTGAAGGTTCACTTTTGGTACAAATGCTCAAAGTCAGATTCCCCAAACTTGTCATCAATTGCTCATTTCAACGTGTTCATGAGAAGGTGCATGTTTGTGGGATGTGATCACTGGCATAACTGTTTTTTAATTAAAATGGCCACACAAGGCCACACGCTCCTCTCCGTTTTTGGGAAAGTCTTAATCACAAAAATTTCATACAAGCTTAAAAAGAAGAATTTCCCGCTGTGGCACTTCAAGTCCTGCATTAAGAAATCTGCGGACAAAAACACAAGATTTTCAGCAAAGTCAGGATCGGCTAAGTTTGCGCTCATATTGCAATTACGCTGTGCGAGGTTGACAACTTCTCGTTTTACATCATATGTAGCTGTCAAAACGATAAAGTTTGCCGGTGCACCGTGTTGAGGCCTCTATCTCCTTAATGGAATGTTGGACAAAGGATGGCCCCGACTGTTGTATCGTTATTGATTCTGCCAGGGTGCCTGAATGTGATTAAGGGGAATTAAACTCAAGCCTGCTGACGCAAATCATGGCCGGAGGTAATATAATGTCCAGATGAAGTGGAGAGATCCATCCCAATGGGGAGGTGGCCCTCTCTGACCCTGCGTGGGCTCAGGCAATTAGCATTGGCAAAGTGCAACTCAATAACAAAATCTCCAAAATGGAGGAAGTGCTTGCATGGCTAATCCCTCTGCCGCCAAGAGGCCCCAAGGCCTTTCTCTCTCTTTTTTTTTTTTTCTTTTTTTTAAGGAGGCCATTGAGGATGCAGGTCAGGGACGTGGTGAAAGCCGAGCCAGGCTGCCATCCGTCGAGATACTGGAGATGGCTGGACAGTCGCCAAGTGGAGAATTATGTTAATGTTTGTTCTAATTATAAAATGCAGTTGAATACATTAATAAGTCAATAGATAAGACATGTTTTTTTCACCATATGCTGTTTGGAAGGGCAAAGCAGTGGGGCCATTCAGGCTTTGAAGCTATTCTATGTATTTTTCATGCACCTGTTTTGAATTTGCATAATAAATATATGTATGCTGTATATTTTGCTTTTGTGCCCTTGACTGGTGATTTTGTGCGTGTACAAAATGCTGTACAATATTCAGGCTGTTTGCAGTCAGACAGAAGCATCCAGTGCTGAATGTGCTTAATTTCAATGCATATGCACCAAATACGCATGCGGTAGGTACTTTCAAGTATTTGTATAGTGTGTCCACCTCATTAGTCTGTTCCTAGTTCTAAGCGTTGGTGTTTGATGTGGAAAATGCTCCGACCATGTGTTGGGGCTTGTAATAATGAATGTTTCATGCAGGTTGGGCCCAAATGATCCATCAATTCCGATTAGATTGTAATTACTAGGGTAGAAATATATTCAAATGAGTTCATTATCAGTCAGATCAGGAGCAAGCCGAGCCAGTTTGACTATTTACCAGAACCTCAAGTGTTTATGCTGCAATTTAAGAGAATTCCGGTGTGATTGCTGCAATTAGGTAAGCGTACTGTATGTCTTAATGTATCCTTTGAGTCAATTAGGGAAGTGCTCCTCAGTCTCGCATCTTTACCATGCTCCCGCTCGCAACAGGATCTGTCTGAAGATGGCGGCTGAGGGGTGGTTTTCTCTGGGTCCTATAGAGTTCAGCGTGTTAGGTAGATAAATACATAGGCTGACCGGATCGCTCACTCTCTCTCTGCCTCTGCCCTCGCTCTCACCGCCGCCGTTGGTTTCCATTTCTCCAGGTCACTGCTGAACGACTGCAGATTACATCGCCTACTCTTTGATGTCTACGGGGACGAGGCCATCAGGCTGAAATGACATGGGGTGGTGACAGGCAGACCCCCTGGCCGACACCCACCGACATGACTCCCATTCACGGCGGCTGACCGCGTGACACTAATCTGATTCTAGTCTGTAAAGGCTCTGTTTTGTGCCCACCAGTCCCTACTATAGAAAGGAAATGACCAGCAGGGCAGGCCATTCTTGCCTGTCTTGCAGGTACCGCAGAGGAACTAGGTGAATATTTTTCTTAGAGTTCATCTAAAGACACAAATGTAATGTGGGCAATTAACCTATTTTTAATTTTTCTTCTCTCACTAAATGTAGCTCTACCTTGATTCAGTGGTTTTTTAATAAGAGTACTTATTATTTTAAGTAATTAGTTTGGTATTAGGGTGCTCAAAGACCATGGAAAACTGGGTGCAATCGTCAGTGCCGTCAGACTTTTGAATTAAAAGAATTCAAGGTCCTTTGCATGTTGAGCGAGTTCCAGATTAATCTGTAAAACGCGCTGTGTGTTGTTATTTTGAGTTGGGTTTTTAATTTTTGTAATTCCAAGTTTTTAACTCAACAGCTCCTCTGCTTTGCCTAGCAAGTCCCTCTGCCAGATTTCCTGCATTCACTGAAAGACCTCTGCCCACGTTGGCCAAGACATTCACTGATCCCCCCCCCCCCATCGGTCCTAATCAGTACCGTGACTTTGTTTTGGCTGACATGTTTTGACTGGCTCGTAGTGTAAACCATCAGGGAACGCTGGCCATCTTTTCAAAGAAACTCAACCTCCGACCATGTAGCTGTGGGGGCACGCAAGGTGAAGATGAATTGGGTCGGCTCACTTGTTTTGAGACGAGACACAGACCCCTAATTGGATATCATCTCACTCTCTTTCCCTAATTAGCCCTGCATCGCTTTATGAACTGATATTAAGATGCGGGAGAAATAGTAATTAGCTAAAGGTTATTACCAGCCAGGGGCACATGGACATGGAGCATGCTGGGCAATGTAATGACTATACATGGGTTTGTTTGTTTTTAGCTTATTGGTTCACCCCTACTGTAGGTACAGCTTTACCACAACAGATGCTTTAAATTCTGATTACTTGCTTTAGATTCACTTTATTACACTGAAATACAATAATAACTATTATGTTTCAGATGTAATATTGCCCTTAACCCGTGATGGAGGGAGCACCCAGACGCTTTTCTTAAGAAAAAGCAGCAAAGACACTATGTACAAATCCTCCATTACGAGGAAGGATACTGCATTGAAAATCATATTTAAAGAGTAACTTGATTCCTTTTTATGGTGATTATTACAACAGGAGTTATTTTTCTTTTTCTAGAGAAGAAACAGTCATTTTGTCCTCTAGACGCCCAACAGTGTGAAAAATCTATGATGTACCCCAGGACATCAAATTTGAGGTGACATCACAATCATCCACTCACTACTTTCCCTAGCACTCATTCACATCCCCTACTGTGTCACTCTCCATTGCCTCTGTTAAAATTGTCTTTGCTTAAGCCTCTCTAGGCTAACATTAAGGATTTGAATTGATTTTTTTTTTTTTAATATGTAAAGGGGGCATGTTCAAGCTAAAATGGGATAAATTGCTCTTTATGTTAAAGCATATATAAGAAAAATGTGCTCAAAGTATCAAAAGTAAAGCAGAGAAATGATATCCTGTTATACACTATATTATTAGATGAGTATTACTTTTGCTTTAATATTTAAACAACTTTGTAACTGTGAATAGTTTAGTGAGTATAACATGAACTGATCCCCAAAAGGCATAAAGTTAACGGTGAATCATTCTTTTCAACATTTCAAAGAAGAATTAATGTTTTCTTTCTGTTTTGTGCCAGTTTTGGAGAAGGAAAAAGGAAAAGAGATCCATGCAAAAGTTTGGGAACCCCATGAGATTTGAGCTCTCAGATTACACTTGCCAAGGTTCTCAGACGTTAATCAGTTTTTTAAGGGCTGTGGCAGGTTCACGGTCATGATTAAGAAAGGCCAAAGGATGCAAATTTCAAAGCTTTATAAATATTCTAAATCCTCAAACCTTGTCCCAAGAATCAGCAGCCACGGGCTCCTCTAGGCAGCTGCCTAGCGCTCTGACAATTAAAGTAATTTATTCCTACAAAGCAGGAGAGGCCTATGGGAAGATATAAAAAGGGTTTTCAGGTATCTGTTTAGTTTTTTTTTAGTTTGTAATGTAGTTAAGAAATGGCAGTTAAGAGGAACAGTGCAGAGCAAGTTGAGGTCTGGAAGACCAAGAAAACTTTCTGTAAGATTGCTGGAAAGGAAAATCAAACCTCACATTTTACTGCAAAAGACCTTTAGGAAGATTTATCAGACTCTTCAGTGGTGGTGCAGTGTTCTACTGTGCAGCGACAAGGCACACAAATAAGACCTTCATGGAAGATTCTTCAGGAGGAAACCTCTCCTGTTTCCTCACCACAAAATTCAGTGTCACACATTTGCGAAGCAGCATCTAAACCAGCCTGTTGCGTTTTGCAAACAAGTCCTTTTGTCCGATGAAGTTAAAATAGAACTTTTTATGTTTGTAGAAAAAAGGGAGCAGAATTTCATGAAAAGAACATCTCCTCATCTGTTAAGCACGGGGGAGGATCAATCATGCTTTGGGCTCGTGTTGCAGCCAGTGGCACGACGAACATTTTACTGGTGGTGGGAAGAATGGATTCAATTAAATACCAGCAAACTGTGGGAGCAAACATCATACTGTAAAAAAGCTGGAGATGAAAACAGGAGGCTTCTACAATGGGATAATGATCCTAAGCACAACCCAAATTCCATAACGTAAGTTCTCAAGAGGCATAAACTCAAGGTTCTGCCACGGCCTTAACATTCCCAGACCTAAACAGCATCGAAATTCTATAGATAGACCTAAAAAGAGCAGTGCATCGACCCAAGAATCTCACCGAACTAGAAGCCTTTTGGAAAGAAGAATGGACGAAAATCCTCCCAAAAAGAACTGAGAGACTTCACAAAAGGCTGATACATAAAGTGTTTACAAGCTGTGATACTTGCCAAAGGGAGTGTAACTAAGTACTGATCTAGCAGGGAGCCCAAACTGTTGTTTTGGGCTCTTTTCCTTTTTGTTATGTTGAATCGATAAAAGATGGAAATAAAAAAAGTAATTTTGCTTAAAATATTAAAGAAATGTTTCATCTTTGACTTCACGCCTTTTGGAAATCAGGTCATTTTTTACTCGCTTCACTCTTCACAGTATTAGAAATTTTGACAATGGCTCTCCAACTTTTTCATGCCACTGCAGTAGAGTAACTAGTATAATATATCCCCCTGAAAAGTAGTGAAATAGTGGTAGTTATAATTAAGTATCTTGAAAAGGTAATGATTAATACTCATGTAAAGTACAAGTCAAATGTCAAATTCTTAAGAATTGTTTTTGAAAAACAGTACTTGAGTACTTGACACTCAACCACTGCCTTTAACATTAAAAAAAAAGTCCCAACCCAATAAACAAATGCATTTAACCTTTGAGTCTGAATACTGTACAGGTGCATTGCTTTGTACTAGGGTGCAGTGCTGCTCCTTTCCTGGTGAAATTGTTAAAGACTCAGATGTGACTGCAGCAGAGTCATTTATCATGCTGCCAAGGCAGGGTGCTTGTGGCTCCGAGGCAAAGTAGAGACTACGCCCTGGTAGGAAGCCGTTGCCATGATCACAACTGACGCTGATTATCACTTGCAGCTCCCACGCTGGACTACACAAATCCTGGGGTCGTACCATTACGGCCGGCAACAGCACGTACGCGCACTCGCACCTACGATAGACAGGATGACGAGATGGCAGAGCGACCCACGTTGGGGAACAGAGTCACAACGTTGAAATCCAGGCTACAAAAACCCATCTGTTTAGTGCTGACTGTACACAGACAATTCTTTTTATATCCTACGTGCGCCAGTGTGTGTCTGAGAGAGAGAGAGAGAGAGAGAGAGAGAAAAGTGCATTCTTAAAAAAAAAAGATTTGATATTGATAGTCAAGAGTCAAATAAACATGCTAAAATTGCAATGCGGTTTATCTGTTCAAACATCCTCAGGAATCTATAAGGAGCGAGAAGAAATGTCAGGTGCTGTTCTCTCTATCTGTCCGTCCATCTACCCCCCCCACCCCAAACACTGAGGGCTTTAATGCTCAGCTCTCGGAGCATGCAGTTTTCTAATCATCCAAAAGAGGACAGTGTGGAACATGTTGTCATCTCCTGGGAGAAGGATGCAGTGAGAAACTTGGTGAAAGTGGCAATGCAGTGTCCTGGGTAACAACATGAACCAACAAAGCAGCTTTGAGAGTTATATGTTCTTCTTTTATGCCATGTGATTAGACTTAGCTCGTGCTCTTTTGTTTTTCAATTTATCTTAATGTAAAAAACAAGTCAAAACACAAAACTGTAAATTGTTTAGTATGGGGAAATGCCATTGCTTCTCATCTTTGTCTTTTTTGCGAGACAGAACATGAAATGCATTTACAGCTGAAAAGAAAACAGGAAGAGAATGGCATCATCAGCCCCTAAACAGTCCCAGGTTTTATTCTCCCCTGCGTGAGCCCTCGTTCTCTCCCCGACTCCTCGGGCTCATTTTAAGTCTGGACAGACAGTGCGGCACGATGAGACATTATTACAATAGCGTGTCACTCTGCCCTGCATATTCAGCAGGCAGAAAATCACTAGGAGGTGGAGGTGGAGAGGGGAAGAGAGCAGGAGGCTGGGGGGTGGGGGTGTGTGGAGGGGAGGGTTGATGGCTAAAGACAAAGTGAGAGAGAAGGGGGGGAGAAGGCGATGCGGGGCGGTGGAGGAAGCGAAACAGACAGCTGCGTGAAGCTCACAGGAAGAGGCAGCAGCCAGGGGAGAGATGTTGTATGCTGGGGACGTGAGCCGTTCTGACACATGGGTAGCAGAGCGGACAGGGCCGACACAATGGAGGGAGGCAGGGAGCATTGGGAGGCATTATGATTTACAGTAGTGCTATAGCCACTTCAGGTTCGCCCTGTCTCCATAGCCAAAAGCTCGGTGGGGATACGTTCATTGTGCCGAACGGAGCCCCCTCTCCCCTCCCAACAACAGCGGTGCATATAATTCTCTCCCTGTAATACCAGAAAGTCACCAAAATGCATAGAATTTTAATGTGATTATGTAGTAGACTCTTTCCTATTATTCAGATGCCATTATTTATTATTTTTTTTGGGAGAAAAAAAAAAAACGACATGAAATCCACTGCATGTGCTGTTTTCAGCACTTTCATCTCAGTGCCTCTTGGCTGGATTCTTGGAGGTACGCGGTGGTACTGGTGTATTTTTGGTTTGGTCTGTGGTTCGGTCGCTGTGTTTCATTTCTCGAACAATCCTCTAACTGCAGAACAAACAAGGCCAGCCAGTGATGGGTGAACGCGGCGAGAAATATCCGTTCCCCCGCACAGTACTGCAGCTACAAAGTCCTACTTTTGACACACAGCTAACATACCCCCCCCACACACACACACACACAAACACACACAGACACACTCTGCACTCACACGTAATTCTACATTCTTGCAGAAAATGGGTTCACTGAACATCCGTACATGCATGACGTGACAAACCTGACAAACATACATGGCAAGTAAATTGGTAGCCTGCCAACAGCCTCAAGTCGGAGATTAGTACTGATATAGCCTGACTTTGAATATCACTGGTGTTCTTGGCAGGCAAGTCATGTGTTCATAATGCTACATCATGCTGTTATCACTGCCCTTTCAAAGACTAATCAAGCAATTAAAGACATCTTTTCCAAACGGTACTGTAGCTATGGCAACACCGACCCCACGGCCCATGCCGGGTCCTCGGAGAAATCAATGTGTCTCTAATCTGAAGTTTCTATACAGCCCCCCTGTGCTCTGGCTGCAGTATTGAGTTATTGGTCCCCATTAATTACTGGGAGTGTGACCTGGAGCTACAGAACTAGCCACTGAAGAATCTTTAGTTTGTTTTCGAATGGGTTTAACTGCTTCAGTGGACTACAGAGGCCCCAGGGCAACTGATATTTTATCCCAAAATCTGCAAAAGCTTTAATTGTGCTCTGTGATACGCCGCGACGTCTTAACACACGTTATCTGCGAATGAAATCTTCCAGGGTCTAAACATACAGTCTGGCATCTGCTTCATGGAAGTTGTTTTAGGCAGGAATCAAAATACTATAATTGACATACCATTTTGCAGCTATTATATTACAAAGGACATAGGGTGCTTGCACAAAGACCTCATGAAAGTGTTTGCACTGGCTAGCTGCCTTAGGCTAGTTTTGAAAAGAGACTAGCAAGGTGAATGTGAGGTGCATGGCACAATGATGAAATGAGATAGTTCAAAGTAAAAGAAAAAAACAGCCTCTCTAGTCAGTTACTATCTTTTTTTTTTTTTGAAGTTACTCCTCAGTCTTTCCAAATTGTTTAGATTTGACAGTATACGGACGTAGAGGAAAAAAAATGGACACAGCAGCATTCATTCAAAGGAACCTGACAGGAAGACATAAAGCGGATAAAGAGAATCAGAGTTAGATAAATAGCACTATGGATATATTGATAAGATATAGACTAAAATTATACCTTGATAAATCAGCAGAATTCTGAGGACAAGGTTGAGACATATTTCTTATGCCGCTGAGAAACAATAGTGACTAGTGGCACAAAAGGCGAATGACAAGAATGATACAAAGAGTGGATACTTGAAAATCTAATGAAAGTTGATCAGAAGGCTATTGCCAGTTCACTGCATATTATCTGAGGATTACCTTGACGTTTTTAGAGCGAGAGTGACTAATTTGAAAATGTTTGAACAGATCTTAAGGGGATGTTACTGATAGCCTTGTCATCTGAAGCGGTAATAAAAATTTCCACTGTGAAACTGCCAGTCATGTTTTCATTTGTCCCTTTTTCACTCGTTGTTCATTGTGAGCCCCCTAATCAATCGACAATAAAAACCAATTGTAAAAATTTCTGTCCCCAAAGCAAATTTTTGTCTGGATCTGTTTTCGTTTTTGTTTTTTTGTTTTTTTTTTTAAACCCCGATAAACACCAGCCTTTACCTCATCTGCATCTTCAGACGAGAACCCAGTCCAGCAATCTCAGGATATCTGCATCTTTTAAGCACAACCCGCTCGGAGTAAATGACACCTGCTGGAGCAACATAAATACGTCTAAATGGTCCATTGACAGAGCCAAGGCATTAGGCGCCGTGGATGGGCTTCAACTGCAAAGCTAGCAACAAGCTCTGGCGCATGCAAGGCCAATTCGAACAACTCGGATCCGGAGGAAATGAGATGTTTACGGCAAATGGGGCTCTTAGCAGCACCCGCAGTGTTCAATATTGATTCAATGAATCGGATTTGTAAATATGAGGAGTAGTGTCAGCTTTCCACTTGGTGAAATATCTACTTTCACATAAAGGAGCAGCTGGAGGGAGAAAGAATAGTAAGGTTGAATGCTGCCATTTCATTGGTGTGGGACAACGGGGAAAATACATGTGGATTCATCAGTTTACATTTCTGTGTCACGACTGTGTTTATTTGAATCTACTTTCAAATTCCATCAACTATCTCTAAACCAAATCCTTGGGCCATTTTATCTTGAACACGCCCCGTTCATAAAGTTAGAAAAAGTATTTGAATCCTATCTGACCAATTCCCTGAGATCGTTTTACCGCTTTCCCTCTATCTCTCCCACTGTCTAACCGATGCGTTTCAGAGTTTTTTCCAGACGTTTCAAAGGAAAGACATTATCTGGCAAAAGTCTTAGGAACTTTAGATGTTTAGATTCTTATCCATCTCTCTGTACCTTCCGGGAGGAATCTGATCGGTCCCGAAGTGATTCTGCAGCTCGACAACGAGCCCGAACATACAGCCAGGATCGTAAAGGACTATCTCCAATAACAATAAAAAGTAAAAGAGTCCTGCAACAGATGGTATGGTCCCCATAGAGCCCTGATCTCAAAACAAGTGACCGTGACATCAGCCCCTGACTGAATGGTTCGATACGCCACGCCGTCCACATTTCTGATGGTTGATTGCTTCGTACGTTTGTAAGAGAGCTGGTTATGTTGGGGCAACCCTATCTGAGGTTTCTGACCGTTATTGAATTATAAAATTAAGGCATATTGATGAACATAAATTTATAACCAAGAAAAAGACTGTAGACTAAAATAATTCTGATCCTAAAAACAGATTTCGACACAGTGTCCCTCTACAAGAGCAATGTTGCAAGATGGAGGACCCATCATAGCTGATATTGTATTTTTGTAGTGCAAATTTATGATTATGAAATTATGTAGATATTGAGTAAACCTGGTGCTTTGGAGCCATGGGGGGTGTCTGCTTCGCCCAGTAGGTAATCAAGCCATGGCTATATCATAGATTTTTTAAATTTATTATTATTGTTATTTTTTTTGCAGTAGACGGGTTCGGTGGATTTTCTTTGGAAAAAGGGAAAATAACTTCTGTTGCAATAAACAGATTAAAATGGGACCAGGATCAATACCTTAATAAAGTAATTGTACTTGTAATTCACTCAACTAAAAAAAAAAAATAGATTTAGTGTTAAAA
The DNA here is from genome assembly GCA_016859345.1 of Istiophorus platypterus. Taxonomy (NCBI): domain Eukaryota; kingdom Metazoa; phylum Chordata; class Actinopteri; order Istiophoriformes; family Istiophoridae; genus Istiophorus; species Istiophorus platypterus. The sequence continues at coordinate 7,085,444 of CM029132.1, read as the reverse complement.
TGGTTCTTCAAAGTATTCACAATAATAACTGGAAATGTTCTGTTTTCAAACAAACTCTCATTAATGTTTAATTTGATGAAGGTTTGAAACCAAACTTTCAGGGACTTAAAAAACAGAATATAATCTATTTTGTGTCTTTTTTCCCCCTCAAACGTGTAGAAGAAACTGCACACATTACAAAAGTATAGACAAAGAAAGGAAAAATAAAATCTCAGTTCAAACGCACAATTGATACACGTATCAGACAATTGGTTCAACATTAAAGCGATCAATTGCATTCCTGTTTACGATGGCATTTAGAGCGTCTGAGTGCAAAGTTTTGATACCCTCAAATGGAAAGGTGGATTTTAATTTCAAAGTTATAGAGAGGGGAAGTCACATACTCAAATATTGTTGCACCTCAGCGAGCAAATCTTGACTTCAAACTTTATAGGCAGTCAGGGGTAAATTCTAAATGTCAGAGTGATAAGCTAGAAGGTGTCAAAGCCCTCCTTAAGGCAGTGAAATTGTTTGGCAATTACGCAGCTGAAGCTCTTAAAAGGCAGAGAGCAAGAAACTGTCTGAGTATGACAGGGTCTCTGATAATGCAAGTTTTTTTTTTTTTTTTTGGCAAATGTGAGGAGTCACCTGTTTTTCAACATCGCGGGGCCCCTTGAGAGCACCCCCTCCGCCTTGATCGGGGCCCGATGAACTCTTGCACCGCGGGCGAGGAAGATACCACTCACCACTTCAGCTCGCTGACTTTGAAATACGGCGGCGCCTGTGTTATTGCTTTAATTTCGATCTCCTTCATTTCTCGGCAGGAAGAAGCGACGTGAAAAGGGGGGCACTAGGATCCATTTCAAATTTTAATTAGTTGCCTTTTGTAAGTCTAACAGACATACGTTCAGACCAACATTACGCTTTCAAATTTTTAATTAACAGCTGCCTCTTGGTTTCAACACATCAAAAGGTTGGGGTGTGTAATCGTGCCTCTGTGCGTCTGTGTGTGTTGCCAGTATGAATGTGTTTTAAAGGTGTGTGACTTTAAAAGCAAAGGTGCAAAGGTGTGCACATTTTAATGCTCTGCCTACTGTGTGTCGGATGTGTGTCAGGAAAGTTTACAGCGCGTCAGCACAGAGTCGGGTTGGGCGGGGGGGGCACAGGAGGAGGGCGTTTTAAATTGCTCTAAACTTTAAGGGTGTTTTGATTTTTATTTTTTTTTTCCCTTTTCTGCTCGGTTGCATTCTGTCAGGACCACCACAGACGAAAAGGAGCGTACATTACAGGATTAACACTTAATCTGAATGTAGTACCTCACATTTATGGCAGTGAATATTTTACTGATGAGAGATGCTGAACGCTTTAGACAAGATCAGTCGCTTTCTGCCTTATTAGCCACGTGGGCAGAGAAAAAATTACCCTGGTTTTGTAAATATGTCTGATATAGCTACAATATGAACATGGAAACGAATCTTGTCAGGTACGTAAAGCCATATTTCTGCTCCTGAATCACTAACTTGGAAAACCAAAATGTTGACTCCATGTTCTCCTTTACTGCTGCACTAAAATGACAAAGGATTCGCTTTCACATGAAAAAAAAACATACATACATACATATATATATATATTAAAATCAACTTAACTAAAAATTGTCATGTTCACAGGCATCCTTCCTACCTGCCAAAGGAATGGAAAAAGATATAGAAATGTGTTACATTGTCTCCTGTCAATACATGCAGACAGCTGCTCTCAGGAAAAGTGAGAATGCAAATCAGTGACGCCTCCCCGGCATGCCATAGATTTGAGGGCATAAAAAGAGAAAGGAAAAACATAATGGAAGAAATAGCACTTGCGGTATCTTGGCTGAAATCACTTTATGTCTAACTTAATGAGATATAGTCTATATGCATGAGAGATTGCCAGAAAAAGATACGTTATCGGCTGTAGAAATAAATTGGGAATATCACGGGACATGTACAGTGGGTGCTAAAAACTGAAGGCCGAGCTGCAAGCCACAGAGAGGATGAGAGGAGGACATTTAATGGGTACGTCAAGGTATAGGAGGTTAAAGAGAACCTTTGAGACCCGGTGAAGAAAACCACGGTGTTTCAGATATCAGATTACGACTAAAAGCCGAGAATAAACTATCATAAGGCAAGTATCCTTTATTCATGGTCGGCCTCACCTTGACCAAACGGTAAACTAGAGTTAGGTCTGTGCCAAAATCCTGAAACTGAAAAGTAGACATCAAAATCAAGTCCAGTACTTTAAAGTCATGCTCTTCTCAATTCCTGCTATTACAACTTGATATTTGGATATAATGAACTCGTGCATTTACCCGAGGGTGCTGGATAATTATAGTCCTCACTATTCCTAACTCCCTTCTGCACCAGCGGGAGATTGTCTTCATTAGGAAATTCTGACCAAGAGAAAATGGCTGACCTTTCTGGGTTTCTCTCCAAACGTTATGTCTTTCACTCCCCCAAAATTTACCCCAGCTTCCTAATTAACCTTGTGTCGCTTGAAAACAGTGGTAGAAAAGTTAGGGTAGGCCGATAAATAAAATAATTTAGATCGCGCGCTGCAGGACATCTATGATCAACACATATCACATTTTAGAGCACATAAGAAAACCTCTTACGGAGCGGTCGTCCGGTTGGAGTCGGAGCACGAAAACGTCTAATCATCAGCGACTTCCAATCCCCGTCACTCATAAGTATACATTTCTATCCCTCAAGTTTCCACCAAAAAAAAAAAAAATAGTTCTAACTTTGCTGCAGTGACCTTGCAAATTTTACTGAACACTTCAAAGACAGAAACTTGATTATTAGCTTAATCCACGAGTTTTTTTTTGAGTCTAGTCTCCATTAACATTGAGTCGTGATGTCCATACGGTCATGGAACGCATACTTAAAAGAACGTCACTCAATTGCTGATATGTCAGTATAGTGAAATAATAGATTTATGCTGCTGATTTTCCTTGGTGGCCAAGATGCAGGAACAATGTTAATGTAGTTCCGTAGCCTGGAGAGAAAATCAACATACTGGCATGTCCAAAAAAACGAGTGGAACATTTCCATTTGGTTCCTTATAGACGCACTTTGAAAATGCTCGTTCATGTGACTTTATATGACTTTAAGGCTTAGGAGAAAGTGACTCATTTACAAACTGGTGGGGTCAAATAAATAAATAAAGATTAAGCACACACCACAAACCAGCTTAGTATCATTGTTAGGAGGGAAGCCAACTCTTTGAAGGCGAGTCCAAGTTGGCCTTAACTATGGGGGCTGGTCAATGTGCGGGGCTTGTTCAGTAACATTCCTCTGACCTTATAATCCCCCCATCCCTCACATGCTGCTGTGCGCTCTCCCATTGACCGAAACACCATTTTTATTCAATTAATCCTTTAGCATAAGCCTGTGGCTGTGTTTTCAGCCCGTGCCAGAAGTGGAGTTGTTTAGGTCCTCCCTTCAATCCGAGCAGCAAATAGATCTCGGCTTTGCACGGCTGTATTGTCCCCTGTTTGGAGCCCGGTTTGCTTATGGGCAGTGCCAGGCATACACATGGGGTATATGGTGTGTCTGTATGTAGTCCAGAGGAATTAGCATCCTTTTGTACTTAATTGTCTGCTTGATGCGTTAAGGTTTGATCCCTGTGTGCGCTGGAGCAGTGGTTGAGGGGCTATGGTGTGTATGTTTTTCAAGGGCTACAGCTGTCCCCTTTTAATTTTGTCATTATCTAAGCTTGACATTTAATATTTAAGTTAAGCACAGCAGCCACTTGGGTTCCACAGGTACCAATAACAGACAAGTAACACCTCAAAATAAATCTTTAAAATCCTGTTACTTAGGAACGTGTCAACCTGATATCCTCTACTGACGTCCTCATCACAACAGCGACTGGATTGGGACCAATAGCTCGAAACAACAAATATTTCCTGTGAGGTTTTACTATTGTTATAAACCAGCACAGTAAAATATGCTGAGACTCAGTGTAACAGTAGCACAAATAGAAAAGAATTAAATAGTCAGAGAGCTAAGCCAGTTATGTCAGTTAGAGAGCAACACAAAGTTAGCTAAAATTAGCCATCATAAGCTACCGGTCATAACGCGCCGAGTAAGGTTTTATTTCTCATTGTATTGGACTGAGAATCTTTAGAAAAATTTCCCAGCCTCACTTAAAACCTGCATTGATCTATTTCAGTTTGCAGCTAGCTTACGGTTGCCGGTTTAAAAATCTAGCGGTCACTGAGCAACATTACCGTTCATTTGGTGTCATGCTCACGGGTATCCAACCAATGTAACCACATTATTCAGTCTCCTTTTAGCTCTGTTTTGGTCTCCCACCAACTGCTATTAGTTGTTAACTTCATTTTCTTTTGTTTTATCAGAGCTTTTCCACTAAAATAAGCTTTCTGCTGCGTGTGGTGACAACACTGAAGGAAGTAAAGCCAAACAATTAACTTGTGGACCATAAATACATTGAAATACATTTAAAAGCACTAAAACGGAATGGAACTGCAGGGTCGGGTCGAAATACTATGTGGGTTCCTCCAGACAGCATTTTCCAATAATCACCTGATCCACAGTTGAAGTAAAATATAGATCAGTGCAGCAATAATATAAAATTTTGCAGTAAGCATGAGACTATACCCTCTGCTCTGTCTCTGAAATGTAAGAAAACCTCTCTGTGACTCTGACATACTTGCCTTCCAGTGCCTCCCCCAAACTGCTTTCCATTCTCTAAACCACTCACTCTCAACTCATATTTTATATTGCCTGTCTCTTTCCCAGTGTCTACAGGATAGACCTTTCAATTCCAGCCACTATCTGCATGACATTTATGCCATGTGAAGGCTGTGATAGGAAGGGGCTCAGGAGCATGCTAAGGGGGGAGGGTCGGGTTATGGCTCTGTACGCTCCCAGCATTCACCCTTGTTAGCCTTTACCAGTTAGACAATGCCCTGATGAAACATGACAAGACAAGCTTTCATAGCCATGTTGGGGCTAACACTTTAAAATACTAGCAACTGCACTGTTTTGTTGCTCTTGCAGGGAAAGAGAATTTTAAATGGCCACACGCTAATGCTTTGTTTGCCAGTGGTACTGTAGGAATAACAATAATAAGCCCAAGAGTGCGTGACTGAAAAAATGACAAATACTTTATTTGAAGTGAAAATCCACCCAAAATAGAAGTCCATGTTATGCCAGTGATCTCAGAGAATATTCAATATGGTGAATATTGAATTATTTGTGAACATAAACAATCCCAGCAGGCACGAGTCTGTGATTCCACCAAGAAACACAACCTGCAGCTGTTCTATTTATACAAAGCTGAATTTTATAGTCTCACAGAAGGCCCTCTAAACAGAGTTCCCATTGTCAACTTGTAATGATAACAGATATGAACCAGAAAACACCTTAGGTAATGTCACTGTTTACCTCAACACATCCATATCCTGAAAATTTAAAAGCCAAGGCTGATAGTGCTCCCCTCTGAAGCCAATGCTTGCCCTTGTGATGACCAGGGATCAGTGGAAAGCTCACCCGTTTTTTTATGTGGTTGTCCATATTTGTGCAAGGCCATGTTGGTATCTCCGCAACTGAGTTTTATCATAAGTGGACCATAGGCTGAAAGGTCCCCAGTGCCGGATTAGAAGCGGGATCAACAGAGGAGGGGTTGAGCCGCGATGAGCGCCGGGAGTGCATCATGGGAGATCAGACGTGGAAATAATAGAGAGGGGTCCCCTACCTTCAGAGGGGGGCAGACAGGGAAGCGGGGTTTACGAGATGCAGAAGAGTTGGAGGAGATTGAATGATCAGTTCCTGAGAGCTGGCAGCTTTCCCAGCAAAAGCTCCCAATCCTCTGAGAAGTAAGAAAAACAATCTTGATGGTGAAGAAAGTTTAGAATTAGAAAAAAATGGAAGCAGCAGGGTCAGCAAAACACAATGTACCCAGTAATTTTTTCTTTCCACAATCTGCCATTTATTCTACCCTCAATCATCAGATGGGATTCACGGGTCCACGAAACATGGTGTTATGCTTTTAGCTAAGGCTCAGAAATTTTAGTAGGGATGTCCCTCATGCCTGAGCGACATTGATGTCTCCTTGACTGCACTTGTTCTACAGAGCTGGGCTTTTTTTTTTTTTTTTTTTTTTTTGTCTGGTCTGGAATCGCAAATGGACCAATTGTGATTCACCGTACGATTCAAATCAGCCAATAAAAGAAGCTATGATTGCTTCACGCAGGCCAGAGCTGAAAAAAATCCCAATCACGCAGTTTGATGATGAGGCAGAGATCACCGCTGATCCACTTAGGCACTGCGTTTCCCATCCGCCCACCCACAACAGGGACAACATACTGCCCCCGAAGTGAGGAATTTTACAACTGATTCATCACACAGCTTCATCTGGGAAGGGCTCACCGAGATTCATCCGATATATGGCACTTTGTTTGTGGTGTGTCCCTTATTCCACGCCAAATTTCCTCTCATACCTCAAATAGTTATTTTTCTCTCCCTCAAACATAATGTATTGTTTATGCGGTGAATTTCGGTTTTATTGGTTTTACTGGTTTTCATTCCGTCATGAAACAATGAGCATTAAAAGACACTTTTCCAGATATGCAGCATAGCAGTCACAAAAACAGAAAAAACCTGGATCACCGAGAATAAAAACAATAAAAACAGATTCACGAGTGCATTGGTAGAAAAATATCATATTACTTTTTAAAAAGTTATCAAACGGCATCAGTTAAATTATCTCTACCTGCTGGCCTGGGGTAGAATCTACTCCGACTTGCATCCAGGAAAACCAAGGCAGATGCTGATTTGTCATCTGGCTAATGGAGATACAGTGCATGTATGGGGAAATCTATACATTTTATTTGGATATGAGACACTTAAAGTGAAACGTAGAAGCGACCACCTTGATCACTGAACTGTTTTTGGCCCTAGCTTCAAGATTAGTGGCCAACGTTTTCCCCAAAATACTAAGGTGAGATGAAGTAAACGGAAAAGACACTGACTCGGTCTTAATGTCTTTTTAGCAACATATTTACAAGTCACGCTGTATCCTTATTTACCTGCGTGGTGTTTAACAGAACGTTTCCCTGTATTTAATGTCCCCCAGAGAAAGGAAAAAAGTGACAAAACCCACTACGACACCACTAATTGGCTCCATGGCACATTCAAACCAATTCAGGCGCTATATTCCGAAAAACATGAAGAAGATTAACTAAGGCACATTGTTATTCAAATCAGTCAGCACTGACTGGGACAACATGCCATTAATGATGCCACAAATAAAAAACCGTGTTGTTGCCCAGCTGCAGTTGTAACACGGACAAACGTGAAAATGCCCTATAGCAGTTGTTGTTTTAGTTATTCCATTTTGATGATAATGATGACACAAGCCAGGAGAATGTGACAGTTTGCCAACTGCCAGTGACTGTATGGGCAGCGGCTGGGAACTGCTCACAAGGGGAAATACAGTAGCTGTTCAGGGAGAGAGAGCTCCTGTGCATTCATCTACTAGTTGGAGCGGTTGCTTTTCCGTGTGAAAGTTAACAGGCGGTGTATATTTCTGTCAGCAGCTGCAATTCCAAATAAAGGTATGTTTACCCCATTGGTTTAGCTTCCTTACTGATGTACATTGATCTGCCACAACATTAAAACCTGTTACCAATTTTAATGCTGAGGCTGAATATATATATATATATATATATAAATATATATATATATATATATATATATATATATATTTTCCACACACACTCGCATTTGGACTTTGCCAATGAATAATTTACACATTTTTATATTTATACTGCTGTTCCTAATCAAATGACTCACAGCGAATGTGCAAGTTGGTGTCTGTCAGAATAAAAGCAGTGATTGTTTGCACCACATACATTTGTGACCCACTATTTCTACTAGGGGTGTAAAACCTATAGTATTAGACTTTGGCAAAACTCCAGTCAGAAAGACATCAGCCCGGCACATTCGGTGTTTTACCCTCATAGAGATACCCAATTTCCAAATGTGCCGCATCAGGTTCTGTTGAATAAATTGTTGCTCATCTTGTAGCACATAACCTATTTCCTATCCATTGCTTAGCCCATTCCCCTTTCTCTCATGCTGTTCCATGTGTGTCTTATTTTCGAGTCCTTTCCTCGAGAAAATGTCTGGTGTCCTGACAGCCCATGTGGAGAATCGGGGAGGGGTGAAAGCTGATGTTTGTGTGATGGGGGAAGAGGACACTGTTTTGACAGATTGGTGTGCCACTGTGACAGTCTGAGAGAAATCTCGGGGTCAAACGGCAGACATCTCCTTTCTGATAGCATCAGGCACGTTAGCTCCAGGAATCCTCTGATCCGAAGCCTGCGCGGTGGCATAAATGGGGAGGATATACAGTACGGTTCAAGTAATGACTGGGTGGAGGAGGTCTGTATGTGTAGTGAAAAAGTTTTTTTACTGTGGAATACAACAAAATTAGATCTTTTCAGAACATGGGAATAATTCAGTACTTTGTAATTCATCTAATTCCCAAAATCAGTCTTTTTCCTTTTAGAGATACCACCACCATTTCAAATATAAATCGGGAAACTGATTGTTTTATTGTGGTTGTATAGTGTAACTTCTGTCTGTGTCAACTGGCTGAACTATTTTAGGGATTTTTTTTTTGCTACCACCCACATCCAAGGTTTTCAGGGATGTGCTATACAACCAACTGATAGTATAGGGACAGACAGCATACGAGGGGACGGAGAGACGGGCGTGACATGTGACAAGTACCAGGCTGGAATTGATCACAAGGCTGTTACGGTTTCATGGTGTTGCATTTTAAAAGCTCACCAAAAATTCTCTTCTGGATAGATTTTGGACAAAAGCTGAATTTATATAGTTGTGTAAGTAGCAAATTTAAGGGATCTCTATCAGAAATGTTTGTGTATTTTTTTAGTAAGAAATTAATATCTGACTATCAAATTTATTTACTTATTTTTTTTAGACACTCAATGTCAGTGCTGGCCTTAAAAATAAAGTATTGGTCCAGTCAGGCTCTAATCAAAAAGCACTTTAAGAAGGTTGACCAAGCAATGTAGAAAAATGAATTTGATATGATATTACTAATGTTGACAATAGGACACAGCTATTGAACATATCAATCTGTTGTGGATGTATTCCAAACGTATTCCCAATATACCAATTCTTCTATTGTTGAAATACTGCGGAGGCATTAGAGTTTTCTGGCCTGATGGTTTAGGGAGCAGGACAATAAACAAAATGAATAAGAAATGAATAAGAATCTTGCATCACCAGTCTTACATATTGTGCCTCGTGGTCTTCTGTACTGTGCATGTAAGCTGACTACATCTCATGCACACAGTTTCTCCGATACACTCCAATAGGTTTCCTAAATTCTTGATGTGGTCTTTGCCAAGTGTCGTAACATTCATCTCCCTCACCAGTCAGAAAACACTGCCTGCCTCTATGAGAAAGAACTCCAATTAAGTAACAATCTGTTTCCTTGTAATTATATGTACCAGCTTGCTTAAATTAGGCTGAAACCCATTACAGAATTAGAACCTGAAATTGGGTCAAGAGGGTGTCACAGCATTTCTATTCAAGCAGTCGTGGCAGCTGGGGGAATAATGGTTGGAGTGTAAACGGGGCTTGAGAGGTGTCAAGATGCCCGGCTCACTGGTGGAGATGAGGCCCCTGGAGTCACTGGTGCTTCCTTCACAGCACCCCGGTCAAGATTCTTCAGACAGCCACAGAGCAGCCACGTCCACAAACAAATGCTTGTTTTCTACTCATTAGTGCGCTCTGGTGAAAGAGGAAAAAACCTACCCAAGAGTGGCTGGAAGGAATGGCATGTCAACTCATGTTACACATTCTGCCTCTTTATTTCTCCGGGGCTGGGGGTGTCAAGGCAAAAAAAAAAAAAAAAAAAAAAGCACTGAGGGGGAAATGGCAGCCTGTTTGTGCTTTAGTTGTTGGTTTCAGTGTGTGTGTGTGTGTGTGTGTGTGTGTGTGTGTCTGTGTGTGTGTGTGTGTGCGTGTGTGTGCGTGTGTGTGTGTGTGCGTGTGTGTTCTTGTACATCTATTTTTGTGAGGAGAGTTTTGGACATTTTGATTGTTTTTGACTAGGGTCAAAGGGAAGGGGAGTTAAAAGTAAGTTTGATATTTGAGGAATAACACTGATACACTTATTATTATCATTATTGTTATTATTGTTGTTGTTGTTGTTATTATTATCATTATTATTATTATCTATAATGATGATGGTGGGATGTTACCCTCCTGTTTCCTGTCTTTGCTATCTATAGCTTCACATTAGCTGTACAAATATGACAGCGTTATCAGTCTTCTAATGAAACTCTTCGGCTTAAAGCAAGTGTACATCAAAACTGCTGTGTAAAATGTAATTCATCCGGATTAATTACTAACAAATCATCTCAGCATTTCTAATAAAAGTCTTCTACTGCAACTGTCATAATTAGTCCAAGAGATATGATCACAATGAATTTGTTAAACCATAATCAGCTCTTGTATTTTTTTTGCTTTTGTTTGTTTTATTGAAGTGGCCAGTGTGCATGAGGCCAAGAAGAAAAGCTGGTAACCCGGTTCTGCAGTGTTTTTGTCCTGTCTTCGGCTGGAGCCTTTCTCATCATTTTTTCATTAGGTTTCTATTTCCAATTAGGCGCTGGCCTCAGCGGACAAAAGTGAGGCAAACAAACAATAAATTAGGCAAAGGTGCAACTAATATGTCTGCCAAGACATGCTTCAGTGCATCACATTGCTTAGTGCCAACACCATTTTCTTCTCAGGGCATTTCAGGTTTATTTTTTTTTCTTCAAGACAACAGTGAGACAAAGCCCAGCGATCACCCTGCCAATTATGTATCTGTATGCCCTTCTAACTCAGACTGCAAAAAACTCAGACAGAGTACAATAGTGTCACAATATATTGTATCTTTAAACAGACAGTTTTCTTCACATTAAATGCTGACTGCCTATAGTAGATAATAAAAAAAAAAACATATAAGGCTAATTATTAGTTTGCAAACACATATTTCAGCATTCTGTGCTTATAATTGGAAACCGTTACCTGATTTCTTGCTTATCAATGCAACCAGCTGGTCCTCGGGCCTGTTGTCTCATGACAAGGCTCTAATTGCTTCCCACACGTGGTTAATGTAAGTTCATATGGTCACTAATGAGAACTGTCATACAGTAGAGGCTTTTTTATCCCAATCCTCAGAATTATTCACATCGACAGGTTTACCCAATGGGCATATTGCACAAAAAAATATTTAATTTGAATTGGGAAGCTCTTTTAATTTTTCTCAGTTGTTTATACAGAGGGGAAAAATAGCTTGACTTCATGTGTCAGGGAATTTAGCTGCACCTTATTTTTTTTGGGATAAAAAGCATCCACCAGCTGTTTGAACAGCAGCTTTCTGCATTGTCTATAAACCTATACACTAATTCCATGGTCACAGAAAATTTTTCAGTTTTAATGGTCAAAAGTGTTAATGATAGATCAGCATGTGTGTGCATGAGTTTGATGGGCAATTTAGTGTGTGTATGTGATGCCAAACCCGGCTACATGAGATCAACATACGTGTATAAAGTTTATAAATGTCACATTCAGCCTAACTGTTTATACTGGGTTAGATGGATTTCTCACTAGATTTCTATATGCTGACAGTTTGGCTGCTATGTCAGGAACTACATGCACAAACTTCGTTTCAAAATGCTCGGAATATTTCAAGCAATGAACCTGTCAGTTGTCACCAGTGGCCGGGTTCCTGTGAGTTGCTGGGAAAATTGACTCTTGAACCATCCGTCTTCCTGTCTCCTATTCCAGAAATTGCTATTATAGAGTCCACATACCGGGGCAGATGAGCCAGAGTAGAAAAAAAATAAAACGTTAGAACATTAAGTTGGATGTAAATATGTAGAGGTTTAAATACAGAATTACTTGAGACTAACAGAGGTCTTTAACACTGAGGAATAAGTGTATCATATTGACAATACTTGTTAGTGGGATCCATTCCTTGTTGACCTGGTGAAATCAAACGTAGAAAAAAATGCTTTGTGAATTTAGTCATTTAATTTGGTAAACAGTTCTGTACAAGGCTCTCAACTCACTAACCATGTTTTCTGTCGCGGCCATATTAGTGATTGATTCCTTGCACACTGTATTGTTTGCCATCTCTCTGCTGCCAGCGTTTGCTTTCCGTCGTGTTTGTCGTGCAATTATTATCGGCCTAGGTAAATGAGTGTGAGTCAGCTTGAGGATGTGCATTCATTCCTCTTAGTTTGTTGATGTACCCAGTGAGAGCATCAACAAAGTCTTAGTCAGTGAGGAGGTAAATTTACACATCAGTAATGGGTAAGGGCAAAAAAATAAATAAAATAAAAAAGAGAGAGAATAAAAAGACCTCACTGCTGCAGAAGCTTTTGCCGGACTTTCAAAGGAGACGACACAAATTGAGGTATGAGAAAGCAAAGGGGCTGCCAGTGAGTTGTCAACGCATTAACTGTTCTGTTTTTTTTTTTTTTTTTACCCCGACTCCCGCTTCTTTGTTACAGCAACATCTCTAAGTAAAATGTGTAATTTTCTGTTGACAGGGGATTGATGCATTGGGTTGGTGCAATTGTATCAGGGTGAAAAACACAAACCTGTCCCGGATATTTTCAGGTGAGCACACCGGAATAGCTTTGAAGCGTCTGCACATATTCTCACTTCACTCAAACATCGGCATGAACCCTTCTTACACCAAAACGGACAAAAACAAAACTCGCTGGAATGAGATTAGTCTTTTCTTTTGATTGTTTTTTAACCGGAAAATAACTTTGGCAGTTCCGGAAATGTTAAAATTTCTCCTCTACGACCTGCCAGAACCAGTTTCTGAATAAGCAGAGGTGTAAAAGAGGCCACGCAGTGACAGAATCATGCTTCATCTCATATCTGTAGCACCTGGTTTTAACAGATGTTGATGAGGTTTGGCGCTTATGAGAGGCAAAGAGTCATGTCAACATCAAAACATTCCTCATTGTTTGCTGACTGGTCCGACACTCATCCAGTCAAGCCCAATTGATTCTCTGTGGATGTTTTTCACACTTAGGTGTTGCAGCAAATACCGAGATTGTGTTTTCGTGAAGCGACTATCAGAATATTAAACTGCAGATTCTGTTGTTCTAGAATCACACAATCTAAATTATACCCATAATTAGCATTGTGGGCCATGCGTAGCAGGAGTTAACAAAATTAAAAGGCCTTTTTCATTTAAGAACGCTGGTTTTGAAAGGACAAAAGGCTTATTTTTCAGCACTCAATAAATAATGAAATTCTCAAAGGAAAAAGATGGCCTGTCAAGTCCTTTATTGTGAAATGTATGTCAAAAGCAGTTAAAATGGGAGACAGGGAGGCACTGGATTCTTCTTATAACCACAGTATTGTCTCATCTCCCTGAGAAACATTTGATCTTTATGGTCAAACTCAGCTGTAAACAAAGAAAACATAGTGGAACGAGTTCACAGAAGGACTTGGAGAAAGATTCCAACATCAAATAACCTTACATATTTGTATATCAGCTGTCTGCGGTTGTAGGAGGTGAGAACTTGATATCCTCGGCTCTGGGTGAAGAGTGCAATAAGCAGTAGGGTGAGAGGTTTCCTGCCAAGTTTTTTTTTTTCTCTCTTCAGTCATGTCATATGGCTACAGAGCATCAGGGTCAATTGAGACTACTGTCCGTGCAGATACTGATGCATCTGCCTATTCTGCGATCGATTTCTCTCTATGTGATAGTTGGACGCTGGCGCAAAATGGATTTGAAAGCAGAGTTTGCTTTTGACTGGCATCAAATCAGGTCCATTTGTAAGGCGCATTTACAAGCAGCAAGTATTTCCCAACAATAGATACGAATGAGAAGCCACAAATGTGAAATAAATGTTTCTCAAGACCAGATTTATAAGTTAAGACAGATGAGGATGACCTGGCAGAAAGGAGTGTTTTTGCCCCACAGTCTTGTTGTAGTAATGGAAAAGGCTTGGTTGTCTTTGGACCTGGACTGGGAATGTGGAAAGGCAGTGGAGTATTTTACCAAAAGGATCTGAGTTGTCTGGCAGTAGCGTAGGTAAAGAGGAGAGTCCACGGGTTCTTTACAAACCATTAAAGAATCTCCAGACCAACTCTGTATTTACCATCAACCAGTAAAAGGAGGTGAATACCGGGGAGATTTGGTCTCTGCTCTCTCACCAGTGAGAAGCCTCTCTGCTGCATTTTGAACTAGCTGCGGACAGGACAGGGATGACCGATTAATTCCTACATACAGGTAAAGTCATCAACATTTTTTGAAAGGAATTTTTACAACTGAGTTTCTGCTGAAAGAAGGCAAACCGTGCGTACTGGGTTAAGGACATTTTAAAAGGTGCTAATCTGAGTCAAAAATGAATGCATAGAAAATTGGCAAAAAATAAACCTGGGGTCCCTAATTAAAGTCTCACTAACTGTGAATCATCCATGTAAGGTTAGGAGAGTATAGATGAACGATAGGCAGGTAAATACTGTGGCGGAAAAAGTATAGGTGGACAAGAATAGAATATCATGTGCGGTTGTGCAGTGGTGACAAAAACTCATATCAGAGAATAACAAATGTAATTTGAAGTGTATCTTCTGTAAGAAGGTCAGTTAGCGTGGGCACGGCTTTGACCGTGACCATGTCAGTTTTGTTAACGTTTAGACCATAGCGGCGAAGTAGAATTGCAGTTGGTGCAGTTCCGCTTGTCAAGCTTGATATTTAGGAAAGCGTGAGCATGTCCTGGAGAATAGGGAGATACGTCAGTAACAAGGTCACCACGCAATGACTCTGAAATGACTTTATACATTTGTACAGCAGCATCTCCTCTTGTATTTGGACACTTGTCTCTCTTCTTTATTTGCGATTCTCTTTCGTTCGATTTCTTTCTCTCTGTACATCTTGGAGACCTTCTAGTACCTCATAGGTTTTTCCAGTTTTCAGTGGTGGTCCACTCCCGGTGCTTTGGAGGATTTTATTCCGTCAGTGCACGTGAACGCTTCCTCGTTTTCACCGTGGGTTCCGAACGTGTTCCAGAAGCTTCCCTCGTAACCGTTGACCAGAAGAGATCACAGGCCAGCCGCCCTTTCAGCTGCGCCTTAAGAGACATGTTTCAACTACAAGTCTCTAATCACAGTTCATGCCCTTTCACATGACATCAGTTTTGAATGGAGCCAAAGGTTTGGCCTCTGGGCCGCTGAATTGTTTGTATGTGCTGACCTTTTTTCTGAATTGACTATATGATCACTAAACATATCAAGCAATGACTATTTTTTCTTTCTTTCTTGGCCTAAGACCTTTTCTTCGCATAATTCTCGAGCCCAGAAATTTTCACATGTCCCTCCACTGCTTTGTCTCAGTCCTACGAACGAACCTGCACCATTTACAATAATTAAGATTCAGAACAGAGCCTGAAATATTGTCCAATATTGCATCCTGCACCTTGCTTCTTCCCCAGGTTTGTTTATGATGATATGAACCTGTCAGGGGAGCCTTATGGAAAGCGCCAGTGTAAATACCTGTCCTTTCCCCTGCAACAAGGGAACTAAGGTGAACGCCTTTGACATAAGTGAATGAAATGAGGAGGAAATGGAGAGATGGCAATTGGGACAAATCGCTTCTAAAATTGAACATGACAAGCCTCTGATTATAATCTCCATGTGGAGTTTTGGGGGATGGACTGTCTATGATGACAGGGAATATGAACGAATATGAAATTCATTTTAAGAGAGAGAGGTAAAAAGAAACTGACCTGAAGGTGTATATTTCAGTATATTTGATATACACAGGGGGTATGCAGGTGCTAGCTGTCATCTTTTCATAGCTTTGACCATCTTTCCTATTAGTAAAGATAATGATAATTATAGTAGACTACCTACCAAGTTATTTGTTGAATTCTAAGAATGTGGTAAAAAGACATTTGCCCAGCAGTAAGGAAATAACGGAGATATTAATCAAGTCAATTCAACATCGACCTAAAGTATTTGCCATAGTTTGCGATGAGGGTTTATCACCATTTTTAAGGTGTACTTTCTTTTGGCGTCAGGCCATTTAAAATGTTTTAGATAATCTGGCTTTTTGCCCGACCTCACTTTGTTTATCGATGTCCAGTTTTTCCTGATCTCAGCAGTTACTTTGATTGGGCAACGCTGTGAGTTGAGTAAGAGTAGGAGGTGCTAAAAGACTTTTCTTGAAGAGAGAAAAAAAACATTTAGCCAAATGGTTAAAACAAGAATCTCTAGTGAGGATGTGACAGGTGGTGATGTGACCAGTGACTGTCAGGATCAACGCTGACGTGGTTCGATGTTGTAATTAGCACTGCAAAGGCTTTTATTAGGACTCTGCACTGGATGGAACGATGAACAAAGCTTTACGCTTGGACACTGGAGAAAGTAGTTTGTCTCCTGATCTTTCCTTAAACCTAAATCAATTACTTTTTGTGCCTAAACCCAACCAAACCAAAAAAAAAAACTGTCACATGAATTGTTTTTCACATCAGTTATTTATAGCAGATTTGGATGACACTGGAAAACAATGTGATCCGGACAATAGTGGCGTCACATCAGGAAACGCTCGTACTGTTTTATATCATTTTGGAAGGCATGGCAACCCTTTCTGTTCATTTTAAGTCTCAGCTCTTGTGGTGTAAATACAAAGTAGGATTTTCCCTTTATCCAGTAACCAACTCAGTTTCATCACACGCCGGTCCCATGTTAAATGACTGTTCTATTCTATTCTTGTGCTTTGGTCCATTTCAGCTTGATGAGATCGATCACTTGCGAGGACCCCGGTCCCCATAATTGCACAGGCAGGCCCATTGCTGTCTCGCGTGCTAATGAAATATGAGCGTATCATTAACAAATGCAGACTTTATGAGTGTGTACAGAAAGATTGCAGCTGCGACACGTGTGTGTGCGTGTGTGCGTGTATTTGTGTGTGTGTAATTTATTTACCCCATGTATATGGGGAGGCCTGCTGCTGTTTGCCTTTTACCAATGGAAGATTAAAGCGCGCGGTAGTGTGTTAGTGATGGAAACGCCCCCGCATTCTTTTTCACAATACACACACACACCGATAGACACGCCATTTACATTAACCATCACTTTTAGTCAAAGAAAAAACAATACACACACATTTGTACACTGTAAGAATGGAAATGAGACACTTCCTCTGTTTCAATACAAGTACCTCAAATGCATCTAATCAAACACATGGACTTTGTTGTGCATTAAGATATTTTTCCGCCTCTGCGGAGGCTTTGTTCTTCGTCTTTTTCTCCCCTCCCTCCTCCTAATATGTTAAACTAGACAGAACGTTTTTGAAGTTAAAAAAAAAAAAAAACTGTGATGTTCAAAGGCTAATTTCCCAAAATACAAATAAGCGGATTTGAAAAGATGATTTCAAAGAATAAAAAAGAAAAAGTTAACTTTCCCTGTTTTGTTTAGATAAAGCCTGGAGAGGATTTGTTTTCCTTTTGAATGACACCGCTGTCTCTGTTTTGCTCTCTCTTTTAATTTATATATTAATTTTTGTCCAGCTTACTTTTCTACTGTGTCACGGTACAATCCTGTGTTGGTTTTCCAATTCCAGTCTCCAGGACCTGGTCCTTTTATTTCGATTCAATTTATTCTGAGTATGTTCTAGAATGTATTCTACACCTGGGTCGTGAGGCGCATTCAATTAATTACAGTTAACGACCAAGTAGCTGAAATCTGCAATTCTGCAAGGGTATCGACAATTTCAGGACCTTCAGGGCCCTGGTTGGGCCCAATTCTTTTGGGCCTAAAATAGAAAGTAGCACAAGTTAAGGCCTAGAATATAAATATCATTATTAAATATTGAATTTTATCTTATTTAACTTTAAATGCTAAACTTGAATAATTAAAAATAAAGGGAATACTGATAACTCATTTATCATGCTCCAGCCTCGGCTCGGGCCACATCCGATAACTACGGGTCTGCACGGTTCCCTATGTCATCAGTCATTCTGGATGCAAACAGACATTTTTCTGCTTTCTTTCGATGCACTGACCGATGGTTTGACGTGTTCTTTGACAATATAAATATACACAATATATAATTCATTACATATATAATATTTTACATGTTAAATGTTAAGTGAATTATATATTACTAAAAAAAAAAAGTATATGTTTGTGTATTTGTGTATATAAGTTTGTACCGTCTCACGCTCTCGCTTTATTGTATTTCTCTTGGTGTTTTGGCCTGTTAGAGGGACAGCTGAGGCGAGCGCCTGTGATAACTGCCATTAGCATGCCACTAGTTGGGTGTTAATATGCAGTTTCTCTGGGATGGCATTTTGCACCATGTTATTACCGCTGTCCAGATGTCACTGGAAGGGTCGGCCGGTGTGCGTGTGCGTGTGTATGTGTGTGCGTTTGCATGTGCGTGTGTGTGTGTGTGTGTGCATGTGCATGTGCGTGTGCATGTGTGTGTGCATGTGCATGTGTGTGTGTTTTTCTGGTTGTGCTTCCTCATTCTCCCTTTCAGACCCTACCACTGTCTCTCCCAGCCCACCTCTACCAAGCCTAGCATTTATGTTCCCCGTTCTGTGTGGTGAACACTATTCTTCAAGATTTCCTATACTGACTACAGAGATATACTTTTATCATCTCTCACAAACATTGCTGTTCTCATGTATGGATGAATTTAAATGTTTTATTTCATAAAGTCAGTATTCAAGTGTGCACATACACTCACACATATACAAACAAGCATTTTCTGTGTAGATACATCTGGTCTACCTGTTCATGTGTCTTTATCATCATCATTATATGCAGCTGAGATGTTGGTTTATGAGCGGATACTGTAATGTTCTCTGTGGTTTAGCTAATCTACTCCCTAATTGCCTGGACAGACAGGGAGAGGTCCAGGCTTCATTTGGCCAGTCCATTTCACATGGGCCCATTTTCCCATCATTTAGCAGGTGAAGCACATTACACATCTGCTGATGTGAGTGAAGGGTGTGAGATCAGACAAGACCCATGCCAGTAATATTGTTATGACATTGCGTGGAAAACGATCATTCAGCTGCACAAGGGCGCATAAGGTCATTTGCCCAGTGACTCGGACTCATCGGATGGGGATTAGTTAATGTACATTCTGCAAGGTAAAAAGTTATTTGCATGTGTCCAAATTCAGGAGGTCCTTCTTTTTGTGCCTCAACCATAACTCTTCACAACTTTTCTACATGCACTGCCGTTACACAGGAACAATTCTGGCTGGTAATTTTAAGATGACTTGATAGGGCACTGCACCGATTCACATATCAAAGCATCTGGTAGAAAAAATGACTCTAGTGACATAACCTGAGTATTTCGGTCTGGGCTTAAAGACTAAGGATTTATAACAGAAAGGCTGTATAACAAGGTGGGCTGGTAATATTTGACAGAGATGGGTATTTACCAGCCCAGGAGGGAGAGTATAAGAGCATCAGGCAACATTGTGGGAAGTGTAGTATGCAGTGTTTTTGGATCCTGCCCCAATCTATTGGAATAAATTTTGATATCTTTGCTTCAGTTTTGACGATTCTTTCCATCAATCTTATAAAAAAAAATCACTAGAAATCTCCTTTAGACCACTAGTAGCAAAAGTGGTCTTATGTTTCAAAAAATTGTTTCGCCAAAGTTTTGTGCAGAAGAAAATTCAAAATGTTTGGCATCAGGATTACACACGTTGCGTTCTGATAAGGAACACTGAATGTAAACAGAAAGTTTGTTTGTTTACAAGAAAACTCCACAGAGCAGCTTTAAGGTTAGCTTTGTGCATATGGCATCATCTATTAAACACTTTTTGAGAAAACTGCTTTAGCATTTTAATTTGAAACTTGTGTTTGGTAACTAAAAGTGTTAACACTTGTATAGAGGGTTGCACATTCACAGTTCAAAATCACAATGCTTCAGATTTAATTTTTTGTAGTTTTGAGGTGTCTATTTTAGAATAAAGGTTCCGACTTAACAGGATTGTTTATCTTATAGCAGTTCACATAACCTGCGATGTGTTTTTGTGTCAACCTACAAAAGGGGCTCATGTAAAGAGGTTTGTATGGAATAAATTCCTCCGTGTGAGCAAATGGCCGGCCCGCCCTGCTCTCCGACGTAGCCACGGGGCATTCGAGTATTTCGCTCTCTCGCATTCATTCTTTCATTTCCACTTGTTCTGAGTGTGTCTCACTGATGGCATGGATGTAGGGGAAGCATTCAGCTGTAGAGTACAGATTCAGCCCGAAGCTTTTCTTTTTCCCCACTCTAAAATGGCTGAGGATACCCAATAACACACTATCCTGTACCTCACATTCCCCTGGCACTCGGAGCTGTTACTGTACTTACTGTCCAAGGACTCATACTGGGGACAAAATGCAGTTAGAATAGGGCAAAGCAGAGGTGTGTGCTTGCCAGTGCGCCACTGATGCCATAAAAAAAAAAAAAAATCAAAATGGCACAATGAGATGCCAACTAATCTCACTACCAGACACATACAGAGCACAAAAGCTCATCTCAACTTTGGTTGCCATCCAGGTCATCTCCCCCTCTCTGTCCTTTCTCCCACCATCTCTTAACGTCTCTCAGCATGTCAGGCCTGATGTGAAAGGAAATGCCGTAGAGGGCAGAGGCAGCCTAAACAATGAGAGACACACAACCTCCCTTAATTTAATCTTACAGCAGATGGCAAAATGTAACCTATGGCCCTGACAGATTGCTGTTTTAGTAAAGCCTTGCAGCACTATCCGGAAAAGTGAGAGAAGCAGACGGATGAGGGTGAGATAAACTGAAATGGTTCGGAGACAGAATACAAAGATGGGAGAGACAAATATCTGAGAGGGAGAAGCTGAAAAGTTGAGTTGAATAAAAGCAAAAGGTAGACCTAGAGAAAGTCAGACAGAGTTTGAAAAGTGGAGCCATGAGTTAAACCTGACAGATTTACAGAAGATCAACAATCTGAACTTCTCTGGGTCAAACAGGAACGAGTGAGAACTCTGTAGAGAGATGTCAAAAAAGCATGAAAGGCCAATTTAGATCAGAATCAGAATGGCAATGAGCAGTATGAAGCGAGATGAGACGAAGAGTAGGAAAACAACTCAAAGCTGGATGATAATTATGAGCAAGATCCTCTGATCACTTGTCATCTGTGATGCAGTTGATAGAACGAGTTGAATGAGTTTTAATTAGGCATGCTATTTGGAAGGCTGACCTTCCTTAACCTGCACCGGTGCTTTGTTGGGATAACCTGATACGGCTCTCATTTCACTGCAGAGCAAAAAAAGAAGAACACAAACGAGATAAACAACAAGAAGAAAGACGTGCACTACCAGTCACGCATCACACCGGTTTACACTATTTTTTCTTGCAGATTTTGACCTTGAGCAACATTCTACATAGTCGCAACCAGTATTGTTTAGGAGTAAATAAAATGCAATAGAACAGAATTTGGTTATTAAGATATATAGAGATTATCATCGTTGTACACAATATTGTAACAAAATACTCATACTGAAATATCGTACTTCACAGAAGTCATTTGGGTATAATTATCAAAATCTGTCATGTGGATAGATGAAAAATGCTATGGAATATAATTAAACCCAACAGCAATAAAATTAGTTTAAAAGATGAGCTGAACAAGGGTGTCCTGTGTCAAAGTCCTATGTTTTGTTGACCCATTCATCCGCCCCGACTGCCTCCTGATGCGAACTTTGTTCTTTTATATATTACATCGCTTTGTCCTTTAATCCCGCCGTGATTACTATGGCGGCTAGAGGTCGCCTAAGAATAAACCAAAATTATTTGTAACGATTCGCAAATAGCCACTGGCACAGGCGACCCGCAGGCTCACTTGTAACACAAAGAGAGTCTCTAAATATTACAATCATTCAGTTGACTCATTGCTGATACCAAAAATATTGATTGGTGCAGCTTCAGTGCAATTTTGAGTACTTTTAGTACATTTTGCACCAGTCTAAAAGAAATTGAAAAAATATTAAGTATCGCCATAATTTCCAGCCCCGACTCAAATATCCAACCAAGACAAAATGAAAAATAGGTACGTGTATACAATACGATAGAGTTCAACATGACAAATGTTAGCAGTATGAAACTTAGTTAGCGCATTTATCCATTTATTCATGCACTCATTCATCTAGCTTTGTGAAGTAGTTAATTTGTATTCAGCAAGAAAAACATCTTTTCTCCTCCGCCAAAAGTATTTTAAAAAGCCAACTTTAAGACGATGGCCCAAAAGAAGCTGCATGATAATTTCAGTCCTTTGGTTGTGAAAACTCTGCTGTGGGTCCCTTCCAACTATAGAAGTAAACCGCGGACTCCTCCTGAGCAGCAAGCCAATACATCAGAGGGATGTGCTGTATGTATAGTAATCTAAATACATGCAAATGAAGCTGCATATACCGTAAAGGACTGCTAACGCAAATTAAGCGATGGGTTTGCTGTGGGGAGACGTTAGTACCCCTGGTACTGTTTTACGTATTGAGAAGGACTTTAATCTGCTTCTCCGGGGGTTTTACATGACCCACCAGAGTGCTGGAGATGTTGTTATCTCAGCATTGTGGCATTGGACAACTCTTGAGGGGTTTCTGAAGGCCCAGGCAGACACGGGAAGGAAAACCACTCTGAGTGATAACGAACCGGTAATTTCTGCAATAAACTAACACATGCTAGGTGCTAATTGAGTTCCAAATTGCTGTGAGCGAGTCTGAAAAGGTTAAAATGTCTTTGCTAAACCGTTACATAGATTCAATAACCGCAGTTACATTCAGGGTGTGCTGCAGTCGTTTTCAGAGGCAAACAATCAATGTGTATCAGCCTTTTCATCATTTTAAGGTTGATGTGTTTTTAAATCTTTTCCACAAACTTTTATTTTTCATTGACCATGTCTTTCCATTTGACTTTGATAATTTAATTTGAAGTTGGAGTTCATATATTTCAGGGAGACATACAGGAAAGCTATTAATATTCTCAAATGTAAGTTTCTGTCCCAATTAAGGAGCCATAGATGAAACCATTTTATTTCTAATAGGAGGGCACTGAGGGTTCAGTCTGTGAAGAATAGTGTTTTTATTTTCCTTTTTTTTTTTGTTCGTCCAATTGCCATCGCTATTTAGATTTAATTGGTTTTTAAATAGATCAAATGGAATGCAAATGACATTATCTTCTCTAATGTGACTATCGTACAGCACTGAATACAGTATTTTGGAGGGAGAGGGCAACCTCGCCTACAGTCTGAAGGTTGGTGCTCCTTTATTTCAAGCTGTGTTTGATTGATCTTTGATCAGGTCCATTGAATTCCTACCCAGAATCAGGAGCTGCTGGTCTGTATCTAAAAGGTATGATAACCAAATTGACCACTTTATTATAAAGAGTTGAAACATGTTTGGAGCACTGGGCATCCCTATCTATTCCATCTGGTTATGGTAACAATACGCAAGGTCCAGTGCAAACAAAACAAAACAAAACACTGTTATCTAAGAATCTGTCAGGGATTTTCTTGGAGAATACAAACCGATAAATTCAAAAACAAAAATGCTGGAAATCTTGCAAACATAAGTCTGACCTTAAAAACATTTCCAGCATCTGATTCGGGAAATTGCTTTTTCTTTCTGAGAATATTGCTTGCCAGTCATGAGCAGGTGCACAGGGCTGATCATGTGTTTATACACTGGACCATTGAAGTAGGGTTTTATGAGTGATTGCTGTTCTCCCGATCAATATGGCAGCCGCACATTCCATTAGGCTAGCGATTAGCTGTGCCAATGCTAAAGTAATGTATTATTTTGTGAGGGCGATTTAGCAGATTCAACAACATAAATCATTTGGGGAGGGAGGGGGGGTCAATTTCCATCTTGCACAGTGCAGATTTTATCAATTACAAAATGTCACTTAAACGGCATTTAACAAATGGTGGGGTGGAGGGGAGGGGTTCTGAGTCTTTTCTGTGTCACATCAGCTTTTAGGGGTTAGCTGTTAAAATAGTTTTCATGGGCTGGACTGTATGAAACCTATGACTCAGGAACAGAGCAGAGAGAGGTTTAAAATGGGAACTTTAGGCAGGAAGAGTGGCAGCGGAGGTGAAAGGGAGACGGCCACAGAGAAATGGATTGGCACAGCGAGGTGTCTCCATGCTCCAGGGGGCCCTCGGCTATTTCTAGTTCAGCCTCGTGGCTTGACCTCCACACACCGGTAGCAAGCTCCAAAGATCCACGTTAAAACTTTCACAGGGAGCTGGGAAAATTTCACACGCTCTTGAGCTTTGTAGGCAATGCTCTCTCACTATTGTCCATCATCCTGACCAGGTATGAGCAGGCTGAATTCACCAGCCTTTCAGAATCAAAGCTCTTTGATCTTTCTTCTATTTATTTAATTATTTATTTTTCATACTCTGGGATAAGAAACGTGATTGCAGCTGGCAGAAGAATAAAGTAATTTGCAACTCAAGAACAATACTGAGAAGACTAATGACACCGCAGAGACAGGTGGGACTGTAACTGAGAGGTTGCTGGGACAAATAAAGCTGTCAGAGGACACAAAGTGAAGGATAAATATCCTCCAGCCCCCTCATTTCTTCTCCCCAGCAACTAGTTGTGGATGTGCAGAAGCAGATTTCTGCAGCAGGGAATGCATTCCCACGGATCTTTCCGTGGCCTGTACGTCAACTAATATAGAAAAAAAATGGCAGCTGGTCCATGTGCGGTTGGCGTTACAATTAATTCCTAACCTTAGAGATAGTAGTTGATGAAACAATCTGGATTCAAGGTCCACTTGGTCACTTGTCGCAGAGCTTCAGACTATATATCACATGGTATTCATGGGCAAATGTGATTGGAAAATTAAAGTAATAGACTTCATATTCATTGTTTTTCACTTTCAGATTCTGAATGTTAATAAATGTTGGTTCTTGACCTGTATACTGCAAATAAAACAATGATCCACCATTATATTATGAAATGGGAAAAACGTCCTCTAGCTATTCTCTCTATTCTCTCACTACATCCGATATATATATATATATATATATATATATAAATATATAAAGGCTATTCACTCAGCTGTTGAAAATTCAATCTTCCTACCATTGTTTGCTTTATTTGCTTTATGTCATTACTGCTGTTTTTCAGTCAGAGGGATATCTGAGTCGAGGTTAAAGTGACATCAAGGCACCTACATGTCTGCAACAACACAGCAGCCATCCTGATGCCCCGCTTTTCTTCTTGCCTGCTAATATCCTGTGAAATCCAGCAAACTTAATTTGAGGGAAAGGAGCTGAACCTGAACTAAGCGGATTGAATTAATAAATGTATTTTCCATTTAACGGTTTGATTTCTCCAAAGCCTGTTTACAGCCACCGAATGATCTGCCTTTAAGTAAGGCGCACGCCCAAATCTGCTTACAGTTGCCTAAATCTATTATCTGCGCTCCACCTTATGGCGAGTCACTGACTCTGTCTAATATGTGTGTGTGTATGTGTGTTGGTGTTGGTGTTAGTGTGTATGTATATGTGTATGGGGCACGCACTTGTGGTACCATGACGCACCAGTACTGACATGCACATCAGAGGTTAGCAGTACAAAATAAAGGGGTGTTCAGCCAAGAGTCTTCAGAAGTGACTGAAAAAATAGAGTTTATTTGTAAGCAAAAAGTGTTGCCAGGAAGCACAAAGGCCCCAAACAGACTAACATCATGGGTTCACTCATTCAGAAGATTTACAATAACTGGGAAAACCTTCAGGTCATGTAGTTTTTAATTTAACATTAGATTTCCTTTCCAAAATTTTATGCATCGCTGTGAGAGTAAAAACCTCTGCACTCCAGTGTTGGTCATTTTCATGTTCAACTTGTGATGGGAAACTTTCTCATCTCTTTGAGCTTGTGAAATATTTTCAAAACCAATTGGATACACTAAATGGATGGTAGTCACA
The DNA here is from genome assembly GCA_016859345.1 of Istiophorus platypterus. Taxonomy (NCBI): domain Eukaryota; kingdom Metazoa; phylum Chordata; class Actinopteri; order Istiophoriformes; family Istiophoridae; genus Istiophorus; species Istiophorus platypterus. The sequence continues at coordinate 7,059,431 of CM029132.1, read as the reverse complement.
TTGGGATTTTTCTATTTTACATTCTTGAAAAGCTGATATTGTGGAAGGCAAAGGTTTGACTTTTTCTTATCCATTTAATACAGAAGATGTAATCTGCAAAAATGTTGCCGTTCAGTCATCCAAACAGTATGTTTTTGTGGTATGCTAATGTGTAAGTGCAGAGTAAAAACCAGCCCTTTTTCTGCATCACTCAGTTTGGTCAGGCAAGTCATTTACTTAATATGTGTGTGTGTGTATGTGTGTATATTATATATGGCAGAAAAAATTGTACGAGATTTGCTGTGCAACATCTAAAAACAATAACTACATGCACATTCACGCGCACGTCTATCCACGTTCACAAAAAAGGAGCATAAAAGAGCAATAAGAACATGTGTGTATAAAATAATGTCCCAGGATTATTATGCAAAATTATTAAAGACCAGTATGATTGCACATACAAAGATTCATAGTTTATGGTTTTGGCCTGAGGTTAATATAGGATTCAGTTAACAGCTCTGTGACAATGTCAACAAAAAACAGAACATTATAGGCATCATAACATTGATTTTATGGGGGAACAATTTTACTGGCATTGCATTAGACAGTACAGGTGTACCAAATAAAGTGGGCACTGAATCCATGTGTATTGGTGGTGACCGGCTGAACCAATGAATGCTTTTCCCTCGTTATCAAATGTTATAAAAATACAATTATCCAGTATTTTACATTAAAAAAGAGCAAAGATTAGAAGTAATTGTGGAAAAAATAAGCATAATTTTTCAAAGGACAACAAAACGATTTTTTTCTGCTTTCCTAGTCTATCAATAATCTCTCAACCCAACAGAATTATCTTGCAACCCGTTGCGTCCTGACCCCTAGTTTGGAAACCACTGATCTATAACATTTCCACAAGCCTGGTCTGGTGTCCAATTATTGAATTCACCCAATTTTTATTAGGTAATTTATTGACTAAAACCTTGTTGCAGAAACAATTTCAGGGACAGTCAGGATGCCTTTACAAAGCTGATTGAAAATTATAAATCAAGATGAGCAACTAATATAAACAAGTATCTGACCGAATAGCCAAAACAGTCAGCGTGTGTATATATATATATATATATATCTCTGAAGGTCTCCACCTCTATTTTATTTTAGACGCAGAGAACTCTATGAAAGAAAATCAATTTGAGGCCTTTTCAGCGTTTTAATTCTTTTAGGTAATTGAAACTGCATGGTCCAAAGCCTGTTTTAATATTAATCGAAGGTGCCCCGGATGCTCCAACTTTTTTCACAAAAAAAGCTAATTTGACACAGTGAATGAAAATGACAGTGAATGGGGACAAGAGAGGGAGGGTGAGCACTTCAAATCATACCCCTTTGCTTGTACCTATTATGTCTCATGATGAGTATAATTACCTCACTGCCCCTCCCATTCATCAGTCAAAGTAGATGGTCTGAATGACGGGCAGGATATTTGGATATGGGTTAAAGTTACCGGAGGCAATAGAAACTAAGATGACTGTGGTCTTTTATTTTTTTTTTTCTTTGAAACAAAGACTTCAAATATACACACTTTTACAATGCCGGTACTAGAGTTTTAACCTCAAATGTATATTTCTCAGTCCTTAGATCCTACTGCATTGATTCTCGGGCTGCTTATTGGAAACCTGTCCATGATAGGTCATGTAAACCGTTAGCAAAAGTCTGCTTTCATGACAAAGCTGCGGAATGGAATGAGCAACATTTAACCGCTGACAGTTCAATTCACCAGGTAGCTGTCAACGAAAAAACGCAGCACGATCTATCCAGGTTCAATTCTGACCTATCCTTGACATTTCCAGGCACAGGCACTCTAACTCAGTGTTTTGCAGACGTTGACTTCATGCGGGTTATTTGTCACCTAAATGGGCACGCCATCATCTTAAGGGTACTCTTGGACATTGGGGGGGGGGGGATAAAACAAAAACAAAGTGAAACGATTGGTCTCGAACAAATGTGTTTGTTCTTGCTGTGACCATTAAGCGCCGACAATATATTGTCTCACCAGAGTTTCATGTCAACGTGACGGCCTGCTGAATGTTTATGAAGATGCACCGTGGCCCCGCAACCGGTGTTTCAGCTCGACGGCAGGTCGCAAGCAGGTCTGAACGGAGATACGGCAGCATTAAAAAAGATTTTTGTTTTTCTTGTCTCGTCAAACTGAATCAAAGGAGATTTAATATGCATTTGTTGACACTAATCAACAGAAAAAAAAAGACCGTTAATGTCAATGTGAAAATAAATCCCTGTATGTGTGAATGCAGCATATGACTGTGAGCTAAGGGCATTACCTCACTCTCCCCATTACCACACTCTGTCTGTCACTGCCAGCACAAAAGTAACTGTCCTTGGTGCTGAGACACAAAAACAGCGACAGTTCCTGTATACAACAGGCCACATTTATCTGTGATTAAAGTGTCTTTACATAATTCATGGCGCATTTAACATACATAATGATGAACAAAGACGGGCTGTGCAAGAGGAAAGAAAACCTACTTCCCCCAGTGTCTGTCTTCTTCTCAGTGTTCGCACCACAGTTTAGTTTTAATTGTTAAAAATAGATCTAAACTGTTGTTGTGCTCAGATGGTTTGACGACTTTTAATGAGCTTCATGTGGAACAAACTGCCTGAAAATATTTATGTAATTTCTTAGATATCCCCTTATACACAACGAATAGAATGCCACAGAATCTGCAAAAATTTGTACTAAAAGCTTGTGGAAAACATTTTAAATGACATGTCCACTGACTCGGGAGTCATCCCGTGACCAAAGTACACACCTAAGTGATGATTATTATAACTAGGTGATGTAGTTAGGTCATGGATACGCCCGAGGAAGTTCCATTTACTGGGATACGGCCGAAGGCTCCCTTAAAGCTAAGGACACCTCTTTCAGGTGTTTACATAAATATTACCCCTCCAAACTTTTTTATTTAGAGAGACTCGAAAGAGAAAATGAAGAAAATTCTACCTTTTGCACTTAGTCTAATCAAAGTATTTTTCACTCGTTTTGGAACTGCTCTCGTGTAAATTGTTTTCTCTCTGATATTAGTGCTTTTTTCGTTGATTATAGTTGATCGTATCCTTCTTGAGTTTGTTTTTTGTTTTGATCATATGCTGTTTGGTTTCCATGTCTATGATGTAATATACGCTTATCCAAAAACTATAATATAATCAACTTTTTTTCCAATTCCGTATTTATATGATCAGATTTACTAAGGTTAAATCCAACAATATATTTGCCAATATGTAGTTATATTTGCCAATTATTCTTTTAATTATTTCTTGCTTTATTTGTTGACTTAACTTATCATCCTCTGGCATCCTCACTACATTCTTGTTCTTCATTTTAGTCCAACGATATAATGACTTTCTAAAAACTGTTTTGTTTTTCATATTCAGGCCTGGAGGCGCTGTTACGTGCATACCAACAAATATTTACGCTAATATAAAGTAAATGAACAGAACCATATGAAATCCTTCTGGACTAAAGGGAGAGTGATGGGAATGTACTAACCCTTCACTGAGCTTTTCTTCAGGATTGGCTGGGTAATAAAATAGTGCCAATAAGACAGTTTGCCAATAAAGGATTAAGAGCTTGGGCTCTGTTTTAGCAAAAAAAAAAAAAAAAAAAAAAGGGAATTAGATGCAGAAGTACTTCCGAGAAAGAAGAGTCGAGGCGTGACGGAGGATGGGTAGGTAAATTTTGCTTTCATTAACTATCAGTTAAGCAAGAAGATGCCACTCAGTGGTGGTGTACGCACACGTAACCCATACTGGATGAATTTAGAATGAAAGGCAGATAGTGTGGATGTCTGTTTTCTTGCTGTCAAGTAGAAGTAAACAAAAAATACACACACACACACACACACACACATATATATATATATATATATATATATATATATATATATATATATATATATATACACATTTTTTTCTTTCAGTTGACTGAATACAATCACCACATGTTGTAAATGCATTTCTACTACCGCGCACTGACGAACGCATATCATCTAATATCACAGTGCGTGGAAATTTGGCCATTCCTCAGAGCAAGTCAATACCATAACAAAAAAAAAGACTTTACACGGTTAAAATGATTACATTGTGTTAGGGAAGTTTACAGCTTGTGACTAATGGACTTTAAAAAAATAAATAAATGAATAAAAACAAACAAAAAAACTTGTTGCTTGTAAATGAAACTTTAATGAAGATGTATTGAGCAACTCCTTTCTTACCCGCCTCTGTCTGTCACCAACACTTTTAGGATCAGATCAATGGTGTTAAAGATTTTGTTGTCACAAAGCTAGGAGGTGTCTGAGACGAGATATAGATCCGTCTATGTGGTTCTTAGGCCTGTCCCTTTTTCAAAGAAAGCAAAGTTTGAACAAACTTGAATGAACACGCAAATAGAAATGCAACCCACGGCTAATCCTAAACAATGCCGTCAAATCGATGTCATTACTGCCATTCAAGGCGCCGCCGCTGTCTTGACGAGCGACAACCTAACGTACCCGTGAGGCAGTTGCATTTTATAGAAACAACGATACAACCCTACCTTTAATGGAGTAGTTAGACATTTCGGGAAATATTCAATTGTTTGGCTGAGAGTTATATGAGAAGATTGACACCACTTTCTTATCCGTCTGCCAAGTATGAAGCCAGATGCCCTTAGCTTAGCTTGGCTTAGCACAAAGAGCTTAGCTTGCCTGTTATGAGCTGTACAAAAAACCTAAGGCAAGAATAAAAATGTAAAGTAAAAATGGCACAAGTAAATGGACACAAGTAAAAGGGGAGCAGTTTGGTATTTTCTTGGCTACTTGACGACTGCCTCCTGGCACATTACCATGCATAAACAGTGACTTGTCATATCTATACTTGGTTTTGTACATTTCTGTTTATCAATTTTTCTTTAAGGTGGATTTCGTTATCTTTGGAAACCTACTTCCAGTCTTTGTGCTAAGCTAAGCTGAATTCGGATATGAGAGTAATATCAATCTTCCCAATAAACTACCCACTACCTATATCATCCAGAAAGCGATTCATTATTGCTTTAACCTGTCATATCCAACATGTTTTCATGTATTGGTTTAATGTCATCCGTCCCCAGACGGCTTGTTAGTTTTCTCCCATTTACATTATCAAAGAAAACAACCTTAGCGTTTTTTTTTTTTTTACTGATTGGACATGGCCACTTTCAGATGGATGGTGCGTCTTAGGAATGCCCTCCACTGGGGATCAAAATACCAATTTTTGCACTGAGAACTCAAACAGATGGTGGTAGAGAAAATATTTAATTTTTTTCCCATGTTTGAACACTCAAACACAGAGTGGCTACCCTACAAAAGAGGCAGCTAGACCAGTCAGGGCCTTATTAATCAAAATACTTTTTATTTATTTATTTATTTCAGTCTTGAAGGATACTTCTGAGTTGCCTTTCCAACAAGCCTTCTGCTGGTCTAGGATCTTCTGATGCTCCTCAGGCTGTCATGGTTGACAGCTCATTAATCACCCGCACCTGTCTGTCATTATATAAATCACTACTCATTAGCACTGCTGAAACTCTACCAACTCCCTCATAAGAAATTCTGATTAAAAAAAAATATTCTCAGGCAGCTCTAGTTCTTTTTTTTTTTAAACATCCAGTAGTCAACCCGTTCACCTGACGTTTCATGAAAATATTGTGATTTCCTTCATTACTGTCCACAAACAAATGGCTGGATCATGGCGTTCAGGTGAGTCATCACAGTGAAGCGATTGTCCCCTTAAGTGACAGATGGCTTTCATCTGTTTTCACAGGTAACGGTGTCACAGGAGATTTGCATAAAGATCGTTTATTTTCACATGGAATATTACATCTTTCTTTAAATATGTCCTTGTGAATATTCCATTAGTGCTAAAGTGTATTTCTGTAAAAGCTACATGCTTTTATGTCATTAATTGAAATTTCACGAGGTCACCGCCAGATTTGAAATGATTTGTTTACAACAGCTTCAGGCAAAAGATTTGACTAATTACAGCTTTGCCCTGGCCTCACTGGGAGATGCTTCTTTGGTGCTTCTGAGAGAGGCCGAAATGGTTTAAATGGAGAATGAACAAAAGGGACACAGCGGTTTAGCGGCTTCAAGTCAAGATTTTCATCCAGTGTGGATTCATGCCCGACATCTCCTATATCTCAGTGTGAATGTGGACTCGTGCCTTTGTTCTATTGGTCTGTGTGAATGTGTGAGAAATAACATCAAACCATTCATCAAAAAATATTTATCTTATAGTTTAACTAATTCATCAACTACACAGCTTATTCACTTTGATTCAGATGCCTCTGGCTTGAGGGTATTTGGTAATGCTGAGCACAAGATTAATTAATAAGATATCACACCCTTGCCATTTTAGACAATTTACAAGAAAGGGTCTATCTGCTACGAATCCAACATTAACATGTTCACATATTTAATGAGTCTGCTAATTAACAGAGATGATAGCATACACCACATTGTGGCTGTACTATGTTTTGCCCAGCAGTGCAAACTTATTTGTTTCCCTTTTTTATTTATTTATTTAGCTGTGCACATATTTTCTCCCAGGAGAGAGATGTGAAACCTTTGCTGGATCCCTATCTCTGCTTTCCCAGAGGATATGGCAGGCTTCTAATGTTTTGAAGTTTTATCTGATTAAGAAAATGAATTTCAGGCTGTGTTTCTTCACACTGTCGGAAATTGGCTGTCATAGTTTCACCCTAATTGTAGGTATGCGGTGTTAAAATGGATTAGTGATTATAAGAAGTTAGATAATATATATATATATATTTTTTTATTTTGTGGATTTGTGTGGAGCTCTTATCTAGGCAAAACATTAACAACAACCACAAAAATCTAATGAAATAAAAAAATGCTGATGTGGAGGCAGTAGTTACTAAGTGCTTTTAAGACAACAAAATAGTCAAAATACAGATATACTGATTAAAAAAAAAAAAAATTCATAAACACTGTCAAAATGCATATCTTGTGGATGTCCATGTAGATTCATCTTTGAATTACAGTTTTCTAAAAGGTACATATCTTTAAAATTAAAACCAAATTTCCTGAGTCCTTGAAGTTATGTTATTTCTCTCATACGAAAAAAGAATAAATAACCAGCTCCTACTTGATTTTTTCTTTTTTTTTTTTATGTTCTTAAAACATACAGACAGGTAACCAACATAAAGTATCTCGGTTAGTTGCTGGGCCACCGCAAGCTGCCAGAACAGCTCCAGCACTGATTCTCCAAGTCTCTGAACTCTACTGGAGGTATGAAGCATTCATGCCTGTACTGTTCTCTTGGTGCACGCCACACATGCGCTCGCCGTCTTGGCGAGAATATGCTGAAGGACGACTCATCAGACGTCCCCTTTAGTCACTGGTCCCCAATGAAACATGAGCCAGCTGAGTAGTCTTTGTGTTTGAAGCTCCCGCCATCAACGAACCCTCTCTCTGAGTCACTTGGATCTTTTCCTCTTTCCATCTTGATGCGGAATCAAAAGCAACTGGGCCTGTGCAGCATTTTTTAAACATGCAACAGAGCTTGATTGGGTTTTAATTGCTTAATTCTACCCTGCGGTGCACCTGAGCGGAAGTGTCTCCATTCGTTATCTTTCTCCGCTCATTTATTCAGGCTTTTCCTTTAATTGGTCCCCCACCTTTAGATCCGGGTTTAAGCAGTTTCCTCGGACCACAGATCATTCATTTTTCCTTACAGTCTCAAGTGGCTGTCTTAGCACACATCTCATTTTTATAAATGTCGTCAAATTCCAATACCTGAAATGGCATCCACCACATTTAATACAGCGTCGAAAAGCTTCACTAATGAATGCTAAACAGTGGTTTCATGTTCTCTGTGGGTGATTGGTTGCAGCGCTGAATGTTTTGTACTTGAATTGACTGTTGTCACTCAGAATAAAGGAGGAAGTTGGCCTTGTAAATGACGATATGGACTTAGAGAGCCTTGATAAAAATGACTTGAAATTCTAAGAAAGAAACGGCGGAAGAGGAAGAGCAAAAGGCAGGTATGATACAGCACGATATGTACAGGAAATACAGGCAGGGGGCTTTGCTGCCCAGGTTTTAACAATTTTGCCAAGCGTGACAGTCTTGGCAGAAGTTGCTCGTTGTTACCATGCAGACAGTGACAGGAGCCTGCAGGAGGCAGTGAGGAACATTGGAGGGGAAAACGGAGCAAAAGAATACAAAAGAGGGTCTAGAAGTCTTTGTTTATTTCTTTGCATATTTTCTCGTCATTTTTGGCCAGTTTATGTGTATAACAGATAACTTCAAGCATGCCGGTGTTTTAGGAATATGTGTGGATCAGGTGGATTTGGGAAGAGACCTGAAGCATTTTGAACAGGAAAGAGTCTGAGAGTAAAGTTTCGGCTCTCTCCCCTTTCATTTAGATCAGGACCTGGTCTTGTTAGGCCAAAAAAAAAAAACTGCCTTGGGGCATTGCCAAGATGGCTGCCAAGTGGCGAGGCTCGCCTATAAGGACTTTGATCTTCTGTTGTGCAAATTCATGGCCATTTCTAACGGTTGGAGAAACAGCCGACCAAAGGGAGCTTTGAACGGGGGGTTAACACTGTGTCTACACAGAAGAGGTAGCATGGGCGGCATGTTAGCCAAGCAGTGGTAGATTATAAAATGGTAAATGTTTTAATAGGTCTCTACAAAGTGTAAGATGAAGGCCTCTGCTTCGTGCTTAGCTTTCACTTGTGCACACAACACAGATTACTTTAAGCTTGCTAATTGGATGTTTATACAGAGTCATATTTGGGAATTGTTTACTGCTTTTCTTACATTTTTATGTTCAGAGGCTTGTACCTTTTGGCTTTTTATCAGTGAAGCAGATGTTTTGTGAAGGAGTTACACATTTTTTGCACTGATAAAATGAAACCGTGAGAGTCTCATAGCCATTTAAAACACAGAAGGGCTCAAACGTTAGCTAAGCCAAAAAAGATGAAAAATGGAAAAGTAGACTCTTAATAATAGAGGAAGGGAACATTTTGTGCAATGTAGGTTTGGCACCGAATGTACAATTGTTTTCTTGCAGTGTTACTTCCGGGCAGCAGCAGTCAATCTCCTAACTGAGAAGTCAAAAAGTTGGTTCCATCCTTTTTATTGGGCACTCTGAGGACAGTGCCCAATAATAATAATGATAATAACAATAATAACAATAAAAACAATAATATTAAGAATAATATTAATAATAATAATAATAATAATAATAATAATAGCAATAATAATAATAATAAAATTTATATATATATAAACATTTTTCATCTTACAAACACATATATAACACATTTATAACATAGGGTGGCTGTAAGATTGAAGAGAAGTGAGGATGGGTTAAAGGGATGAAAGGATGAAGGTCAGAGGGGAAGATTAAGCTAAAATTGATGGCTTGAATTAAAGGCTTAAGGTGGGAATGGGTTCGGTTAGTTAACTGACAGGGATGAGCTGCGGAGTGAGAGATGATGTCATTATGAATGTGGTATATGAAATCCTTATTTGTATTAAAATGATTCTGTGTAATTTTAAACCCAGAAAAAAAACCCCTCTTGCTCTACTTTTATCTTTGTTTTACAAGATGAAGGGGTTGAAAGAGGTTTGAGAAGGCGATTCCAAAATAATGAGGATATTCAGTCTTGACAGGGCAAAGGTTTTTCGGGTCAGTAGGATTGAGGAATTTGATTGATTCTGAAGTTTCAGATTTAATGTGAAAAGGCAGTAGGTTCAAGAATGGTTGGGGGGGGGGGGCTTTTGCTCAGAAAGACATGAACATGGCCAATTCAAGATAAAGGTTAAAAGGCCTGTAAGAGGGCAGGAGCAGGTCAATGGGAGGGGCAAAGGGCTCTCTCACTCTCGGTGGGTGAATTGCCTTCTGCTTCAGAGGTCTATTAAATCTTGCTATCATCTCAAAACCAGTAATCCTGCCAAGTGACTGGAACCCTTCAATCACTTCCTATCTCATGATCGCTCCGCAACAGCCTGACGACTGGAGTCGGCTCGGAGGGGATTTCTGTTTTGCGGGAAGCTTTTTATTTGTTTTGAGCCATAGAGATCTTCATTTCAGTCCTTATCATAAAATGGGCAGCAGAACTGCTAATTTCTGTTACAAAATGACCCTATAACAACATTGCAATGTACACCGACTGTAAACACCAAAGGAAAAAAAAAAAGAAATAATAATGTGATTCTGTTTCTTTTTAGAATTCCTCATGATACTCAAAAAATGAAATACAATAGCAGACAATAGACCATGTTTTCTCATTTCTTACTGCTTTTATCATTAGATTTTGAGACTAGAGATATTTTTTATTTCCAAATTAATACATATTTCCCCACCCTACAGATATTCCACCAAACAGTGTTCTCCCTTTTAGGTCTACATCCATGTAGTGGCCCTATGAGGAACAGCTGAGCTTAGAGCTACATGCTAACATTACATGCTAAAAAGCTCACAACGATAATGCAGACATTCCATTGTTCAATGTCTATATTTAGCATGTTCGCCATCTTCCTTTTGCGCGTTAGCATGCTTTCGTTTGCTTATTACTAGAGCTAAAGTACAGCAGAGCCTGGTTGGAATATAATTTACATAGCAGGTAGACCCAAGTATGAACAGAAGTTTTGACCTGAAGATGAAGGTATATTGAAGGAAAGGAGATCAGAGTTTTTAAAATTCATCATCCGCGGGGTGATGAACGTCCATCAAATCTAAATCAAGTCCGTCCGATCGGTGTCCGGCTGTAGAGGAAAAGTCTGGGGGGGTCAACAAAGTCAGTAGGATTTATTCCCTCGGCACCATTACTATCTTTACAAAATTAAATGGCAATCCATCCAATAGTTGTTAGGCACTGGACCAAGCTGTTGGACCAACTGTCGTTGCTATCAATGGCTAGGAGAGCGTGTGTGTTTTGATAATTTTCTTTTTCCCTGTGTGTCTGAACTCAACAGCTTTTCTTCACTTTATTTGGAGGAAGTGAAGCTCTCCTTAACTGACAATTAGTCAAATGCTGCAGCACTTCACTGATGCAAGAGGCCTCTGCTAAGAGACCGCAAGCAATGTGATGACCATTTCTTGCTTAATTGTGCATACATGAGCTATAAGGCCCACACTGTTGTAAGGAAATGGACCCCGTCTAAAGTCCCTCTAATATCCTCCCCCACAATAATTACTGGCCATTTCTTAAGCTGTGGAAGGGACGGAGAACTATATTAAGAGTGTGCCGGCCACAAGGTATAGGGCTAATTGCAGCCTCACTTTGGTGGAGAGCTCATCGTGGAAATGTAATGCAGCAGGCAGGCAGATGGAATTACTGTAAATGGTGCATTCCAAGGGTTGACGAGTGTTGCTGTGAACAGCCCTAACTGACACTGATGAATATCCAGCTGTACCTTCTTTAATAAAAATGACAGTTCCAGCACAGAGTGGTCATTTTCACAGGCAAATTATCAGATTTATCCCCAGCTACACCCCCATCCACTTTGGCAATTTGCTACCATAAATGCAAATCAGCTCGTGTTTGTCGCATTTTTCAGTAAAAGTGCTGGAGTGAGTCTTATGACTTGTGAGTCGAGGGCGTTTGTGCGTTCAGCAGGCCAAATCACAGGGCTTAACTGGCAACAAATTGACCATTATGCGCACTGTTTTGGCAGAGCCACAATTGGCCTCATTTTTCCTCTTCTACCATACTAATACTAATAAAGACACTAACAACAGTTTAAAGGTTTGGGAATAGAAGGTTGATGGAGGCCATTTGCATTGACCTTTGGTTGTTTATGGGTGGGGATGTATTGTTGTCCAGGCAGGGGTATTGTGCATTTTCCTCCATGATGATACTATGTGCCTTTTGCCCATATGCACTAAATTTTATACCAGTGAATCCAAACCAGGGGTACTAATGCAGGTGCCTGATGGTATGTGGAAAGACAAATTGACAACTAGAAATAAATGAATAAAAAAAAGAAAAAATACATCCGCATATGTTCGTCTAAGAGGAAAATACAACCACATATAGATTATATTATAAACTGGTGTGACACTGATCTTGATATATATTAGATCTTTATTATATCAATATTTGACCAGTAAACTATAAGCTATATAGGCTCAATGCACAGACCACAACTCCCAGCAAATGGAATTAAATGTAATGCCTTGGCACCACAGCCTTGATAGAGATTACTCATTTGCGCACTAGTTTACAAACAGACCACTTTCTATTTAAAATCGGTTCGAATAAACAAATTTTGGAACATGACTGCTGGTGTCAAAGAGCTTGTCTGATGCGGCTGCATGTCAGACAAAAAAAGATCGGGAACAACTGGCTTTGGATAACACAATTAGGCCCCTTTACAACAGGAACATAAAGTGTAAGTTCGTCATAATGACGAAAAGAAAAACTTTAGAGGTATTTTATTTGACGACATGCGCCCACCCCATTTTTATGAGGCGTGAAACTTGGACTCAACCTATTGGCTGGCAGATTTTGCATAATGCAAAGATTCAGTGTGTGGTTCCACAAAATGAGATGTTGAATTATAGAGTTCTGGTAATGGACAAAGCACAGGGGTAATGATGCACCCTTGAACTCTTTTTATTAAACATTTATCAACAGGAAATATGGCTACACCCCATGGCACAAATTGTTCTAATATAATATAAAATTCAAGAAGAAGGAAGGTAATCTACACTTATTCCTCACAAATTAAATGCTAGAAAGCAAATATTCCTCTCAACTCTCTACAGAGAATCATCAGAACACACAATACAGTTGTGCCTGGAGTGCAAAAAGTAATGCTGAGATTAGCCTTCATTGTAATTCTTGTCTCATAACATCCTAGTTCCCATTTTACAGTCTTTAGTTTTCTACGTTTGGTTACTCATGTCACCAAACCTAAATAATCCACTCCGATAGAAATCAGCACACTAACAAGCACATCTGCATGTGTACAATAACTTTGCTTTGTTGATGAGAGAAAAAATCCACATGGTTGTGTGCACACACCTGAGCTCAAGGTGGCGTTCATGCATACTCGTGAGCACTAGAGTCCAGGTTTGTATGAATTAAGTCACCTTTAGTTTGCAGTTGCGCATCTGCATCTTAATTCACATTGTGCACACGGTCATCTCATTTGAAATGCACAGCCGCTCAGTTACCTAATTAGTTCACTAAGTCCTTTCATAAAGAGCTATCGATCCTCATCCCTGCTGGGAATGAAGCAGGAGATTTGAATATCACTCTGTTTGCCCATGAGCCACACACACCAACGCACACAAACTCAAAAGTTTAATCGCAAACCCTATCGTCCTTCTTTTCCTTTCACCCTCGCTCACGTGCAAAACCGTGATAAGATATGAATACTCTCTCCCAAAAGCTCTTCCGCTGCACCCATACAATCTGATTTCCCGGCTTGGTTACAATGGTGCATGTGGAGAGGGGAGAAAATGGTGGAGAGCCTGATCAGCGAGCCTGCGCTGTAATCTTCTGTGAATGCAGTCTCAGCACTATCCTTCTCTAAGTCTCTCTCTGTCTTTCTTGGGGGAGGGGGTTGGGTGAGGAAGTATCTTCTGCCGTCACTCCCACCCCCGCTATCTCCTCCCTTCGTCTTTGCAGTGTCCGTCTGTCATTTCTTTATTGTTTGTTTATGCGCTTTCTCGGTTGTTATCGCTCCCTCTCCCGATGAAATACTCCTCTCTCCATCATATACCTCTCTCTCTCTTCTTCAGACCCCCTCCCCCCATCTCTCCCTCCCGCCAATGATTGCAGATTCCCGGCATGGAGGAAGAGAGCGAGATAGAATCAAACAACAACAAAAAGGCCTGCACTCGGCCCCTAATCTCTCCATCCACCCCTGCTCTGGCTCACTCCTTCCCTTGCACTGTTTCTTTTTTTTTCAGTCCTAGACAGAAGCGAGACATCTGCGTCCCCTCTCAGCACCCTCATTACAGCCTCTGTGCTCTTCAGATTTGGAAGTACAGTTCCCATGGTGGGATTTAAATGGGAAGTATAATATGTCCATGGAGCCGGAGTTAGCTAACCTTCTTTAGACGATAGTTGTTTACATTTTGGCAAACTGGCACCATTAAGAGCATGCTATTGGCGTTCCTGTTTGCAACGCACCCGTGAATGTACAGACAACTTTTACCGCAATGCTTTTATATTGAAGAAAACGCTGAAAAAAACCTCAGGAAGATTCCCATGCAAAATGTGAAGTTATGAGTGTCTTTTTATAAGTACTCTAATCCCCCCCCCACTTAGTGCTGCAGCATTAAATGCCGCCCGTGTTGGTAAGAATGACAACTACAACGAACTCTCTGTCATTTTCAAACCACCTTCATGCACCTGTCCCCTTCACCACCCTCATTATCTCTAACTCGCGTGTCCTCCTCTGTGCCCCTCTTCAAGTCCCCTGTACCCACGGAGGAGGCTCACCCGACAGTTTTGAAAATATTTGTTTTAAAACTGCATTTCCATGCAACATGAGAAATCGATACAAAAACAGACATATGGCCGAGATCTCCATTGAGAGGGGGAAAAAAAAAAACCCGCTGGAGAGCAACATGAACAAAAATAATGTGAATGCAGAGGCACTGGAGATGTGGAGTGCCGACTCAGCGCCGCCTTGTTTAATTACTGTTCACCTGGGCCAAAGGCCTAATGGAAGACTTGGCTGCGGGCCCAGACAAACAACATTCCACTTGGCTTCAACCACCAGAAAATCTTGGGTCTGACTCATGTGTGCTTGTTGGTGTCGTCGGTCCACAAACTGCAAAGACAAACTGCAAACACAGGCATCAACAAGGGAATTCTCGGTAACGACGTATCCGTGCAGGTTTAAGAGAGACTGCAATGATGAAATTAGAAACTGAAATGTAGGGAAAAGATCTGTGCGATGATAGAATGATGAAAAGGCACTGCAAACACGAGTTGGCCCATGCCAGCTATTTACTTTTTATATATGTATGTCTTTGGTCTATACCTTATCTCAGTGAGAACAGCATTAGAATTTACAATTTAATGTTTCTGAAAAAAGTTGTTGCTGGTTCATGTTTAAACATGGTGCTAATTAAAATAAAAATTACCATTTCTAACATGTTCAATATCATATTTGATCTCAATGTATGATTTTATTGACAATGTCTGTATATATGTGTTTTTGTGTGTGTGTGTGTGAGTGTGTGTGTGCGCATTTTTGAGCATAAACGCAGGGATGATTAGAAAGCTTCCAAGAGATGGGTCTAATACATTGGCCACACGACAGATATGGAACCGAGTCAGCATTATAGTCTCTCATTTAGACCCTGTCCTATTGATTTGTCCCACTAAAGCCTTGATTGAAATTACAGGGAAGACAGCTCCAGTAAAATACTCAATAGCTGGGCTCCCATCAATTACACAGAATAGAGATTGTGGAGGGAAAAGGGTGCTTGTAAGAGGACTGATAATTTTGCAGCACGAATTGACTGTAACTTGTCCGTTAGGATAGGAGGCATTTATCTGAAATGTTCAGTGCATGAAAACATTTGATAAGGTAAAGGAGAGCCCCCAAAATTTGATTTGAACATGTACAATATGCATCTTGCATCTTGGCATCTTGGGTGACTACGAAAAATGTAACTTAACAAGCCGTGTTTCGTTATGTGTAAACTGCAGTCAGTAGGTAGTCTTTACATGAAAAGAAAAAGCTTCATGAAATTCAATTAATCTGAATTGATTCAAGCTTGAAGCAGACGCAGTTAGCTTTCCTGCCTTGAAATTGATTTTCTGCAATGCATTAATGGCTTTTACACTCACAGAAGCAAATACATAAATATTCTATAAATATATTCTACATACCGTTGCTGATCTATGAAAACCATGTATCTTAGGAAGTGCGAACCTTTCATTAGCTACATGCAAGGAAAGTTGCCCTGTTTTTAACTTAGTTAATTAGTTTATTTTGCTAAAGAAGTAGGAGACTGTTAGTTTCTCACAGTGTTCAAACTCAGACATATGTGGTTTTAACGTATATGTTCTCTGAGGTGGACGCAGCTAGGTGAGTGTTGAGTGTGCGGTCAGTCACTGTGGCTCCAAAACAGCGACGGCGACAAATGTCGCAGGCAGGAGCGAATAAGCAGAGTGAAGGTTGGGTGGCAGAGATGGAATCTGGTTGATCTGCAGTTCAGTTGCAGAATTCGCTCTTTCAGGCTTCATAACAGCTCTTTCTTTGAATTCAGACTTGACTTTAAGTTGATGATAATAACTCATGGGCAGATAAGGTTTTTGAAAGATTGCTAATGCAGCTGATCATTTAAAATAGCATGTGTTGGTCTCAGAATGGCTTATATTGGATCCGAGTCAGTCGCTTCAAAGCTTTATACCCCCCCCCCAAAAAAAAACCATCATGTACAGAATTTGAGTGGAAAAAATTGGCTGATCTGCTATTATCAGATTCATAAGGCTCTCGAAGACATACACAGAGAGGTCAGTCCTTTTTTTAGCTAATTTAAGCAACATCCATGAGCAAATGCCACTGCTGTTCTGGCTATAATGTCAGATGTGTTGGCTATGGCTCATTACCTTTATTTCAAACGATGCTTCTTGCTTTGATTTTTTCCTATACAGTAAGTATCTTCATGGAAACTTAAAGTTCTTCCTCTAACAGATGGTATTTGTTAACTTTTGAGGCAGGCTGTGATGTAAGCTTGCATTAGCAGTCCAAAGATGGAACGCTCGGCACCCAGAGGGCACAAAGGTACCCACCACCCAGCCCCTCATATGTTGGGCTTCTGGCTTTAATGGGAACTCCTAAAAAAACACAACTGTCAGGACTATTAGGATCACGGGGATCATCACCTTATCGTTGCACTAGTGACTCCAGCTGGATGTCAGGGTAAATATGCTTAAGTTCTTGAAGCTACGCAGAACGTAGATAAAGAGAACCTAGTTCAGCACTCAACCCTGAAACCTTCCAGCCATTACTAAGGCTTCTGTGTGGAATATCTTTGACCTCTTTACCTTCGGTTAGCACCGAGCACGTTAAGTAAAAACCATCCGATAAAGTTTTCGTCCACGCTGCGATGTGGCTCCACAGATGGCGAAGGCAGTTTGTCAGGTCCGTTTCCATGCTCTTTCTTTTTTTTTTTTTTTTTTTTAAATCCATATCCACGCCGCCAACAGGTCAAAGTTTTCCATTTATCCAGTTACATATCTTAACATTTGCTTGATTGATTCACATAGAATTGAGCACAGACATTAGAGGTACTCGGATAGTGAATCCTAAGGACCTTGGTAATCCCCTGATCTTTTCTCTACTGCCACAAGGGGGTTGACATTTATGGTTCTGATTAAAATGCCTAAACAATTATTAGCTTGACTGCTATTAAATTTGGTACAGATATTCATGTCTCCCTCAGGATGAACTGTCTTAACTTTGATGATAGTTTAACTTTTCATTTCAGCACCATAACAGGCAGAAATTACCTGTGATGGAATGGCAGTCACTTCTTTCTGAGACCTGTAAATCATCTCGTTTCCACTAAAGCAAAAGAACGGTCTCATTTTGTCATGTGGTACATGTGCCACAAAAAAAAAAAAAAAAGTTGTTACCTTTGTCTCCGTGTCTTCGCTCTTTCTCATTCCTCTCACTTTCTCCCTCTCTCATCACTCTGTTTCTGCCTCTCACTCTGCCTCATGTCCCTTAATTTCCACAGTCGCAATTTCCATCACTCATTTTTCCAGATATTGCTTACTCACCTTCTCCACCTGTCAGCCAAGCAGATTCCTCTGCAACTGCCAAAATTGTGTCAGAAAGCACTTTCGTTATTTATATATTTCTTCCACCGCTTTTCTGCAAAGAGTAGTTTAAATGGAAAGTGTGCTGGAGGGATTAGACCCATCATAATATGGGCTGTACCTTAGGAGTTACATTCTTGGGCATTTAACATTTAACTGATGCCTCTTTTTTTTCACGACAATTTGCAATTAGCAAGCGAGAAAGAGTTGGGTGACTGACGGGAAACAGATTTCATGGAACTGGATGATTGGGAATAGTTTTTCTTATAAAAGTTACAAGTTATGTTCAATATTTTTTGTTTTGTTTTGTTTTTTTTAATTTATTTTACTGCCCGGAGAAACAGTATCATATCTTCATTTATTATCTGAAGGAGATGGGATATAAGATTAGGAGAAAAGAGTCAACCAGGCAAAAGGTCATTTTACTTTCAAGATGGATTTGCAAGTGATGTGATGAGAGATGCTGCACAGCACAGATGAAAAGTGACCCATACACTACTGTTGGCCGGTCAGCTGCAAATAACATACCCCTGTGGTAATGTTTGCCAAATGCACTCTATTGGCCCTTTTGTTGTCCTATATCCGCAAATACTTTCAAGGCTATGTTGAACTGTTTAATACCCAATGTTACATAAATATTTTGATGCCAAATTGCCAGGAAATTATTCATCTTATCGGTGTCTACTAACACAATCCATTTCGGCCATGTTCCAGTTGCTTTTGGCACGGGGAACCACGGAGAACCAGATAATCAAGTTCACGGCTCACTTCTCCTGATACTATATGCAGTGTAAATCAAGTCCATCTCAAGACTGAAGACTCTGTCTCGCTCTTTGCAGCTTGTAGGTCACAAGAATGGGGTAATGTAAATATTCGGTGACACCCCTTATATAATATAAAATACGAGAGACAGAGTGCCAGAAACATCTGCGTGTGTTTGTAAGTGACAATGACTTTCCTCTGTTTGCATGAAATCAGTAGTTTGTTTGCACTGACTGTCAGAATCATTTGAATTTCTCTGCTTTTCTTTCTTTCTTTCCCTTTTTTTTAATACAATCCACTGCGACTACTTTTTTTTTTCATGCCATCACATCCACAGTTATCACTGACTGAATATCCCCTTTCCATTTCCTAAAGCTTAAAGGTTTAATCCTTTAACTTTTTTATTAAATCATAAGCCATTTTTGATAGTGTTAATGGTTGGCATTTTTCTGCAATTGCCGTTTATTGTATTGACATCCAGTAATTGCCACTTTTTATATTAGTTTTTATTGTTGTTGGAAGAGCCTGTCATTTCTGCGCTGGATTCATATTGTCTTCACGTGCACAAGATTCAAAGGGAACAATGCATGCATGTAATATAGTGTCAATAACAGCTTCACTGTTAGCCGTTGACTCTCCATATTAGAACTAAAGTGCATTAATTGTTGCTAACGCAAAATCATTCTACTGCAGTGGCTTCACATTAAAAGCCTTTGACTGGCAAAACAAGGGATGACTTTTATCGTGAACAAGCCACGGGAAACACACGCTTAGAGTTAAGTGCAATTGCTCATAAAATTTAAATGTAACAGGGAGTAAATGAACATGAAGGAGCAGCCACAGCGAGGTGATAGATAGAGAGCTGCACGTGGCACAAAACTTTACTGATTCCTGCTGTTGTGTAGAAAACTTTCTTAAGGGTTACAACTTCGAGCGGAGCACGTTTTTCTAAAGGTGTCACATCTAACCTAGCACCTTGTATGTCTTGATCACTACGACCATGGTCACATGTGCCTTTACATCAGCTACATTTTACATCCATGCCATCTCCATCCAGCTGTCCGCCATTTCTGTAGCACGTTGGCTCTGGTTGTGACCTAAGAATTCATGGTCGAACACAGAAGCGGGCCGTTGTCAGTGGCTCCTGTTGACTTCCATCCTGTGAAACAAAGGGTTAAGTGTACTTCTGCAGAAGGTTGGCAGGAGAGGCAGAGATGTGATGGGTGCTATAAGTGCAGGAGCTGCCAGATGGTGCTCACAGAAGCGTGATCATTTGGCATTTTTTCACCAAAGGGCTCCGGGGGGAATGAAGAGAGTGGGGAGAGAGGTGGGGAAGTAAGTGACGAAGGAATGGGTTCACAGAGACCCTCCTGCACTGATGCTAGATCTCCTTTTTCCCTTTATTTTCTCTTTCTTTTTTTTCCACCTGTCTTACATTCTTTCTCCAACCACCAAACCAGTGCAGTTGTTTTATTCTGTCTTCTTTTAGTTGGGACAGCATTGGATGCACTTGTGGTGGAAATTGTCTCAGCGATACCCATCCATCCTGTCTGATATTTGGCCTCCTGTCTCATGTCTGAATCAAAGCTAATTGGCTTGGCTGGCATCATTTACATGTTGTTCTCAAGCTGTGCCAACAGGGCAAGTAAATCTCATCTGGTACACAATCGGTACACACTTTGATGCTAAAGCCATGACTGCATGTTCTGTATCTGTGCGGTTATGCACGCATGTGCACATTTGCTATTAGCATGCCTTTGCATGTGTGAGTAAGCACCCGAATGCCACAATCTTTATTTTGGTGCAGCCACAGACCTGCTTCATTGGTGTGCTCATTAGAGGTTTGTGGTTAGAGGCGCACCTGCTTGGGAGATTCATCACCCTCGGCAATAACGCTGGTGGCCATGTTTAACCTTGGGCATCCATTCCCTACATGGGTTGCAGTTGCCATTTAGATATCCAGCGTTCCCGGGTGAAATATGGCAACATTTTTGAAATAAACCACCTCCTATGGGTTACAACTCCCGACTAGTGGAAAAAGAACAAAACAGAACTATTAGAGAAAAAAAAAAAAACTTTACCATTGCGATCTGAAAATTAAATTTTAAATCATCTATGGTCCTCGATGGAAACATGGTAAATGTAGGCACAGTGAATATGCGAGAGAATGGGGTTTTCCTCAGCATTTCAAAAAGAGCATATATTTTCTCCTGAGGACATTATTACAAAGAAAACAATGGTAGATGCATATAATCATCTAAAAAAAGAGAAGACATTTTAAAATGAACTGAAATGCAAATTAATTTGACCTATACACTGTAATAAGCAATGCGCGCTGTAATTACAGATCTGGGGCAGCATTACACAGAGGGATACAATGCAGTCTTTCTGTGTTTTCCCCCCCAAGGTAGTCACATCCTCCACCCAGACTTGATGGCACTCTGTTGGCTCTTCTTAATTCTTCAGAGGGAGGGAGAAAAAGAAGAGTGTTGAACAGAATCTTGAGTGTACCGCATAAAAGGAGGAATGCGTTCCTTGCCCACGGCTCCACTCCCATCCTCTCCTCCAATTGTCATTAATGTATGCCTTATGGTTAATCAGCTACAAAGCTTCCTATAACCTCCTTTAGCTCTGTTATTCATTCCTCGCCCCCCCTCCTTTTTTTTTTTTTTTTGTTTTTTTTCCTTCTCTCCGTGGCCTTAAGTAGAACGAAGAGGTCAGGGTCCAGAGAAACAATTCTCTTCAGGCTATAATTAGTGCCATGTAATAAGCAGCAACAAAGGCCAGGAAAATAACAGGACAACAACCATGGGAGAGATGGTGATGATGGTCAAACAAATTATTAAAAACAACATCCAATAATGCTTCCATTACTGCAAAAAAAAAAAAAAACAACTTCCACAGACCCATCTGCTGCTAAAGAAAAGGAACAATGAGAGGATATATCCTTTGAAAAGTGATTATAAATTGACTTCAGGGAGAGTGGCAAAAACGGGAAGGAACGACGGTGTAGCACACCCTTGTGTTCTATAATTCTTTTCCGAGGAGATTGCAGACGCTCACAAGTAATTCCACTTGACGGAACAAGGGGCCCTTTTTGGAAGCAATTGGGAAGAGAACCAAAGTCTCATTCAGGGAAGTTAATCCCCGTTAATGGGTTTGTTTAAATTCAATAAAAAGAAGAATATGCACAGAATGAATTATGAAAAACGATTAATGAATGCTCCAGCAAGTAATCATTTTCCGGATAAATATGCACATACATATTCATTTTCTCCCCAGCCCACACCCCAGCTCCCCGCACCCCATCCCCTTCCAACATTAAATCTGCCTTATTTTTAGCAGATCCTTACAGCAACTCCACTCTGTTGAGCCACCGCAGTGCAAAGTCACTGACTTTCAAGTACAACTAGATGAAA
The DNA here is from genome assembly GCA_016859345.1 of Istiophorus platypterus. Classification (NCBI taxonomy): domain Eukaryota; kingdom Metazoa; phylum Chordata; class Actinopteri; order Istiophoriformes; family Istiophoridae; genus Istiophorus; species Istiophorus platypterus. The sequence goes on along the minus strand of CM029132.1, from coordinate 7,037,417 downwards.
AGAACCACCCCCCCCCTTTTTTTTTTTTTTAAAAGAGACTCCGTATATACCCGGGGAGGTGGTGTCAATTCGTTTGATCGCTCGCCAAGCAGGTTTTGAAGGCTACTAGTCTCCGCGCAGGCTTCTTGTCATAGAAAAGTCCCCTTGATAGCTCTGATGACCAGAGTGAGAGGATACTGTGGAAGGAGTGACAGGTGTGGGGACAGGGGGACACCGTCTGCCGTACCAGGTGACACCTCCATATCTGGCAAGTCGACCCCTTAGGCTGAGAGAGAGAGAGAGAGAGAGAGAGAGGGAGAGAGGGAGAGAGGGAGAGAGGAGAGAGAGAGAGAGGGAGAGAGAGAGAGAGAGAGAGAGAGAGAGAGAGAGAGAGAGAGAGAGAGAGAGAGAGAGAGAGAGAGAGAGAGAGAGAGAGAGAGAGAGAGAGAGAGCTAGGACTTTGTCTAAATGAGGGCCCAGATTGTGACTGCGCTCTTACTAGATCCATGAGTTGTTCATGGAGGGAATTTGAAGGGCTTAGTGGATGCTACTTTAGTTACCCACTGTGGTTTTGTTCCGGCATTTCACCAAAAACTTAATAACTATTACAAACATATCTCGTAGTTATCAGTACATAATGCCTAATGCATGTTTGTCAGGTGTGAAATGTCTGTAACTGCTGCAGGATTTAAACCAAAATGCTTACTGCTCAGAGTGTTTATTTTTGATTTAAAATTCAGACTCGATGGTAATTGCTATGCATTATATAGCTTATAGAAAATAGCCTACCACCCACAGAGGATTTCACAATTTCCTTAGAGTGTCTTCATTTAGATGCAATTTTTTTCTTTTGTCTTTTTTTTCTGATAAATGTTTGCCGTGCAACATTTGTCCAGTTCAGCATTGTACCGTCAATGGTTACGGTATAAAAGACTCAGGCTCAGCAACTGAAGGTCACAGAAAGGGGTGACAAGTGGGGAGTCATCACAGCATCTGGCTGAACAGCGGTCACTAATAACTACACCCGCACAGGCACACAAATACCCACAATGCAAAGCCACAGAAAATGCACCTATATATAAACAGACATGCTCATGAGAGCACAGAGACACACACAACAGCAGCAGCAACCAAGAGACATTTACAAATTGGCTTCTTGGCTTGAACATTGCTTCCGTTCATAATTATTTCTCCCTGTCATTGGGGCCTCTGCACACTGCCGGTCCCCTGCTAATACTGCAAGCACGCCAAGCAACTCCAGAGCTGTCTCTGTGTTCAGGCAGCCAAGGAAATCTCTCTGTGCAGCTAAAAGCCAATTATTTCCTCGTAGATCGGCAGGACTATTTGCCCCAATAATTATTCCTAAATAACCTTTTTACAGGAGGAAATTGAAATAACACAGAGACATTAATGAAAGAGGATAATTTTGCCATGTGCATTTGTTGTGCCTCCTTATTTAGTACAGCCAAGTGGACCAGATCATTGGCATACCAGAAGAAACACCTGCAGTGGTGCTGGTCGGAAAGAAGTAGAAGCTTTGATGTGTACATCCTCCATGGGCGGCTGAGATAACATTAGATCGCCTGCCTTGAGTGTGCGATTTTAAATGGCACAAGAGAACATGATCAGTTGGATGTGTGGTTGAGGCTGTCAAGCCCTGTGTTGAAATAGATTTATGTTCTGGCTGTGTTTGTAGAATACAAACGATGCAAACTTTTTATGAGGTCCTCGCACCAGTAAAATGCAGGACTGGGTGACGGATGCATGCTTCATCTGTTGCACTCATATGGATAGATAGAAGGAGATAAAAAAAAAGCGGCGCAAGGGAGGAAATTAGAGGCCTTAAGCACGCACACAACCCCGGCCGCTCTCTGTTGGATTGTGAGTTTCAGAAAGATACCAAGATTTCTCGGACACAGCCCAAGCAATGCCGATTTCCCAAACACATGGGTTTCTTTTTAGCATTTTAGCCGGAGCGCACTGCCACCTTTGACCGTCTCAAGTAAACACATAAAGCCCTCTTCGTTTTTTGGAATGACACTCAACACAGAGCCTGCATCATCTGTGCTAATGTGAAGAAGGATTGATAATCAAGTCTCATCTAAATGATTGTCACCATAAGAATTCTCCACTTTCTCTATTAGCATTTTCTGAAAAATAAAGCAAAATGCAGTTTTCTTTGACTTTGACTCTGCCCTCATGAAAGAACCTATTTTGAGGGTGTAACTCTTGTAGCTCTTAAATGCCAAACATACTGGCCCTGCCAAGGAACATTACATCACTTGAAGTGCATCAACTGACGCCATTAACACACCAGTCGCATTATAGAGACAGCGGAAGTCAAGGCTTGATAGTCAAGGTGTGCTGATCCAGGGAGAAAATGTGATGAAACTGGATACTTTTCTCCCAAGAAATTGTTTGTTTCAGCAAATGGTGTAGAACAGCATTTTTTTATGCTGAAGTAACAAAGACTATTATAGCCATAAAAAATTGTGACTTTTGTCAGTTAGGAACAAAGGAGGAAATGGCGTGATATTGTTGTAGAGTCACAAAATCCCTTGGCGGTGGTGGCTGGATGGGTCAACGCCACAGGACAACGGGGTATCGCCTTTAGATACCAGTAATCTATTGGCAGTCAATGATGGTTCCTTTCACACATTTACACCTTTGCTCCATGACTTTAGTCAGTTGGTTATTTCAAACCGAACCTTAACCATTTTTTTTCCTCCTATGCATAAAATAAACCAAACCGTAACAATAGCTTAGTTATGCCGGAAACCATGCTAATAGGTCCATCACACAGGAAACCCTTATATGCATTGTTCTATTACAAATAATGTGTTTTTCTCATTAATTTATCTGGCCTTCAGCTAAGTTAATTTGTGTTTATGCTGAGAAAAAGGAAAATGTCTAATCTAGAATTGATGAGAGAATAAGCCAAGTCAGCTGGCAGTGATGAGCATCAAGTAGCTCATGTTGGGTGGGCTTACATACAAAACAATAGATACAGCTGGAGTTCTGATTTACTAAGAAGTTCCACATAGAAAAGGAGTAGAAATGAAACTTGGAACGCCCACGCGAAAATGTCTAACATAAATCCTAATCGTGCACATTATACTGAATCCCACCATGATACACAGTTTGACCTGGAAGATTTCATGAATGCAGCAGCAAGGGATGGCATCACATCAACTTAACGTAAATAAGAATCAACAGAGAAAGGATGTGCATATGAGGCTGTACAGTAACAACACAAGGACAAAAATGCCTTGAAGAAAAACCTTGTACCTTGAACCAGGACAAGGAAGAGAGCAAGAAAAAGAGAAAGAACTGAAATAATTATTATATGTTAACAAGGCTGTGCAAAACTGATTTTCGCTTTGCAGTATTTTTTTAGTTTAAGTACTGCAAGGGCTGCTTCTTTTGTCCTGAAGTGGCCTGTGCATATTCCAGACAATAGCTACCCCTGAGAAACACAAAAGGTTAGGAATGAACAGGAGAGATAGAAAGGAACATTATCTGTGGCTCAAAATCCTTTTAGCTCTCGAGTGGAAGATGGAAATAGACTAAGATTAGTATGCCAAGTTTTATCATCTTGAGATTTATTATATGTTCTAGGAAGTACAAAGAGAAATAAAAGACAAATGCTTTTTTTAAAGTTCAAACCGCCTTGAATCTATAAGCGCCTGGGAATATTTCAATTTAATTTGGAACTTTGGAACAATGTCACAGACCTTAAAGGTATATTCAGACATCGGGGGAACTGGAATGAATTGTGTATATGTGTCAGTGTACTTGTTGAGCAGGAGACCTGGAAAATGGAGTGAAAATGATGTAACAGATTTGATACTAAAAGCAGCAGAATAGACCAGGGCTATGCAAAATGTCCCTGTTTATGTGTAGCTATGTGTCAACATGACAGAAAAAAAGTATTTTGACGCTATAGTATTGGCTTTTGAGATGGATTTTATTGTTAAACTTTTTGAAGAAAATGAAAAAACAATATGATATTGTGATTCGTCAGCTCAAGCTCCTTTCAATAAATTTCCTCTCTTCCCTTATTAGCCAATGCCAAGTGTCCTCGTTAAATAATGGGTTAAAAAATTAATTTTTTGGACATTGCCTTAAAAAATAAAACAAAACACAGATTTTTATCAGTATTCAAGTGTAATAGTCCTGTCTTTTACCATGTGTATAGCCACTATGAATTAATATGACCCCAGGAAATTTCCCCCCACAACTACAGCAATGAAGACAAATGATAATTCTTACTTTCTGTGGACTAGTTTCATAATTACACTCACAACAGCACGGCAGCAACAGCGTGGGTGCATTTAGCCCAGCATTTCAATTAAGTATTGGCAAAGTCTAATTTGTCATTTACCAATTAGGATAAAGCCTGATTTGGCTCACTAGTTCACAGCTAGATGAGAACTGAGTTAAGATGCAAATCATGATCCCTTTTTTCTTTTTCCTCTGCTTTTTAAATTTTAGTCTTTCCAGATGAGGAGAGAAGAAAATCAAGGAGCTATACACTGCATTTTTTACACTTTTTTTTTTTAATTTTTTTTGTGCTTTGTTAACACAATGCTTCTCTGCACAATCACAAGGCTTTCGATTATAGGTCTGTGCATTTGCAGTCATATCAATAAAACATTGGACATCCGTAAGCTTTGCCTAAGGCTAGCATCTGGGTTTCATTCTGATCAAGAGTTTGGGAACAGGAGCTATCACAATGGTCAGTCAGTCAGATACTCTGTAGCAAAAGTTGTATTTTGTGTCAGGCAGACGCTAGTTTCTCAAATAATATATTTACTGAAAGTATATGTTCTCTAGCTCTTAAACCATTTGATTAGTAGTAAATCTCAGTAATTGGTACAGGTTAGTACGTTTTTTTTATTTGTCAAGTAACTCTCTATTGTTATCAGATCCTTTTTACTATTCACAGCCCACACCATCGATATTTGCATTAATACCTATTCATCTCACCTGATGAAGACGTAATGTCATACCTGTGCTTAACAAAGATTTTTTGGAAGCATTGGCTCGGTGTGTGGCCGCCTTTTTCAAGAGTTGTTTGCGCCCCATCATAAATTGTCAGGCAACCTACATCAGCAAAATACATAGTCATAAACTGTGGGAAGTATAACAGATTACCACTAAAAGTCATCATCAGCATCATAAATATAAAACAGGTCTAGATGAGGAGAGAGGGGGCGAGAGGGAGGCGGAGGAGGACCTCGATGGTAATAGATGTTTAAGGAAAGCTCTCATGTTAATAAAAGTGGGTATTGCCTTGTCTGGATTCCTGTGTACTATGGATCACAATGAATTTTAAAACGGAGAAGAAGCACTGACACGTCCTGAATACTTATATATCAGGCTCTTGGAGTTACTCATCTGATTCTGGTGTAGTGCTTCTGTACGTGCATGTGCATACAGTGTGCATGCATGTCATACCAAGAATGTGTAGAACATACTTTCAAAGACTAAGAGGATAGAGCCTGCTAGCAGCGTAGCAGCCTATGCTTAGGCACAGTAGTGCTTTGCGATAAATGCTTATATCAGCATGATAGCGTGCTCTGTATGAAAATACCAAAGTTTTGATGCTCAGATGCTTTGGTCTCCTACATTCACTATCTCAAGTTGGTGTACTGGCATGTTAATATTTGCTAATTGGCACCAGCACCGAACACAAAGTAAAGCAATGGGGAATTTCATTAGTTTTGCAGGTATACATACGTGGACCAGTGCACTGGATGAACTGAAATACTGAACTGATGGTGGCACGAGATGAAAAGTTACGGAATCATCCAAGTTATGACAGTTAATTGCAACCCAGTCTTTAGTTTTGGAGACATTTCGCCCAGAAACCACAAATGCGAGCCTAGATAGAGGAAATGTCATTAGATCATCGAAGTCATTTGAATCCATTGTATGGGGACCATTACTGTACAAAATCCTGTGCCGATCCATCAAGTTGTCGTTGAGATATGTCACCCTGGACCAAAGTGATGGGTCGACTGACAGACCAACACTGCAATCCCTAGAGCCAGGGGTAAAAAACACAAACAAAAGACAGACAATCCGCTCACAGGAAGTCATTAAATCAATACTTTTAATAAACCCTCTCCTCATGCAGGCCTAGTTCTCATGCCTGCTCACTATTTACAGCTTTGGAGCTCTCATCTTAACCTATAATCCAGGCTTGATCTGCACAACCTAAAATGTGTAGTCACCAAGGGCCTATTTGGCTTGTCAAACGGTTACTGAGTGAGATGTTAAACCACTACCTACCCACTCACTACAAGATAACAGCGTCAGCTAAATGCCAGCAGTAAATGTAAATGTGTATGCGGCTTATATAGAGGCACAATTAGGCACAAGGGTGCATATAAACACAAATTTCAGATGTCTCATGGAAAACCTTTGCAGGACCTTTACTGCTCTGAATGCAAAACACAGATTTTCAGAAGATTTTCTTCTGCGGTTGAATCTCCCAGCGCTGCTCTCTGACATAAACAGTACATATGAAAATGAGGATTTTTGCTTCAATCCGTCCTTTTTACCCTCAACTCTCCCACAGAATATCGGCTGCGTTGTGATGGATGGCTTAATTAGAGCCCTGCATCCATAGTTGAATCACTTTCTAGAAATGAGCAAGCTGTCATCACTGCGAAGCAGATCAATCCTCCCGCTCGACCCTATTCCAACATCAGGCGCTCTATTCCAGTCCAATTGTTAGATAGAGTCCCTGCATGGATCTGGGAAGGTGTTTGGGGAGGAATTTTTAATCATAATCAAATAACAAAAGATCCAAATGGGTTCGGATCAAGATCTCATAAAGCAGCTCTCGTGCTTGAGTGACTCCATTTGGTGCTTCAAGTTTATGCTATTGTACAGCCCCTGTCGTGTGTCATAAATGACCTTTTAAACAGATCTACACACCAGCCTTGACTCTTATTGTTTTCACTTCAGTCTTTTGAAGGGTGAGGTGTGGTTAATGGGACTTCAGCTTGCTTGACACAGAAATAGTTAGCCAGGGGGGAGTAAAAGAGCTGGGGTCAGTACTGTTTGTTTTCGGTTTGTCCTCCAGGTTTGGACAGGCAGTACTGTGTGCGCTGGTGGCAGGCGTTCAAGCTAGCCGTGCCCTAAGGGGGTGGGGAGGGGGGATTTGGGTTGGTAGGGGGCACTGTAACAGATGTTTGCTGTCCGTCTGATGGTGTTGCACAGGGGGGTGTGAGTTTCGGGGGAGTGGCGGGCATCTGATGACAGAGATGAGCAGATCGGTGATCTTCCTCACACCTCCCTCTCCTGACATGTGTCAGTCAGTGCCAGGTCAATATGGTGGCCCAGCGCGCCTGCCGGTCCGCCATGTGCTTCCAAGGCAGGGACTGGCAGTGCTGCTCGGCAACGTGCACCAGCATGAGTCATCCCCCCCCCCTCCACCTGCCAAGCGTGTCGGGACCACGGGAATAAATGAAACCTTGTGGATAAGCAAACACCTCGCTGATGAGCACTTGAGGCACATCAGAGATCGTTGCTTCATGGTTTCGCTTTCCGTTCTCTCCCTGAGTAATTAGTTAGTCTACTTTGCAGTCAATTATTCAGAATTTTCAAACTTCTATGTCCATGTTAAAGGAAAATGTGTGCAAATGCACAAGCACGCACATAGACACAAGCAAGCACATATATATTAAACTGTACCCATTTCCCCTCTCATGCCCACAACCCCAACCTTGCTTCCCTCTTTCTCATGCCCTGGCTGCCGGCTGCCATGGCCACCCACTCACATCCACCCACATGCACATCACCCAACCACTGCAGTTTATCCCATTTGTAACACATGGCTGGCCATCGTACAGCTATGACCAAAGGGAGCGCAATGGAGCCAGGCAGAGAGAAAGGGGTGTCGGGGGTTGTGGCAGCCGGATGGAGGGGCGGCTGGTGGACTGAAGCAGTGTTTGGCTCGGTCTGGTTGGCTGTAATTGGTGTCCACTCTTCCAGAAGCCCTGCAGTGATGGCGGACAGGATGACTCTCTCCTCATTTTCCCTGCCATCCATTATGTGTGTGTGTGTGTGTGTGTGTGTGTGTGTGTGTGTGTGTGTGTGTGTGTGTGTGTGTGTGTGGGTGCGTGCGGGTGCGTGCGTGTGTGAATGGAGGCGCACACATTTAGGGGCATACAACTGGTGACAGAGACACTGACAATGTCCATAGGGGTTGTGTGAGTGGGCAGCCAAGGGGTAAGTGTTACGATAAGTGGATGTAGCATCTCATTTGATCACATTAGAACATTTATCTTGCAGTTACATTATCTTATGCTTTGGTGTATCCCTGGCAACCTTTGTTTACAGTATGAACAGAGGTGATGATATATTTCAGGGGCAAGGTTGAGATGGCATTGAGTTCTAAAATAAAGGCCTACTTTTGAATAAATATGAGAAAAAAATAATTGAAAGAAGGTAACCATAGGTCTATTGATATTTAAATCCCGACCCTTGTTTGCCTAATGCCTTATTATGATCGTGTTCTGACCCATTTTAAGGATTAAAAATACAGGGCTTATACTCTGTCAGCATGAAGCCTTACAACAAGGCTTAAATTTCCCACCAATACTTGTAAGAAATACAGCATTGACATACAACCACAATTAGAACATATTAAGTCTACATGGAAAAGTTTGTGTCTGTTATGTATTTAAAAAAAAAATGGTTTTTATATAGACAGGAAATACTGGGGAGGAAAATGGGTATGACATGTAAGGGACATTGCAGTTATATAGCATGCATCTTAACCATTAGGCCAACAGATGTCCAAGACATTACTTATCTTAATGAGCCCAAGTTACCTTCTACATGTATGTGGCCAAAGGGGCCAACTGATGTTTATTTTGTCATCTGACCATGCAGAGCATCCCCCTGCAGCCCAGAATTTTTCCCCGAGTCCATATGCGCCGAAAGACCCGTAAACATGTCCATGTATGCGGGCCTCCGGCGTTGCATAAACAGAAGTGTGTGCATCGGTTTCCTGTGTACCTGTCCCCATCCACTGTTTAGAATATATACAGTCCTTGACAGTCTGTCACTCCGAGGGGGCGGGTATGTTCCTGGTGTCCACGCTGGAGGTGCAGAGGACCTGTCTAATTCCTGTCCAAAACGTCCCTTCACAACAAATCAGTCCAGACAGCATACGGAATAGTATGGGACACCGTACAAACTAAAAAGAACTGCAAAACATATCTCAGTGCTTTAAAACTGTCATTCTACTGTAGGAAACACACAAAAAAATAGTGGCCATATTGTCATATCTTGTGATAGAGGCCTGTTTACATGGATAATAGCACAAGTAAGCGTGTTTTTTTGGTTCTACTAACGAGCGTGCCTCTGTGAAACCTTGTATGCGAAGTTTAGGCCACGGCGAGCTGTACCTGGTCCTTGTGTAGATGTTAAATCAAGGTATAACTGTTTCTTGTGTGAATACTAGCTGTGATTGCATCCGCATTCCCCCTTTCAAAGGATAACTCCACTGTGATGGGAAATTACCTCATTTACTGGGCCCCTTTGTTTCACACTGTAGGTTTTGTACTTTGCTCAAAGAAAATCAGATGGTATTTGTGTTGTGATGAAATGTGTGTATTTCATTGATTTCAACACCCAGATGTTATATTAACTAATGATCATTCCAGGTCTTGCATCTGTTTTTTTTTTTTCAGAGTATTTCAGTGTCTAAGTGAAAGATCGAGTACATATGTTAGATTTGCGGTTTAATTCCTAACTAATTAATATTTTGAACCACCAACAAACAACCCACTACATTTGGACTCTGACTGCGCCGTGTCACCCAGCAGAACATAGCATCTACTATCTCCAGATGGAGAGAACACCCCTAATTTTACAGACCTTTGATAATGAGATTTAAGAACAGCAGTCATCTTAAAAGTTAAAACAGGCAGCACTTTTTCTAAAGGCATGAGAAAAATCTCTGCAAAATCTGTTATTAAGTAAATTGACGCTTCAGTGTGCTTTCTCTTTATCCTAGCAACCATCTCCCTCTCTCTCACTCACTCCCACTCACGCTCTCTCTCTCTCTCTCTCTCTCTCTCTCTCTCTCTTCACAGAGAGGTGTTATCCTTGTCTGACAACTCCCCTATGAGTGAGAGAAAGAGAGCGAGAGTTAGAAGCAAAGAGTGGAGACTAAGTGGAGTGAATGCCAAGAGGAATTAGGTGAACCCTTTTGGCCTGACAAAGCTTGGAGGGCTCGGGAGGGATCTAATCATCACCTGTTATGAGCCTGCAGTGACTTTATAAGCATATCAAAAAATTCAAATAAAATAATATATATATATATATATTTAAATAAAGATGTGCTTATATATATATATAATATGTTCATGGGATGTCAAAGAGAATAGATATCGTTTAATTAACAGGTAGCAAAGGCTGAAGCATATACATATACGGTTCCCCCTTTCCAATCCAAAACAAAACTTAAGTGAAGCCCAAACTTTACATGCAGGTTAGATTGTCCACGACCTGAGAACTTTCACTGTGTATTTTGCACTGCATTTGAGGTATATGTGACACCTGAGAGCAGCCAAAGCTGGCTACATCCAGTAAGTGAATTAAAAAAAAAAATTTGTGTAATGAATGCAAATATCTTATGGTATTAATACTGTAGTGTCTTTTAATAGCAGAATAATAGCTGAATGACAAGATTTTGGCTGAGAGTTTATTAGCGAGCAGCCGACAGGGTACTGTGGGCTCTAGCTAACACAGAAAAACAGCTTAAATGTGCTGCTAGTTCTTAACTCGCCGAGACTCCCACATAAGTAACTCACGCTTCAGAAACTACCAGAAAAAAACAACAAATATTTCTTTAAGTCTCAACATTTCAGACGTACACTATCTCCCACATACCTTACTGACACCCTAAATATCTCAGTAGTGACAGTTAAAAGGTCCTTTTCCCCTGCAACTCTTTTCCCCCTGTAGCTCAACAAATTGATACTCATAACAGTAACTCTTAACATGTCTCCCTGTTTATTATAAGAGAGAGGAATTAATTCAATATTTGCAGGGACCTCGGCAACAAAACACAGCTGCGAGGCTGCAACTAACACTCAATGTCATGTTACTGTAGTGGTAGGAAATTTATAGGTTGGTGTGGCCACTGCGGTCATTTAGAGAGAGGCTCGCAATAAATTAAGTCGTTCGGGATCATGACATTACTTGTTTGCACAAAATATTATTCCCTTCCATGACACCTGCTGGGTCCCGTAGATATGCCTGGTGCAAGTGTGGCGGCGTGGGCAAATGCACACAAACACAGGATTTCCATCAAAAACCTCATATCAATACTTCCAATTAATTAAGGGTGTTGATCACGCTCTCCTGCCTCTCTCCTCTCCCTTTTTGAAATTTTAACCTCCAGGCAAGCTATTAGCATGGGAGCTGAAAAGAAATTCCAATTATTTCTTACATCTGAGGAAATGAAAATGGCACATTAAACATAACAATCAATGTACCTTGTGATTAGTGTTTTCACATTTCTGTGTCACACATGACCACACTGTACCATGCAGATATGACGCCACCAGTCTATTACCCAGATTTAATGTTTTGTGAAAACCCCCCAGTCAAAAGCAACATTGTTTGAGGTGAAAACTGAGGTGTAGTCTTGCCATTTTCTTCCAAAATCTCTTTATAGCTTTAACTGTCTGTAATAATGAGGGCGATATAATTCTATGGGGTGTAATTATGTGATTAATCAGGCCTTTATAGACTCCACAGTAGTGCAGAGGGCATTAAGAGATGCCTCGATGCAACGCAGTCATGGCCGTCTGTCTCCCTTTGGCTTTTGTTTCCTAAGTTCAGCCCCTTGTTTATGGCTGACTTTAAAGCATGGCTGGTCATAAATAATACATCTATTACAAATAGATAGCATCTCATATATCTAATGGGAAGATATCTTAATAGCAGGAAATTATATAAATTTTATTCAAGTGTTATGCTCAAGGGCAATTGCCCCAGTCTTTCTTTAAACTCTGGAATGAATGCTATGAATGTCAATCAGGGTAATAACGTGAAGTTCCTACTTCAAATGTTGGGGCTCAAGTTAACAGGGAACCGTTTTATCGTCTGCGGAAAGCCTGCTTGGGCCAACATTATCTATCAGGGAATACTTTATAAGGTGATAGCACCCACTGTAAAGGGGGGAAGCTTCTTTATGACACTGCGAGGGTGCGTATGGCTGGGTTGTTTCAGTGAAAATGCTTATGTCACCGTGGAATGATAACTGGATGTAGACGAAGTGAGAGGGTTTCGCTTGTCCCCGGCGGCTGCAGGACATTTTTAGCGACGAGTGTCTGATAAACCCACCGGATGCTACCTGCCTGCCACCAAATGGCGGGTAGACTGAATTAGCAGCTAAAGCGGGTCGAACGTGTGGCGGTTAAAAGACTAGATATTTTCCTCATTGGTTGGCAGAGGCTAAACCAGAGCTCAAAGGAGAGTGAATATCGGACTTTTATTATCAGGTGGCCAAAAACTCAACTCCGGTGGGATAATACATTGCCTTGTGTTGACTGGAAGTGTGAGCAGCATGTTCACTTGCGTGTTAGCGATAACGACTTCTGACAGTTGGGGTCGGATTTATTCTGCCCTCTAGTGGCCAGAAATCAATAAGTGTGTTGCTTTGAAAAAGAATCCTCTGTTTCTTATGTCTAACTTTTGTTTTGGCTGCAGGAAACATGTCAGGAGAGAGCTGAGTAAGATTAACACAGGTGTTTTTTTTCCCCCTGCATATCCTTGATACCCTGAAGCTAAATGCCAGCCTGATAGGTAATCTATAGGCCATTCACATAACGTAAACAGCACAGAATACTAAATTCAACATTTATTGCATCGTTTTTCTTTCTTTTTCTTTGCTTTCAGCATGTGCGGACATCTGGTGCATGGGTTCACCTCAAGGACTAGATCCAGATCAGAACTGAGTCCAAACTAAGTGGAAATCTAGATTTACTGGACCCAGTGGTGCTAACCAGGGATTAGCTGGGGAAAACTCCATTGAATACACAGCCTACAAATTAGATGTTTGCCCCTGTGTCATTAAATCTTTAGAGAGGAGACATTTGGTGCTTATGGGACTTGGTACGTAATCTGGCGCGGGGCACAAAAGGCCCTGTTTGGAGGGAACTGGTCAGATCTACCCCCTGGTAAAGGGATCTCCGGAGCTTTGGCTTCCTTAAGAGGGGATTGAAAGGGAGACTCAGTGGCCACAAAGCCTCTCCCCAGCTGGCCTTGCACAGCCTCTTTCTGGAGATTACTGGGCCAGTGAAAGTGTCTTAATGGGAGATAGCATTGGATGGATGTTTTGTCAGGCCAAATGAAACAGAAGGAAAAGATAGTTGGTCGATATCACATGTAGGGATCTATACTGGGGGCCATTCTGCCAGCTGGTTTATGTGTGAATGCACACATGTATGTATTACTTCCCTGCCCGCGTTCCCTACTGCATGTCTGCCTCGCCGACATTAACTTCTCATGTCTCATCTGTCTATCTGTATGTGACAGGCAGGCGAGCAAGAGGCTGTGCCCCTGCCTGAAATAGAAGAAAATAATCTCATTTCTGACTCTCCTCTATCTTCCCCTTGCCGCAGTGCGCCTGGGTTGCCCTGTGAGATTTGGGTCAGTTTAGATCTATTGACCCTACACGCTCAGTCAGAGTAAGCCTGGGGGCTACTATGACAGATGTTGTCTAGTGGCACACTGAAATGAATGTTATTATTATTATTATTTTTTTTTCCTGGCAGTCAAAAATAAAAGGAAAGGATAGATAGAGAGGAAAGCTCGTCCGAGGAATAGATCACTTCGGTTCATCTCTGTCCTTTGACTATGGTAAAATGTGTATGTACACACATGGAAGTGCTGCACATAGAATAACAGAGGGCATAATGTGCTGGTTGCACCAGGATTTGAAAAGACAACTCATTTTCATGGAATACCCACTGCAGTTAGTGGATTTGCCGACACGGGCGGAGTAAATCTATGCAAAATTTTCACATCTAGTTCAATATTAGTATACTTTGACCTACAAATTTGCGCCGTTGATGGATAGCAAGCTATCTTGCCTGTGCCAGCCTTTAAGGGGACAGAGAGCCGGAGGGTCCAAAATGGAGGAAGCTTGTGTAGCTTATAAGCTGATTGATGGTTTGCCAACAATTACGAAACAGAACTATGTGAACTTATGGTCCCATTAGTGACTGAGCCAAGCCAGCAAGCTAATGAGTTCGGCAACTGACGGACAGTAAGCTTTTTTTTTTTCCTCTCCAGTCACTTTTATATCTAAAAAATGGTGCACAATGTTTTACTAGCTTAGAGGCAAAATATTTCATGAGAAAGCATTTATCAATTTCGCTGTACTGCTTTCTGCTTTGAGCAGGCCTTGAAGAAATTTCCAAAATATCCACAGATGGAAAATTTGAAGCAACACCTGCCACATGCCAGGGGTGAGAACATCAGCTAAACCTTGTGGTGTTTGCATGGTTACCACTTGTTATTTGTATTTCGTGCACATGCATTTAGTGAAAGCGTCAACGTTTTCTACCAAATGAAACGGATAAAACGGGGAGAAAAAAGGAAAACCTCACATATGTGAGAGGTGCCAGGATGACACAGCAACAGGACAAAAAAAAAACCCAAAACAACTCCTCAGCTTTTCATAATGTTAAATCATAATTTGAAATTTTCATTAGAAACAGTCTGTTTTACAAATCTAAAACTTATAAATCTAAAACTTATTTCCTTTTGGAAAAATAACAACTCTCTTGACCATAACTTTGATGCAGTGAACAGACCCTCATAATAATTGTGCTGTTGCGCAAGTGTTAGACAAGATTTTAAACCTAAAAAAGTAATGGACTTAGGAAAGTGATATTCCTTTCAACCTTCTCTCTGTGTTGAAATATATATATATATATATATATATATATATATATATATATATATATATATATATATATATATATATATATATATATATATATATATATAAAAGTAATGCTGTTGCTGTCAACCCCTTGCCCTCACATTTGCCAGTTTCTCTCTGATGTCCTAAGTGTGTGTTTGTGTTTATGTGTGTGTGTCTGTGTCTGTGTGTGTGTGTGTGTGTGTGTGTGTGTGTGTGCGTGTGTGTGTCTGTGTGTGTGTGTGTGTTTGTGTGTATTTGCGTGTGGTGTGTCGGTGTCCAGCTGCAAATGCCCAGCTCAAAGTTAGAGTCCTGCAGGCTGAAGTCCTGTTGTCCTTGGCCAGTGTACTAGGGAGAGGTGCAGCATTTATTTGTCTGGCAGTAATAAGGAGAGGGCGGCTTGTGGAGCTGTCAGCTGTGCCACCAAAGGCACCGGCCCAATCAAAGCTGCCCTTCATTACCACAAGAGTAAATCTTGGTGAACTTCAGCGAGGCTAGACACCGGACAAAAAAGCTGCAGACACATTTTGGCTAAGTGTCAGATGTTACAAACACAACCTGAGAACTTTCGTAGACATCCAGATGTATGATGTATTTGATATGTGCTTTGAGTGATAGTGTATCTCATGTTCGAAGTTTCAGCACCTTTGTGCTCTCAAACACAAATGCTTGCAAATCCTGTTGTTATTGCTCAGTAGAGTAAGGTGGTACTGTGCACAAGGACACTGAATGAAGTGAGTGAGCGCAGGCCTGGTGGGTCTCTGCACTGTTAATTCAGTTATATGGCTTCTCTGCAAAAGCAATGGGACTTAATTAAATGTCTCACCTAGAGCAGTGGAGGATCATGTTGCCACTAAATCCGGTTTGAGGTAATGCCGCACTTTATTGTGATGATCAGTGCATCCCCAGGGGTTCAATTACAGCTAAATCTAATTGAAGGGGAACCACGCAACAATGCTGGCCCCCCTCCACCTGTCCCTTTCCCTTTTTGTTCTTCATAATCAAAGTCTCCGGCATTTTAACTAAGTCGGATTACCTTGGGAAGTCTTACGAAACTCGTTTGTAGACCAGAGACCTACAGCTGGTGGCAGAGGTCCACAAACTCATTACCTGAGTTAAAAGTAGAACTGTCTTTACAAAAGAATGTAATATTGTTCATTAATTGTCCTAATATGAAGATAATTACCTAACTACAGTTGTAATAGACTGACTGATCAACAGGGGAAGATTCCAAACAACTTATGCACATATTAAATGTCATTAGGCTGTTCAAAAAATACTTGTGATATTTACTAGGTGGCTGACAATCTCTTCAAATTTGCAGGCAGTTTCCATAGTAACTTAGCTGAGGTGCTATGGCCAAAATTATCAGGAAAAATTATAATAAAAAAAATAAAAAACAAAACCAAATCCTGGCTAAGGATCATATTTGTGAAACTCTATGTGACACCTGTAAAAGAATCCCCTGAAGAGAGGAGAACAGAACTGGCTCAATCTAGGTAAAGTTATATATTTTATGCAACTGGACACTGATTACCATCTCACAGTTCATTAACCACCAGTGAGACACACTATCCAGCGAGCTGCCAGTCACTACACAGTCTTCAGGGGCTTCATTTAAGAGTAATAGGCTCTGACTCTCTGCCAATACTTATTGATTAATTATTTGTTTAAGAATGTGCTGAAGGAACAAAGTAATGATAAACATATTGGTTGTATTTCTGGATCAATAATAAAAAAAAATGATTGGATGCCAGCCATTGTTATGCTATGAAGCAAATCATCATTGATGGTTTCTGTAACTACTACTTAATGTATTGCATGTCTGGCTTATATACAGTGGTGGCATGAAACTAAATATATTAAGTCAAGAGCCGCTCTCAAGTACAATTTTGGAGGTACTTTCCTTTAGTGCTTCAGTTTTCTCCCTTTTAACTTCATACTTCTACTCCACCATATTTCAAGGGGAATTATGTACTTTTACTCCACTACATTTATGTGACATCTATAGTTATTTTGTGGTTATACATCAACCCACCCCAAAAGTCAGGGCCGGATTAACCCTTAGGGGGTTGGTGGGAAAAGTGATCTGTGGGGTCCGTATTTTAGTTTAGACTGTGTAGTTAATCAAATCACTACGAGGTACTTGCACAGTTAACGTGGTGCGTTTGGGGGCAGTTGCTCACTTGCTCAATTGCCACTTGCAAATAGTACATAAAGTAGTAAAAGTCAGCTTGCCCTATACATTAAAATCCTGCTCACACTGTACTATATAAGCAACCTAATTTGCAAAAATTGTGGTTGAGACACCCACTGTAGTGGGATTACCACAGAGGCATTTTTGAGCACTATTGCATTTGGTTATATTTCCGTCTGTCTGTCTTTGGACGGATTTCGCCACCGTAATATCGTCACAACTGTGCAAGATGCAGTGGTGAAACTTTACCAGGCGTGCAGCCGGGATTAAAATGAAGGTGGAGTTTGAGGATGGGTGTGGATCCACCCATGAGTATTGAGTACCTATGTAATAATGTAGTAATGTCTACCGAGTACTCATTGGTCAGAACGTCAACATGGTGACATGAATCGCGGCTGGTGTTCTCATCGCTGGTCGATGGTCTCTTGTGTGTGTGCCTTTCACGGATATAGACTAAAGTCTTTCCGGCACCTGGAATACACACCCTGTGGCCGGTCCATTCACTGACTCCATCCGAATTATATGCCAGCATATTGGACACTTTATTGTAAAATCTACTGTAAAACATTAGGTTAAAAATCTATCTTCTCCAAAACACACCCCCATTCCTGAACTTGTCAATAAATCTCAAAGCCTTTCTGTTTTTGTCCCTTGGAGAGAGGCTTATTTATATGTTCCCTGCAGGGCTTCCAGTCATTTCAGTTTCAATTCATCAAGCTGAATAGGTATACTTGAAGGGGCTGGAGATGTAGCTGCATTAGTTCTGACCATTTCTTCTTCTTAGCTACCCAGCTTGCAATAAAAGTGCACTATATATTTCCCCCATAATTGCATCTTTGTACCAAAATAATGCTTCAAGGTTATTAGAAAACGTAACAGAAATGTAAGAGGGAAGAAATGGGGCATTTCTTTGTCACTGGAGGGCTTTTTTTTTTTTGGGTTCTATATGCAGTAATCACAAAAGGACACTCTTCCTGGCTCAATACTGGTCTTAGGTGAGCATTTGTTGCTTTTTTAGAATGTTTTGTAAAAAGTATAAACCATGACAAATTGGATCTGACTCAGAATTGGATCACACACACGCGCACGCGCGCGCACACGCACACACACGACACACACACAGACACCCCAAAATAAAGGAATAAATACTGCATAACCGCGTTTCAAAGGGCTTCTTCCAAGGGGGTTTAGGGAGTTAAAGAAACATAGACTCCCCAGAGTTTTCTCCCTCTTTGTCTGCCTGAGCCTGCACCGCCGTGGCGCTTATCAAAATTGACAGGTCCTGCTTTGCAAATCCCTCCACTCAGGCATGCATTCTCATCTTCACATTACCTCCATTGTAGACCATATCAAGTTAAATAAATAAACATTATCCACAGCGCTGAATAGATATGGGGTGTGGGGTGGGGGGGGGCGTAATGAGACAAAACACTGAGATCGTAACATCTCTCTCCCTGGAGACTGCTATGAAATTGAACATGATTAATAAAAGGCCTTCAATTAATTGTCGTCATCTTTGTTCGCCACAGATTTGAAACCCGGGCTTGTGATTTAAATGGAATCATAACATGCAGTAGAGAAAACATACTTTTCTTTTGTAGAAGGACAAGATAAGATCCTTCTTTTGCGACACAGTGCCCAGATTTTAAGTTTTCATCTAAGCGTTTTACTTTTTTCCCCACTGCCATTGTCAGTAATTTTATAGCAAAGATGAGTCCTTTGATGCAGCAAACATTGTTTCCATGCATGTGCTACGCTGTGGATGAATTTGATGTTTCTGTTTCTGGTTATTTGCATCACACAAAGAGAACAGTAATCAATACACTTTATGAGTGCAAGTAAAACGGATTACTGGAGGGATGTTTTTAAGCCTGGTGCTAGGACTGCTGTTTCCTGGCAGATCTTTTTGATCCTGGAAATACAAATTTGATCAATATGCTTGGGCTTACGTAAAAGCAGATGGGGCAAGCAAGAGGCAACTATGACAGTTTTTAAAACCTGCCATAGTCACCCAAACACAATCCCTAATATCTATTGAATTGGACAGATATTCAGCTTTTCAACACTGGGGGTATATCTATATATATCAATGGAAAAAGGAAAGTGATCATAAACATATATATGAGATATATATGAAAGAACATTCTGAGCCTTAGTAAGATCCAAATAATCTATACTGCCTAATGAAAGAAGTTAATATTAATGGATTTTGTCACTGTTTTTATCATTCTTTTTTTTTTGCATACGATGATCGGTGATAATCATGTTGAAAGTTTCTGGAACTGGAGTTCCCAGATTGCGGTGATAACCCCTTGAACCTTCTTTTCCAGCCAATATTTTGTGAACTTTTGTACCGAAGCACTTTCTGTTTTGACAATACCAGTAATACCTCTATATACCCTTGAAGAGTAGCATATATATGAAACAGCTTTTACATTCTTCCTTTTTGTGGACCTCATTAAAATAATAGCAAACACTCCACTTGGAGATGCTGTTTAGGCTCATGAAAACCCCAGCCACATAACTTTTGGTTATCTCCCCCTAGGTCCCTCTACCAAACGCAAGAGCATACACTGTGTGCTGAATAACAATACACAAAGAGTTAATGCAGCTCAGATGCTTGTGTTCCCTTGTCTCTCTCCACCTCTCACCTAACACTTGGATGGATCCTGCCTGGCAGTTTCCAGGTCATGATATGTGAACGACTCACGCCGTTTCGCAGGAACAGATGACTTAACTGCACAAGGTGACTAACGCCGTCCGTGATTTCACAAATCCTTCGTTCGTTTGTGACTTGTCCGACATCCTCAGTGCAGAACGGAGGCCAGAGCTGCATAAACCAACATACATGTGTATTTAAAAGAAAATGCTGAGAATTCATTAGCAGACTCTCTTCAGCCAAATCTTGTTGTAACTCCGATAAGTCGTAACCCATTTGTAAACTAAGGAAGTCCATCTGTTTAACACAAGATGTGTTCCATTCGGCTTGTACTCTAGATGAACTTGTGGCATGGTGAGGGGTGCTTCTGTGGGTCGGGAAGGCAGACGCGCCGACACTCAGCAGATGGACCCCACTTCAGCATAGCGACAGGGTGACTGTTGGGGGGAAATAGGAGGTCCGGCAGTCTCAAAGACCCCACAAATCTCTAGCACTGGCCGCCACCGCACGCACTAAGCTCACACACACTCCCTCAGTCCCTTGTCTTGGTGACAAAAGTGAGAAACTTCACACTTGATCTCAGCGGATGCAGGACAGGTGGTGAGGAGGACGGAGGGAGGTGAGAATAGAAACGAGGAAGAAAGAGGCAAGAGTAGCGAGGAGCGGCTGAAGTGAAGGAGATGCTAGCACACAAAAACCGTCTTGGCAGCGATATAAACTTGGCAGAGCGTTACTGTTCCCTGGCCTGACGACAGTTTGGCTGATCGACACGCTGGCAAAAGCTCAACTCGCCTCCTAAAGGTGGTAGCAGACGCTCAAGCCAGGTGGAGCAGTGACATTGGTGTCAGACGTCCCACTTGCAACACAAGTTTGGAGGGAAATTCTGTATGTCACTCTCTTCCTGGCTGACACACCGTTCAGTTCTGAGTGACGAATGTTGCCTGTCAGACGTTACCGTTTAAGTTTTGCGGCTATTTCAGTGGTTTCATATTTTCTTGAAAAAAAAATAAATACTTGGAGGTTGTCATCTAGTAACGAGTCATCCCCAATTGGGTGTTTACCCTAATGGGCACTTCAGCAGTTGTCAGTTGGTGCAAAGTAAGATCTTATAGCTTCAAATATTTGTACCCAAAAAGAATGTTTTTTTTGCTGAACAAAAAGTTTCAAGTAGTAAAATTAATGCATAACTGATTTGAAATAGATAAATAAAAGTACCTAAGATAAACTGTTAAATTGTTAAAATAAACAGCTGAAATGGTTGACTAAAAGTAGTGTCTAAATGGGTGGAATAGTTAGCCATTAACCAATAAAGAACTGAAATAGCTAAAATGAATGGATAAACACCGAGTCAAAAATATTTGACCTGACAGTGAGTTAAACATGACCTAAAAATATAAAAATGGTTTGGAATATACAGATAAAAGTAATGGATAAATTGTTCAAATAGATAAGATTAATAGATAAATGGTTACAATACTTAGCCAATAGTTTTAAACAGTTCTAATATTACCTAAAAGTTATAGATGAATGGTTTAAAGCGGCAGTTTTTAAGATTTTTGTCCTGGTTGGTTTAGCAACACCTGTAGATACTGGTGGTAGCAACAAACCAAGGTTAAATACTACAGGTACCAGAATTCTGGAGGCAGCAAAACAAACTGGAGTGGTTTTTGATGAAGAAGTCAGGCAGTAATTGGCCTCCTCCCATCCTCCTGTGAACAACCCTGATCTGATTTTTCGCTGCACACAGCATGAGTCCGCCAACAGCAGGGCAGAGTGGAGGGAGTTTGTTACCTCGCTGGGAAGGTAGAGGTGTGCGGCCTCTCGCCTGCAGCTCCTCATCTAACAGCTTCACTGTGGCTGCTCCTTCGTGTCACATTACTCCCCCTGCAATATTTCAAACCGATCCGCTGTCCAAGAAAATGAAGAAAATGCCCATCGTCCTGTTTTGTTGATTCATTTTGGATGAATGATGGCGTCAAGTGCTGAGGTCACTGAGAAGCACAGCGCATTTCCGGTGACTACTCCATAGCAGAAGTCAGCTCACGCTTTGCTGATTAAATGCTTTTAATGTGAAGCCGCAGCAGTAGGAAATGTTCAGTTTGCATCAGCAGTAACTTAATACTATATTTTGTAATATTTCAGTGGGCCGTAGGCTCAATCCCCATTGTTTAACCTCATTCGGCGATAGATAATTATTTAACAGACATATATTTAGATGAAAATCTTCGAGACTGCCACCATAAGTAAATGAAAAGGATAGAGAGATAAAAGGTTTAAATGTCCGGCCCCTGCCCTGCTTAAGTGGCGATAGTATGGATGCAAACTCCACTACACCAAGTGAAACATTATTTCAACTCTATATTTACATTACTGCTATATGATTAAATGTTAAATTGCACCCAGTTTAAAATTGTATTAAAAAGGACGGATTGGTGTCGATGACGGGGTACTACATCTCACAGGGATGTGGGGCTACAACAGACAAGAAAAGTTTTCCTTTTTTCTTCTTTTTCTAAATATCAATTTGATCTAGGATGAATGTTCTCGATTATCAGAAGTAATCTGTGGTAAGGTCGAGCGATGTTAGAAGATAAATATTTCAGGAGGCCTGGAGGCATTTCCACATTCCAGTAATTTAACACACTAATCTGTGCTCATGCTCTCAATCAAACAACTTGCATTCCACACTAGCTCTCTCATTTGGGAGATGACACAACAGGGAAAACCACCTTATCTGCAGCCAGGTTCTCAAATCCAATAAACAGTTCCCCATTGCCTTTTAAAGACAGGATTCCCTGTTGAGCACAGCCAGGAATTGGCTTTGTGTGGCATGCAAAGGTCTAACAATGGGTGAACACAATGGAGGAGTAATTGACAAATTTAGAGGATGGTTGAAGCCACGGGCATCAAAGGCCGAGCATCTACGGATCACACCTCTTACAAACAACCTCTAACCATATTCCCACATTAATAGTCCATTTATCTGCTGGCTGGTTAATCCTTTGTCATAACTGCTGTTGATTCCTAACAGGTAACAATAGAATAGAAGCATAGTCACCATCGGTGGAAAGGACGTAGCTCACTTCAGTAACAGATGCCCTCTGCCTTCTTCCCCTCCCTCGTCCTTCCACCCACCATCAGCGCCATTACCACCATGAGCCCAAGGTGAAACCCTGATAATTGGTCATATGGGATGGGAACTGATATTGCTCTGGCAAAGCCACATGGTGTGTCGCTGAACAGTCCGGTGATGAAGCCTCTGCCATCTGCCCTGCTTTTTCACTCTTAAGCACATTTCAACAACGACTATCATCGCCTCTAATTTGTGACATACTATTTTAGCGTCTGCGTGTAGTGTCAGTGTTGAAATTGTATGTGAACTAATCACTCACTGATTGGGATCTGGCTTTTACTACCAAGATTTGCTTCTATGTTTTATATATAATTGGAAATGAATGTTGTTTCTTTTGATATATGAAAAGTTAATTGTAGGCCTTGCTTGGCTGTTTTTTTCTCTTCTTCTGTTATTCCTGACTCTGTTTGCCTGTTTAGTGTTCCTCACAGGTTTCTCCCTGCCATGCTTTGTTTCGTGAGTTATGGGGTTCAACAGGCTACCATATGGACAGTAAATGTGGTTTCTGTCACCGCAAAACTCTTTTACACTTTACTAGCGCTTTGCTTTCTTAATCATGAGTGCCATTATCATTATCGTTGATGTAGCATTTTGTTTTGCTCGTTAGACTCAGGGCTTTGCATGATTAAAAATAAAATATATGGCACGGTGCAATCTGCGGCGTCTGTTGTGCCTGCAGAACCAGCAGTTCTGCCTGTATTGTTATTGCTCTCATCAAACCCCACAAATGTATATTTCAGATATTATGCCTCTACTGCGGGATCGCAGTCACATGGCAGTTTTATAATCCCGTTGGTGAGGCCACATATGAATATTTTATATTTGTAAAGTCAACAGTATTTGTTATGTGCTAGAAGGCCTAAGAGAAAGTTGGCTGTACAGCGACTATTTTGCTATTCCCAAAGCCCACTGGCACATCCCTATCAATCACATCTGAGAGGATCAATTATTGGGTTGATGTCGCAAGAGGAGATGTGCAGCGGTAAACCCAGCAGGCTGCCAGAATACTGCATTGCAGTCATAATACACCATCCGCTTTGTTTGGGTACTTTCGGCACTTCGAGCGAATCCTTCGCCTTCTTCAACAAGATTCAGCGGAAGGGGTTCTTTATGCCGGCGAGGCAAGTAAATGAAAGTATCGAAGTCAAACTGTGCAGCCTATGTGGCAGGATTATGGCACAAAATGGCCACTTGCGGATGAAGGAGATGAACAGTGAAAATAGGACAGAGGAGAAAGCCAGCCATTCTCTTGGCAGAAGCTGCATGAAATAGCAGGCTCGAATAGGAATATGAGCTCCTCCTGCAGTCTTGCAGTCTTCACCGTCTCCATGCACTCAAATAGGAATCTGAAAAACATATCGGCTTTTCTTTTTTTTTTTTTTACACCATATTATTTAACTGAGTGAGATAAGATGTCAGCACACTGTGTGGCAAAATGTCTGTCTCCCTAAATAGCAATGCGTTTCACATTCCATGACAATTACTGACAATAAGAAAAGTTAAGCTGAATTCACAAGGCAGCACTAATGAGGTGTCAACTCCATCCAAGCCACTGTGGAAACAACTTTTGGGTACAATATGGGGACGAATGCCTTAGCCAGAACTCTATATTCTCCTTTTCTTCATGAAACTGGTTAATGGTTAACGTCGAGACCCTAACTGAAGCAAGGAGAAAGGGACTTGACTGCTCAGCCAAGTTTGTATCGTCTGTACACTTTGCATATCTTAAGCGAGCAGCACACACTTGTAATAATTTCGCATTTATCACTGCGGACCACTCTTCTCAGAAAGACAAGCAGCAAATACAAATGACCACTGACAGAAGGAGGCATTAGATACGCTAAAGGTTCCTTATAAGTGGTGCTAACTTGGCCAGGTGCTTTAGAGCATATGAATAAAAGAGATTTGAGCGAAAAACAATGCTCAGTAACCAGTAAAAAAAGTTGCTGAGCCGAATATGGGAATTGTGTAAAGCCAAATGCAACCATGGGAAAAAAAAAAAAAAAAATCCACAAAACCCATGATATCAACACTTCATCTCTTAGGTTTCTGCGTGCTAGAGCCGGGAGCTGCTTCACCACAGTCTGCATACAAATGTAAAATTACATTTCCCCAGACTATGGCAACGGAACAGGTTCTTGCGACACTTATGAATTCCTACAATTCCCCTTTGGATTCTAATATTAATGCCCTAACCACGTGTTAACGGGGAGTTAGTGAAATGAAGAATGGTGCTCAGAAAACCGGTTCTTCTCTGTAACCTAATGCACATCGAAAAGGTTAGCTTTGAGCTAAATTACATTGCAGCGGTGCCGTTTCATCACCTTTTGTTCTTACAAGGAATTGGGTGCCCTTTTTGATCTCTGATGTTACATGCCTCCATGCCCCCACCTGTCCACAATGAGCCCGTCAATAGAAAATTACCATCTAACACTCGCTTCTTTTGTCTGATTCAAGCGGAGGTTGGACAGCCAGGGCGATTGATCCGGGGCATATATCAATAGCGCAACCTCCAGATACTCAGCAATTTTTGTAAGGAGGCTGCATTTCCGTTTTAACGTGTGGGCTTGAAAGCTGAGAGGGGGCATTTTAGTTCCCATCATCTGTGTATTGGGATTCCTCCTCCACTATTAAATCATGCATGGAAACATGTATCAGTTTTACAGCCATGTCTTAAGACACAATACACTTTGCTGCTTGTGCAATAGCTGGATGTTTTAATCTGGAGATCAATCTTTTCCCTCCTGCTGAGAAAGATTGTTGGAGAAAAGGAGATGCCTGACCACACATCGACCATATTATCCTTAGTAATGCAATCCATGTATGACCATGTGTTAATACCATATGGCTTCTGTCAATGGCCAGGCAGCATTGATCAGAACAACGACAGAAGCTGCATAAGGACAGTTGAAATCTTCGGGTTTCTGTGTCATGGGTCATGGGCATGCGGAAAACCAAGGAATTTTTTAAAACTAATTGCTTTAGCTAGTCTAAAAGTTTGAAAATGATTTATTAACCAATAAAAAAGCTTTCAGAATGTGCCAATGACTGAAAATTAGGAGAAGATAAAAGACTGCAGCAGAAGATTGTGATGTACTCTCAATGTGATGAGTTGCTTGTTTATCCCTAATGAAAAGAAATTGAAGAACAAGAAGTGGAAAATGTATAGTTTATGAAAAATACTGTTAATTAGACAAAATCCTTTCCATTCTGCCGCAACGTTGTGTTTGAAGTCCTCTCCTGCACGGCCGCTGTATCTGTAGAGTAAATACAGTGTAGTTATCAATGAGCTTTCTAAAGCTGAAGGGCCCCAACCTTGGGCAAATGAACCCCAGCTGATTTTGCCTTAAGCCGCGGTAAGAACAGTCACCTGTGTACCTGCTGTAGCTTCAGGCCAGGGGTTCACTTCAGTCATCTGATGCACCGGTGGGGGGTCACGGATCACAGAATCCGTGTTTTCTTTTTGGACCTGCTGACGGTTGAGACGGCGTGGCCAGCCCAGCTCACGCAGTGGCCTAGTAGATATGAGGTGTTGCCTCCCCCGGAGCCTCATTAATTCCACCACCCACTGGGTGAGTCTGTACCCTTACAGCCAGGAATGTTGGTACACTTTAAATCTCATAGCTGTATTTGTACATTCTGACCTATAATCCACAACTTCACAAAGCTGTACAGATTTTTGTGTTGAAAAATGAATACATTTATTGTGGAGTGGTAAATGTGAACATTCATATATCTGAGCTGTAATGTTTTTTAAAAGCTGCAGTACCAGCACCGTGGCAGTGAAGCTTGTGATTTTTGTGCCATTTGACAAATTTGTAAATGGACTAAAGTGCTGAATTAATTAAAAGTCCACAGTTAATGCAATGGGCCTACCCTGAAATCCTATCTCATCTGTTTGGCAACCATAATTTTGAAGCTTTGGTTTAGAATCTGAGTGATAATTGCAGCCACTCGCAATGACTTTACCATTTTCTCAGTGTCCTAAAACTAAGCTGGGGACAGCTAGTGCCTGGTGCTTCACAGGACCAGAGGACTTGCTGTGGCCCATGCTTTACCCCTTTTTTGAGGCCAGATAGAGTAAAGCAGCCTTGTTACAGTGATAACCAGTAGAGATGTTTGTTTATTCACCTGCAAAATAAAAAAAAAGAAACACATTTCCTTTGTGAACAATGTGAACCAAAACCACCCCCATAAACTAATACATTGACTTATAAAAATCAAATTCAGCGCTATAACTTTTTAGAAGAGAACTCTGCGATCTGCCTGTTAGATGTGTTAATTGTAAGCAATCAGAGACACAATTTTGAATCCGTTCATTGATAATAGTCACCAGTCTTTATTAGTTTTATAGAGCTCTAGATAACTATTGTAATAAAGCGAGAAACACCTGATGGGATCCATTAATTGCAAAAGATATAATTGAACTATATTATGGTTATTTGGCTTATTTCCATTAAAACTGAGTAGAAATTAAGACTCAGTTTCCTTAAACTCCTCAGCAACACGGACATATTTGTAACAGCAGTGTACACACACACACACACACACACATACACACCTACACACCTACACACCAGGATGCATACACACACACATACACACACAAGCACAAGCACACCTACTTTCCTCAAGGGCATGAACAATAGCACACAGGAGAGAGGGGTGTGAGAAGCGGTGTGGCATATTGCTGGGACTAATTTACCAGCGGCTAGGGGAAGTGCTGAGTGGACACAGCTCGGCAGCTGATTCGGGGCCAGGGCTGGGGCCCCTTGGCGACAGACAGACACCGGCAAGGAGCTGAGGCAGCGGAAAACAGTCTACCACACACAAACCGTAGAACACACATTCACACACACTCTCCTTTGCTTTCATACTCTTGTCTTTCACTTCCTCATCAAGGAAAGGCGGATGCATGTCAAGGATATGCCACCCTCAGGTGCCAGCTGCAGCTCCTGTCGGTGCGTGTACTTTTCCTTTGTTTTTGTTGTTGTTGTTGTTTTGTTTTTTTTTTTCTCTCTTTTGGCATCTGTCGCCTTGCTCCTTGAGCATGTCCATGCTGTGTCCCCCTCAATGACAAGGGCGTCCCATAGCGCCAGATGGACCTCCCACCTAGTCAACCTACACTCCTTTCATAAAAGTTGATCTTGTCACAGTTTTGAAAAACAAATGGCATTTCTCCTGAACAACTTTGCACAAACACATTCTGGTCATGCTGTGAATTTTCAGGATCCCTGCTTTGCTAGTGCAGGTAAGCATTTATATGTTTTAAACCTTCCAAATCTAAGTATAGGAAAAACAAGTGACTAAGCTTTGAAAAAATAGTAAATAATCTACACACTACATAGTCTTACCTGACAAAAGTATTCATAGCAGATTATCACTCTAATATGTAACTTTTACACATACCAAAGACCCTCATCCTCTGTCTATAAGAGCTCTTTGGCACCACTGACACTAGATCAGCACCATGGACAGCGGCACTCATGTCTGCTGGGCCTCGATGAAACGAGTATAAAAACCGTCTTGATGGGGAATTCTGAGCCTTATCGAAATCAATAAAGATATCGGTAATGCAACATGAAAATAGGCTAATGTCAATAGATTTTATCACTATCTGGGACGTAATCACGCTCATAGTTTTGCAACCTCACTACTCATAATTTGTGGCCTTTGGGCAATGTAAACATAGTGTAAAGTGTTGCAATGGGAATTACACCATGGGCTACAGCTTTTTTTTTTTTTTGCCTATAATTGTTTATGTTTCGGCAAATTGGCACCATTAAGAGAATGCCAAATTAGCTTATAGGAGTTCTGTTTGCAGTGTATTCAGGGATGTGGGGACAGTTGTAACTTGACTACTTGGATACTGAAGAAAACATAAAGAGGGGCAGATTTATAGACATTTATTTGCTATGGGCATTGGACACAGACAGTGATATTCTCAGAAAGTGTAAGTCACTGAATCTAAAAATATGTGTATCACGTCTCTGCGTTTAAAATAGACCAAGTAATGATTCCAAACCTACTGATTGTTTATTATAAGGGATGAACAAATGAGGGAGTGATTGTGGACGCAATGAAAGATGGCATCATCATTGTGTTTACACCACAAGCCCTGAAGAAGATTTGCAGCTGATCAACAATCATGATTACGAAGATGAGTGGTGCATTTGCCATGCTGTGTCTCACTGTAACTCTCAGAGACATAAAGTAAGGCCACCAGTAAGACGAGCTACACTGACCTTATCTCCCCTGGCTCCGTTCCACTTCTCTGGCTTGATACTATTTGGGCAATCCCAAACCAATGTACTAAGCCACTCCGGTTTCCTCTTTACCACTCCTTGCAATGCGCACAGTTTACTCAGTGCATAGCAGGGTGAGGATGGCAGAGGTTCATAAAGACGGTTGGATGTCATCTAGCTCTTAGTCAGGATCCCTGCTTAATAGCAAACAAAATACTACTAGCTAAACACTGATTTACACAATTTGTTTTTTACAAATGCTATGACCTGTGAAATCATTGTTTGAACGTGTGTAAAAAAAGAAAATGTTCATCTTAGTAGGTGAAGCTGAATCACTGCTTCTCTCTGATTCAGTCTCAATGATTTAGACAAGCGGTTAAAGAAACACAACACAACATAACATGATGACTGCAAATACTTTTAGCAGAGTGTAAGCACAGGATATAAACTTTAATGACCCAAAACCTTAGAACCACCCACAGATGAAGCAAATAACCTTGATTATTAACAGTTATTATCTTGTCACAGTGATGGAGGTTAAAGTCTGGGAAATGTTTGACGGTAGTTCTTGTAGTCAGCATGTTGGATGCAGGAGAAATGGGTAGGTGTAAAGGACTGAGCGGCTTGGACAAGGGCCAGATTACGAGACCAGTGCATCTCTGAAACCGCAAGACTTGTGGCGCGACCCCTGGTCAGCAGTTGGGGGTACACGCCGACGGGGGTGTGAGGAGGGACGAAGCACGAGGGGGGTCCTCCCGCCCCAGTCCGGACCGTCAGAGGGGCAACTGTGGCACGAAACGGTCATGGGAAGGACGTGTCACGGCACCCTGCTGCTTGTGGGCTCATCCTATACTGGTCACAGTGTTTTACCTCATCAGTCTCTTTCTCCATTTCATTTTGAAGCAGCTGTCGGGACTCGACTCTGCGCGACACTGTTTTTCCACTTAACAAACAAAGGACAAGCGGCAATGAGAGAGTGAAAATCACACTCTCGGCAGAAAAACCACATGTCAAATGACTGTCCCTTTTGGGTTAACCTGCACAAATGAATATTCTCAGCCTGTTTGGGATTCAACACTTTTGTTCAAATGCAACAATTACACAGAAGAACGTTAAAATGTCTGTCTGAAATGATTGTCAATGCACGATGCCCCTCTGGCACATTTCAGTACATTACCTTACCATAATGGTATCAGTTAAAAAGCCTCAATGCACTGCTCAGTAGAAAAAGTATTGATGTTAATGTTATTAACTCTCTTAAAGTGACCACTTGTCTTTTAACATACAGTGATGTACCACTGCCTTGGCAACAAGTCGTCTCAGCTGCTGATTTGCTGTCTTTATTTTCCCAGCGTGCCATTGTGCTCCATGCGGAGCTTGTAATAGCAGCTGATCCTTGACCACGCGGACCCCGCATACCAATCAGTTGTTTAATCTGCGATGGCATGTGTTGCGTTTTTTTTTTTTTTTTTTTTTTTTTTTTTAGATTTAAGTCGTATATCCATTGATTGTTGAAAATTCCTCCCTTCTGTCTGCAGGCGCTCGCTGCATTAAATGAGGCAGATCCCTGCTGTCATAGTGATGATGAAGTACGGCAAGAAAAACACAAAAGAGGCTGTACATGGAGATTAGGCCTGTAAACGCAGCATTAATTAGTTATGGAAAAGATAGTTTCAGGTCAGAATGTTCTCTACGGCTTACCGGCGGATGAATGGGTAATTTTACCTCCACAAGGTGTGGGGTATAGATCCTAGGAGCGTGAGGAATATGGGAAACGGGTGGCAAGGGCCTGCTGCAAGCATGGCTGGTCCGGAGGCAGGCAATGGCCCCTTCTTTCAGGGGCTCATGGGAGATTTCTGATCTCTGCCCCCCACCTTGAAACTTCAGCTTGTACAAATCTGTAAATTGTTCTCCACAGCAAGCAGATAAAAGAGATACAATACATGCAGATTTTTTTATTTTTTTCCTCGGTGGACCACCTTGATCTAGCCTCTTTTACCTTTACCTACATAGGCTCCACTTGATTACAGTTTTGAAAAGGATTCCTTAGGCAATTAGATGACTGGAAATCTTGCAATGGGGGAGCTATGCCCTCTTCTGGCTATGTCATTGATCTTGAGTCAACAAAGTAAGAACCAGCTCACAGTTGAAGAGTAGAGGCCCTTTCAATGGCTACGTCGTCTGTGCATGTCAGTAGCTAGTATTTATAATATCAAGGCAGAAAAGGAGAAAAGCGTACGTAAAATATTTTTATTCAAAATTGCAGAAGAAATTCTTGAGAAAACATAACAGCTTTGCCAACACCAGCTTCACAGTTTCTGTGTAAAGTATAATAAGATGCCCGTACGACCTGCAGACCTGCTCTCATATTTATTTAATTATATTTTTGCTTTTTGCAATTTCACGCACACAGCTACATGAAATCCAAAGCACAGCACAAATACTATTCTTTCCAGGATGGTGAGAGTCAAAACACAAGTACAAGGATAAAGTGTGTTCTGATTTGGGCAGAAAATAGTTCTGTTTTTAAAAAGTGCTTTCATGTCTCCAGCCATAACTCACTACAAAAGAGGAAGATGGGGGATTATCTGCTGTTAAAATCTAACTAAGGAAACTATGAATTATTCATGCCACTTTCCCTTTGGTAAATTGAAACAAATTTACTGTTTATGGTTTTGTTTGTTTGTGATGCGTCGAGCTTTTGTTACTCCTGTTCCTGTAAATCGTCAGTCATGCTCCCTGATTAAAAGACATTCTCCTACTCTTTGTGATTTTGTGGAAAAGATCAGAAAAAAAGGAGCAGCAAAGCTGCTATGGATCTAGCCAAGTGGCTGGGTGGGAGATTTTTCACCACCCTCTGGAAATAAAACTTTCTAAACCACATACAATAATTTCACAACATACAGGCCATTATTTTTGATAAAGACACTGAGACTGTCTCTTGCTGGTCATATGAGACAAATATGAAATGCATCATTATCAGGCTTATTGAATAACAGTCCGTAGATTTCACATTGATCAAACAGCACAGAGCAGCAGCTTCACTTGTTAGTCACAAACTGTCACCCCCGGGATCTGCCTTTGGGAATCCACAGCCCTGAGGGCAAGGCACTCGGCAGCATTTGGCACAGCACATTTTTGTCAGGACGCATAGACACAATGTGGCTGTTTGTGCTGTCTAAAATCAAGATTAGTAGAGTTGTTTGCTTACATCTAAAATTAATTGGTTCACATTTACACAGTGACCTACTGGCAAAGTGGCCTTGTCAGCTAGTTTCAGCTGTGGCCTCCCCCGTGGGACTTTATTGTGGAAGCACAGGAGGCATCCTGCCCAAAACCCTCAAACGCAGCATCTTAACCTTTTCCTCTGAGGAACAGGCTGCTGCTGAATGCACAAAAGTGGCTTGACATTAAGGAAACTGAAACTGCTGGCATCGGAGGGGGCTAGGTGACGTGGTATGAAGACCTTTACCCGGGGAGTGCGTCAGCAGAAGTTCTTAAGTGTATAGCCTGGACCTTAGAGGTCGAGATAATTCCTCTGTTCCAGCACTGTCTTTTTCACACCAGATAAAAAGGTTAGATACCAACTGCGTGGCTGTGGATGACTGAGAGCAGTATACAGCTGCATTACTGATATATATGGCTGTTGTCAAATAGAATATAATGTAACCAACAATGGCATTGATTGCGATACAGATGAGCAGATCACTTCAAAAAAATCTTGGATGGGAGATATAATGTAGGGAAGTCACTGATTGATATTGTAAAGAATACCCATCACATGAATTGCCAACTCAAAATTTCTCAATTAGATTTGTTCGAAGTCAGTCTTCATTGAAAGAAATAGGAAATAAGTCTTTCCTTGTGCTCTACTTTGCATTTTAAAGATAGAGCTTCTGTTTAGCAAAGGCTGCACAACGAAGATATTCTTGGAGAAAGCACTTTAAGGTCTAATCTTAACTAGTAGGTTTCTTTATACTGAATATTGGAATTAAATGTTAGCATTAACAGCTGTTTACCTACCAGTCTAAAAGAAATGCGGCAAGTTCGGTTCCAGACTTCATTCTTTTATCCGCCAAGAGCTTTCACTAGTGTCGGAAAGCAACGCCAGTGTTAGCTCTTGTTTTGCTTCTATTTCTATCACTTCTTTTCTTGCACTGACGTTAGCATGCCAAGCAGCTAGCCCCGGCCCATCCGGACCGTCTCCTCGCTTTTCAATAGCGGATCACCGTAGCATCCAGCCATGCCCCCGAAGAAGCAACGCTGCTGCTTCGGGGGACGTATTGTGTCCTGATCTATTGAAAACGCAATAATGGCTGAAGCTCTTGGCGACAGTGTAATTGACCGATAATGGCCGGCCCCGGCTCTCTAGGCAACGGGCCCCAGCATTACAAAGCTACATCCTGGGTGTCCTTGACATAAAAATATAACTTTACTAGTTAATTAGCCGAAAAAAAAGGAAGAACTCCTGCTAGACAGTGGTGCTTTTTCTCTTTCTCAATGCAGATGACTATCCCAAGGAGGCTTTTTGTCCACTGTGTCAGACATGGACATCAGCGGCCAAATTCCGACTCGTCAGTCATCAAAGAATTCACCCTTACCCTGCTCATTACCTGTTGCTAATTGATTTGTAGCTTTGATTTTCCTTTGTCAGTGCTTTAGGTCACATCCAATGTGAAATGAGTTTCTAAATTGCTGGGAAACGTAATTTCAACAAAGCCGTCCTGCGACAGTCAACTGTCCTTGCCGTAATATCAAGCCATTATCAGAATTTTCCAGAACAAAGACAAGAGTTATTATAAACATTGAAACTACCGATGAACTTCAAACAACCTTAATATCTTTTTTTTTTTTTCTTTTTGTTAAACCTGCACACTCTGTCCTGTCTGTATTTATCCTTCTCTATATTATATGGTGATTAAGTGACTGCACTTCTCTCAAAGTTTAAAGTTTATCTCTGAGCTCCCTGGAAATTTGCCCGCAGTGATGGAAGTGCTGATCAGTGTGAGCCGCTACTGAAGAATCCCTTAATATACCATGAATTTCTCATCAATTTTTCCCTGAAAACACATCGGAACCCTTAGTATTAGATAAAGGTGTTAGAGAGGGGTAGTTAGAGAGCTCTTAATTTGGCCATTAATTTGAAAAGAAAAAAAACACCTTAATTTGAATAAACCCTTAATTAACAAATTAAATAGATTTTAAGTAGTGCATGACTTTCCCCTAAATTTACAACCTAATTAGACTGATATTTTATCTAAGCTCTATTTTGACTGTTTTTCAGCTCATTTATTAACGAGTGGAATCTTCTATAATCCAATAATTAAATAGACGAATCAATGACTGGGGCTTTAGTCTCCTTCTGTCTTTGTTCGTTTCTTCTCTGATCGGCTATGAAGTTGCCAGTTCATTCTGTATCTCCATAGCAACTCCTGCCCTTCAGACCACTGCTCGTGACTTCAAGAGCTCGTGTCAGATCTTTGTTTCCCTCGAAAGTTTGTTGCTAAGTGGAAATGCTGTATAGTACAAAGTAAAGTGATTAGGAACCTAGATGCATAGATGGTTGTAGAACATTTCCGTTGCAGGATACAGGAGGTCAGATTGGAATCATTGCAGCATTCCAGGCCAACTACGAGGCCAGCTGTCAAAATGGCAAGCTACACTACTGCTATAAGTTTTACAGTTAACAAGCCAG
Source organism: Istiophorus platypterus (assembly GCA_016859345.1). Classification (NCBI taxonomy): domain Eukaryota; kingdom Metazoa; phylum Chordata; class Actinopteri; order Istiophoriformes; family Istiophoridae; genus Istiophorus; species Istiophorus platypterus. The sequence continues at coordinate 7,002,544 of CM029132.1, read as the reverse complement.
AATTACAATAACAATGAGAACATAGACAAATCCCTTAACTTTCAACATATTTGAAAAATAAAGGCCTTTTAAAGTTGTAAAGTAAGGGGGTTAGGTTTCATGGTTTTAAGGAGTGAAAACCATGCAAACAGCTAATTAAAAATAACTAATACCTGCACACTAAAATTTATTAATAATAGATGGAATTTTAAAGGTAAAAAAATGCAGACTGAAGCGGTTTTATTTTGTAAAAGTGGTGGTAAAGCGTTTCTTATTCTAATTCATATGCTTATGCTGTCCTTATTTATTTGCTCCTCTATATGATTCAGAGGGTGTTGTCCTCTCTGCTCTCCTACATATTTCTGACAGCTTTAAAGATTTTCCATTCAAAGCAAATGCTCTGTCAAGAGGATGAGGCATATTGTTATAGATCAAACTACTCAACAGAAGAATATCCTGAAAGGAGACTCTGTATCACTAATATTGTTATTCATATAACTTTTGTTTATGTTGCTGATAAACATTCTGAGAGCGTTTTATGTCCCCTTATTTACCTTTTGGTATTAGTACCTTTGCTTGAGGATGAGTTCTTTTGTTTCCCCAGAATAATATGCATTCATGGTCTGCTCTATGAGGAAGCTTATGGATGTTGAAACACCCATAAGTGCTTTATTTTCGAGTGCTTTATTTCCTATGTCCACAATAAACACAAACAAATAATTTGTTTGTGTTTCAATCACTGTGAGCTAGCAAAACAAATCTGGGTCACAGATATGGAAATCCAGAAAGGCCAGCAAACAGGCTTCCGCCGCATGTTACAGTATTTCACCGAAACACTGCACAGGTAAAGTAGCGAGGATCGGCCGCTCTTGGTATTGCATGAGGTGAGCTGTCTAATTATTTCAAGCTTTAATGACTCCAGCAACAGTTCAGATCCTGCATTCATAACTTAGTGCCATGGGACAGAGCAGCATCTGGACTTCCTCATTTGTACCTTGGTCAGCTCCTCCTTCAAATGCTGGTCAGCTATTCCGGTAGCCTTCAAAGCAAAATTCCACTAATTAGAGCCTAATCCACTGTGTGCTTTAAAAAATACAATATACTTCTGTGACGCTACTGTTCGGAATACGTCTCATCACACATACACAAGAGCGAAAAAAAATAAAACAACAAAACAAAAAAACAAAACTAGTAAGCCAGTACATGCTAAGGCACTCACACACTCACACACACACACACACACACACACACACACAACAGTGCATTGGGTATCCCACTCACACAGGAGTGTGCTCAGCGGAACACTTTGAACCAGTACAGCATCATTAGCGTGCTAGGTTGCCAGAGGCTATGGGAAAGGGCTACCACACACAGCTCAGGCAGCTCACAGTGTCTTCTGCAAAGCCCATGAGGTTCATTATAGAGACACGAGCTCCAGTAGCCAGCACATTGTGAACCAGAGGAAAGTTATCATGGCGATGATTCAACTGCCTGTATCTTTCACTCAAAAGGGATTTCCTTGCCTTGGCCTGCCTTCCTTAGGCTCATTTAGCATAAAGCAAAATTGACACTGTTTTAAATTGGTATGTACCCGCAAGAGGGGAATATATTTTGAGGCGAATTTTTGCACATAAAGTAACACAGAGGTGGGTATTAGCACAAGTAACTACAGACACCGACACTCAAAAACACAGCCAGACTGTTTGTTCCAGGCGTCCACGGTCTACTTTGGGTCTTTGTCTGTTCACGCTGATGTCTGGCTTCAACACACAGGTAAAATTACAGCGGAATATCATTATCTGAAGGCATTTGCTGACCTTGACGGTGCATGAACTACAGCATCTCTGTTTCGTCCTGCAAATAGGAGAGCAGAGCAGTGACAACAAACACGTTGCCTAGTCCGTGCTGAAGTCAGCGCTCGAAAGAGATGAAATGCAAAAGCAAAGCCCCCCTCTCCCAAATCTGCTCTTCCTCTCTCTCTCTCTCTCTCTCTCTCTCTCTCTGTATCCATCTATCTCCTAATTTTCTCTCTTCTTGAAGCCCTCCCATCTCAAGAACGGTGTCACTTTCACCACTCTCAAGGAAAAAAGTGCTGTCAGCGCTTGTCTCAAAGTGCTGAGAAATTTCAGAAAGTCTCTCGAAGTAACCCTACACTTGTCAACTCTAAGTGGTACATATCCAGTACATAGAAGCCCCAGAAAGTCTAAAAACTACCGCTAATGGGGCTTCTGCAGAATTTTCAGTGTCCGATGTCCAAAAACTCAAACTTCAAAATGTCACTCAATACATCTTTATGCCTGCAAATGGCCTGAACCTTTCAGTTAAATCTTGTGATGCACATTTAATTATTTTTGGAATTTACTTTTGGAGTGGCTAAATCGTATCAGTAATGAAGCGATGAAATTTCTTGTTTTTTCCAGAAACTTTTAACGCCGACCAAGTTTCTTAGATTAAAGAAGGAGTTAGAAATGTCCTCAATTTTTGTGTAAGACAAAATAAAATACAAGGATACTACAGCTGCTGTCCATATGTTTCCATCAGTGAAAGTTGATAAAAACATTTTTTGACAAAGTATTTGCAGAAGAATCTGAGAGCCAGCATTGCCAGGAGAAGTACTGTGAACTTTCGGGGTGTACTAGTGACTGGTATGTGCCATTATGGTATATTCTACAAATACTGATAGACAGCATAGTTGGCACTATGTTTTTTAGGTTTGTTGATATTAAAAACGACCAGAATATCAAAACTCAGAGCAGAGAGCAGTCTGGCTAATCCATGGTTCCTTGAGTCACGCCGCGATTACAATAACGACACAGAGCAACGTGCAGAGTCACCACCTAACGCAGGGTAGGAGTAAGCAGTGACTGTCAGTGTGAGCGCCCACCTGGTTTTACTGCCTGTGTAGCTGCTGGAAATGAAGTGATATTCAAAACCTTTTAATGTGCATGCTCACAAGTTGTCAGATTGGACCCAAAAATTCAAGGCCCCTAATGCAGAGGATGCTGTCACTGCAAAAAAAACAAAAAAAAAAAAAACAACTAGAAAAATCTGTTATTTTTGATAAGCAAAATTTTTCTATGAATAAGTAAATAAGCACTAGGAATATATACCTTAGCTAAAGTTACTTTCAATTTCAGCAACTTTAATATGGCCTCTTGGACTGTTCTATGTCTTAGAGGTCACTTGGAAGCTGCCCACCTGAAAAATCCATGTGTCACCCCATCCTTGGAGGACTTCCTGTACGCGCCAGCCACTGTCACACCCTGATGAGTGAAGGATGACTGGCTGAACTCCTTGCTGGCTGCTCTCTTTTTGGCCGGGTTTCCATCCCCTAATTAATTCCTGTCTCTAAATGAAATTAAATTGGTTTTAGCACTCCTACACCATCTACATACTTTTCATTACCCCACAGTCTTCCATAATCATTAATTAGTTTGAGTGTTTTATGTATTTACTGTGATTTTGATGAAATGCCAGCGAGCAAATAAGTGAGGATAAAGGGGAGGGAGGAGAGTGTGGGGGGGTGGGGGGGTTGTCAATTATGTGCTAGCATGGTATCTTGAGCAAAAGATGCCAAGCTTGTATATTATTTATCGTAGCTAACAGACGTACTTCAAATGCAGCGAGGAGATGAGTAATAATGGCCCCGGGCATCTACAGTACAGTCAATGCCAGACAAGTGCCATGGTGCCATTCATGCCACAGTACATTTTCTTCTCTCTTTTGATATTAATCATTGCTTGCATTACTAATGCAAATAACCCTCTTTTTTTTCATTCTCACACTATCAGTTCTGCCTCTCACTTTCTCCTCACTTTTTTCTCCCAGTCTGTCTGAAAATTTTTTTTTTCTCCCAGTCTGTCTGAATTTTTTCCTGCTCCGCTCCCTTCCTCCGGCGCCTCGAATGTGTAGACAGACAATCACAATCCTGTCAAAACCAAATGTTACAACAGAGAGAGGATAACTGAAGTGAAAGAAGATCAAACACATGCTTTGCCTTTTTTTTTTTTTTCTTTTCTTGAACTGTAGATCTGCTACTATTCTCTTCTTAGCAGAAATACTAATTAAAAACGAGATGGAAAGGTCAGTGAAGCAATACCTCAGGCAAATGTCAGGGTAAACAGCAGCAGGCCACTGTCTCACATGCTCCCTTTTCCCCCGTTGCTTACTTGCACACACTCATAAAATGATTTCTTTCCCTGCTAACCCGTTCCCGCTCTCATAAATGACCTCCGTCCCACTCTTTCATTCATATACACCAAACACACGTCCCTGCACACCCTCCACCCCGCTGCAATTTTCACATGTGATAGTGTGTTCCACTCCCCGAGCACCTTTCCTCACAATGGCCCACTGAATCATGTGGCAGAGCCTCTTGAGCTTCTGTAATACCACTTCTTTAGCTCCCAGCCACAGAAAAAGGAGAGATGACTCTTTAAAGACCGTCTAGCTTCAGGGAGAGGAAGGTCTGAATGGCATATACCCAGTGGACAGCCACTTCTATTGGCTGTAGGGCCCCCAGACACCCACCGCCCCACCACCCTCCGCCCGCCCCACCCTCCACTCCCTCTCCCTTCCATCCCCGCTCACCAGGCCGCCTTCCGTGGTCTGATATTTCACCGTTGCCAGATGCCACATTAGAGGAGGCACTGTTGTTCGCCCTGCGAGCAACGCGCGCCTCCGTCTCAGGGAGATGCGGGCGGTGGGGAGGGGTGGGAGGGAGGGAGAGGGAAGAGATGAGAGAGGAGTCAAATGATCCATAACATATTATTCTGTCATTTGAAAATAGCGATATAAGGCGAGCCGTCTCACCAGCACCTAATGCTCTGCCTTCCCTGAGGCCCTTAGGTGGCATTTTCTGCATCTTCTATTGTGTTCTCCTTTGACATGTTTAGTCAAAAAAAAAAAAAAAAAAGACAAAAACTATTAGTTAATGTGTTTATGACTGAATAGCATACTAATGAAGGCATATAAATCAATCATATATATTCTGTAATAAATAAATAGCTCTTGTACTTTTTGATAAATGCCAGTGAGTCATTTTATGTGTCCATCCCACAGCAGCTAGGTGTCTTACTCAAGGACACTTTGTCACGGATGGACTCTCATTTTGTGCCGATCGATTGTCTGACCTTTTGGTTAAGGAGAAAAAGCTCTCTCGCCACCTGCCACCCGAAAATCGGCTTCTCCTTTTCTTTTTTTTCTTTCTTCTCCACACATCCATAAACGGCTGTGGAGGTGAACTTAAGTGACATCTAATACCTTTAACATGATCCCATTACTCTGCCAAGTAACGTTGGCTTCCACAAATGTGTGTGAACTGTACTTTCAGTGATCCCATTTGCACCAAGAATATGGTGAAATCTTTAACCGTAATCCTCTTAACAACATCCTCTTCATGCGGCAGAGACGCACTGCCTGAACTCTCACGTTCGGCCAATCAATGCATCTTTCCCCACCCGTCCCGATAAAATATAAGCATAGCTTTGAGTTTATGAATCCTCCCATTGATTACACAAGCTAGATAAAGTTCAAAAGCAACTTTAAAACTTCAGACGCTGCTAGATTTCCTTTGTGGTTCTTCTCCTGCCCCCAGCTCAAGACGGTCTTTCATTCGCAACAGGCTGTATCTAGTCATTTGTATGCAGTGGTTTTTGCCAGGCTTCATCCGACACTGATCGATGGAAATGGGAAGAGTGTGAGTGAGCCGGGATTTCTTGTCACTCTGCAAAGTAGGCCTTCCGTCAGCACTTCGTCCTTTTCATCTCCGAGCTTGTGTTTGGAGAAGAGAGTGGGAGCGGGAACACACACACACACACACACACACACACACACACACACACACACACACACACACACACACACACACACACACACAGCATTTCCAAGCACACAGGTCCCCCATTGAAGTTTTCCACCGTCACATACAGTAGGTAGTGGAGGAGTGGCGTGCTGTTCCTCAGACGAGCAGAAACCCTTTGAAAACAGAGGAGAAAGCGTTTACAGTTGCCTCAAAGAAAATCTTGAATATTAATGCGAGTCAGGGTCATCAATTTATTTATCTATGGTGTTAGGCAGGTGGATGAGGAGTCAGGGTGGGTTTTTGCATGGTTAATTATTCTCAGTTGTCCCAGTTAATCCTTGTGCACTGAGGTGCAGGCAGATGCAGTGAAGGGTGCTGCTGCCAAAAAAGCACATCTGTGCTCCAGGAAAAAAAAAAAAAAAAAAGGCATGGAGAGAAGAGAGGATATCCATTGCTGTGCACACATTTTTCCAAGGTAGATGTTTCTTGGCACTGGCAGGTGTAATTTAGAGGGGGATTGCACATTGCAGAGCCTTGGATTTGGATTGGCTTGTGGGAAGTAAGCAGAAAAAACAAAGTCATTACTTCTCCAGGTTTGAATGAGACATACGGTGCATGTTTCAACTCAAAAAAAAAAAGCTTTGTTTCGAGCCGCAGTGTTGAACAGCAGTAAGTGGAGAATAGGCATAATACTTACAGTGCTCAAATTTAGAATGGTATTATATTTTATTTTAAAAAAGGGGATGATTTCTCTTGAGAATTCCCAAAATGTTTGTAAACCATTTCTTATGAATTGTGCAATTAAGGCAGAGAAATTTGTTCTAATCTTGCCTTTCCTCAGCTGCAGCAATTTTTCTTCATTAGGGCGGATTTCATTTTTGAAGTTTATGACTTATCCTTACAAACAAATAATTGCAACATACCCCACTGGGAATTGCACACATTTTAATCTGTGCTAACCTCAAGCTTTGAATGGAAAACTCATCTCGCTGCATTTATTTCTTCTATTCCTTGAGAGATGTATGCATGTTCAATATTCATTTGGTTTATTGTCTTTACGCCAACAATGAATAACAAACAGAACCACTGGAAGGGGGTCGAGGAGCTGAGGCATATGCATACAGTGGCTTATTCATTAGTCAGTACCGAATGTCATTTCCTGATGCGCTGCAGTGCAGCCACTCGTGCCATTTGGGGTCAGAAGTAAAGTTTAATCATCATCATCAACATTTTTATAATCTGTAGAATCTTAATTACACACTCGCATCCTCTGCCTGTGCAAATTTTTTTTTGTGTGTTTAAGAGTACAAGGGAAAGTGTGTGTCCTTGTAGGGCACACCAATACTGCAGTGCTACTAATACTTATACACGTACAAGTTCCACTACTACCACTTTTACCGATAATGAGTATTTGACTATTTACATCTGTTTCAAAGCAGAACTGGCAAAGTTCGTAAAAGGCATTGATACTACAACAGTAAAACAGATAGAAGTATATTGTTAGTTGTGGGAGTTCATATAATAAGTATATGAACTCCCACAACTAACAATTAAAGGCAGCGTTAAAGATCTTGATGAATGTTAGTTTAAGGTGTTCTGTTAACCAGAGTGAACAAGATAATATTTATAGATTGACATGTTGTTGATAGTTTTTTGCCGTACCGTCGTATTTCCCATATTGATATCATATTGATACCTTTTTTTGTTTTTCTCTAAATTTGGACCGACCCTTGAGGTCAATCGGCCGCTGATGCGTGGGAGAGCACCGGCGTCTCTCCCTCAGGCCCGTGTGTGGCTACCAGAGGAACGAATAGCAGGCGCTCAAATTATTTTCAATCCGCTCGCTTGCTTCTGCTTTAGTTGCGAGGACGTTGGGAGGACTTCAATATGCTGAAGTGATGTGATGTCCAAGGGAAAAGTCGGTCACTGGTAGACCCATTCACCCCAGCTGTGGTAGCACATGTGCAGTCCTCCACACACACACACACACACACACACACACTCACAAATATTCACATGGCTGGAAAGGATGGTCCCTAGTGTACCTTTGACGCCGTGAGATTTGCCCATCCGTGCCTAATGCCTTCAGCGTATGGTAGAGAGAGCTGATAGCATTTTGTCCTATACTCTGTTTGTCGCCACTCTCCCTGGGTGCAGCCCAATGACCCGTCTCTGTTGCTCTGTCACCTGGAGAAAGAGGGCGCCCCTCCGATGTGACATCGCTTTGCCCCAGCCGCTGAAATGCCGTGCTGCGTGTTGTTGACAAAGGACAAATGAGCAGAGGACAACATTGCTCGAAGAGCATAACTCGAGCGTAAAAATTCCCAAAATATATCTTTGTATCGAACAATACATATATAATTAATATGCCCTGTATATATTAAGCCCAAGTCTTGGTCTATTGACAGCAGACTTTTTTCTCTGCTGACATTTTGTCAGGTGTAGTTAATAAAATTAGCAATGGCTTTGTTTTGCAGCGAAATTAATAATTGCTAATTTTGCCGGTTCAACGTTTTGTAAACTTTAACTCATGATTTTTCACTGGACAAAAGCAAGCTCTCTCGTAGCTTATCAGCTGTGTTGTACCACCAACTTTTATTCAACCGTCTTCTGTCTATTAACTGCTCCACAATAGAGGAACGGTTTTCACACAGTTTTGAGACCATGAAAGTCTTTTAAATGAACCGTGCAGTTTGTCCCTTCTTTAGTGAAACTGTTAACTCGGTGAAATGACGTTGAGTCCTGAGAACGAAATGCCAAAAAGGAATAAACAGCCTAATACAGAAAAAAACAAAAGAAAGAAACAAACAAAACAGAGTGAAGCTCAGGGAGCTATTGTGATCGGCTAGTGCCAACATTGTCCTTTCTTCTGTAAGTGTGATGACTACAGCAGTTCGCCCCCTAACCCAGGGGATGAATCACTATATTCCCAGCATCTAGAGCCAAATAATTTTCGAAAGGTGCTCAGATCAATTCCCAGCAGCATTTCCGGATCTGACCACACCTTTATTCCAGTTCCAGGGCGGCTTACAAATACACTTGAGTGTAACCGAGCCCTTGTTGATATTATCGCCTGCATTATCGTGCCCTGAAATGTCAAAATGTCTTCTGTAAAAACAAAAGTTCTTCTCAAGTCCATCACGGATCTATTCTGAGAAATTATGACCTTTATACCACAGAAAATCTTTGTAATGTATTTTATACATTTTTACACTATGAAATTGTGAATCCCTCTATCCATTTAAACAGAAGACTTCACCATTTCATTTTTTTACAACCCCCCTCCTCTCTGCTCCTTCTCTTCCCTTTCTCCCACTGGTTCCTCTCCTCTTTCCTCCCCTCACCTTTCCTCTTCTTTCCCGTCCCCAACGCTCCTACCCTTCCTCTCTTTTTCCAGACTACAGTAGCCCAGTGACCTGGCCTGTCAGTGGTGTCAGCTGTAACTCTCGAAATCTAAAAGCGCTCGTCTAGCTGCACACAGTGACAGGATGATTACCCTTTTCATCATAACTGTGAGGTCTTAACATGAGCTGATTCCTCTCCCTTGAAAGAACTGCATGGAGCCGGTCAAAGTGAGAGACGGGGAGAGGGACAGAGACGGGGGGAGAGACAAAGAGACAGGATGGGAAAGAAGTAATCTGAAAGAGAGGATGCTGATGCCAGGATGCAGAGAGACTTACATAAAATGCATTAACCAGACTGTAAACTCAAACCAGGTTTGCAGGTTTATAGTCAACCACAACAGCACAAGACTATAGTGCAGATTCATACGTTTCTCAAGGTGTTGATGAGAACAGACAGAATTAAATTTCATCATTTTCAGCCATTGAAAAAATGAGCACGGTAATGAAGTGATAAATATCTAACACCCTCAATCATCAGTCACAAATGGAGGCACAATGTGTTTCAAATTGTTGCGAAAGCATATAGTGATAATAAATTATTACTGTTTTACCTATATACTTTAGGAGTTATTGAGGTTCTTAATTAGTGAGCTTTGATAAAACACTCCTAGGTCATGATACGAAATAATCAAAGGATAAAAACCGAGTAGGAGCTCTATATTTGTCATATGAATCACCTGCTCCAGTCATTTAAACTCATAAAGGTGCTTTCAAGCTTTGAAGAAGTCCTTCTGGCTCCATTGTTTCCAATGTAAACATGATAGAAGAAGCGTCGCCAAGGTTACAGGCGGTTGATGATGGCTGAACATTTTTAGATTGCTGTCGTGGCTCAATGTGTGACCATGACAACCGGGGAAATCACACCATCATGATAATTATGACGGCTGCCACGAATGATTTTGGGTTATTGTGGTCTGTGTTTATTTATGTGCTTTTAATGGTCTAAATGTCCAGGTATACAGTTATTGATGTGCACTTTACATGTCTGCCTGGACTGTGATGGCCCTCATGATGGCTGCTACAGACCATATGGATTATTGTGCTTTCTGTTTTTTTTTTTTAATGTGTTTTTAATGCGGCTCAGGTTCTGTGCTGTACTAAAAATTGCCTCTTGGGAGACACCAAAGTCAGCAAAGAGAATGATGCAGCAGGTAATTTTACCAGTATCTGGATCCTGTGATTCTCCAGTAATAAAAAAAAAAAAACAACATATCAATAAATAAGAACAAGTGTCCACAGTCATGCATGTGGCTTTACATAGGTACAGTGTTGCTTTGACCTAAATAGTTGCAACCAAATGCTAACATGCTCACAGTGATGTTTGGAGGTATGATATTTATCATGTTCACCATCTTATTACAAAAGCTTAGCGTGTTAACATTTGCTTATTAGCACTAAATGCAATGTACAAATACAGCTGGTGGGGAATATCGTTACTTGTGCAAGCATATGGTCATAAACCACAATATTGGAAAAACTGAAATTTTGACCTGATGATGGCGCTGGGTGAAAGGCCAGAGAATCAAAGGGAATACAGTTCATCCTTTGGTGACGACTCATGTACAACGCTGTACCAATTTTCATGGCGATCCATCCGATACTGATTATTTTTATTTCAGTGAAACCATAAAAATGTCAACCTGCCGGCGACGCTGGAGGAAAAGTCAGGGGATCATCAAAGTCGTTAGAATGTATCTTCCAGGGAGCCTGAATATCTGTAGCAAATTTCATGGCAGTTTATCCAGTAGCTGTCAAGATATGTCACTCTGAACCACGAATGTCACTGGAGGCAAAGTCTGGGTAATCACCAAAATAAAACTGATCTTTGCAGCAAATACTGTACATGCATTGGAGTTTAGATGACTGCACGTCAGTCCAATGTCCCTCATTGTTTTGGTCAATCCAGTGGCTTCTCATTAACCCATCATTTTCACTCTTGAGACCTTAGCTGGGGTCATCGAGACATCCGGGACTGCACCGCGTTCCTAAAGCGCGTCGCCCAAGCAGGTGAGAGAACCTGTCAAGAGCCAGTTTACACACCGACGCAAACAAAGTGGAGGTAAAGATTTTTTGATATTGACACTCCCTCTTCGGGACAGAGTGAGCGCACACTTCTCCCATCCTCTTCTGTTCGTCTTGGTTTGCGGACTGGGAGAATCATTAGCCGAGATTCCATCAGTGTCACTAGATTTTGTTGGCCGCCATCTGCTTCACTCAGTTACAGTACGGATTAATGGTCAGGGGTGAGACGCAACCAAATCCCTCCCTCACTACCCATCGCTGCTAATCTACAGCCTCCTCCTAATCCTCACCCACCACCTTGCATCCCCTCAATCTGATAAGTGTGTATTTTCTTTTCTTTTCTTTTTTTTTTCCATGTGTGTGCACTTCTATGTGTTTATTCAACATCATGGTTTAAAAAGACGCAAAGTTGACAGCAGCCCATTTATTGTGTCAGCCCTTCTAGCTGCGGAGTGAATAACTCCAGAGTGTACACTTTTAAGGAAAGCACAATTGCGGGGCTCACTCAAGTTACCTTTTCCAATAAATGTTCTGACATATTGAGACAGTTCTGAGTCGTATGAAAAAACATTTTTAGGCTCGGGATACGAAGGCATTTCGTTTTGTTTCTTTGTGTAACAGCGGGAGGCCAAACATTCAGCAACAAGGAAAAAGAGCTAAAATTATCTGCGATTCCTTTCACATTTTATCAACTAAACATTGCAGGAATAACCACAGATTTATGTGGACATCTCTAATAATGTGAAATTAATGGCTCCTAGCTCCGAAAAACACATTTCCGGTTTGTAATGAATACGCTTGAATGTACATTGTAATAATAATGGTTGGTAAAGTCAGTGTAATAGATCTAGTGCCTTTAGCGGCTGACACCGAACCCAATAGTACGCTTTAGCCCCACTGATAATTAAAAGACGCATTGATCTCTCTTCCCATTGTATGGACCCTCCCCTCCAAGATCCAGTTCCTATTTCCTGCAGGATTTATTTATCACCCACAATGCCACTGGGGTGCTATCATTCACAGTGCAACGAGGGGAGAGAGCTCTAGAAACAAGTAGAGAGAACAGGGAAAATGGTGCTCTTTGTGCTTCTGCGTCAGCATACAGATGGATGGGCCATTAGTGGACACAGGAGCACGGTTGAAACCTTGTTATTAACACAGGTGAGAGGGAGTGCATCTCTTGAATTCCAGATGAGGTCTAATTTTCCGAGAGAAACTTACTCTCCGACAAAATTTTGTGGCATCGCAAAAAAATATTTACAGCGTATCGTCAGAGATGTGCACAGCAATTGAGATTCTACAGCAAATGAATTCACCTGTACTTCATCCGTCTAGATCTACTCTCATATATGACTCATAACTTGCAGTTTGGAGGCAGAGCTGTTATACTTTTAGCTAATGCTTGTTTTTCTAGCGGATATGTCACTGGATAAATCAAATAACATTGTGGGGCACATAGGGAACACTATTGTCAGATGGTGCTTGTTGTGACTTTACCAGGTAGTGAACAACTGCACAACAATTGCTAATTGGATTGCGTAGACTTGTTTGGAGGTACATGGCTTACTGAAAGTGATCTTGCCTTGTTTGTTTACAACTGAACAGTTCATCCTATGTTTTATACTCACTAATGCTGCCCAGGGCCACAGGTGGGGTAGGTCCTGAACAAATTGCAAGTTTGTCAGAGGGTCAACATACACACAAAGACATTTGGAACACATTCACCTGCTGTGCAATAATAAAACACAGGTAAAAGTAACCAGCATTTCAACAAAAATGTCTCAATGAATTGATGTGTTTGTCTTGTTTCCGCTGACGGATCTCTACTGATAGTTTAGTTTCGATCATCACATAAATACATGGGTACATTACGGAAATAAGTGAGTTGGTCAGTGCTTCTCAAACTTTATTTATTTACTCATTTATTTTGTAGACTCCCCTCAACCTTTTTTTTTTTAGTTCTCTGAGTTTTGGTTGTTTTGAGACTGTGTTCGGGGCTAAGGTGGGAGCAGAAAATGTACAGATATTGAGGCACTTTTAACGTATCCTGAGGAACTCCATATTGAGAACCACTGGTAACAGCATATAGGTTACTTATGCTGATCTGATTGGGTTGTTATGAGTTTGGGGTTTGAGTAATGTGCATATTCATTTGTTTTATGCCATTGTGTTAATCTTTTTTTTAAACTGATGAATATCACATGAATTACATTATTTAGGTCATGGTAAGTGTATTTATTTCTGCTATGGCTGATGTTTTCCTTTTTTTTGTGTTCGAAAACAGGACACGTATCAAAGGCACAAATTTGCCTCCCTTGTCCTTGCCACTGGGTATTAAAAACCAGGCCAAGGGCATTTCTCCTTTTCATGTGTTTTTACCTTTAAATCCATCAACCTTTAATTTGGTTGTGGTGTGAATCATGGTTCACAGTGATAAATTGACAATTTGGCCTTGGGAAATCAGTTGGGTGAAACCATAGTAAAATAAGGTTTCACATATTGAAATTTTTAGACAATCTACAAATTAATGTGATTTTGATTTTCCAAAGGAATTCATGAAGACAGAATTGTTCAGTCTGAAAAAAAAGACACCACAAAAGCTCAGTATTATAATGTGAAAGTTTACTTATTCATTAGCTCATTACCTTTAGGAAGGCTGCCTTCATGCATCTTCAAGCTAGTTATCAGCATGTTGAACTGTGCACATTAAAAACGAAGTCAATGTATGAAGTGGACTTTTGATAATGTTCATTATACTTCACAAAAATTAGCAGGGCCCTGCCAAAATGGGCACATTGAAGAACATATAGCTAAATGACAATTTTTACTGTGTTATGTTGGCATGAAGAGGAAAACCTTCTCGCACGTAGGCAAAATGTTCCATTAATACCCCACCGCCTCATTCTCCAGAGTTATGTTCTTTTCATGACTATTTATTAAGGCAATGAAATTAACTAAATTGACTTATTCATTATATATATATATTTTTAACATTATTGTTATTGGAAGCAAGAAAAATATACAGCACTTATAGTAAATATACAGCACTTATAGTATGCAAAGGGGCATCACCGTACAAATGGCAGTGTACAAAGTGTATCAAACAAGGACTGAATAAAATGTAAGTATAGGAACCCTTGCATAAATGCACTAATTCCATGTGCGCACATACATGCAGTTGAACAAAAGCAGCTCTTATGCTAATATAATGGTAATAAATGGTTGATTAAAATCATTTGAGTCCCCATCCATTTAGTCAGTAGTACTTTACCTGTCAGGAGGATTTATAGAAATGTCCTGTTGAGCTAAAAATAATTATTTATTTTGTTACTTAGAGTTTTATGGGCATTATAACAGAGTTCTTACATTTTTTAGTTTTAGCATACAATTATTTAACGCATGATGCAATGTAAAACCTGAATAACAGTTGGTTTAGAAATGCCAAACTTTTATCATAACCTTTGAAATTCCCTACATGCACTGAGTTAGAAAGATGTCACGTCACAATGGCTGTATACACCTCAATACTACAGTAAACAGCATTGACAAGACATACTGCAAGTGACCCTTCCACAAAGAATTTCTGCCACTTGGTGCTGGTGTGCACAGCTTCTTTCAAGCTAGAACAACTGGTTTATTCTTATTGTGAATACCTACCCAGCTTCAAGCTCTAGCACTTTAGCCCATTTCAGCTTGATGGGCATCAGCTACAATGGCTGAGCGCACACACCCATTCAGGGCTGATGAGCACTGACTCTCTGGAGACAGCTTGGTGAGAACAGCGAGGTGGAATATTCATGCCACTGAGCAAGAGCTTGGAATCACTTGAAATGCAGTGAGTGGTGTTGTCAAGTCATAATGGTAACAATTACCAAACTGAGGAGGCACGCTTTTGAAATAAGGTCTGCTTCACCGTCCAATTAACGCTAGGATGCTCTCACCAAATTCCCAGTGTTAGCACGGCTGAAAGGTTATCTGCGCAGTTAAGCCCGATGCCCGTGCAATATGTAATGCTACTGCCACTTTCGGAGCCGACTCATTCGCTGGCATGGAGACGGATCTTGATGCAAGCCAGATGAAATGCGTGTTATGCAGAGAGAGCCGTCTCTGAATGGAGATTGAATTACCCAGGAGCCCTTATAGGAGGTTCATTACAGTCAGGGTATCCAAGATTTCCTGAATCATAGCTCTCTCACTCTCTTTTTCTGTGTGTTTGTGCATGTGTGAGTGCGTGCGTGTGTGTGTGTGTGTGTGTATGTTTGCCAGTGATGTTCACATTAGCAGACTGATGCAGTAAACAATCTTGATGGGCAGCAATGGGTGTAATCAATGGCAGACACAAGCATGAGCCAAGCTAAATCTAATTAGATTATTCCAATTTTAAACATAAAAAGGTACGGTTTAACTGAACCTCAGCCCCCTAACTGATATCTACATACTGCATATAATGGCATATTTTATAGGGGGTAATTCACCGGTTACACGCCTCTGTTCTTTCTGTTCTGGGGAGAACTGCTTCCATGCACACACATGTTTTAATAATTATTTAGGATAGTCTGGTTTTTATACACATAAAAGAAGAGTTAAATTGCATGAGGTACCATCAGAGGAAGTTTTTCATAGTGATCGCTTTTGGTATTTTTAGGATGGCTTGTGTTCTGTCATCTGACAGTTTCCTTACTTTTTGAGAAATCACATGGCCTAGGAAGATTACTTCCTGTTTTATCCACTACAATTTAGGGAGTACTTACTTTCGCTAGGTACCTGTGACAGGATTGTATGTGGGTCTGGTGCTGTGGAGTGAATCATTTACAGCTTTCAAATCCCGGACAAATCTCCAAGCTGTTGGCTGGCCTTCCTACGGAGCCATTTCGACTGGAAAGATTGGTGTGTGACAAGGTGAATCTGGACTTGCCACAATCGTTCCTTTTCCAACTGGTGTTATTCCCCCTACAGCCTCATGCTTGAGTGGGTCTTGGGTTTTGCATGGTCTCCTGGTCAGATTTGGGTGTGATAATTAAAGGCGCTGCGATGTTCATCAGGCCATCATCCTCGTATTTATGTCGAGCCCAAAGTTCAGTTGGAACGTCTGCCAGTCTGGAATCAGATGCAGTCATTGATGTTGCTGATGTGTTGATGTAGACCTTTTTCGTGAGAGTAGATGCACTGCATGTATTCCCACAAATGTACAGCAGAATTCTTTACAGTGAATAACAGTCGTGGGCGAGTACATCACTCCTTCTCCCTCATTTACCCAATCATGTATGTTGTTGTTGTCATGTATGCAATGCGTCTCAGGGGGCAGAGCGGTCGTCTAGTAAAGTGGAAGGTCCCTGGTTTGATTGTTGGCTCCTACTGTGGAAGCGTCCTTGAGCACGACTCTGACTGCTGACCCTTACCGCTGACATCCAGTGTGAATCTGTGTGAACGACTAAAGAAGCTCTATATAAGTACAGTCCAGTTACAATTCACCATATAGTAGCAATAGAATAGAAGGTTTCTCTGCCTTATATTACAAAACATTTTAAATGATATTAACGACGAGGCTGTTTTCATATTTCTAAGTTGTACAAGGAAGTGATATGTGCATTTATCATTTGTTTACTTATTCATCCATTGTATAGAGTGTCAATTAATTGTGACAGAAAAAGGAAAAACTTAGTGAAGTAATGTTTTCATTTGGAAATACTCACGCTTCTCAAATATGTGCATTCAAGAGTGACAATTTGTCAGCTCTTTAGCCCCTTGAGAAGACAGGTATATAGTGCACATGGACTCTCAGCTTTCACATACTGAACTTGTAAATACTCCAGGCCTGTGAGTTTCAGAGGAGTTTATCTTAGATATTTATTGCAAACTGCAAAAAGTATTTTTCACATCTAAGTCAAGTGCCAGTATTATATTATTTAGTTGTCCCTTGCAGACATTTCCCCAGCTAGAAGACAGCCAATTACACAAAATGGCAAACGTCAATAGGTAGGAGACTGACATATGGGAGGCAAAATGGGACAAGCAATAGCAGGTTCAACTTCTCAAGGGAGCTGAGTGCAGTGGGATCGGAATACTCCTTGACTGAACGCTGCTACAAACTACCACAGTCCTCATCCAACCGTTCCTGCTATTACCACTGCCTCTATCAGTGCTATTTATAGTGGGCTGACCTTTCGTTACCGGGCCCCCATCCAAGCACTCTTTCTCCGGCGCTGTCACTGAGTGGCCTCCAGATCGCCACATCCCTTCTAGGCTGGAATTGGAAGCGATAATTATGCCGACTCTTCACTTCAGAATCGGCATTGTTGACCCTTTGGGGGCCATATTCTCATTTCAGGTGGCCAATGAATGTGACTGCCAAAGACGGGCTTCAAGAGTGAATTACCTTTCATCATGCTATGTTTCATACTTAACAACTGTAGGGCTAAAGGACCTTCAGACAGCACCTGCAGTCACATAATGGGAAGTGGTGCATCATTTTCTGATGCATTATGGGCAAAAAAAGTAGACCTTTCCTCAACTTTGTCTTAAAAATGTCATATGCTACCATGTCAATTGGAGAAGCAGAACTGAAGGATGATAAGAATATTATTCCTTTACAGTGAAATATGTCTTTTAAAATAGTATTCACACAAAGTTTACGAACAAGGAATTTTAGCAAAGCGCAGAAACCGTAAGTGGCTTAGCTTTGAACATTACACAGATTTTTTATAGTCTAACGTGGAGATTAGCCAGACACCATCTCTAATTCGCTGAGAAAAAACAGTCAGGTGGATGTTCCTGCTGAAAAGTCCTGGTGATGCAGCATTTTTCCCTGGCTCGCTTTGAGTCCAGATGTCTTTTGCCTCATGACAGCTGCACTTGTGGATGATCCATTTAACTAATAGACCAGTGGTTCAATGCATCTGTTCAGAGCAGGCAGTTGTGTTTAAAATGGGCACATTGTGAGCTGCTGACATTTTCACAGGAAGAAAAAGCAGACTATGTAAAAATAGGTGCTTGACGTTTATTGAACCACCGAGCTGATGCGGACACAAACTCAGAATGGGTGACATTTTTAAACTTGTGTTTCATACAGAGTATTTTTTTTTCATCAGCAGAACTAATGATTCTACTGTGCATACCATAGAAGCAGTAGAGTGCAGTTTTTATTGCCTGCATTTGTTTTAAAGTCCATCAGGATATTGCAGCATTGGAATGTGGTTTCCCATCCCTATCCACTGTGTGTGTGGTAGGTCTTACCCTCGCAGGGCTATAGAGTCCAATTGGAAGGACAAAGTTATTGTGATTCTAGTTCTATGAATACAGGCACAGCTGTTTTCAGTGACATCCTCCATGGCAGGGAACAGTCAAACGTATAGACCATGCGAGAGGGATCCGTCTGCACTCATAGAAGTAGAATTACAATTCACTATGATGTTTAGCAGACGCTGGGTTTTAGTCACCATACCTCACGACTCGAATTTCAGTTTTCTATGTCAAGATCGCGTTGGAATGAGAGGTCTGGAAGATGTCACGAGCTACAAACAACAGTATATCAACATCAGCCGTCGTCCTTATTCTTCGTCAAATTTATGCTGCTCTTAGTCACTGCCCTGACATTGACTTTCGGTCACCCAACATCACAACCTACATTGTGACAAAATCAGTGTCTGACGATGTAGGTGGCCAGCTGCTTGCCTGCTGGTAGGGCTTAATGCAGCTCCGGTCTGGTTCATCCAATTTATTTGGAAGAGAAAAAGGAGGCGGATGATTAAATTAAAATTCACAGATGTCGAGCTTAAACTTTAACCTAATATACTTAAGTTCCATGCGTGAACAGTTTATATGAGCAAACATGAAGGTAAACATATACTCTAGTATTCCTTTAATGACACTTCTTTCCACTGGAGATTATCAGGAATATCATGTAGACAGCAATCAAACTGAGACTGACAATTAGCAGTAAATGCCACAGTGTTCACAATTTACAGTCTAACCTATACACAGGAACACAAGACATAAACCCCATTGGCTCAGCAACATTTACAATCACCAAATGTCGCATGTTTACTCAAGTGCTCCTTCTGTATTGTGTTTATGTTATTTTTGGTATTTTCTACCCATCATCCACTCCATCACCTCTCCACCATTTCTGAGTACTGTGTTTTACCACACTTATTACCATTTCGGGAGGGGGGTAACAGAGGGAAAAAAAAAAAATAACAGAAGCCGAGTGAGAAGCAGTATGGCCAATACAACAAATCAGCATTACTTGGTATGCATGGAGCAGCCAAAGCTATCGTGTTATAAATTGGCATGTGGCAGCTGGCCAACAGTGTATTGCATTAGTCAGATGCCCTCAATGTAATAAAATGCAGTGGAAGAAGAGTGGAAAAAAAAAAAAAAAAAGCCAAGGCGCTTTCTGCAGATTGAGATCTTAAAAAGGGGAGCTGCCGAACAATCTATCTGAGCAGAAGCTCAGACCAGCTGAGAAGATCGTATCAGCATGCAGGATTACGCCGGACTAAATGAAATGACATTCACTTTGACAAATAATTTCCTCATGTTGTATGCGCACAGAAAAGAGAGAAATTATTCCAAACTAGAAATCTGCATTTGTACAGCTGCTGGGGGGGGGAAAGAAAAAACCCAAACTTGAAGCTACAATCAGCCATTTGTGCTTTTGTACAATTTCTCACAGCCGTGCAAAGAAAAATATATTCCGCAGAATGTACAGACTTTTTCCTATTGTGATAGTACATTCGGGCTCTGTCAGCTTATTTCATGCACTGGAGTAAATGTCTGTTATATAGTGAACAACATTCATTTCTGCAAGAGTAAAGCTGGGGACTGCACTGGAGGTTTTTGTTTGAAAATATATATGTATATAAATCTGGGGTTTGCCTTGAAGTTTCACAAAAGTAATTTTAAAGTACTCAATCTACCCTTTTTTCATGCTCTTCCTTTGGGGCTTAAATGAACACGTCAAGAGAAAAAGCAGCAAAGCTAACTCTGCTGCCCAATTGGCATCCTGACACAAACTAGTATGCTAATGACATCAAGTCCACTAATTAATGGTGAAAACATCCAACATTGATTTATTCCTTACATGTGTCATCTCTGCTCTAGCAAACACAGAGTTCTGTCTCTTGTGTCCACAAATAAAAATGATTAGTTTCACCGTCCCCTAACCTGATACTGCGCCATTATGTAGATTGCGCCGGAGAAGACAGGAGACAGAAAATGGTGTGATGATGCACAGATTGATTTCATGGAGATAAGAGCATATGAATTATGTTAATATAAAGAACCCAGTTGGGTGGTAAAGTTCAAAATAATATTGTGTGTGTTCAATCCCCTGGTAATAATCATCACTGGAGTAGCTCCAGGCTGTATATTAGCCAGAAATCAGTGATAAGACATGTGGTTCCTGGTCTCTGGCTTTAGGAAGAGGATGATCATAAATAACAGAGCAGAGCACTGAATTAGTCCATTAAAATCATTATATTCTGATTTAATATTGGTGAAATGTGTATAGCAAGTTATTCTAGCCCACTTTAGTGTGTGCTAATTTAGGGTCCTCAGTTGGGCCATGAAAGCTAAGCTAAGAGTCCAGGAATGCAGCATTAAATACTAAGCTGTGACTTTTAAGCCTTTTTGATAAATGGCTTTTGATTCATGTAGAATAAAACGAGATAAAAAAAAAAATACAATCATCATATATTTTATATGGAAAACAAAGTGGCTACTTTGAGGATAGTAATCAGTTTTGATCTACCCATGTTTAAATGACTATAGTTAGATTTCTGTCCCTGACATTTACAATATATTGTTGCCTACACTACCTTTATCAATAGACTATTCCATTAAGTTGTAATTAAAAAAAAAAAGAAAAGATTTCTAGTCCTAGTCCTATTCTGTTTTGTGCTTGCATTTGTACCACAAGTGAATTATACAGCAGACTATATTATTAAACTTTGAACATGTATTTTATACAGTAATTTAGAAATCCCTAAATATATGAGAATTGTTCATATCCATACATTATGCACATAATGTGCTTGGAATGTAAGAAACAGTCAGCTGACTTTAGAGCTTAATAATAATAGAATCTCTGCAGTAATTGTCTTGGGAAGGTATGTATACTTTTTCAGCATTTCATTAGTGAATCCATTTTGTGGCCACAAATGATTGCTTTCTTCATATTTAGTGTATTTACTGGCGGCGTTTGATATGCTGAAGGAGTTCATTAGAATCATCTGAGAAAAAAAGAACTGTACAAACACTATAGTTGCTCAAGGCAATATTTTCTCTGGGTGGTGCTCAGTGGTTTATTAAAGTAATATACACTGAAAATGATGTTTCTGATTATTTTGAAAGTGACTCAGAAAATAATTTACTCTCTTGTATTTGTGCCATTTTTAATTATTTTTTAGCAAGGTTCTTGCAAATGCTAGAAACAATCTCCTCAGTGTTGCTGGTAAACACAAGACACCTGTGGGAAGCAATGCAATCAATATTACCCAGCATTCCCCCAAATGAATCGATATTATACACAGTGCACAATGTGTTACCTGGCTCATCTTACATCAGCTGATTAAAATCTTTTATATTGTTAAATAGCATTCTTTTCTGTGTGTGTGTGTGTGTGTGTGTGTGTGTGTGTGTGTGTGTGTGTGTGTGTGTGTGTGTGAACATGCTTTTCTCTTTGCTGCTTTTTTTTTTTTTTTTTACCAAAGTTTTGCTAGAAAACTCATACAACAAACTGGTGTTTGGCACCAGAAGTCACAAGTGCAGTTATGGTGTTTTTTCACTCAACAAAACCTTCATTAACTGCTGGGTTTTGTAAAAATTTAAAACAAAAAAAAATTAAAAACCAAAAAGTCATTTCATATGACCTCTAATATATACTACTTATTTTTTAAACATTGCACTTTAGCAAGCTATCAAGCTATTTTACCTGAGCAATGTTCTTTTGTGGTTTTAAGCTGGAAAAATTGTTCTTTTATACATTATGTGCTATGGTGGTGGTCTCTGTAATTGTAATACTTTCCCTTTCGGTGTCTGACCGTACTTTTTCTCCCCCTTCAAGACACCGCAGTCACACATATTTTTGCACCAAGTAAAGCTTTGCACTAACCAGTCCTTCTGTGTTCTTTAAATTCACAACAGAATCTCATTGTTTCATATTTCATTGAGACCTCAGTCTCTGTCTGAGCTGTAAAATGTCAACTTTTCATACGCTGACAGAAGCGACATTCTCATCAGCTTTGTGACAATGCATTTTTCAGCGGACCCGCTGGGGTTAAAATAATGGTTTATTTCACTCAAACTATAGAATGGTTTGATTCAATACTTTCATTGTTTGCTCTGGTTGGGATTTAAGATGAAATATGATACTAACTGCCAGTTGAATTAAGTTTAACAACATTTTACATCCATTAACTGATTCTGAAGTTCATGTTTAACTTTAGTCTCTGTGTTGGATGTTTATTGATGTGGTTTATTTTAATCCTTTATCTCCTATCTTATATCTTTATGTCATATTTTTTAAAAATGTATTTATTTATTAATTTCTTTGGTGTTGCAGGTCAACATCATTTTGATCTAAAGCATCTAGTCTGAAAACAAATTAAAAATTGTGGTCAGCCATTTACTGTTATGATATGCCTACAATGGGGGAAACGGACCAGCACTGCTTTCATGTCAAAGTTTCTATTCACTGTACTATATTACATTTGTCAGCCCCTTTAAATATTTACATGAGCATTTCAAATTTACAGAGCAAAGCTGCCAGTTTGTGAAAATGCAATGTGACTGTAACGAGGTCAAAGTAAGTTCAGATTATGTGGAAACTTCATGACAAGGTGTTATAAAGTGTTAAGTATGCGTCTCTAATTAAATGCAAGCAGATCAGCTGATTTTTCTTAGTTCTGTATCTTAATAGTTGATTAAAGTTAATCATAAATAGGCAAATTCATGTCAATAAAAAGTATTTCTAATTGGAATATAGAGCCCTCATGGACCAACATTCAATTTAAAGAAAAAATGCTGCTGGAACCTCAGTTCTAAAAACCTTTCACTTCAGTCCAGCTCCACGTCTGTGATTGCACGGCTCCTGATGTACCTGAATATTGTGCAAGATAAGGTGGATTTACAAACCGCTGACGGACTCTCCTGAGGAATCACAGTGAACACAACCTTTTAGAGAGATACCTGTCACTTTGTACTTTGTATTTCCATGCCATCGCCTCGAATGTCTCTATTTAATGAATGGGGAACTGCAGTCACGCAAACACACACACTCACACACACACACACACAAATGTTCAGCTCTGGCTGTGGTGGGACTCTGGCCCTGTTCCTTGTCGGTATGGATTTGTGAACCTGGCAGAGGTTTTGGTTTCAGATGGATTAGGATTCTTTAACCATGTCATCTAATCAAAAAAAAAAAAAAAAAAAGATACTGCAATTGATGGGTCTGGTTTAGGTTTGCATATGGTTAAAAAAAATATTGTCTACTTGTAATTTTCTTATACACAATGATATGTAAAATATCTAATAAAATATCTAAATATATCATAAATTAACTCTTATTACAGGGACACGCTTGTGCCTTGTGCACCCTCTTTGTTTAGCTCTGTAGCATGAGCCTTGGGGGGGGGGGGCATGAATCTATGCTCCAAATTTCACAGAAATCCATCCAGTAGCTGCCAAGAGCTTTCATTCAAAACCTCAAATGTCAACCTCAGTGTGGCGCTAAGAGGCAACTTAAGGTGATTAACAAGGTCTGGAGCTTAATCTTCTGGGGCCCATAAATTTCTGAACAAAATTTCACTACAATCTATCTTATGGTTGAGATATTTCCGGCTGGACCAAACTCACAGACTGGCATTGACAGCCCCAGAGCCATAGCGCTAACGTGGGTAAAAAATGAGCAGTAAATAAATCCAAAAACAATCATTTTAACAAATGTTTTGGACAATATTAGCAATAATACAACACACGTATACACCTAAAGCACACAACCCCCAAGCCTGAATCCGCCTCCGTCAACTGTGACCGTTTCGGAAAGTTTTTTTGAGATCTGCAAACACACACTGGTTTACTCAGCAAGCAATACTGCAGACGCGTAAGATTGTCTGTGCCGTCTGCTCCGCAGTTATGGATTTATGCTTCATCACCATGGCATCTCTTTTAGTGTTAATTATGATTCCCAGAAGCCCTTAATTAAACCGTGCGCGGCAAAGGCCTTTTTCCTATATTTATAATTATTTATCTCTGAACAAGACCGAAGCTCTCAGATTTACTGACCAAGTCTCCCAGTGCAGCAGAGAGAACCAACAGGCCAAGTACCCCATAAATTGCTCAGCCTCACCAAATAATTTGCTCTAACCAGAGTCTGCTTATGAGGCATTTTTTTCTATTTGCTCGTTGGTGATGTTGTCGTTGTTTTTTTTCTTTTTAATAGTCAACCCCTGCTTAATCATCATGCGAAGGGTGTTTATTCACAAGCCCTGGTTGACTTTGATGACTTTCTTTGGTATTTTGGTAAGGACAGGGCTATGTTTAGCCTTTTCAGGGGGGAGTTCTGAGATTACCCTCTGCAGACTAACGGCCCAGTTGACATTCAACTGATGTAATTTGGCTGTTAAAATATCGAGCAAGCTTGTTGTTTTAATTACACCACATATCTAAGTGTCAACTTGGGTGTTTAAATGGCCATTAAATAACACAATAAGTTAGTGGTTGGGGCAAACTGTTTTGTAAAAACTTATTATACAGACAAAATGCCATTAGTATTTCTTTTTTTAAAATTGGGTTTATATCAATTCAAACTTCAGCTAAACTTAAACAAATTAAACAAACTGTAGAGCTAAATCATATTGGACATTTTGAATTCTCAGTCACATTACCTTTTGAAGGTTGATATTTCACATAATAAGGTAGGTATTGATTCAGCAAATAATGTGAGGAGTGCTGCTTCACTCGGCCTTCACTCAGCTGACTGCTCTGACCACACTCGCTGACTTGCTGGAAGAATATGCACTTTTGACTTTCCAGTATGTAGTTGAAAAGATCCCACATGTGCATTATTGCAACCACTAACTTGGTGCCATGGGTCCATGATCTGAAACATGCCCTCGCCTTGCGAATAATATCAGCCCGAGCGGGCTTTCAAAGAGATCGGTTTAGTCTTCGAGATTCAGCGCAGGAGACTTCGAAGCCAAGGAAACACATATTGATCTATTTCGGTTATGTCTTCCTTTGTCCCTGACTAATATAAATGCCACAAAACTCTGCATTTGATTGCTCTGACTTTTAAAGTTTGCCTTAAACTTTCCTTCATAATCATACACAAACAGATCTTCACTGTAAGCAAAAACGTACCCCGAGATTTCAGAACGAAGTTTAATGTGATGAAGCACAGGCCTCGTCCAGAGTGCAGCTGAAAGTAAAACTGAATATAGACTTTTATTCATCTTAAATCAGCTGAGTTTGTATTTATAGCTCAGCCTTAATTGTTTTACTTGTCTGCTAACGGCTCTGCATCAGCACCTCCTGGCCTTTTAGTATTTTACTGATAATGCTTTCAACATTTGATACATAATGGTGTGGAGACTGCAGGTGAAGTGTGTGCCGGAAAGAAAAAAAGGACCTAACCTTTCCATTAAATTACTTGGGAAGTTTGGAGTGATTGAACCCCATTAACCGCAGACATGCTGCAATAGATTGAGCCCTAGCCACTGGTATCAGCACACTTTGATCCTCAGTGACGACTGCTTGTACTCCTTTCTATTGCTTATTGATTTGATTTCTCGCATAGGGCTTTGCTTCCCCTTTGACTGTGTATGTAAAATTTTCCCTCATACTGTATTTCCCACATGGATAATTGGAGATATGAATAAGGTCATATTGACATCTTTAAAACCCTTTAGTGTAGTTCAGTGTGTATTCTATTATCAAGTTTGATGTCCTGAGCTGCTATATGAGTAATAACACAACTTAATCAGGGTACATTTTGTTATGAAATGTGCAGGACTCACAGTTGTGTATGGAAGCAGGCTGAAGCTCCATTTCAGTCCCAAACACTCAAGTCTAACACTGTGCAACCGGCCCTTGTTTTCATTGCAGCAGGGTGAGCCACAGTACCATGCCATATATTGATTTTACCACCGGTTTATGCAGCCAAAAAATGAATTTAATTCACACAAATTCAATGGCCGCCTTTGTTGCATGTCCACTGGCATTCAAAGTCAGATATGTAAGTTATGACAGCACCAATTTCAATGTATAGAGGCATAAAAGAGAAGCAAATGTTCTGTATGTCTGAATTCCTGGAGTTATGTACTCTCCAGCCCTAAGAAGACTTAGGTAATAAATCTCCAACATAGCAGAGAACATCAGTGGATAGGGATAGCAGGTCATACAAAAACATTGTTAGCATTCTGCTGACATTTTGGAAGCACCCTAGGTTTTTCATTTTTTTTTGTTTTTTGTTTTTTAGGCTTTGTAGGAACAACTGTTGCTACGGCAGAAGCTACTACAGTTGCTGCTTGTGTTGTCAAAGCCTCTAAAGTAGTGTTAGTATTGAAACTTTAAAAGAGAGTACTCCGCAGATTTAGTATTTCTAAACCTATACACAGTACATCTTTCAAAGAGACTATAGACTGTTATTTAAAGAAATGATCAACACCAATGCAGCAGAACCTGTCAAAACATGTTTCCTTAATTACCCACAATGCAGCTCGACATACATTGTTTTTCTTTTTCTTTTTAACATATGGAGCAGTACTCCTCGGGACCTGTGAACAGACTTCAATGAGGTTAAATGATAGTCTGGTGACTGTCTTTTTTTTTTTTTTTGTAGAACTACACATGTCTAAAAGACCCGCTAACGATGACTGCAAGTACTTTTCATTCCTTGTACCGAATGTAGCGACACGGTTAAGCCAGATTGTCTATAACAACTAAAATTACATTCCAGCGTCTCAGCTCAAGATTTAGAGCTGCTGTGGATCAAATTGTTATCTTAATGATGCTGAACTCTGTAGAGTTCCGTGATAACTATAACAATCTGCCAAGCACATTATGCATCCCATATTGCCAGACCTATTCCATACTCATTTACTCAGTTACTACTTTCAGCCATATGAACGTCTCACTTCAGCTTTTGCATTTCATCTGCGATAAATCTCTATCCTTATTTGCAATTTAGCTGCATGTACATCTAGGCATCATTATGGTGATATGATTCATAAGATACAAACACAAAGCCAACAATAATTATAATCTTTTCAACGTCTGCTCCATGTTTGTTATTGTCTCATCACAGGGCATTACTCAGGCATATCAGACTCTGATATGATAGATCATTTTCTTTCCAGTATTGTGCAGTCGACAGAACAAAACCAGACACAGGTGCAGTATCAGATGAAGAGCTTTTATTATGTATACATCAATAGAGAATGTAATGAGAATCCAGGACCAATTTAATTCCTGATTCAACAGCTTGAATGGAAACTGGCAGCATTAATGTTTAGGCAGCATTGATGTAAAGACAGAAATTGATTATAGCCATCGTTTCTAGTCATCCCTAGTGGTGGATGGTTGGTTGTGTGTGTGTGGGGTGGGGATGGGGGGTTGGGGGGGGTGATTGCCTTACATGCAGTTTTCAAAAGCAAACATCATTCAGGACATGATGACATAGGCCCATTCCACTTTGAAAAGGTAGTCATTGGACGATTTGGTAAAACCCACAAAAAAAAAAAATTCAGCGATATTTCCAAAGCCGATGTTTATAAAATGCTTTCTCTCTACAATAGGAACGTGGGAACCGGAGAGAGAGAAAAAAAAACATGTACGTAAACAGTACACTCCCAAGATTCATTGGATTCCCCCAAGTATTTGAGGAGTAGACCAATCTCCAACTGGATTAGGCCGGTGAGGTCAAGAAAAAAAAAAAAAAAATGTTGCGGTATTCCCATTTGTCCAGATTGTACCGAAACAGCAAATAACCTGTCACTTACAATCGGAGGAACTTGTTAAATAGCCAGAGCTTATACATCGCTGGAATCCTCTGAAGCTTTTGAGTGGATGTGCAAGTGATTGGAGTTCCACTGACTGGTAATCCTCCTCTAGAATAGAGAGGCCCCAAAGAGATGAAGAAATCTAATTTGAGATGGAATTCTTCCTCAGCTGGGGCAATCTATAAGGTAATCTTATTGAGAATGGTTGCAGTGTTACTGTGTATAGATAGAAGGAGGCTGCCCCTGAGAGTGTGTCACAGGATGGAGGCAGAGGGGAAGGCACAAGGGGGCAGACAATTCATATTTGACATGATAGGATCATAAGTAGGAATTTCACTGTTCACTGCAGACATTTTTAGGCGTGTTAGCAGCGCGGTTTTAAAGGTGGTAATTTCAGTCTCTCTACTATTGAATATCTCAACGCCTAGCGGATGGGTTGGCACGGAATTTGAAATTCGGCACATTCAATCACACCCTTGTCAGCATGAACTGTAGTCGTCAGGTCAACATTTGAATATGTCCGGTATTGCATAATGAATGATATCTCTCGGGTGAATGTTGTATTCAGGCCTGATTAGCAAATGTCAGCATAAAATGCTAAATCCATAAAGACGGTGATGGTACATTTCCGGCTTGTACGGGCTTAAAATCAGTATGGTGGCATTATCATTGTGTGCATGCCAGCAATCTGACATTAGCATGTGGCCCAAAGCACTGCTGGGCCCTAGTACAGCCTCACAGAGCCAATAGCATGGCTGTAGATTCTTTATCTTGTTTTTTTGCAGATTGTACCAGGAACGTGGCAACAGCTGGTGCCCCCTTCTAGTGAGATACAGCACTTGATAGCATTGAGTTCATTAATTGTGTATAAATCATCAAAACGAACCCCTCTGATGGAACTGGCGAGGCATATAACCCTTTTGTCTTACTTTTATAATTAATCCTGGCTTGATAATGAGGAACCCAAGACTTAAAGGTCGTGTCACAGCCCGGCATCCCAAAAAGTTTGCCAGCCACGAACATATCATCCAAAAGTGCAGAAGTCCAATAGAGGCACAGCACGCGGAGCCCATACATCTGAAATATCGGTCCTGAAATGGACTTGTCAAAGCTGTCATAGAAAACAGCCCACTGAGAAAATAGATAGGGCCCGGGGGAAAAAGGACAGCATCCTTTTGTGTGTTTCTGTGAACACCTTTGTATGAACGCACGTACAGTTTTGTGTGTGTGTGTTTGTTTGTGTGTGTGTGTGACCTCAGAAGTGAGTTCATGCGGAGGAATCTTCAAACCAAATTTGCCACAGCCCTGGTGGAGGTTAATGCTGGCTCTCCCATCTGCTCTTTTCTAATCATCCCCTGTTATCTATGAAAAAAGGAGTGTGGAGGAATACGGTCTTAGTGTGGAACAGCCATCTTTTTCCATTTATACCTCCGCTCTCCTGGCCATTTCACCATCATTTGTGAAATCAGCTGTAGCAGCAGGAGCAGAGTTTGCACAAAATGTACTTCCTGGAGTGTCTATTTCATGCCGAGAGGAAAGGAGACAGCAGCGGCAGCTGAGGAGAATAAGTGAGAGAGAGAGAAAGGTAATGAATAGAACAGTTGGAAAACTAGCTGGAGATGGCCCCTGAACATTTGTCACTCCAATAGGAGTTGTCTCTGTTGTGAGATTGGATTTTGGTTTATTATTGTTGTTTTGCAAAAAGGGGGTGTCACTCTGTGCCTGAGTGCCGGCGGCGCTTCACATGTAAGTGGCTAGGTGCGGTGTTTTTGATGGGAAAAGAAAACGGGCTCTTGCCTAACACTGTATCCGGTGGGATTCCGACAATAATTTGCGATTCCTGCCCTTTGCCCGCCTGACGCTTGAGCACAGAATGAAAGCAATCTAATCCTAGAACCTATTCCGTGGGGCACCTTGGTGCAGTCACACTACCTTATTGTTCCTCTGGGGACAGAAATAGGCAAGTGGTGGCTGTTGGCACATCAAGTCACGGCACTTCAACACATTGTGATGGGACTTGCTAATACAGAAAAACCAACACAAACAACAGCCAACAATCGTAGGACCCCGTTGAATAATATCATCCCAGTACGAGTCCGGGTCTATGTCAAGTGTGTGTTGAACAATCTGTCCACACACTCCCCATGTGTTTTAAAGTGTTTTGCTGACCTTAATTCTATCATGTCGCTTTCAGTAAACCTCCTCTTTTGTGAAAAATGTCCTCGCACTAACTCTGGGGGGAAAAAAAAAAGATGGCCCCATTTGTAAGAGAAAATGGATCCTGTTCCTCATTTTGACTGGCTAATGTCTTGATAATTATTTAATAACACCACCACTTCTGTACATCCCTCCAATGCATCTTGCTCTCTGCAGCACTTTTTAAATCACTCGCTCTATTTTGCCCTCTGTCTGTTTCTCCCTCCCCCCTCGTTCTCTGACTTCCCCTGTTTCCTCTTGTCCCCCTCTCTCTGGAGAAGCCCTTGGCTTGAAGCACTCTTGAGAAAATGAAGGGGGCAAATATACATGTGTGATGTTCAGAACTGGATAATGGTGCACTTGTTCAATGTAATTGGCCTGGAAAAGCACTGTAATTTGTGACTGGAGAACCCTGACTTGACTTGAGAAAAATGTAAATGTGCAGCAGAGGAGCCCCTTGGTTAATCAGTTCTCACAAAGAGAATACTTTAAGTTCATTAGTGTGCCATTTGCATATTCGCCCTCATAAAGGAAGTTAATCCCAAATGAAACTCCATGTTTCTATAATAAAAATGGGCTTATTTCATATTTTCCTCCTATTGCCCTGACTGAAATGTGTTTGTGTCATCACAGTAAAACATCATGTCTCTCCGTTAAACTGTCTTTAATGTTCAGTGTTTTTATACATCTGCAATGTGATTTCACGCAATATTATACATACGGTAATAGGCCCACTAGATGCTATTTCATAGAATATCTAGACTTTCTTCAAAATGTTAAACATGGCCTAAAGTACTACTTTTCGTGCAAGGCCATGTGCACAACTCAAACGGCAGCTATTGAGGCAAAATAAAACATTGTGTTAAGACGGCGGCAAGAGTTCTTGGCCAAAAAAAAGAAAAAACAACCAAAATAACAGAGAGTATAAATAAAGCAAACAAAAGAAGCATGTCCATGAGGATTATCGCTCAACAAAAGAGGCTAATTTGCCTGCTGAAGACGGCCATTAGACACCTTCAAGGCAATGCGCAGAAAAGCTTTGGACAATGGGGTTAGAAATAATTGCGAATAATAAAAAAAAAAAAGGATAAGGAAGGTCACATATCGTAACTCTAGTTTTTATGAACAAAGGCGCAGCCCCTTAACAAGCTCCAAGGGCTTTTCTGCTCACTTTTCTGTAGTTAAAATAGCAAACACTGATTTAGCCAATCAACAGCAAATCCTCCTACCTCTTTAAGCACCGGTTGTATTAATGATTGTCAAACCCTAACAAGTCGTCCATAAGGCCAGTGTCTCAAGTAGTAGCAGGGTTGAAAGCTTGCAGAGCTTGACATATTCAGTACTACTGTACTAATACAGCCTAATATTTGAGTACTTTGTAAGCTTGTACGCTTGTTTGTCATCAGGCAATATGTTTATAATAAACCTCAAAAGGCCTCCATTTTTCCCCCATTAAACTTCAGGCTGTATACTTTTGAAACTAGAATGTTTATGGATAGATCCTCAGTTCTGTAAAATGAGTAATCCTTAAGTTTCCTGTTTAGGCAGTAGGTTGCTGTACTAGTAATCATTTTGTAGGGACAGTTTAACAAAAAAATCGCAGATACATTATCGTACCGAACCCCTAAAATAACCCCGAAACCGAAACCTCTAGCTCCACTGACAACATGTCAGCTCATAGTTTTTCTTCCCTGATTTAAGGCCAGTGTGAGATTGGTCTCAGTTTGGCTTGGCAGGGCTGGCTGTCTCCCAAAACATCTCTTTGGGCTCCTCAGCCCCGGATTCCTGGATGTTACCCGCGCTGCAGGAGGAAGTGATGCGATGGTGGAGGAAAAAAAGAGGGGGGGGGGGTTGAGAGAGTCGAAAACAAAGCCATCAATGTGATTGGCTGTCTGGACAGAGGCCAGAGTGAGGACAGAAGGCGGGAGGGGGAGAGAGAGAGAGAGAGAGGGAGGGAGAGGGAGGGGATGTAGAACACAGAGAGGGATGGAGGGGGGGGGCGGTTGTCTTCAAACCTTTTAAGTGCCCTCTGGAGGGGTCAAGAGGATGCCAAAACTGTGGGGCGTCTCAGTACCGGCTCCCAGCATGCGGGAGTATCCTTCTGTATACCTGTCTGTGCCGATCTGTGTTCATCTGTCAATTTGTCCTGCTTTTGTACCTACACCGTATATGTGTGTTTCGGAGGAGTGCATAATTGCCCCCGAGGGTATGCGTACACGCCACCCCCCCCGTCCGTACGTCAAGCGTGGAAAGTGCGGACGGACGGCGCGCGTGGGTGGGAGCCCTTCCCGCGCTCACACGTGACAGCCGGCCCGTTGCTCGGGTCCCGTCCGCCGGGCGTGAGCGGTCGTCCCGGCAAAAGGTTCATTTGGATAACACTTTTCAGTGTGAGATTCAATTATGCCATTTGGGATATGAAGAGCGCCATTACTATTCTCACTCTCCACTTTATTTACTGTCCCTCTGGCCAAATGGATTTGGAGAGGACTCGACTGCCAGTCAGCAGATGACCTTCAGAGCATCATTTTTTTTTAACACTTTTTTTTTTTTTTTTTTTTTTTTTGGAAGTCAATACAAAAAAAAGAGGGAAACCTGGTCGACCAATCAGCATGCAAGCACCCACTGAGATGGTGTGTGTGTGTGTGTGTGTGTGTGTGTGTGTGTGTGTGGGATCTCCAAGTACAAGTGGAAGGGTAGGGTCAGTTTCACTCCAATCAAATGAAAATGCGAAATGAAACCATTCATTTTATTTTCATTAGTGACAATATTCATTATGCACAATTTAATTTAAGATAAGGCATGTTGACCTTTCAGGGGAACGGGTTTGTCATTAAAAATCCTCGAAATGAATTGTTTAATACAGTGTCAATTGACACCGCGCATGCTTCACCTTATAGCACCTCATTTTCACACAGAGATCACATTTCATCTAACGGAATTAGTTCTGCGCAAGGATCCCTTCACTCAGATTCACTGAGTTGGAACTAAATACAACATGTATTTAGTTCCATCTCCAGTGATTGTAGTGCTACAACATATTTTTCTTATAACTATGTTATCCTCTTGAGAACTTTACTACAATCTATTTCACATTTTTCTGTAATCACACAAGGAAAATAAATGATAAATGGGAAAAAAAGCCTCTGCAGCAGAAACACTATTTGTAATGTGTGAACTTTCAAATCAAACCCCTGTTTTCAAGGATCATGAGGATATTTTTACATACATTAAGAGTCATATCTACCTGATTGCAAGAAACTAGATTAACATTCAGAGACTGAAAGATATTAAGCGCAATACATCACTACTAAGAGTCTGCAGGTCTGTGAGGTGGTACAAGTAGAACCAGTGTTTCATGTTAGTCACGTTCACCATTTTAGTTCTGCATGTTAGCATGCAATCATTTGCTATTAAGCACTAAACACAAAGTACAGCTGAGGCGGATGGGATTGTAATTAATTTTTGCAGATATTTGGACGTATACCAAAGTACTGGACATATTAAATTGTCTAATACATAATTAAAGACTGACCTGCCAATGATGTTAGATGAAAAATTAAGGGATCAACAGAATGATCACAATTCATGCAGAGAGGGAAAGGAATGTCTGTACCAAAATTTCATGGCAAATAATCCATTAGCCGTTGCCATTTTTTGGTCTGGTGATGGACCAACCAACAGGCCAACACTGTCATCCCCAGAGCCTGCTAGCTTGGCTAAAACAAATTCCTGGATGTGATTAAATTTGCACAAAACATGTAGCGCATGTGTAGCCATGTTCTCAATGCATCCAGATATTGTATGAGCAAAAGAATTACAGCTATTAGTGAAAAGCATTTTTGTCAACCAGATTAAAAACATAACAGAGCGAGGGGGGAAAAAAAACAAAACGTGTGAGCGGCAAAACTAACCAAAACGAGAGGAAGTTACAAAGCCGCCTTTTAATCCAGCACACAACTCATTCATTTTCAGAAAAGATGTACCTCGAAAAAAACGAACTGGCCTTGAACTAAAATCAAAAGTTCCAGAATTAATTCGTCGACTTTTAAAAATCAGTTGAAAAGGTCGACCACCTACACACACATATCTACCGCATCTGTCATTGCCTGTCTCTCTCTCTCCCTGCACAAGTCGACCTACCACCATCGCGACACCTGGCCCGCCGTGGCAGCCCGTCCGTATGTGTTGTTTCACAACAGAGCTCTGACATCTCCCGTCATAGGGGTTTGTCACCATAAACCCCATCATGCCACTGTCCCTGTTTGATGCCGTACAAACAAAAGTGGCGATCCGCGGCCAAAAATGGGTTCGTGCTCACACTATGCGTGTCCTCTCTGCCATTTTCACCTTCTCTGTTTTTTTTTTTCCATCCTCACTCATTCTGTTTATCCTCCCGTCAGTCTCTCATTGTGAGTTCTCTTCTTTCTAGTATTTTTCCTGTTTAATCAAGATTTCCTTTCCCTGCTGATTCCCCAGCCTTTTAAAGACTAGATTTTTTCCTGCATCTGAGACACTCTCAGGATAATATGATTGACCATGGTGAATATTTGAAACGCTGATATGGGTGATGAAGTCAATGCAATCCATTCTGCTCTAATCAGAATTCATTACATTACATTAGACGGAGGCACCGCTCAGCCATCCATTTGTCATCTTCCGAGAAATGGCCACAATAGGCAAAAAAAAAAAAAACAAAACGTGTGAGCGGCAAAACTAACCAAAACGAGAGGAAATTACAAAGCCGCCTTTTAATCCAGCACACAACTCATTCATTTTCAGAAAAGATGTACCTCGAAAAAAACGAACTGGCCTTGAACTAAAATCAAAAGTTCCAGAATTAATTCGTCGACTTTTAAAAATCAGTTGAAAAGGTCGACCACCTACACACACATATCTACCGCATCTGTCATTGCCTGTCTCTCTCTCTCCCTGCACAAGTCGACCTACCACCATCGCGACACCTGGCCCGCCGTGGCAGCCCGTCCGTATGTGTTGTTTCACAACAGAGCTCTGACATCTCCCGTCATAGGGGTTTGTCACCATAAACCCCATCATGCCACTGTCCCTGTTTGATGCCGTGCCAAACAAAAGTGGCGATCCGCGGCCAAAAATGGGTTCGTGCTCACACTATGCGTGTCCTCTCTGCCATTTTCACCTTCTCTGTTTTTTTTTTTCCATCCTCACTCAT
The DNA here is from genome assembly GCA_016859345.1 of Istiophorus platypterus. Taxonomy (NCBI): domain Eukaryota; kingdom Metazoa; phylum Chordata; class Actinopteri; order Istiophoriformes; family Istiophoridae; genus Istiophorus; species Istiophorus platypterus. The sequence continues at coordinate 6,966,949 of CM029132.1, read as the reverse complement.
TCTGTTTATCCTCCCGTCAGTCTCTCATTGTGAGTTCTCTTCTTTCTAGTATTTTTCCTGTTTAATCAAGATTTCCTTTCCCTGCTGATTCCCCAGCCTTTTAAAGACTAGATTTTTTCCTGCATCTGAGACACTCTCAGGATAATATGATTGACCATGGTGAATATTTGAAACGCTGATATGGGTGATGAAGTCAATGCAATCCATTCTGCTCTAATCAGAATTCATTACATTACATTAGACGGAGGCACCGCTCAGCCATCCATTTGTCATCTTCCGAGAAATGGCCACAATAGGCAAAAAAAAAAAAAAAAAAAAGTGGGAAAAATCAGTATTCACAACAAATTAGTTTAGCTACAGTGAATAACGTCTCTTTCCACCGGGCGTATTGTAATGAAGAACCGGTTACAAGGCGGCGATGATTTAGAAGTGTGTTTCAACAAGAAAAGCTGGAAGAAGAGGAAAGAGCGAAAAGACAAAAGGAAATAATATGCACACATTCATACACACACGGATTCGAGTGAGACAGATGTGGGCTGCCACGCGCAGCTTCCGACTGTTCATAATGAAGGGCATTCACCGTTCTGTTCCGGCTCTCCCACTGTCAACACAATTCTTTCACAGTGGGCCTTCTTCCCTCCCCTGTGTGCCCTCTCTTCTATCCGTCCCTCTTTTCCCTTTCTTCCATGTTTCTTTCTCAATCCTCTTTGGAGCACAGGAGGACTGAGTTTTGTCGAGGAGATAGATAGAGAGAGAGAGAGAGAGAGAGAGAGAGATAAAAAGTGAATGGAGAGAGGGAGAGAGCGCCAAAGGGAGCAGATCTGCAGGACAGCTTGGAGAACAGCGTGCGGCCGTGCTTGTCACTTCTCCCTCCACCCGTCCCGTCTACTGGCAGGGGCTTATGTGCACAAGAGCGATTACTGTACCTGGGCATGTGTGGAGCTCCACCGGGTGGGTGGAGGGAAGGTGGGTGGGGGGTTGGGGGGGGTGGCACCGCAGGCCCCGGCACCTCTTTAGCAGCCAGGCAATCTGCTCTGTGAGCCCCGGCCTGCCTGTTGGACTGGAGGACGCACACACACACACAACACAACACACAGCACACAACACACAACACAATGCGTCCGCCCACCCACCGGGGAGCACGGTCAGAGCTGAGGCAAGATGGTAGATGAGGCACAACAAACACAAGCGCACATGCAGCCTGCACTCACTGATGTGCCTTTATTCCAGTGATTCCCGACTAGGGGTACTCGTACTCCAGGGGGTAATTCTGCATTTGCCAGGGAGTACGGGGAAAGATTGCAAATTAGCTCAGCTTATTAAAGAAAAAAAAATAGAAATTATAACTTGATTGGAAAAAAAAAAAAGAAGACAAAACGCCCAAATATTTGTGTATGGGAAGAAAATAAACATTCAGTTACAAATTGGTGTGGTGCTAATCTTTAGCCAAAATATTTTTTGTTACACAAAACCTCCCATTAACCTTAAAGCCACATTTTGCCAGAGACTGCATGAGATCGAGTTAGCAAGTGAGCAGAGTGTTTGAAATAGCTGGCTGAAAGTAGTAAATAAACAATTTGAACAGCAGAAAGCAATAAGCAATCAAAATAGTGAGCAAAAAGTAATGAATGAACCGCTGAAATAAATAGCAAGTGTTTAAAATAACATGTAAATAGCTGATTTTGCAAGCTGAAAACAATGAATGAACAGATAGCAAAACATAATGGATAAACGCTTGAAACATCTCTCCTCTGCCACCTCAGGTGTTGTAGAAATGTAAACTTGAACTCTAGAAAACTAAACTATGTGGTGTAAAAAAAACATAGTAAAAATAATCACTTTTAAGTAGTTTACTTAACGTCCACATTCAAATCACGGCGTCAACTTGATTTCATCTGAGCAGGATGTTGGTGTATGCCATTTAAAAAAAAAAAAAAAAAGAAAAGAAAAGGCTGGGAACCTCGGTTTAGCAGCTTCTTGCAGTCGGGTATATGAAATATACAGTTTCTGTAAATAAACATCCTGCAAATTAATAAATCGGTGCTGGATTACTACTGTTCTGTTGAAATAAATATAGCAGCTTCTGTTTTTTTCTTTTTTTTCCATGCTCTAAAAAGCAGTGGCGACAGCTGTTGGGGCCACAGCAATTTGTATGAAAGTCAAAAACAAAACAGCCCAAAATATGTAGCTAACTAGCAGTTGACATCCTCATATCCCTTGAGGTCACTTCCTCCCACGCCTCCAGACTGCATTCTCCAGATAGGCATGAGACAACCCCCCCCCCCCCCCCCCCGCCGTCCCCACCCCGACTTCCCATCCCACAGTGGAAGTGCTCAAGGCGTCTGAAGTAAGGACTGAACAGCTGTTTGAATTAAATCTGCAAGAGTGAGTCTAGACGGGGCCAGGTTTATTGAAGCGATGTCGACTGTCAGATTGATGGAAGACAAGGGGGAGATGGCTCCGCTTGTTACAGGCAAAGCCAAACTGGATTCTCTGCCTGTAAGCTGCTGTAAATCTTGTCTGTTTGATGGGGAGATTAGTTGTAATTCTGAGGACATAAATACGGTGTTAGCTCGGGAAGTGAAGCTGGCCGGAAAAACATGAACATAGGGATATAGAGTTAGACCAAACATATACTGTAGCTATTTGGTTTGTTTTGACATGTGGAGGTTGTTTTTTTTGTGTTTTTTTTTCCTACAAAATCTGTATGTTGAAAACGATCCTGAGTCACGATCCAGAAGCCACCGATTGAAAACTGTAACCTTTTAAAAGCAAGGATAAATTATAAAAACAAAAACAAGTCCAAGCGTCTAATGTCTTCATATCTTCTCTTCAGTTTTCAAAAAAAAAGAAGAAATGTGTGTTTTCTTTTTTTCATAGCTAAGACATTGCACCTATTAACAGTCATGTTTGGATTTATTTTCACAAGTGCACCCGGGTGATTTTTCATAAATTACTTAAAACACTAAAATCATTACAGTATGTCCTTGAAGATTCCCACTTAGAATTGCACAGGTTTATTTTTTTTTTATCTGGAACAGGTTAATTTGCAAGAAGCCTGTAGACATAAATCTAACATGTTGTCAGTCTTTTTATCGTAGTTGACATAAAATATTAAAACATTAGAAAATATGTATATAACACAAACCACAGTTATATCTCACATTTGAAGCAGACTACACCTTGCTGCAGTTTGCCACAAGACCATGCAACGTTCGAGCGCATGCGTTCCTTTCATTGTGTGTCGAGGTTACAGCGTGAGCGGTGTGTGCGCTGTCCTGTAACATCTTGTGTTTCCACGGCGATGGCGTGGTCGCCTCTGCAGCAGTGTGCGGAGTGTATGTGCGTGCCCGAGTGTGTGTGTGTGTGTGTGTGCGTCAGAGGTGTGGACACCGAGCGTGTCTCACCAACTCTTTTGAAAGTGACTCTGACAGTTTGGATAACAGAGCTACCCTGCTTCCTCACTGCCCACACATACAGACACACACAGACACGCTCATACGCACAGACTAACACACCCACACTCACACACACACACACACACACACACCGCCACAGTCACATTGCCTTCAGATGGCGGGCTCCTCCGACGCCAAGTGTTAGGGGCCACCTTATAATTAACTTGCCTGCCAAGTGGTATTATATATCATCAAGGGCTGACATTGGCCGAGAGGAAGTTTAAAAAAATGGCAGTGCTGTTGTGCGCCGCCTAATAAGGTCATCGCAGTGGCATGGTAAATTACAGTTATTTCTACCATTTAGACAACAAATGTGGTCGGGCGTCAACTCCTGCTTCTCACATGGACGTTTCTGGGCCCGCGGGGAGGTGCAACCTGGCCCTGTCTGCTGAGCGGAGTCAGCAAGAGTGCCACGTCTGTGTGTGTGTGTGTGTGTGTGTGCTTGTGTGAATTTATGTGTGCGTGTGTGTGCACATCTGTGTGTGTGTGCGTGTCACAGCAAAATAAACTGTTCAGCTATGATTTTCTGAAGAAAAAGACAGAAAGACGGAGGGATAAGGGAGGGAAGAAGGAGCACTGGTGACTTTCAAGCCAAATGATGGCAATTAATGTTGTTGTTTATCAGCTTGAGGCAGATTTTACTTCTTTAATTAACTCAGTGTGAGCACACTCATGTGGTTTGATGAGTGCCTTATCCATCTAAGTGGACACACTTATACATACACTGCGCTGTCTCTGTCTTCCCCTGCTTCTGCCTCCGACTATCAATCCCCGTAGTGTACGTGCACGTGCGCACGTCCTAAGGTCGAAGGATTCGATGCACCTAACCTGGCTCCTCCTTTAAGTTTGTCAGTCCTAAACAAAAACAACAACAAAAAAGATAGTTTTAGAGTCATATTTTTAATTTAGTTTCAGAGGACTCGCTGAATAATATGATGTAAATTAGGGAGAAATATCCATCAATGGTAAAATTGTTATTGCCACCAATGTTCTAACAAATCGGAATAAAAATATGGAAGGCACAATTTTTTGGTTCTAAACTGCTTACAGTATGATAAATCTGATATTTTTATATCCCTCATTGCAAATACATTTGTCGTGTTGTTTTTTTTGTTTTTTTTTAAGATGTATTCAGATAATTTACAGTTATAATTAGATTTATCTAAGGGTGTACTTCTGATACTGGAATTAATTATGCATCAAAGCAAAATTTAAGCACAATATCAGTTGTGTTCTGCATATTAAACACTGTTTTATTGTTTTTGTATGGCCATTAGTTTTTTTTTCCATTAGATTTATTCATCTTTAAAAATGCTTGATATTTATGTTATTTTAGTATCTGGCAGTGTTGTTCGTGCCCCAAAAAAAGTAAAAAAAAAAGCCAATAAATAAATGAAATGAGACAAAATAAATAAATGCATTTTTTTTCCCTGGACAGGGCCATTTAAGGGTCAACAATAAAGCAAAACTCATTGCTAAGATTGTGTTTTTTGCGTTTGAGCCATCTGTGTCACCTTTCAGGCCTTTCAGCAGCCTGTTCATGATTGCCTATCCCACCTGCCCCCTAAGCCTATTGAGTAAACAGCTTTTTTAACTCTACCTGCCCTGCCTATCAACTTTGCTTTTACGGCTGGGTTCCACCCACATATTACAAGGCCGTCTCCGCTATAAACCTGCTCCCAGAGATTCAGGTCAGTGTAACAGCTGTGCAAGTGCAGTATGTGGTGTTTACGTGATTCAGCGGGAATTTATGCCGGTGAACTGAAAGATAGTAAATAAGATTTGTGTGATTGGCATGTAGTTGATGGGTAGCATTGGGCCTCATTTTGAGATCAGGTGCGTCATTTCCTCATAAAACTTGAGGCTGGATGCCGCAATGACAATAAATTTTAGAGATTCTAAGAGGCACTAAGCTGTGTAAAGTTGGTCAGGAGGAGGCTACGGTCGACTTCACTGCCTCCCTTCTGTCTCGCTCCCCATTCGTTCAGTCGCTGTAATAGGGTTGAGGAGATTGATTGATTCCCTGGGACAGATGGCATGTACCCAAAATGGGCATTTTTGCCTCTATCCAATAATGTTTTGGGTTTGTTTTTCCCTTATTGCATTATATTTAAATGTTGAGTGTGCTGTCCTTGCAAAAAGTTTGTCTGTTTCAGTAGGAAAACAGATAAAGTCAAATATGAGTGTGTGTAGCTGTGTGCATGCAGATACAGCAGCACTTTCTAACCAGGTGGTACCTGTATTCCATCTGGAGCCCTTAACTCTTCTAATCTTGAATATTAGGACACTTGGGGTAATAGAGATCTAAATTACATTCATCAAATATTACCTTTGCCGATCACAATTACACACCATGGATTAGGCAAATAATTTAAGTTGAGGTAGCTAGTTCAGTTGAATGTCACCTCGGACGGTGTCACTCCCATAAAGTCCAACAGTGACTGAAATGGTGTATTATCTCCAGTGAGGTGTATGGCCCCATTGTGCCTATACGCTCTTTGAAAACACACTTCTGCGTGATGGATGGCTGTTTTATGCTCAAGGCGGACTTTAATTGTAATGATCTTTATATGGTTGAGTGGCAGACTCTTAGCCAACTGGAACAAAATGAGCAGAGGGGGTATTACAGATTCTAACCTTGCTCCTTCTCAATTAGGGCCGTGCAGACAAATTTCCTCTTCTCAGTTGCTGTTTTGTCCTCTCATAGCTATCCCCCTGCATTACTCTGTTCTAGAATTACAATAAACTAATTCTTGCCTGTTTCGCACAGACTGTGAATAATGGGAGTGACAAAAAGGGTCGCTCAGCAGCAATAGTCGTACAGGCTCTAAGCACTGTTTTGTTAGGCTTGACTAGCTTTTGTAATTATGTTTTCCCCACAACCTCCCCTGACCACGTATAGCCCAAAACTGTGGAATTCAAATGACTGAAGTATAAAATGCATTCCACTTTGCAATATAATCACAACCAAGTCTATTTAAATGGTAGGCGGCTTTGTTTCATTTCATGCATAGACAATTTAAGTATGTGAAAATGGGTAATTTTTATTAACTACTGTTTCTGCATTGATTATATATACACAACAGACCCTTTTTAATCCAAGTGGCTGTGCAGTTTAGAGAATGTGAGCAAATATGATGTCCAGTGAAAGAAAACGGTGACTTACGTTAAAGACTAATCACGCTGTAAATGCACTTTTGTCAAACATTCAGTATTAGTTTTCCAGCCGTGTTCTAATTCTCATCCTTGATTTCAGGCATATTAATTTGCTATGGTTGCTTTGAAAAGTAGAATTACAGAATCCTCACATTGTCCAAATACATGTGCTGTCCCCTTTCATGCTATTGAGTGGAGGGGAATTGCTTGGCTTAGAAGTATCGAAGCTAGCTATGTAACATCTTCTTAGTACAGGCCTTTGTGTTTTGCGCCGTGGTGTAATTACCCTTAATGGTTATTTCAACCAGTGGTATCTTCGCAACGGCAATGTGAGGAAAAAAATAAATGTCACCATATCCTGAAAAAGTTATCTCACAGGCCCTAATTACCTCAGCTTAATGAGTTACAATCAACCGATCTTGCCAGCAATCTCCCAGTTGCATCTCAGAGCCTGTTTGGTTCAGAGGTTGGATGTGGGGGTTGGGGTGTGTGTGTGTGTGTGTGTGTGTGTGAGGGGGTGCTGTTCGTTAATGAAACCCAGCATGGAATCCCCCCAAAAAGCCGAACACAGTGATTAGAAGCTTACACAAACACAGACAAGGCTGCAAACATTGATTAGTATGTAATTGTAATCCGAGGAAGGAAAAGGGGATCTGCGTTGTTTAATCATCGGAGGAAGGGGTTAATTAAGAGGAAGCAGGGAAGGTTACGTAATGGTCATGAAGGTACAAAAAAATATTTAATATTCATTAATACTCATTTTTGTTTCTGAAAATAATTGCTTGTTCTAACTTTGCAGATTATACTTTGAAATTGACTGAGCCAAACAAATGGAATTATTTTCTCTTTACAATGGCTCAGCTAATGACTTGCAATGGACTATTTACAGACTCTTTTCCCTGCCTGCATATCAATGGAGAGCGCGATAAAAGAAGAACAAAAGCTGGTGAAAAAGGATAGCCTTGAACAAATAATGTCATTCTGATTGTCTCAGAGGCTCCATCCTCTCCTTTGCCTATTTTCATCATCCAAGGCCATTCTGGGGTCACCAAATCCTGTCTGCATGTGGTCAATTAGGGTTGGCCACTGCTGACAGGGTCGACGTCGGGCCCCGTGACCCCTAACAGGCCGAGCCGCCCCCTCTGCAGCCTCATTGGCCGCCCCACTCCATCCTCTCTGTCTATCAAACGGAAGGGCGGGGTTGAGTGGGAGGCAGTCCGAGCAGTTTTTCCCCCGGGGCCTTCTAATGATGACAAGGGCTTCCTGCAGGGCTCATTAAGAGTATCATCTAGAGGAGACTCCCTTAAAAGCGCATAAAAGACACCGTCTGGATGTACAAGCAGCTGAAGCGTGTTCTCACCGGGATTACGGGCCCAATTTACCGAGTGTGAACTAGAGCAGCTCATGCACAGTGCCTCCGGTCCTCGCACCCAGTCATCACAGCATTGTTTCAAGAGTTTCCAGACAGACTGTACCCACTGATGTAAACAGAAAATGCCCAAAATGTTGACGTTCCATGCAAATGGAACACTTGAGTGAAACAGCCGGAGTGTCGTGACTTTGGCGATCCTGTCAGCATAACAAGACTGCTGCCCCTGACCCCCAACACGCCCGCTAGCTTCCTCCATCCCTCGCTGTCTTCCTCGCTCACTCCCCCTCTCCTTCTGCTCTTGTCGGCTGAGAGTCAAAGTTCTCCCTTAATCAGCACAATGCTCTCGGTGGCAGGTGTTAGTGGGCTTTTTTCTGGCTTCTTGATCACCCCTCGGGGAGCACACTGGCCTCCGACGCTGGGCACACAGCAGGAGATGTCATCTGGAGGAGAGCCACCCACGGCGGCGACAGAATCAGGCAAATTGCACTCTCCACAGCGAGAGGGAAAGGTTAGGGCCACGGGATTAATCCAAGCTGCGAATCAGCGCACAGAAGTACAGTAGGAGGTTAGCAGGATGCGTGTAGCTCACCTACAGTAGTTTGCATAAATATGACTGAGTGATGACGCTATGGCTCCGGACTAATATGAGGAGGAAAATCCACCAATCTCCTTTCAGACTTAACACTCAGTGGGGAGTTTATCAGGTACAGTTAAAAGTACTGCAGTCCATTAGCCCATTCCTGTAATAAATCCTACCTTGATGAACATTACAACATGGGTGAGATGTGTTCATTTCTACAATCCTAATTTATTGATATAAATGAGATGGATAAAACAATGTAAACACCTGTCAGTTGAGCGCAGTACGATTCAGAAGTGCCACAAACTTCAGCCTTACTAAACAATCATGAAGTTGAATCAACAATTCTCTAAATTCTCCCTGAATTTTATAGCCTTCATGAATTTTTTTTTCTTTATTGTAGGAACGTTGTATTAGTTTTAGCTAGGTGTACCTAATAAACTGACAGCTCAGAGTACGAGCGATTTTCTAACGTTGGATTGGAGCCGTAACCTTTTAGTTTCTTAACAAAACTGCCAGAAAGCTTTCATGTCGCATTTTCAACATGTGCAGATGTGTTTTCACCTCACCTCACGCATCACATATCCAAATCTATTTCTGTCCAGTCACCTTTCTCAAGCAATGTTGTTATACACACTTGCACCTCTGAATTTTGCTTCACATCCCGCCCGAACCCCGATTTAGACGTGTGCTGCTAATTGGGACGGCTGCTCCATGCATATTTTATGCAAGAAAAGCTTTAAGTCTGTTTTCACCTGAGTAATTTTGCTAATGACTATTTCCATAAATTAAAGTTAGAAAATTACATTGCACAAGTGATGTTAATTTGTCAAATATATACTTAAGTTTTAGCAGTTAATTTCGCCATGCTGACCATGGGTTATTGTTAAATGTCAGTGGCAATGTCAGTAAGTTAAGCTGCTGCAACAGATTGTGTCAGACTAATCAGACCACGCTGGCTTTCAGATTAGACTGTTACAACACTGCAGTGGCATTTGCTTAGCTATGCAATCTGTCAAATGCAAAATATTTAATGTTAATATAGTGGTAGCTATTTTTATGTTCTGTACACCTTCATTCTATAACTCTTTGGCTTTGGAGTCAATGTGTCCCCTTCAGCTTCAATTTGTCACATTACTTTTCGCCGTGCTCGCTCGAAGGGGGCTTAGTTTTAAAGATAAAGTGATGTTACATTTGGAGCCTGGTTTCCCCAAAGTGAGGACAAAGCAGTTAAATTTACTTCGGCACCAATATTCAGGAGTCACACGGGGACATGTTTAGACACTGACATGAGAGATTGATATTCATTTTGGTGCCTCTGCATGGCAGCTTCCTGGTTTACAGGAGTGACTCAGCTGATCATTTTGCCACCTGGGGCAGGGAGTGAAGTCCTTGGTACACGGCTCCATTTTGCCATTACAGGGCATCAGGGCATGGGTCAGCCTATCAGTGTCTGAGACATAAGAGGCGCAGGTTGATGCCATTAGGATTACATGACGCTGTGGTGCAGATTATGCAGTATGCGCAGCCACGGCGCAACGGTTCTGCTTAGAAGGTAAATTGTTGAGCTATCAAAAGTGGTTCGAGGAGAGAGAGAGAGAGAGAGACAGAGAGACAGAGAGACAGAGAGAGAGAGACAGAGAGAGAGAGAGAGGCTCATGTGGTCGGCTGCTCGCTCTCCCACAGCTTCTGCTGGAGAAGGCTCTGTCACATCCAACTATCAAAGCGGGTGCGTCAGCAATCTCTGCTTGTCACGGGGGCTTTGGGGAGAGATTGGTTTCTAACATCCTCTCCTGAAATATTTCCAACAAGGCACGAGGTGGAAATGTGCGGCGATGCGCCCCTCCGCTCCTCAGCAGGAACGGCCCCTGATTCTGTCAAAGGCTCTTTCAAAGGAGCCGTTCGAGCCCAGTGGGCAGATCTCTCTCAGGTTGTTGTCAATTAAGGCGGCATCGCTGCCTGCTTGAGTGTTTGTGTGCATTTTTGATCCGCTGGAGCCGCATGCTTATCAGAACTCATGACGAACCCTTATGCCTAACAGCACTTCAGCTTGAGGCATTCAATCCTCGTCCCACTTGGGAGATGGAAAAGAGAAGATCCATCATTTGTCTTCCTCGTGTTGACATGCGTTGACATGTTATTGTGAAACTTGTGGCTTCGGCACACACTTCAGCTTGCCGTCTGTTATGTGAACAGGGCAAAGGCCCACAGACTCAGCCTCTCCCGCGTGAAGGCATGTGACAATCGTCTGCTTTGAAAGGGAGAGACCCTTCTGTGGAGTGCGATGGAGATTGGTGTAAAGGTGTCATGGTCAAAGCCCTGATCGTTCAACAGGTTTTTCTCTCTCCACCTTCTGTCATGGAAGAGGATGTAGCGAGTGGTGACTCATTCAAAACCAGCTTTGTACTTTGTCATTCTTCTCTGGGTTCATGGTTAGTATTTAAAAAAAGACCTACTCCACCCCAACCATCACTTCACACACATACAGCTTCTGCTCATTTGAATATTTTCTGACTGTTAGACCTGTGCAGTTACATACTTGGATCTTTATGTCTTCCTGTTAATTACCCAGTCTATGAGTGCTGGTGCGCTCTTGAAATCTCCATGTGTTGTTTATACTACTACCATAACCTGCTTATCAGGAGGTACTGGCAGGTAATCACAGAGACCTTTAGCAGTCTTGTTTACAGTGGTGTGGTGGCAGGGGCTACAGTTATTGGGTTATTTCCCTGTAAACTCATGGAGTACCTTGAGAGTGAGAGGCCCCTGTAAATTGAATTATGGATATGTATTGTGACTCTGGTTCTGTGAACGTTGGAGGAGGTTTGCAGTTTATCACCTTTTGCTAAAGACTTAATGGATGATTCGCAGGGTAAACACAATACTTCGGATGGGGTTTTATCAATAAAATTGAAAAGCTTACTCTGACTAGCGGAGCAGGTAGATTATTTAACAAGAGCCTACAGCCACAATAGCAATTTTTTGCAGCTTTGAGCCCAATGCCAATGTGAGCATTGCAGCATTGCTTACGATGACAATGCTACCATGCTGATAAATCGAAGGTAGTGTTGTTCACCATGTTCAACATTTTATTTTTGTGTGTTAGCATGCTAACTTGTGCAAATCAGCACTAAATGCAAAGTACAGTTGAAGCTGATAGCAATGTCGTTAGTTATGATATTTTAATCATACACCAGAATTTTGGATAAATTCCGACATAATGATGCTATTAAACAAAAAGTCAGAAGATCATCAAAGTTATTCCAGTTAATTGTGATGGGGACACAAATTTTTGTACCAAATTTCACAGCCATTCATCCAATATTTGTCGAGACAGCTCACACAAAAAAACTTAGTCTGTGTAACATGAATGGACAAAACTTCATACTAATCCCTCCAAGAGTCAAGTCAATTTTATTTATCCATCCATATGCAGCCGTACTCTTGATCTCGTGAGGGTTGCAGGTGGGTGGGGCTGGAACCAATCCAAGCTGACTTTGGGCAGGAGGTGGTTTACACCGTGGACAGTCTATAACATGGCTCAATCTTATTTCTATGGACCAAAAATACAAATGAAAATACTAAATCTGTACATTACAAGTTTGGTACTATCAGAGAGGGCTTGATTATCTTCCAATCTGTTGAATTGTGGGTGGGGGCAGTTTAGAATTGGCGATGTGCAACAGTTTTCCCGAGACAACATCAAAAATAGGAAAAACTTGTTGAAAATATTTCTAATAGTCAATGAAAGAGCCAATTACTAAATATCAAACACATGAAAGCACATGACCTGTACTCTTTAATCACTCTTTCTCTCATCTGTTGCCTTGTAGCTTCTGTGAAGCCTCAGAGATATGTCTGAGTAGATGTAAAGAAAATGTGGGTCGTGTATGACTGGCCAAGAAAATCTGGAGCTCTGTCTTGGGTCTTCCTCTCTCTGCCCTTGCTCTCTCCCCTCATCTGCTCGCTCTCTCTCTAATTAGCTTCTACAGCAAGTGCAGACTGGACAGGGGCCTATAATGGAGCCAGATGTTCGAGGAGATTTCACCCCGCAGGGGAATGTTTTGTTTACTACAAGATGAAAACAACTCTCTTGCCCTCACTTTCCTTTTGGGGTTGTTTATGTGCAAAAATTTCTGGTTGAGTTTCAGATGCCAGGAACAACTTGAAATATGCATTAAATTTTTTATTTCACGAGGCTGTTATTTAGTTAATGAAATACCTATCTAACTAAAGTGATATTGTTTTTTGTTAGTTTGTTTTTAAACATTTAAAATAGTTTGCTAAGTTCCCGTAGATAAATAACACAGTGCACAATCCATACTATTGAAATCCATATTGGTGGCATCAGCAGAAAAGTCATCCCTTACCTTCTCTGTTTTCCCCTCATCCAACATAGCATGACAACCATTATCCAGCTCAACACTTATCACCACAAAATTGACATGTAACCCATTTCTGGGATGATTAATTTAGCTTTGGTGTGGCCTGCCAGAGGATCAGTCATAATCAGCAGACAGGGCGAAGGGAAGAGGAGGGCAGGGTCTATGCATCAGCCACCGAAGAAAAACAAATGAAGACACTTGGAATCAACTCCATCTGCATCTCAGACGGATCCGTGGAGCCGGATTAGGAGACCGGGTCAATGAGTTTGATGCGAGAGTGTCAGCGCCGGATATGTGATTGGACGGTAATACCCTCACATTCGTCAGCATCTTGAGATCCACCGAGGTTGTAATTGGGTAGTGCTCGAGACTCAGACAAATGATAAGGTTGATTAGGCCAATAGCATTTGAGGGCAATGGAGAGCTTTACAAGAATCAGCCAGAGATGAGATGAACTCCACGAGGGGATCCAAAGCTGATCAGGTCATTGAACTGGGTAACTCAGTGTTGGTGTTATGACTATGAATGTTTGAGGAGTAGTGACTTCAAATCAGTCAAGCAAAGACAAAAAAAAAAAAATATATATATAAATATATATATATATATATATATATATATATTATTTTTTATTGTTTGGTGACTGGATTTGGTAACAACATTCACAAAATAGGATTATTACCATTTTAATAACATCTTTAATGTTGGCATTTAATATGAAGAAGTTAGTCAGTAGTACAGTATATTATAGAACTTTTTTTTTATTATTATTATTAACTTAGGAGAAGGTTGTTAAATTTTTTTTGAAATGAAAAATGAAAGAAAGACCGGCAGGTGCTTTGCAAAGTAAGTGGAGCACGTCTGGCCCCCTAGAAAAACTCTCTAAAACTCATCTCAGCGCAGACCACGTGCTCGCTTCCTTCCGATGCTCCCCCACCTCACTCTGGTCTGCTCTGAGCGTCAAGAGAGGAAAAAACACAATCACATTAGGATGAAGTCAAATCTGCCTTTTGTGAAATGCCAATCCAATTAGCGCGTTCTCGTTTAGCTCCCTCTTCCTCAATGGAGGCGTTTGCATCTTTTACAGGGATGATGCGCGCTAAGAGGCACGTTTAGCGAACGGTGCGGCCCTTGGGCTTTCCTGTGGGACTGTGCGAGCTAGGTGGCTAATGAAACGGGTCCATAAAAAAAAAAACAGCAGGGAGCCGCGAGGAAGGCCATGTGGAACACAAGCAGACTGTGGCATGGGGTCTCCTGGGAGGGAGAACTGATAGAAAGGATGATCCATGTCAGTGGGGAGGGGTGGTGCTTCAAAGACCCAACAGTATTGATTGTTGATAATTACCCTCATGATTGATATGGACATGGAGAAACCCCAAATGAACAAACCCTTCTAATTAACAGGGGGAAAAAGAAAAAAACTCCTCTTATTTCATTTTACATTAAGGAGTTTTAATATAATGGCCAGTCAGGGTCTTAGCTTTTCCATTCTTCTATTCATTTTGTTTCACAATTCGCAGCAGAGCAAGTTGAGGGTTAATCCAAAATTTTCGGGCCCTTGTATGGGTCAAGCTCCAAAAACACTGGGTCCTGCATTTCCCAGAATGCAGCACAATGTAACAGCAACCTGGTAAATACCCACCTTTTGGAAACTCAACTCCCTCGGCTTTTATAACTCCAGTTTTTGTCAAGCTGTCCAGTTTGCGGGGCCAGGTCGCGATAACCCAAATGAGATGACCGTGGCGTAATCCTAGTTACGTATTCAGACTTGACAGAGCTCTGCCAGAGACGCGGATGTAATTACACAACTGTTTTCACAGACTGAGAAGTACTACTCGCGATCGGTTAAATTGACCTCCATGTGCATAATTCGCCGGCGTGCCCCTTTAACTTGGCGATCTCTGCTGATATCTTTTTATTAACGGGGAGCACAATCAAATGTTACACATTTTTCAATCTGACTAGAGTCTGTGTGTCAAACCATGTGTTGGGTGTGAACCCTCTCGCTAATGAGAACCTTCACCGTGTCCGACTAACGGCTCCTGGTCATTCGTGTTGAACCTCCATTTTTTTTTTATTTTTTTTTTTGAAACCATAAAGTTTCTGGAGTATATATGCCTGGGAGGAAACCCAGCAGACCTCAAATTATCCTCCTCCTTTTTCAGGGTCTTTTCATCATTTCAGCTTTCTTGCACACCATTCCTTTACTCTTGGACATTTTACCCACAGTTATATCTGTTCTCGCTTGCACATTATTTTCTTGCTTTCTTCTTCTCTCCGCGCTCCGGTCCCTGCTTCTGCCAATTTCATGCCAGGCCAGTCCTTGGAGAATCACCAAGGGCATTGGAAACAATCAGACGGCTCTTCCCTCTCCCAAAAACAGACCTGAGTTCTTCGTAATCAACCATTTACTTTCCTCTCTGTCGCAATTAAAAAGCGCTAGATACAAATTATTTTTAGACATGGCGCTTGTTTCCTATTTTGCTTTTCACAGTTTAAGATTATTTATCTAAACACAGCACTGTGCGAGTGTGCATTCTGAGGCCCGGAGCTATTTTCCACATGGGCAACCGTGAAGTCATATTGACACTAAACATATGGTCGGCCCTGTTTTGAGATACACTTGCAGACTCCCAACGTTTCACTTGTCTTAATGAATAATACCATGGTGGATTCCAGCGTCTGGAATCAGTGGAATTTTTCAGCAGCACCAACAATGCCTTCATGCATGAATTAATGCTCTGCATTTCCATTTTTACATGGTGCTGGGGAACACAACGGTTTGTAATTTCATTTGCAATATTATGAGGGAGGGCCTAAAAAAGAGACCCATCCCGCTTGTAATAAGTGGCCCATTTTATCTTGATTTCCATTCCAGTTGAGCTGAGTACATCCCAGCACAGTAAAAAGATTGAAGCATTTGAGTAATATCAATGATATTTTACGGTACTAAACCACCAATCCTTAGTGATATATCCCTTTGTTATTGAAATGCATGTCTTTCAGAGGACCCTGGCTTCGTATCAAGACTGGAGCTATTCCTGTGTGCACTGAACGGAAGAAACCTAATACTAAGTGACAGGATAGGAAATGAAAATAATGAGATCTCATAAATATAGTTTGGAAGACAAACTGTCCCCTGCTGCTCAGACAGAAGGAGATATTTCTGTCCGCAGGCCTAATTTCAGTGACCGCTGAGGTGCAGGGCTAGCTGGAGAAAAAGAGACGAGAGGATTTGTGTATTTGTGCCTGGGTATGAAAGACAAAAGTGTTTCTACTCTCTCGCGTATGTTTGTGAAGGTCATGGTGAGGGGCAGAATGATGTGGTAATATGTATCTCAAGCCGTGGCCATCAAAAACTCCAAACAGCCAAATAGGAGATTCACTGAAAAAATGAGATGAGCTCACAGTCTAGTGTCTTTTAATGAGAGACTATCTACAACATTGGACTGCACAGAAAAACAAGACTAATGGCGCCAATATACTCTGTCAGAACTGCTTCCCAAAACTGACAGTGTCATTATTTTGAAATTTTTTTTTTTTTTTCATTTGTTACACGACTGTTAGTTGCACTTTTCATGTGATCAAACGGGGGCAACACACAAGCGTTACAAACATTTCCGGTGTGGTTGTGCAACATGATCTATGAACTAGTTCATTTCTAGCATAACCAAACGCCATCAGTCTGTAACCCTATTAGCAGCTCTGCCCATAATGACAGTGTTTATATGTTGACAAATTGCAGGTATGCTGTTAACCATGTTTACCACCTCAGTTTTGCATGTTACCGTGCTAACGTTTGCTAACTAGAGCCTACTGAAACTACTGCAAATTCAAAAATTTGACACGATTATTGCTCTAGATGAGGACTGAAAGGGGTCACCAAAGTTATTCCAATACATCCTGAGCATGACATGAATGTGTGTGACAAATTTCCTAGAAATCTATCAAAATGAGACATTTGACTTAAAACCACAAATGTCAACCTCAAGGGGGACAGGAAGATGTTGAGATGGAATAAATGAACATTTTGTCGGCCCTTGGTGGCACTGAATGAAATGTCAGAGGTTCAGCAGAATCATCAGGATTTATTCTCTGGGTACCATGAATATTTGTACCGCACTGCATGACAATCTGTCCCATAGTGGTTGAGAGACTGGAGCAAAAGTCAAAAAAGATTAACTACATCCTCAAGGGAACATAGATTACTACAAAATTTAATGGGCATCCATCCAATACTTGGTGTGATATTTTAGTCTGGAGTAAAGTGGTGGACTGAGTGACTGACAGATTAACATTGCCATTCATCCGGTTTTTACCTGCTGTGCATGATACCGAAGGTGTTGCCTGTTGGAGGGTCCATCAGATTTAGAGCAGAGAGCCTGATACCCATTGCGGGGCCTAATGTTAGGCCAAAACATCATTTAATGAATAACAGGATCGAATAACATAGGAAAGCTCACTTGAATTTGACTTTTTTTTACTGTGTTCATAATTCATATGAAACAAAAAACCTGATTTGATAAAAAAAAACAAATGTGAAATTCCTTGACAGGCTTCCTAAAATTGTCAGCGGATTCGGTGTTGGCAATTTGAGTTAAACTGAGTGTCTATACAATAGCCTTGGCCACCATATTTCAATATTCAGATTAAATAATCAAGAAGCACTTTTCTTTACCTTATAATAAAAAACTGCCCTTTTTGATGACTTTCATGTTAATGACTTTTCCCAAAGTTTCTCTTTGCTCGCCAATGAAATTTGATGATGTCAGTGGATTGTATTTTCCCTGATCTTGACAACTCATAACTTCGAAACCTTATTAAGGCTGATTAGCAGTTTGTTGAGCTCGTGCTTTTGTGTGCATTTCTGCCACGTATAAATCTTGACAAATGGCCTCTTGGCTCACTCCAATATGCATAATGTAGTACACACACATTTCACAACTGTGTGGCCACAGCGCTTGCTGATTAGCTTGCTGTGCCTGACTTTGGTAAACTGGAATGCTCACTGACTATTACACATAGCAGTAGAACGGTGCAAAAACTGAAGATACGAATCAATGAAAAGAAGAGGTGCTGTGGCAACTGCAGTTGCTAGCAGCTCTCAGGAAAAATCTGCACATATTCATACACACCAAATTTCTTCTACGTTTGCAGGATCCAATCAAAAATGGGTTATTAATACCTCTCTGTCCCCACTCCCAGAGAACTACAACCGAATACAGTGCAAAAGTCAAGGCATACAGATGCCATTTTCAGTTTAATTTCACCCACAACTTAAATTTCCAGAGGCAGAAATTTGTTTCACGAGACAAGTTTTGTAATTAAAATTAGATTTACTCAATGCAGTGGCTAGAACAGAACATATAAATTAATCCGAGTTTAATTTAGACATACAACACGACATCTTTTGATGCATTTATTAAGTGATATACTGTGTATTTGACTCTAGACTCTAAATCAGAATGCAGAGGGCACCAGCTCAGCTGGTCCTCTGTGAGTCAACAACCCAGAGACTTCAGAATGGCATCGGCCTTGCTCACCATATGCTTCTCAAAAGTTTGCGGTCAGTCCTAGCCGGCTCGATAACTTCAATGCCAACCATAACTCCATCTTGAAATCTACTTCTACTAATTAAGAAAGGATGCCAGAGCTGGTCAGGTAAAGTTTCGAGGGACAAGGAGCAAACATAAAGGTGCGGGTTAAGTGACAGGCCAGATGGTCTGAGTTTCAAACCAAAGTCACTTTACCCGATTGCACCCTTTTCACCTTCCTCTGCATATACTGTACTGCTGTTGCTGAATAGGCAAGTACACCAAATGATAATCAGCAAATACTGTATTATACAGTTTTTAGGGTCATTATTGGTTGGACTGGATGTGAAATTTATATTGTTGGCACAGGGAGCATTTCCTTGTTTGTGTTAAAGCAAGAATTTACATATGTATCAGAGCACTGATCTTTATTAGGGTAGGTTACTTTTGCAGTGGTTGAAGATGTATTCTTTGCCGGGGTAAACGTACCTGTACGATAGTATAAAAATACTCCACTACAACTAAAAGTCCTTCATTTAAAATCCAACAGAAGTAAAGATACGCTAATATTATCAGCAAAATCTACTTAAAGTATGAAAGTAAAAGTACTTTAGTAGTATATGACATTATGGGGTACTAATACATCAGTGTGTAGGTAGTATTTCACTGCTGGCCAAGGTGTGGTTGATACTACTTGTTTAGTCTAGTAGACGCCAACCTTGAGGTTGAGCCGTCTCATAAGGATCAACAGGTAAATCTGAGGGGTCATGAGATGATTAATGGGTTACAGAAGAGAACAAAGAACAAACTTACATAAATTTGTACTTTTATCTAATCTGGATTTTAAAATCCAAATCTCCCGTCAGGGGAAACGCTAATAATTCAGACATCTGAAATGTACTATGATAAGGAAGCCCCCTTTTTTTTATTTTTTATTTTTTTATAAGGGGTCAAAAGCCAGAAAGGTTGGGAGCCTTTGGTTTAATTTTTTACCATGCGCCTTTTTCTGTGAAATCCTAGTCTTAAAAGTACAGAAAACTGTAACTATATCTGTCAGATAAATGTAGTATAATAAAACATATAATATTTCCCTCTTAAATATAGTGAAGTGGCAGAAATCAGTCCTTTTCATAGCCAAATTAACTGCCCCTAAAAACCTGTTTCATTTTTGTAAGGCGACATATGACAAGACTATAAAGTGAGTGTTTGCACAATATCCTCATTTTACATGATTCTAAGCTATTTTCCAGCACGTCTGTTCAATTTGTTAACATTTATTTGATTTTCCGAATTTTAGACACAAACATTAAGTTAATAACCGAAGCTGAAACCCCCTGCAGGTTTAGCCGGCAGTGAAGCCACTGATTATGAATCATGATTGCTTAGAGCATCATAACCCTGCCCTGTCTTCCAGGAACATTTTCGTGCAGATTTATCAGTGTTGTTTGTCTTCTCTGAAGCACTTTCCTTTTTATAAGACAAAAATAATAAAATGCTTCATACTCACGGTGATAAATTTGCCAAATCTCAACTTGGGTAAGTTTCTGGAAGTTTCATGTTTTTACAGTGTTGTTTTTCTGACTGTCGAGAAAATAAATGGCTTGAGGACAGAGTTTTCTAACAGCGCCAGTGCTAATGCACACAAGGGCAGTCTAGACAAGTCGCAAGAACTAATAATCATGATTGCAAGGCGCTTAAAGATGCTGTAAACGGGGAAGGCAGTGTCTTTAAAGCAAGTGGTCACAGAGAAAACTCACCGCGCGTATCGGTATTGAACACTCTCACCCTTTCAGACAAGCTAAGTGCATTTCATTGGCAAAGTTTGCTTTAAAGATGAAATCGTTGTGCTGTGTTTCTGTGCACTGCAAGCACTTCACAGTCTCTGCCTGGTCAGAGTGATGCATTCAACAAATTCACACACACACACACACACGTAAACACGCTCATGCATATAGGCTACAGCACAGATGGATATTGATGACAGTGCAATACCAATTGGTGTAATTAATGCCCAGGTTATATTGGAAGGACATGGACAGCGATGTGGGCCATTTATCACCGGTGGGCTTGCTTATTCTCGCCCCATTGAGCCATTGGAGTAGGCTGGCTGAGCAGAATCTTAATTGCAGGCTCAGCCCTGCGCCCCCACCGCCCCACGCCTGAAGACAGGGGGACAAGACAGGAAAGTCAAATAGTCAGCCGACTCTCTCTCCTCCTTCCTCTTCCTCTCAGTCGCCGTCGCTTCTGCACAGAGTGCAACAGGAGAGAGGAGGAACACGTGTGTGATGGTGAGAGGGGCACACACGTGCACGCACACACACCGGCCGCCGGATAAGCGAGGGCGTCCGGGGGGAGAGGGTCTGTTACACACACCGCAGGACCCGGAGTAGATTACAGAGCTCCTGAGGAAATACTTCTTAGCCCTCAGACTGACAGTGGAAGAGGATTGACCACTGCCAAGCCCCAAAATAAACATTTACACTCCTCCTGTAATGGACAACATTATGTAAAGAGATGGAAACGCAGAGCAGATCAAACCTGAACTGCTCGGAAAAAAAAAAAAAAAAAAAAAAAAATCGCATTCTGCCAAATGGAAAATCGACAGGGAGCTTGCGGTTTGTATTTACCCCAGTTGGTGCGGGTGTCAGAGTCATTTTGCAGAAGAAGCCGTTTAAAATGTGTTTCAGCAAGAGAGACCCACACTGCTTTAAATGCACAGGATCCGCTGCCAACATCATCCAGCTGTTTCTCACTACATTTTTTTCTTTTTCGTAAATTCCCAGGGCGTTTCCGGTTAATGCATAATTTTTTTTGTCTTTTTTTTTTTTATTTTATTTATTTTTTTTTGGATGTAGAGGTAAAGGTGGAGGGGCACAGGGCTTGTCAGTAGAGTGCCTAATTGAAAACACAAATGTCAGAGAGGAAGCGAGGCAGAGCACGGTGATATGGTGGAGGAGCAGGCACCCTGGGAATACCAACGAGCGTTCATTATCATTTGCTGTGTTTTACCGTGTTGGGCCGGGTGAAGGGGAGAGGACCTGTGGAGGAGATGAAGGAGGAAGGATGGATAGGAGGAAGGAGACGCTGAAGCAGGGGAAGGAGAGAGTTTACATGCAGAAGGGTGACATGGAGGAAAGAGACTGATGGGAATGACAATATTGTAAATACGGAGACGGTGCATCAGGGAAACGGCGAGAAGCAATATGCAGTTGACAGGTGGGCGCCGAGGGACATGGAGAGACAGATATTTGCACAAGTGGTCGTGGTATGTTTCTGGAAAGTCCTAGCTCTGCCTGTTATTGTGTGCAGCGAGATTTTAGCCAAATGCGCCTCAAGACGGAGAAACAGACAGAACGCACTCGGGCACCTCTCGTCTCTCCAGTCGCTCCTCTCTTCATTGTTCCTGTGCGTCATCATATCTCGCTGCGTTGCTTTGTCATTAGTTTGTACCTCTAGTGACTAACTGTCTTCTTGGCCAGTGCCGAATGAAAAATGCAAATATTTCAACTGCACTCCATTATGAGATGCACTGCAAACAAGCCCCCCCCCCACCTCCCCCCAAGCCACTTGTGTCAATACAGGGGAGGGGAGAGATATAATATAATATGATAGACTGCTGACCTTTCTCTGTGATCAAAGGTGTCAATGGGTTGACAAATATCCTGTTAAGTCAGGCCAGAATGCTGATGGTGGGCAATACAGTAGCCCTAGACTTTCCTCTCTTTCCTCAGTCACTCTTAGAAATATACCGAAAGAAGCTCAGTCCATAGACGTACCTATTGCAACGGGTGTACGTGCACGGACGGAGAGCAGAGGAGAAGCAACAGCTATGGCTGGAAATAGAAAGAAACATGGGTTTCACCGTCGTTTCTCTTCACCAGGAGCTCATTCCAGTTGAAACAATGACCGAATACATAGGACGTCAATTCCACTGATTTTCTCTGTGTCCAGCTCAGCTAAATTAAATACAGAGAGTGGCCAAGTGGAATAGCCATTATGCCAAACTGCATAGAGCCAAAATGGCAACATTACTGAGAAATGCACCAGGTTGAAATATACCACAGTTTTCCTTCAAGGGATATTATATTGTCAGAAAATTACCCTATCCGGAAAAAAAAAAATAATCTTCGGAGTTCAAAGTTTCTTTCCTGCCCGTAGAAATAAAAGCACTGCCGATACAGAGATTTACTACACTTTACATAAAAACGGATTTTTTACATCGGATGATTATGGAATATGGTGGTTTTAAGCGATGTGCAGATACTGCGGCATGTAAACCGTGCATAAGTTGTTCATTTACCCTAATAGCCCACATTCTGGTGCTCTGAGTCAGTCGTCTAAATGCCTCTCCGCACACAACAACTGTGTGTAGAAGAGGGGAAAAAAAAAAAAAAAAGGAATCCATGTGCATCTCTTATGCCACAGCAGATGGATGGACGAGACATCTGCAGTGTGTGCTGTGTGTACAATGCATCTCTAACTTTCCCACTCCCCGTTCCCCTGTGCCTGTCCCCTCAACCCTCCGGCAAAGCACGCTCCATTGTACTCCTCATGTTGACTCAGAAGAAAAACTGTCACCAGCGCCCCAGTCCTGTGCCATCATCTGGCTTCTCAGAGGGGAGCGCTGGCTCTGTGTGTGCGTGCGTGGTGTTTGCATGTTTGTTTGTTGCTGGGCTGCAACCACCCCCCCACCACCACCACCCCAACCCCACCCCACCCCCACCCCACCCCATCCGCCATCTCTGTTAACTGATTGTCATTGCAGCAGAGAGAGCAGACACTAATCTCATGTGCTAGGTTGGAGGCGCCGCACGAGCTGCTATCACTTCCGCAGAAGTAATGCTGCTGGTCAGTAATGCTGGTCAGTAAATCCAGTGAACAACACAGACGCTGAGGGACTGCCAGTGTTGGCCAGGGGGCACTTACACCAATGAGACTGTGGCCTGACAGATCAGAGGGTCACCGGTTCAAAACCAGCTGAAGGGATCATTTTTGTGCAAAGCAAATTTGGGGCAGTGTCACTGGAAAATACATTCCATGAATGTAATGAGTGAATTTTCTCATTTAGTCTGATTCAAATTAAAAGCTCAATGTTCCATTACAGGCCAACAATTAATTTTGACTAACTGTGATCTTTACCCTAAGCGGCTATAATTAATATTTTTGTTTGTAGCAGTGAATCAAATGACAATGTGATAAAAAAAAAATGTGACGATGCAAAAAGCAAGCAAGCAGGCAAAGTTAGCGCCTGGCTAGCTGGTGATGACAGTGGAACATTTAGCAGCGAAATAGCCAGATATTTCCCACCAGAGTTGGCAGGGACCAAAAAACAACAACAACAAAAAAAACGAGTTTAAAGAGAGTGAACTTTTGACTTCAGACATTCAGAAGAGAGTTATAAACAGGGCTCCAAATGAAAGAATATGTTGCTCTGTAACTGCTCGATGCGTGAATAAGTGTTTGCTAACATGTTCAGCGTTTCAACTGAAAAGGTGACGATATGCCGACGCTGCGTTGACAACGTGTTTCCACTGCCTCCTAGAAATCTTGTTCAATGCAGGTTTAAGTTTCCAAAATTTATCCATAAAATATTATTCCTGTGGAATTTACAGGCTAAAAAAAAAATAGGACATAGGTCGACAAAGTTTGTTTGAAATGTCCAGCAAATTATGCAAATCAGTAGAAAATACACTCTCAGAGCTGGCATTAGAGTTGGCAGCACCACCTGACCAGCAGATAATAATAGCACAAAGCTGAGAAATGTTAATACTCCACTTGAAGACTTGTTTTTATTGGCCCTAATCAAACAAGTTGTGTTTATGCATAATGCACTTCTGGAGTGTTTGTGATGCACAGAAAAATGTACCCTAATAATATGGTATGTGAAACAGTCTTTTCGGGCCCCAAACGTCTCACGTATCCTTTGGCTCAAGGAGCAAAATTCTTTTGGCTTTTTAGTAAGGATGTGGAGGCTGGGGTGCGAGTTTTGCATTCCATCATATTTAATAATGGCATTTCATCAGCCTAACTTTACCCATACTTTAGTTGTCATGTGCAGATATTGGAGGACTAAATAATTAACATCAAAACTTGGCTGTAAAGCTTCAGAAATGTGCTCGAAAGTATCGCTGTTCCATCTGGCAGTTGGGGCGAGTGTCACACTGCTGCCATTGGTTTTTTCTCTCTCCCTTTTTTTTTTCTCCTGCATTAAGGAAACACTATGTGCACTTGCATTGCCTGATAATATGGCAGTCACACTACACACACCAGAAGGAGCCTGGTGATTTTCTGAGTTGCAAAATCGACATATGAATTAAATATTTTCCTCAGCTATTTCCAGTGCTACCACAGCACTTTGGTGTTAACAGCCAGTTTTTAAAGTCAATGCAGTCTCACTCAGCCCAATCATGCACACAACCCTCACCCCATCCCTCCACTGATTCATTTAGAAAGCTCTATAAGACACTTGTTATTCATACAGGAAAGCTTTACTGAGTTTTATCTTCTTCTTTTTTTTTTCACAGTACTGCTACGTCGTAAATTCAGTCAGTGCCGTACAGTTGCTCAGACTCAAACGCAGTCTCATACTGTTGGTAGTCATGCAGCGGAGGAGGTTAAAGGTCTTGCTCAAGGGCCCACTGGCAGCAGTTGTCAAAGCTGTAGCAGATCCCCCTGCTTTATGAACAGACATGTGAAATAGATGATTAAACCTGACACCATAAATCCTGAACATTCCAGCAGGCGACACAGGTGGTTTTAGCACACATTTTATCACACATTGCCCCAATAGCAGTGAGATAGAAACATTAAATCAAAACAGAAGCTGAAAATTGCGCCAGAGAAGTGTATTATTAATAAAGAGGGTAGGAGCACGGCTGCTGACATTAGGGTGACATTGTGCACATAAACATCTGTTTTGTTTTGTCAAGACAGGCTGCTCCCCCCCTGCTCCCGGGGGTTCCCGCTGCTTAGCATCTTCAAATCCTCGGGGATTTATTCTGCGTGTGTGTGTGTGAGTGTGTGTGCATGTCTGTTGCATTACCATACATGCAAGAGTGAATTTGTATGCGTGGCGTGGGCACTTGTGCTCATGTGCAATAGGCTAATTAACTGTAGCCCCTGCACGACACACACACACACACACACACACATTCAAACGCACGTTTTCTTCTTGAGGGGCGAAAGCAGCCGGCAGAGATTTTAGCAAAGGGTCCAGACACAGGGCCTCTCTTGGGATACACACTGTAGCTCCGAACCCCCTGCTGCTCTCCTCATCTCCTCTGAGTGCAGCGAGAGAGGGGGAGGCAGGAAGTAAACAAAGTGGCCATGGGGACCACACAGTTCGCACTCGGACCACGTTTGAAGGAGAGGTAGAAAAAGGTGGGCTGCAGAGTCAAATCTGACGAAAAGATGGTGCTTTTAATTTGAAATCAGACTCCCTACATGCAGCCATCAATCAGCCATCCTGCCATAGGAGTGAATTTGAGTTCACATGCAGAAAATCTGCATGGCAGTCCTGCAACCCGAATGCATCAATCAAAAAAATAACCAGCCAAGCTGTGATTGCCACACACCAGCATCCTTTGATGTAGCGCATGCAAATACCAATATTCCTCTCCTGCTTTTCTTCTCCTGCAGAGCTTCTAACCTAAATACTTCAACAAACAAGCCACTCTCTTCATTGAGCGATCGAATATATGCAAATGACTAAAATAAAACATGCTTGCGTACATGCTAGACTGATTGCATTTTTTTTCCACTGCAACTTTGCAATGTCTTACTACTATCAGATATGTGGGATAATTATGCAAAAGCAAGCATGCAAAATGTACATACAAGGAACCCTATCTACCATAAAACATCAAAGACAAAGTGCCGTCCTTGTCAGAATAATGCATGCATAAACAGATATTTTATATACATCACAGGAGTATTTTGTTTGCTGGTGACTATATTGTGGAGATGCACTGAACAAAATAAGCAGCAGGCAAGAGGCCACTCTCCCTGGAGACTTAGCCTGCAGATCTCAGTTTTTTTCCTCCCAACCCTCGTTCAATGAATTGTATTAGCCCGCACGGATAGTCGAATCCATTGATGTTGGCAGAGGCTGAAATTAGCTAATTAATTAGTGTGGGGGATGAGCAGAAGACAGAGAGCCTGATGCAAAAGTCATCCACAAAACAAAGTCCCCTCCTGAAGTCGCCTCCGTGCCTGTGGAGATTTTAGTTGGAGGCTCGGCGCTGTACCTTATGTAAATATACCTCTGGTGAATTATTCATGAGCAAGTGTCTTGGGCAGTGTTACTTTGGTATGCAAATGAGATATGTAAATAGACAGTAGCGTGCTGGACCAGTGGTTAGTTTAGGAGATCACGGAGGGATCAATGGTTGAATGGTTGGGAGCGAATGTATTTATTTATGTATGTACACATGTTCATGTCAGATACTGTACATGTGAGTGTGAATTTAGCGATGCGGACTGGGGAGGAATAAATAAAAAGTCGGCATTGTTGATGGGAATGCAAACAGACATAATAAAAATGATGTTTTGACCAAATGCATTATTAAGATTAATTATGCCATTGTGGAATAATTTATATTCAAATGTTGCTAGTTTTTAAAAAGCTTCCTTTCTTTGTTAATAAACAAGTTGTGACCCCCCCCCTTTTTTTTTTTTTAAAGATAAATGAGGCAGAGTTTCGAGTTGGCCTTTTTCACAGCTAAAGCCTTTAACAATGCACCCACACAGATGATTTCACTGATGTTGCCTGATTATACCTCTTCTCGGGATAATGTGTGCATGCACAGACTGGATTTGATTGACATCTCCCTGACTCTGGTGTTTAGGAGGGGGCAGTTTATCCTGTTGTACCTCTCACTGGTCCATACATTTTTGGGACTAATGGCTAAAGGTATAATCAGCCAGATAAAGAGGAACTCCTCAGGGTTGGAGGCACGCTACAATTTGTTGTCAGGTAGTGTCATGATTTTCTAACTACATAAAGACAAGCCAAAATAATTATCACTATTTCTATTAGCTGAAAAAACGCATTCCCTTCGTCAGAGCTGAACAAAGGTGAACTCCGAGTCCCATGAATCTGCCAGAGCTGCTTGGACATCACACCGGAAATAGGAAATGCATATCTGCAGTTGTCCGTCATTTGGGGTTCTATGGAAGTGAATGAGAAATGGAACAAATACTGTATGTATGTTGCAGAAAGGTATCTACAGATTACACTAATGATTAATAAAGGCCGTTCACTGCATAGAACTTTTTTTGTACTTCGCACCCCCCCCCCCCCGGTGATTTCCTTTGGTCTTACAGTAATGAAAAGTGCAGCAGAGTGGCAGAGCTAGTCGGGCATAGTGAGATGGAAATGGCTCGGTGTCTATCAAAGTGTCAAAATGGAATATAGCTGTGCTGCACTTTGGCCCCGAGCCACGGGGTGAGTCAGGGATTCAACGCACACACACACACACACACACACACACACACACACACACACACACGCATGCACACACACACGGAGACACACCTACATGGTAAGGTCAGTATAATCACTGCTGAGTCAACCCCTATGTTCGTGATCTGGCATTGAAATGTGTACGAGAGAGAAACTGCGACCCAGCCAGAAAAACCATAGAAGCAACTTGAGAAGGGGTTAATTCTTGAGCCAGAGGGCTCTGAAGACACACAAGGAGAGTGAGCTCATGTGTGCGCTCTGACCCCTACACACAGCTGCTCTGTACATTATGCACTTATCCACCAGGGAAATAATGAGATCACTAAGATCATTCTCAAAGAAAAAGAAATTTGTTGCATTTTCATGGCTGGTGCCCTGTGCATGTTAACAGCATGAGGCAAGGAGCAAAATCACCTCTCCCTCCGTGCGCTTCACCCACTTTCTTTTCCCTCTCTCGTCTCTCTCGCCCTCTCTCTCCCTCCGGCTTTGCTCTCTGCAAAAATTAGAGCACGTGTGGAACATGTATGAGAACCCCCCCACACACACACACACACGGATTAGGGGACTGGAGGGAGGGATGACGAAATAAAGAAGGGTTGAGGAAAAAGACCAGGTGTGAAGAGCATCTCACCAGCTGGACAGCAGCGTCAGCATTCAGTCATGTAGCCTGGGGCTCTTGCATCATTGTCGGGGGATGTTGAATATGGCCGGATTCAGCTGTGGTAAAACATTCCCATGGAGCAACAGAAGCCACTGTGCGCAGATGTAAAGTGATAATCTGAATCCGTGGAAAAAATTTTTAAAGATGAGACGAGACTCCCGCTGCCAAAGTGTAAACAGCAGCACATTACCTCCCGGGCTAGTTTTGCATGATGACACCCCATGAGTCATATGTCAGAGATGATCCTCCTTGCAATGTCTACCATGAGTGAAAAGTCATAGGTGGTGGCCTCTCCCTGAACTAAGGAACACCCGTTTTTGATGGATCTGACTGTAGGAGCGTCATAAGCGCTGCTTTTGCTGTATAATAAATATTCTCCGACCAGATGTCTTTTACATGTTCTGTTGAAGAAATGAAGAGCAAGTGCGGTTCTTCACATGGTGCTGTGGAACGAGACAAAAATTGCACGTGGTAGCGGTACAAAAAATCTTATTGAACATGAAAAGTTACAAGAACAGCCTTATTGTTCCATAACACAAAATTGCAATAATGTTCGACATAGAAAAACCCATCTGTTGCTTTTGCAAAAGTGATAAAGTCATAATTTCCATCTAAGTATAAGGACTCAATCCAAACATTTATTAGTTCATTAATTTTTGTCCTGTAACAGACTCTAACTTTAATGTACAGCCTGCATACGCCTACAAGGGGTTGCTGAGGTGCAGATCAATACTGATTTAAAGATGATTTATCTAAAATTTTGTAGATTTTCTGGCTTTAAAAATAAATGAAAAAATTTCATTGCCTTATTTTCTATCAAATATTGAAAATGATATTGAATACCGAAGTATTGAATCAGTACCTCTCTCTAACACCTGAAACAGAAACTGAATATTGCAACCTTAATGTCGGTAGGAGTTACTGCAGGACCGTTGTACAAGGTTCAGATAGGTGTCGTTAATAAGCTGGCAACTCGGTGTAATTGAGTGGATTACCCGGACGGCAAATCATTCATGAGTGTTCAGTACAGAGGCAGAACAAAACAGGCTTCAAGTCAGAAGTTAAAAAGTTAATGATGCCCTCCTAATATATTAATAGCTATGCAACAACAAAGTCTAGGAAGAGAAGACAACAGGCCAATAAATATGAATGTTAACAATGGAGAGTTTAAATATATTTCAAAAATTATATTAATAATAAGCAGTTTAAGCAATTTTTTGTGAGGAATGAAATGTATTCAGCTTAATTTTTAGCTGTTAAGGACGTGCATAATACAATTTAGTGAGTAACATTAAGTGGAAAAAAACACTTTGTTTACAAGAAAACTCCATAGGCTCCTTAAATGTTTGATTCTTAAAATGGCATTTCATACACTGAAGATTAATCAGGGAATAAATTACTCTCAACTGGATTTGAATTGCATTGCACTGCACGTATTACAAACAAAGACAGCAGTGCCTGTGACTGGTTTGAATGAGAAAAGGTTCACATCTGTACAACAGCCAACGGAAATAAAAAACAAAAACAAAAAAACAACAACAACTGTATTACAAGATGAAGTGTTGTATTCCAGAACCCGATAAGATAAAATAAACAAAATAAAGCTTTTGAGGGAGTTCTTCATAGAGAGGCTTCTGTCTGCAGAAGTGTTACTGAAATAAAAAAGAAACAATGACAGGACGATGGCACCTGTGCGATTATTTATTTATATCATTTCAATATGACGGTAGAGATTGTTTAGGTGTGACCCGTGAGATTGGACCCGCGACTTAATTCACCAACCTCGGATTAAGATTTCAGATTCTCCTTTACAAAAAAAAGAACGTTTCAGAAGGACCAGCATTCAGAAGAGGTTTCCGTCACTTACTTTTTCCTTCTGAATATATTCCTTTCATCAGCATACCTGGCACTTATTATGAGTCTATTCAAGTTTTTGGGGTTTTTTTGTATATTAAGAGCTTTAAACTTAAAGCATTATACCACATATCAGGGTGGAATGAATTTGTTCTTCTGACTCTCAGTTTGCGAAGACATCCACCAATTTTATATTTTCACAGGATATTTCTCTTTAGGTGTAAAATTGCGGGGTTATGTCTTTCTAATAACCTCTCTTCTCCTCAACTTCACGAAATAAGTAAATTCTTTAAGTGGGAGTTTGGCTGCCATAAATAAATGTGTTTGTCAAAGCTTATTTTTTAGAACATGTAAGGCGTCAGGGAGGCGTGAGGTGTCAGATAGTCAATCAACTAGTCACCTTTTTCTCAATCCCTTTCCCCCACAGTCTGCTGACATCTATTTGTCATTTCCCTGCCTCCTCCAGCTCTGTCTCCCCTTTTTATTCTCACCGGATCACTTTCTCTTATATAAGTATTTCACATTAATCACGGCCCGGCTCTGACTACTAAGACTTGTATGGATTTTTGTCAAATTGCTTCTGCCACATAAATCTAGTGCATATAAATTTGCGTGCATTCAACTCACAACTGTGTGTGATTAATGGGTTAGTACATTTGCCTTTTCCACTGCGTTTTCTTTTTGTTTGTTTTGGGGTTTTTTGCATCACAAAAAAAAAAAACAGAAAAAAAAGACGCATCCATACCTCATCTTCGGTGCGAGATCACGTGCATGGCTGGGTCGTGGCTTCGGGTCACTGTGGGCCGTCTGTCATGTGACAGCCGGGGTCACGGCGAGTCTTGTGGGTAATAACGAGTGACCTGTGTGCACTGGAGAGGTATCACTCATACCTCCTCACTCTGCCAGTCCAGGTCCTGCCCTCTCCTTGTCCTACTTTGCAGGTGAAAGCTGTTCATCATTTACGAAACTGGAGGGTCGAGTAGAAAAACAATGAACGATGGAACTTGAAAACTGCTGAGATGTGCTCGTGGTGAAACTCTTTTATTCCAGAGTGCATTTATGTCACAACCATAAAAAAAAAAAAGAAATATCGATTTGGATAGTTAAATGCGCTAAAACTGTTGTTTAGGCAAAAAAGTAAAACAAGATGTAATGTATTCTACATTACAACAATGTCTAGCAACTGTAACAAATTCACTCAAATGAATGGATTTCCATCAAAAAGCATTGACTTCAGCAGTTTACGTGTGATCATGGAGTGGAGCAGTGACTTCACTTTTTATGTGTTCGTCCATCTCTGCTTTGAGGACAATAAAAATGACTGTAATGACATCATTCTCAGGGGTGCGATCGCCGGTGGAATAAATGCTGATAGAATTGATCACGATTAAATCAAAGTTATTGCAGGAGTTTCCTTATGAACTTGTTTATTTGTTCCATCCACAATACATAAAAAGTTAGCCCTACGTCCCTCAGAGCATTTGTGAAATAAATATGAAATAGAAATCAATTTAACAAAGCCCTAACTGCTGTTCCTCAGATGCCATTTCCCATGGTTGCACTAGAGAAATAAAATTTAAAGACAATAAAAAACTCATAAATTGTGGATGTCAAATCGCTTCCTCTAAGGTTTATGGTCGAATTCCCCTCACTGATGTGATTTTGAGTCGTTATTTTGCACCAGTGAGCATAAATGGGAATGGAATTTATATTAAAACTCTATACTTCATTTTTGATGTCGGAGAAGTGATCGATGAGTTCATTAATTAGCTTTACATATTTGAGCATGAGGAATGGTACCTTTGAATTCCTCACTAACTCTTCCTTGTCCACATAGTGAATAGTGCACTAAGGCTTTTCTCCTTATCCGGCTGTGCCTGCGGTTTTATCTTCCCGTCTGCCCCTCACTATCTTCCCTCATAGCCTGGTTGAACCTTGGATTCAGGTGAATGTCTGATTATTATCAAGGCTTCACCTACGCCTCCGTTAAGACTCCTGCTTTCACAGAGGAACCTGTGTGGGAGGTCAGAGCATCTCTGGCTCTTTTTTGTTTTAAAGCCTGTTTGCAACTTTGCATGGAGACCGATGATAACAGGGCAATGTCAAATATGGTTGCTGATGATGGCTGCCAGAGGATGTTTGTTGCTGCCAATCGGAAAGTATCAGGTGCTTGTGAACCTGTTGGGCATCGCTTTGTTGAGAGATGGTCAGAAAAACACTAACGCCCCCACTGTTGCAGCCATGATGGTAACCTGACCTGATAAGACCTGTTTCAAACTTGGTACTGAGAGAGGAATATTTTCAGGAAAAAAAGGGTTATATGTACCGTTTAAGAACTAATAGTTTATACAAAACTCTATTATTTCCGGTTGCTGCTAACTCCTGCTGTTGAACGCATTTTACTAGCTGCCTTGGACAGCTGCAATCTTATTTATGCTATTCATGGTAATCAGACACTGTTTTATTCATAAAAAAATATCTTGACAACAATTAATTGGTATGCATTGCCTAAACATTAATTACATTCAAATTCATTCTAATTTGTCTTAATTTCCCCCGCTCTCAACAGAAAAATTAATACTACCCGCTGATTATTTCATGCCAGGCAATTCAAAATGCTTCAGAGAGGACAAGAAAATAAGCAAGACCATTTGCATATCAACATGATTCAAACCTAGTATTTCTTAGAAGTGGGATCTTTTGAAGAAAAATATGCAAGGGAATAAAAAAAAAACCAAACAAACACATAATTGTCACACTTCTGAATTTCCAAATAAAAATTGTACATAAACAAAATTTTTCAGCCTTGCAGATAAACAGTGTTTTTCCTTTAATAATTTGGGGAGAGATATGACACAACACCGCTGTGTGTTGTGTTCTTACTGCTCTCCTCTAATATTCCTGTGACAGTTGAGAGGAAAACTTTCTCCAAATTATTGACCTTTGGAGGTTTCATTTTACACTGCATGCTAGTATTCTATTAAGACGCCATTAGCAGTGTGAGGGTGTAGGCGAGGCGGAGGCGCGCTGTTAATCAGTGCATAGGGAATGGAGTAGAATGGATCTCCAATCATCTCGGCCCTAATCGCCTCGTAGATCAACCTAGACATACAGGCAGGGTGAGGCACGCACATTCAAATCCATGTGAATATGTGCACACATGTCCACAAGTGCATGCACACAATAAGTATGTATACATACATGTGCAGCTGACGTGGTTATTAGAACAGTGCAGACTGTCAGTTTTTGAATGTGTCTTGGAGGTTTTTATTCCACACAAATGTTAACTGGCCTGTTGTAATAAATAATATGTAAAAACTAACTGTATGTTCACCTGCTGAGTTTATATCATTCTTCTCCTCTATGACCCCTTTTGCCCATTGTAAAAACTTCAGTCTGTCCTCCAAACTTTTTTATAATCTCTCATGTTATTAGATTGGCTTTTCACTTAAAGCGGCACAATTTTTTCTCTATGCTCAAATAACCATGTTCAATTTGAAAGTATTGCTCATAGTGATGAACCCATAGAAAGTTATTACCAAATCCTCTATAGAGCTTTTAAGTTTTTATTACCCCATTGTTTTGATTTTTCTGGCCTAAAAATTCTTGATTTTGTGTTTTTTGCTTGTTTTCTCTGCCTCTAAGGAGACAAAAATAAATTACGGCAGCTTTAAATGATACTTTTATTCCAATCGTGTTGTGTAATTAGTATACCTAATGCTGGGTTTTTCATTTTTAAATAAAAATGAATTATTACACAATTTGTTTAACACACTGAGATGAATGCTGCCTTTAAATTGGCTGGCATACAGTGTTTACATATGTACAACAATTTAATATGTACTCTTTGATTACTGCAACCACCTATCTAATGTTAGAGTTGAGAGCAATGAGTGGAAATCACCAGCAGCGACCTTTGAAAAACACAAAAAACAAAAAAACAAATAATTAGAGTTGTTTACCTTAATGTTTTAAGAGCATATGTTGTTGTTGCTCTTTAAACAATGAAAGGCTCTTAAATTTCTTGTTTTTATTCAAAAAACAAACATACACATTAAAAACTACTGAACCAAATACACTTGAAGGACAGTTTGTTTTAACATGTTATATTTTAATTTCTGCAGAGACAAAAATGACAAGCAATTTATTTACACAAACCTGTACAAAAGCAAATTAAATTATGTAAAATATCTCATAAATAGAAGTGGACTTGCGTTCAATACACTTTGCCATGTTCAGCTAAGCTGCGTGCATAGTGACTCATATTAAACGATGATAAATTTGTTCCTCAATTTCTATATCAACATCCAAGTCGCAGGACAAATAGTAATGGTTAATATTACAAATCTCATTACACACTGTGAATGCTATACGAATAGAGGTGAGCACGGACCCAACACACACCTCAGGCAGCAACAGGGTGCAGGCATTTTGATGGCGGGTGTTGCATACTTCTTTTCCGTCAAATGTTAAGAAGCAAATGACAACACACTACCATCTGCTATTGTCCAGATTTCTGTGGCAATTACTTCAGTGAATATCAGAAAAAAAAAAAAGGACCGAGTCCATCAGTGCTCACAAATGAACTAGTGTGCCTTGTGTTCGGTGTAGGCGCCAATATATGGCGTATTTCCTTTCATTACCTCTTTTTGTCTGCGTTTCACTCCACAGAGTCTTTGTTTCCACTTCATCTGATCTAGAAATTCAAAGCGGCACCTTGCAGTATCACAGCAAACAATGTTCCCCGCTTATTTGTAGGACAGGGTTTCATCCTCTACTGATATGCATATACTGTAAATCTGTGTGTGAGCGCTGTTGTGTTGCTTGACACAGCCTGAGGTGTGTGTTCTGTCAGCTACTCTCCCTTGCAGCCCCCCCCCACCCCCACCCCCACTTCCACTCTTGCTAGTAAACCGTCACATTAGCATTTTTACCTCTAGGCTCCTTCAACTCTGAGCAGTCAAATGTCTCCAAGCATTTTTTTTTCGTGTTTTTTTTTTCTTGCCCCCTCCATCTTTCTATGCTTCTATATTCAGTCCTAGAGCTTGTTTCATGCACAAAGATGGTTACTTGACCTCTGATGTCATACATGTACATGAGTGGAACACGACAAAAAAAAATCCATTATACCATTATTATTACTACCAACAAGCAACTTTTGAATGTACTTGTACCTCATTCGGTAATGCACTATGCTAGGAATGGATATTTCAACAAGATAATTGAACCCAGTGAACAATAGCCATTTGAAGATCAGACCTATAGGCTCACTGACATTTGACTGGTCGTCCACCGAAAAGCCTTTGACATCAGGGGAATTTCATCTAAGATATGCAAATGTATTTCAGTCCATTCTTAAATGCCGCCCCATCTTACTTTTGTCAGCATATCATTGTTTATGCACCAATCCAAACCAACATTTAATCATACCAATTGGTATAAAAAGGCACAATTGCATAATTGCATTCACTCTAGTATTTTTTTTTTATCTTTTTTTTTTTTTTTTTATCTTTTTTCAGAAGCACTCTAAATATACAAAGTGGCACCAGATAAAGAAAAAAGTAAAACACATAGTACATTGTTATGATCATTTCCATGGTATTGACTGTTATTGTGTAATAAATCGATGTAAAGCAATTGTTAAAAACAAAAATATAAGATGAGGATACAAATTTAGAAATTCCATGGTACAAAGCTGATATAACTGAAACGTATGAAAGATTTGGGTTTGTGCGATGATATGAGAGACAACAATGAAATTAAGTATAAAATCAAGAGTAAACAAAAAAAATCAGTGGTATGTAGAGTCTTAACTGATGTACTAAGTTGGCTAATACATGGCTAATGTTTCTTTAGGTATAACGAAAGCAAGCAACAAGGTGGATTTCCATGTTTACAGGGATAACATTTTTTTGTACATTTCGTTTTACAGTTTTTTTCTTCTTCCTTCTCAGTAAGTGAAGTAAGTTCCCATTAAACGTGCAGTAAAAAGTAAATATTTTTGTATACAGTTGATAAGTATAGGAGCACTTTCTTTCGAACAACGAGTAGTACTTACAGACTATAGATTGCCGGAATGCTGAAAAAGCAGCTCCGGTGAAACCAAAGGGGTTTTGCTAACATACAAAAAAGTTCCATTGCATCTGATATTCTTTTGCTTTATTACAGTCATGAGATTTTACGCCTCTGTAGCTGCGAAAAAGAAAAAAAAAAGAAAAATCACTGTAGACAAGGAGGCACAACATCTCAACATCGTATTGTATGTGTGTAAGTGGTCATTAAGCATCGGCTCTGAGGATGTAATGGATGCTTCGTTGAGACATCACATTCAAATCGTTCAAGCTCAATCCTTCATTAAAAAAAAAAAAAAGAAAGAAAGAAATCTTCATGTAATGTGTACTTAAAGCAAAGTTCACCCAGAAAGCTATTTTTGTGTGTAATGGGGGAAATGCTTCATCCTGCTCGCGAAGCTTTGGTTTCACTTTGACACCATATTTCTCAGCCTGTAATCCAAAAAAAAAAAACCTCCCGGTATCTGCTCGTTTAGGCGCTGCTTTTTGATTGTTCTCCGTTGAGCTGATTCTTACATTCGTGC
Source organism: Istiophorus platypterus (assembly GCA_016859345.1). Classification (NCBI taxonomy): domain Eukaryota; kingdom Metazoa; phylum Chordata; class Actinopteri; order Istiophoriformes; family Istiophoridae; genus Istiophorus; species Istiophorus platypterus. The sequence goes on along the minus strand of CM029132.1, from coordinate 6,929,894 downwards.
TCAAAGATGCCATCACCATGTACTATGGAAAGCAACATCTACTAGTGCTAAAAAGGACTCTAGGACAGCCGTGTGTGGATTAATGTCACCTTGAGGGCTCGAGAGGGAGTGGAAAAGAAGTCGATGCTGGTCGGTCACATGTACATTATGATATTTATTGCTCAGTCTATCACACAACAAAAAAAAGGAATAACAGTAAAAAGCTGTCCTTGCAGTTGTTTAAGGACCAGCTTGGCCATATTTACGCCCTCCTAAGCCTAATATTGGTGTACATCTACAGTATACACTAAATATGGCCTATACACACATACTATATACTGCATATCTGGCCCATACATACATACAATTTCAAATGCACCTCCATAATTTATAATAATGATCTCGGCATGCCACATACTGTGCTTACCCGGGATTTTCAGTCAATACAGCAGTGCCACTGGCCTCAGTTAAACAAATCTGCTTTTCTGCATCTGTATAAGTGTGTGTATGCATGTGTGTTCGAGAAAAACTCGGGGTAAGTATTTTTATAAACAGTAGCATCCCGCTGAGGTGATCCGAATACGCACAACCGTGTTCACACATGCTTCTCCAGCCAATGCGATGGACAGGTCATGGTTCTGATATCTTGCATCTCTTAAAGAGGGTTTCGGTCTCAATGTCGCCAATCAAAGACAAAGAACGAGAGACTGAGGAAAGGTAGCAAGACGAAAGGGGAATGAGAGCAGTTAGCGCCGTTTTCCGTGGTCCGATGTTTATGTACAATGAGTGACTTTCCACCTGTGAAGAGCGCACACACTGGTAAGTTAGATTCTGTCATCGCATGTTCATCATGGTTTGCCAGTGGGGTTGTGGACTGAGCCCAGGGGTTGTTGCAGCAAATTCCACCGGCTCCAATTTCCATCCCTTTCAAAAGAGGACCGGATTAAATGTTGTTTTCTGGACCGAGTACTTAAAGCTTAGTCTTTCCTGTCCATTGAAGATTTGAATACAGTCAAGTTTTGCGCTGCCGTAGAGCAACTTGTATCACAAAAGAGTCAAGATGAAAGAATCCATGGACAGCTCAGCATGATAGAGGCCGGGCTGCTCGGCACTGCTGCTGCTGCTGCTGCTGCTGCTGCTGCTGCTGCTGCTGCTGCTGCTGCTGCTGCTGCTGCTGCTGCTGCTGCTGCTGCTGCTGCTGCTGCTGCTGCTGCTGCTGCTGCTGCTGCTGCTGCTGCTGCTGCTGCTGCTGCTGCTGCTGCTGCTGCTGCTGCTGCTGCTGCTGCTGCTGCTGCTGCTGCTGCTGCTGCTGCTGCTGCTGCTGCTGCTGCTGCTGCTGCTGCTGCTGCTGCTGCTGCTGCTGCTGCTGCTGCTGCTGCTGCTGCTGCTGCTGCTGCTGCTGCTGCTGCTGCTGCTGCTGCTGCTGCTGCTGCTGCTGCTGCTGCTGCTGCTGCTGCTGCTGCTGCTGCTGCTGCTGCTGCTGCTGCTGCTGCTGCTGCTGCTGCTGCTGCTGCTGCTGCTGCTGCTGCTGCTGCTGCTGCTGCTGCTGCTGCTGCTGCTGCTGCTGCTGCTGCTGCTGCTGCTGCTGCTGCTGCTGCTGCTGCTGCTGCTGCTGCTGCTGCTGCTGCTGCTGCTGCTGCTGCTGCTGCTGCTGCTGCTGCTGCTGCTGCTGCTGCTGCTGCTGCTGCTGCTGCTGCTGCTGCTGCTGCTGCTGCTGCTGCTGCTGCTGCTGCTGCTGCTGCTGCTGCTGCTGCTGCTGCTGCTGCTGCTGCTGCTGCTGCTGCTGCTGCTGCTGCTGCTGCTGCTGCTGCTGCTGCTGCTGCTGCTGCTGCTGCTGCTGCTGCTGCTGCTGCTGCTGCTGCTGCTGCTGCTGCTGCTGCTGCTGCTGCTGCTGCTGCTGCTGCTGCTGCTGCTGCTGCTGCTGCTGCTGCTGCTGCTGCTGCTGCTGCTGCTGCTGCTGCTGCTGCTGCTGCTGCTGCTGCTGCTGCTGCTGCTGCTGCTGCTGCTGCTGCTGCTGCTGCTGCTGCTGCTGCTGCTGCTGCTGCTGCTGCTGCTGCTGCTGCTGCTGCTGCTGCTGCTGCTGCTGCTGCTGCTGCTGCTGCTGCTGCTGCTGCTGCTGCTGCTGCTGCTGCTGCTGCTGCTGCTGCTGCTGCTGCTGCTGCTGCTGCTGCTGCTGCTGCTGCTGCTGCTGCTGCTGCTGCTGCTGCTGCTGCTGCTGCTGCTGCTGCTGCTGCTGCTGCTGCTGCTGCTGCTGCTGCTGCTGCTGCTGCTGCTGCTGCTGCTGCTGCTGCTGCTGCTGCTGCTGCTGCTGCTGCTGCTGCTGCTGCTGCTGCTGCTGCTGCTGCTGCTGCTGCTGCTGCTGCTGCTGCTGCTGCTGCTGCTGCTGCTGCTGCTGCTGCTGCTGCTGCTGCTGCTGCTGCTGCTGCTGCTGCTGCTGCTGCTGCTGCTGCTGCTGCTGCTGCTGCTGCTGCTGCTGCTGCTGCTGCTGCTGCTGCTGCTGCTGCTGCTGCTGCTGCTGCTGCTGCTGCTGCTGCTGCTGCTGCTGCTGCTGCTGCTGCTGCTGCTGCTGCTGCTGCTGCTGCTGCTGCTGCTGCTGCTGCTGCTGCTGCTGCTGCTGCTGCTGCTGCTGCTGCTGCTGCTGCTGCTGCTGCTGCTGCTGCTGCTGCTGCTGCTGCTGCTGCTGCTGCTGCTGCTGCTGCTGCTGCTGCTGCTGCTGCTGCTGCTGCTGCTGCTGCTGCTGCTGCTGCTGCTGCTGCTGCTGCTGCTGCTGCTGCTGCTGCTGCTGCTGCTGCTGCTGCTGCTGCTGCTGCTGCTGCTGCTGCTGCTGCTGCTGCTGCTGCTGCTGCTGCTGCTGCTGCTGCTGCTGCTGCTGCTGCTGCTGCTGCTGCTGCTGCTGCTGCTGCTGCTGCTGCTGCTGCTGCTGCTGCTGCTGCTGCTGCTGCTGCTGCTGCTGCTGCTGCTGCTGCTGCTGCTGCTGCTGCTGCTGCTGCTGCTGCTGCTGCTGCTGCTGCTGCTGCTGCTGCTGCTGCTGCTGCTGCTGCTGCTGCTGCTGCTGCTGCTGCTGCTGCTGCTGCTGCTGCTGCTGCTGCTGCTGCTGCTGCTGCTGCTGCTGCTGCTGCTGCTGCTGCTGCTGCTGCTGCTGCTGCTGCTGCTGCTGCTGCTGCTGCTGCTGCTGCTGCTGCTGCTGCTGCTGCTGCTGCTGCTGCTGCTGCTGCTGCTGCTGCTGCTGCTGCTGCTGCTGCTGCTGCTGCTGCTGCTGCTGCTGCTGCTGCTGCTGCTGCTGCTGCTGCTGCTGCTGCTGCTGCTGCTGCTGCTGCTGCTGCTGCTGCTGCTGCTGCTGCTGCTGCTGCTGCTGCTGCTGCTGCTGCTGCTGCCGGGCTGCTCGGCACTGCTGCTGCTGCTGCTGCCGTTGCCGCTCATGAAAGTGGAAAGCTTTGGTTGTTGGGGGGTGGTGGTTGACTTGGATGGCCGTCGCTCGGGCGACGTGCGCACAGGCATCCAGCAGGAGTCCGAGTGGCCGTACTCATCGCATTCCCGGGTGCACTTGCCAGTCATGGCTACGTCAGGCAAAGGCCGGGAGTCTAGAGGAGGAATAAAAGAGAAAAACAAAAGTAAATGACACTGTTTGTTTCACTAAAGTGGGATATTTAATGATAAACTAACATTTTTCACTAAACTATCCTAACACTAAGTGTTGGTTGTGGTTTGTGCTACATGATTTGGATATTATGAATTCCTTCATTAGATGCGTGAATTTGCATTTTCTCCCTAATGAGGTCATCATCGCATCTGAATGTTAATGGAGAAAGTAAAAAAAACAAAACAATACAAACTGGTCACAATGGTTACCAGGCACCTTTTGTCACAGCTAATGTAAGTTCCGAATTTTATCACCAGTGAATAGAATTAAGCTCTAACGGATAAAATTAGTTTGTTTTTTGTTTTTTATTTTTCATGCAGAACCCATATACCACATGACAGCGACAGTAACAGAAAACAACAACGAAAAGGAGACTCCACTGGCTACGACAACAGCCTCAAACTAAAAAACAGTGGCGTGAATCAGAGTTGAAATAAAGTCATGCTTCAAAACGTGTTTGTGCTGAGAGGGGAAGGGGAGGCAGGGGGCAGCGATGGGGCGGTGGGGGGGGGGGGGGGGGGGTAGTTTGCAGTCTTTTCAATTTGCCCTGATCTGAATTTTACGTCGCACAGTTGGGCCTGCCCATTTTTGTGTGTGTGTGTGTATGTGTGTGTTTGTTTGTCTGTAATGTGTGTGTGGGTGAGTATGTTTGTGAGATGGGAGCACCAACAACACCCTGTTTTCTTATCTGGTGACTGACAGACGGCAATCACATTCTGATCTAAGTAGCTTAATAGCTTTGCATGGCTCAAGCGCCCTGATATCCTCTTTAATCCACTAATAGGGGTCTTAACCAATTACCTCGCCGGGCGCTGGCCTTAGATTAACTACGTCTACTGTATTATTGTGAAAAGCAAATAATGTGCTTATGATGCAACACCAGGACAACAGGTTTGACAGATACCCCACTGCCAATGACTACTGTCAGACGGTGCAATATGTGAGGGATAATTATCCCAAATACAGCAAACCAAAGCTGAGGAATTGGCTCAACATAAGACAAAAACTGTGAAGAGGGAGGAAGGAAGGAAAGGAGGAGTCTACTCCACAGCCTTGACCGGATGCTTAGATATTACACAGTGCCAGAGTTAATAAGAGTGCCAATGTTATAGAGATGCTATGTTAGGTGTCATTTGTTGATGGTCTGATGCAAAGTATGGAAAACCAAAATCAAGCAGAAGCGAGGGTGAGTGCAAACCAAGCCAAGCATGCCTTTTGCCCATACTAAAAAAAAGAAAAACAAGAGTTTGGACCATGGCTTACTTTTAATGTTCTTTTTCTCCTGTAAAAGAAAAAATAGAACAGAAATCAAATCACTTTTTATGTTTTGCACTTCCGTTTCTTTTCTTTTCCTTTTTTTTCTTTTTTTTCAATACTGTATGAGAGACCTTGAGCAGCATTGAAACTGTAGCTAAAAGTCACGTTGACAACAGCACAAAAAAAGTGTTATGCAGCGCAGACACATGACTGAGGACACAATGCAGCTGAGACAAGGACAGCAAAGGAAGAGGAGATAGGAAAAAACAAATGAGAGTCGTCTAAAGTCCCTCTGATTTGTGTTGTCACTCAACTAACGTTTCACTCGTTTCGCTGCGGATGCCTCTCCGCAAAACATTTGATATTACTCGAAGAGTGCCATTCCCATGCTGCTACACACCTCACTTCTGCTAAAGACCTCATGGAATCCATTTTTTTTTTTTTGTGTGTCACCAATTACCTTCGTAAAGCATCAACTAATGACTGCCAGCCAATGTATGGCCAGTGCCTCGGGGAGTAGCTGCCACTTGATAGGAAAATCAAATAACTTTTTCGTGTTTCGTGAGCCAAAAACAACTGAATGGGTCTGTGTAATGAAATGTAAACGGCTAAATAAATGAGAAGAAAGGCACCAAAAAAAACAAAAAAACAGAATTTGAGAGATGCGGTGGGAATCACAAACGGTTAACATGCCAGCGGATGATGGGAAATGGAAACCCTGGCTTTGGATCATGGGCCTGGCAAGAAGGAGACGTCTTTGTCTCCCTTTCCCTCCATTTCTCTGTCACAGCTTCACAAACACAGCCATCAAAGAGACAAGCGGATACCAGGTACCGATTGTCTTGCTCATTTACACCTGCGATTGAGCCATCAGGCTTCCTCACAATGCGCAGCGGCTCTCTCTCGAGGCCTCGGCGCCCTGCTCCCGAACGCTCATCCAATCGCGTCCGCGGCCCGGTCCCATTCAGACGAACTAGTAAAAAAAATCAGCGGGGAGGACCTCTTTGCTTCCCCCCCCCCTCAGCTCTCAGGGGTAAGCAGTCAACCTTCGGCATCACATCTCCGCTGCCCCGCACGGCGACGTGCTGGGGTAGTTAGCCGGCGCTTTGTGTGTTGTGCGCGCTGAAAGGAGGCTGATTATTTCCTAGCCACGGACCACTGACTCTGCAGGCTTGCTCAAAATGAAGACGTTTCCCACTGAGCTAATAAATTGGATTGCAAAATCAAAGCAAAAAATGCTGCTTTTTTTTTTTTTTTTCTCTTTCTCTTCTCAAAAGTGTCACCTCCTCCTGAGGTTGGGCCATCAATATGAGTACTTTAAAACCACTTAAACCCATCTGTCCTTCAGCTCTGGACAAATAAGTACGCTTCAGCCTGGACTGGTTTTTTAACCTACAGGCTCAGGAACAGCTGTGCGTGATGCTGAATTCATTTTAATGTCCGATCAGAAACAACAGATTATTTTAGTTTATTATTATTTATTATTATTATTATTTATTTATTATTATTATTTTTCAATTATTTTAGATTATTTTAGTAAGAGTGAGAGGAAGCATTACTTCCGATTACCTTATAAATCCTAACTGCCTTATTTGATTAAAGCTTTACTTAATTCAAATCGAAGACTGTTATCCAGCAGACATGTTACAATAAAGCTGAAAAAACAACAACCCCCAATTTCAATTGTTTCAAGAATTTCAATGATGAAGACACGCACTGTTGCTTCCTTACATATCCATAGGCCTTTCAAGACCCAATTCAGAAATCAGGTCGTAGAAAATATTTTTAAAGAAAAGCCCTCACAGCGCACACAGCGCAGTATTAGGCTTTTCTTACATATACACAACCGCCCCAGAAGCCCACACTGTCGAGCACAACATAGCACAATACAAGTGGGTCACTCTGCCGGGTTAAAAAGCCTCCCTGCAACACTCAGAGCTGAACAAGGAGGCCTCTCCTTCCCAGGTTACGTCCCCGGGGGGCCCGGGCTTTGTTATCTGGGGACGCAGAGCCAGAAAGCAGTGGCACGGTCTGGGTGCCACAGGCGGTGGTCGGCCATCTCCGTCGCTGGCAGAGAAGACCCATCAGCCAAGCGGGGTCTGGTCCGCTCACAATGGCCGCAACGCAGGCCAGTGGCTCTCTTTTTGCATTTACTCAAAAGAGGCATCCCGAGGAGCCGGGGAGGGACGGTCACGGCGGATCAGAGAGTGATTGGCAGATGAGTTTTTGGGAGGGGGGGGCGGCAGCAGCTTTTGTCGAGACGTGATTCCACATGGACAAAAGTCGTGCGCCGCTGAACCGGCGAATACCGACCGGGAACGCCGCTGTGCAGAAGCCGCTCGCGGATAGCCGCGCCTCCCGCTGTGTGTACGTTGGGCGGTTTTATTCAACGGAGTCTGTACAGCAAAGACTTTCTTCGTTCGCGCAAGAAAGCAGGCTGAAAGTGGGACAGTTGCTGCACTGCTTGAGCTGTGGATTTTCTTGGCTGGCTTTAGCCAGCCGCCCTATCAGCTGACTAGCTTACACTGCGGGATATTTTCAAAGAAACCTCCACTGCTGGGGTACAGTAGCGATTCGACTCGGCGTCTTTAGCCCTCGCTAAGATGTCGCAGTGGCGGGGGGGGGGGATGGAGGGTTTGACTGTCGACACTCCAGGGTAAATGCACACTAATGTCTGTTGCATTAGCATTTCTGGGCAATTACTGTGCAGCACGTTTGTCCGTGTCATAATACCGTGCACAGTGTTTTCACCGTGGCGTCTCAGCATGTCCACTTGCCGGTCTGCTATAGCTTTTGATCCGTATCGTCCTCCGCGCCACCGCTCCTCCCTCTCTCTATACTTCGCCGTGAACCGCTGCTACATAGACCGAAGCTCCGTGACCTTTTGCCCTCTCTTTTCCGGCCGACAGATTCAACCCAAACAGCTGAGGTGCAGGGAGAGAGGGATGGCGGGGGGGGGGGGGGGGCGGCAGAGAGAGCGATGGAGGAGGGAAAAAAAAGGAAAGAGAGGGACGAAACAAAACAGAGGTGATGTGCCTGCCTGCATTTTTTTGTGTATGTGTGTTTTTGTGTGTGTGTGTGTGCGTCTGCAATGCCTTTGACCGACATTGCAGTTGGCTGGACGGCAGACAGGGGTCGGACCAGGAAGGGAGGTGCAGGGGCACGAAGGAGAGGATGGAGACAGGGAGGATGAAGGGAGGGAGGGAGGGACGGATAGAAGGAAAATAAAGGGGAGAGGGACAGTGAAGAGAGGGGGGGGTGTGAGTAGTGAATATAGCAGGGTCAGGGCCTGGGAGAAGGGAAACAGCAGACTGAGTGGTGAAGACAGCATGGCTGCCTCTGGGCTGTCACAGGCCAAACACACTGCCAAAGAGAGCAGTGTAGAGGAGCGTCGGGAGGACAGGACGAGAGGAGAGGGGACGGAGGACATCCACACAGACAGGAGGAGGAGAAAGGAGAGGGGGGAAAAGGACAGAAGAGGAGTACGGGAGGAGAAAGAGGGCTGATTTAAGGAACTTTGACAACAAAAGATGTACTGTACCGCAAATAACTCCCGTTAACATGTGCTCCCCGGTCGGGCCACGTTCTCTCACACATGCACACATTAACCTATCAATCCGAAGACCTTGATTTAGCCTGTTGTTCGCTTTCGAATTACCCCTCCGACAACGAAGTCCTGTGTCCAGAAGGACGCAGGACGCCACTCACCTCCCCATTAACTCAATCCAATAGACTCTCGTTTTTCATTCCCCACATTAAGGAAGCTAAAAAAAAAAACAACTTTAACCTCTAAATGTCATTTACACTAATCCGCATGGTTTCCAATTTGAAGCCAGGGTGGAACATATTATTCTTGATAAAGAGACAAGGGAAAAAGTAAAGTTTTCGAGGCGAAAGAGAGAAAGAAAAGTACGCACGAGAGGGCGCCTGTGTGAGAGTCGCGAGTGGCGCTTTGAAATGAGTTTGTGATTGCAGTGCGCCCCTCATCAAAGACCTCCCCGTATAGACAGATCTATTTCGCACGGCGGAGCAATCAGCGTGAAGATGACAGTGTACATTGCCGGGTGTCATGAAGATTACTCCGTCTGGCTGGGGCAGAGGAAATGAAATATTTATCCTGAAAAACCAGCTGTTGGAAATATTCAGGCCTTCATGAGAAAATGGGGGGGGGGGAGAGAGCGGCGAAAGAAAAGGAGACAAAATGGGAAGTGATGAGAGGAGACGGCGACGAAAACGGGGGGGGGGGGTGAGATGGGGATGAAACTCGAACCAAAACACAACGCCAAAGAGAGACGGCGTTCTCTCTGCGGTCGTCCTTCCCGTTTTTTCCCCCCTCTACTCGTTCTCGCTTCGAATAAGGTGCCGTTTAATTTGGCGAATCTCGCCGACAAAGTGCGGCGTGAGACCGGGTCTCCCCGCGTTTGGCCGTCTCGCTTTTCAGGGCCCCCGCAGCCATCGCCTCGCGGCTGAGGGGTCCTCGCGGTGGGGACGGACAGGCAGACGGACGCCGAGCGCAGACACGCACAACTGAAGGTGGCGCCGGGGAACGAAACGGATGAAATGGGGGGGCGAAGGAGGAAAAAGAAGAGAGAGTGAGAACGGCCTTAGGAGAGAAAATAAGGTGAGGGAGGAACCGTCCCTGAGAGAAAAGAGCGGCAAAGAAAAAGAATAGGTGCTAAATTATTAAGGCTGTGACGGCGAGTTCGGGCGGAACAATATCCACAGGAAAAAGCGATATTTGTCTTTCTCTTGCTGAGATGTTTGCCAGACAATTAAGGGGGGACGGAGGAGAGAAGGATACGCAGTGGTGCAGGGGAAAATGAGAACAAAGGGGGCGTCCTGGGAAGCAATGACCTTTGAAAGCGCGAGTCATGGCGTGCACCGCTAGCAACGGCATTAATTGATGGCATTAACGTCAGCGGTGGAGATTTTTTTTTTTTCTTCCCTTTTCCAGCGGCACAGTAAGTTAAATCCCAACCTCACACACGTAACCCCTATTATTCCAGTTAAGATCTCGTAAGCGGGGGGCCGGTTTGATCGGGGGAGTAGAAAATAACAAATTTTCCGTCCCTCTTAATTACTCCTCAACAGATATGAAAGGGCTATTTGTCCTTAACGCTTGGAAACAAATCACAGGCTGGACCGTGACCCCCTCGACCCGAATCTGCCCTTTATTCGCGACCGTCGTCTTTCCGCAGAGCGGCAACGTTTCCGCCGCAGGAGTCGGGGGGAACGGGGGAATTTAGCCGGAAGTGGTGGCAGGTGATCCATTCTCCGCCTTCTGAGCCTCTTTTAGTATTTACTGCCTGGCAAGGGCAACTAAAGGGAATAATCCGGTCCCACCCCCCCCCGCTGAGCGTCGAGAGGTGCGGGACGGGCGCGAAGAGAGCCGGAGAGGGGAGGCAGAGCGAGCGAGGGAAGGGACACGGAGCCCTGATGGAGTCTTGTAATGAGCTGTCACCTCCTTTTGCCTCGCTTTGCGAGAAGCCCGGCCTCTTTGTGGAACGGCCTCGGCACAAAAAAAATAAAAAAAAAAAAATTCGCACGAGGCCGCCGAGCACTTATAGGAGAGCGTTTCTAGGTAGATGATGACATCACTTCCTTTTCGGTTTTCCTTCCCCGGCTGGTGCTTCTGCCCAAACGCCGACTGGCATTACAATAACATTTCAGCTAAGAATTATGGGTATGATATGGCTTCTTTTCTCTTTCAACAGGGTCAATACTCTTTGTGGAATAATGAATGTACTGTGCCCTGCTCCTGAGGTAATTAATTGAAGAGAGATTAACTAGCATAATTTCATTCTGGTGACGATCTCCCAGCCAATTATCAAATGTGGCTTGCACTCTCCCTCCCCTCTGCACGTGTCCTCTCTCTCTGGGTCCCTACCTCCCTCGGCCCGTTCGAACAGTCGGCACTCAAAGCCGAGGACCCCATAAATAAAGCGTCCCCGCGTTGTCGCGCTCCCTCATTCATCTTGCATGCCCACGTCCTCGTACATGCGTGCGCTCTTCCTCGTGCAGACGGAGCCTCGCGTTACGGCCGTCAGGTGTCGTGTAGACCGGAGGCACATTTTCCCTCTCTCTCACTCAGGTAGGCACCGCGGGCGGCGTCCTTAGTGCGCCTCTGACCTCCGACCTCATCCCTTAGTGGAACAACCAGGGGGACGATGTGGAGTGGAGAGAGGCAGAGTGACTCGCCTACCCTGCTAATAGGAAAGATGGCCCTGGCTTCCTGCCACTCACGCAAAGGACTAGTGAAACGGCACCTAACAAAAATAAATAAATATATGAAATAACAACCCCTAGCTATTTTCCGAAAACCACAAATCTGAAAACAAAGGGATTTTCTCACCAGGCTTTCATATCATCCTCGAAGCGTAACACTTATAATCACCTCTACAAGCTACAACTCACATCTTTGTATATGTAAGTCAGTTATGCTTGAGAATTTACCCAATTACAGTACGAAGCAAAATACTGCCCCCCCCCCTCCGCATGTTTATTTGTGTTTTCTCCAGCATGGCCCTGTGAGCTTATACAAAATACTCTGGAAGCCCCATAAGGATTAGCTTTAGCTGCTCCGCTATGGTGCTCTCATACAACACTGCTAGCAACCGATAAAACAATATGGCGGTTTCGGCTGATTTCCGCGCCGCGCCGTCACTACCACTTTCGCGCCGTAGCAAACCCCACAAACAACCGTGCAGCGCGCGCGGAGCTCGCGTTGTGTCGACACTCGGCCGCGGACAAGAAGACAAGCGCGCGGCATTATTTGATAAGACGAACACAGAATACGGATAAAGGGGGGCGGTGGGTGCGTAGAAAATGGTAGGGCTTACTGAGCTACTGCGAGTGTGTGAGCGAGGGGTTAAATCAGTTTAAAAAAATGTGTTTTTCTTTTTATTGTTTATTATTCCTCTATATTTTTTTTCTCCCTCACACACACACACACACACACCATCCTCAGCCTCTCTCTCTCTCTCTAGTCTTTAGAAAAAGAAGTGTCATTGCTTCTCCTCCACTGTTACTCTTATCGCACACTCCCAGGCGCACTCGCACAATAGCCTGTTTTACACCATTAAATGGTTATTTGTCAAAATACAATTTCAATTAAATCCTCCCTAAAATTAAAAAAAAAAAAAAAAAGTCTGTGATTTGTGCTTTTTTAGCGATCACACTAATAAGAGGAAACATCCGTATCATGGGTCTGTACGGGCGCACGTCAGGTCCCGGGATCGTTCGACGGGGTAGAAGCAACATACTTTTCGCGTTGTGCACGCGTTCAGCCCTGAGCAGCACGTGAACCGTGAGGCCGTAAGAAAAAAGTACAATGCTACCTTGGCAAAGGGACTAAGAAACACGGGCATCAAATTTGCATCGCTGTTTCTCCGTGACCTGCTTTGCAGAGAGATTCGAAAGATGTCCTGCATACCACAAATCGTTTCCATGCATTGCAGTTTTGTTTTGCTTTTAGAATTAAAGAAACCACATTTAAAAAGAAAAAAAAAATCCTTATTTTATATTTGAGACAAAAGAAAATACAGCAAAATAAAAAAAAAAAATAATACCTACACTCCGACCACCTGGTATAAAATGTTCTCTCTCAGCACCTAATGTCTAAAACAAAAGGTTGCCTTCGTGATGGGGAGTTAGCAGCGGCAGGCTAACTAGTTAGCTCGTGAGTCAGCCAAATAACACCTACTATCTGCCATTCTTGTCATCCTGAGTGTAGCAATTAGCTCTCAGCTGCTAGCACATTCTAGGCCGGCGTGAGCTGGCCATGGTGAGTCACGACCTTAATGGAAAGCTGGTGGTGGAAATGTGGTGGGGGTAATTATGCTGACCTCAAGGGACAGGCTTTCAGTTTTACAGCATGTAGGCTCATAAACAAGCACAGCGAGCTCCACTCCGGAGCAGAAAAAGGCAAATTATCCGGGGCCCGTGTTTTCCAGTGGGATTCGTTTTTCTGTGTTTCCAGCAGGTTCAAAAAAAAAAAAAAAAACTTGATGGACTTTTGTGTTCTACCACGGAGGAAAACTGAGTTGATGAAGTTCTGTTGATCTGGGTAGAGAAATGTTTACTAGGTCGGCAAAGTCTGCCTTTCCATTGAGTTCCATTTTCTGCATGTGAAAAATAATGACCTATTGGAAATCTAATTTACACTTTCACCAAAAATGTAATAATAATCTGCAGTGGTTGCGCTGTTGATTCAAGATGGGACACCTGTTGCAGTGGCCTTGCATCTATTACAGCAAACCTAGAGAAAAAAAAAAGCTTTGACCCTTTACTTGGGTCTTTTATTTGTAGTTTTGGTCATTTGTCCTCTTTGTACTGATGATTGTAGACTCAGAAGTGGTTTGTTGAGATATTGGGGTGTGCCAACACTCTCAGACATGGTTTTACAGTGTAATGACAAGGGAAACAAGCGATCAGACGGGTTTAAGAGAATTTTCCCCCTCGGGGATAGAACACCCACTGGAGAGGTTAAAAACAAACTGCCTCAGATGGCTCTGCACAGTGCGGCCCCTGATGAAAGTGCTAAAAGGATGTGCCAGTCAGTAAATAGGTTCTCCGGCACCTCCGTACTGTCTCCCGGAGTCTGACCGGGGAGCCCCTGCTGTCCAAAACCTCCCAAGACGTTCAGGAATGGAAGCCAAGACTTTGGTGACGGCACGAGGGCCTCGTCCCACAATTACAGGCTTGACCAGATCAGCTTACATACTACTCATACGTATGAAACATGTCCCAGATATACTGCACGATGACAAAAAGGTCAGCGTGTATTGCGCTAGTTTCTGCGGGGAGAGGCTCGGGAGCTCGTGCGACCGGTATTCTCTGATTTCTCAAGTGCCTTAAACACTATCCAGCCGCTCTTTCTCAGCCAGAAGCTCAGAGCGATACAGCCTGATAACGCCAAGGTGTCCTGGATTATAGACTATCTTGCAGATAGGCCACTGTTTGTTCCCTCCTGGAGCAGTATATTGGATTTGCTGCTGCAGAGAGGCACTGTACTGTCACCTTCGTTATTCACCCTCTATCTTCGACTCGAGACTCAACTGTGGGTCACGCCACCTCCAGATTTTCTCTGATGTTTCCTCCATTATGACATGCATCCGTGAGAGAGAGGAGGAGGTGCATACGAATCCGGTGGGGGAGATCCGCCGCGTGGTGCACGGAGGACCATCTGCAACTGAACATCCGTAAGATGAAGAGGCTCACTAAGAGGATTTCTGATGAGTGAGAGCTAGTGACACCTGTCATCCTACATATGCACATTGTTTTTTTATATATATATATATAAACAGCCTTCTTCACACTTTTGATTTGAAGTGAGTCATACATTAATCTAGTTATATTTTCCAGTCTTGCCCTTGTGTGTTTGTATGCATGCACATGTAAACACAAGGACATCCAGGCTGTGAAAGCACTACCCACGTCCTCTCCCCGTCCCTAAGAGGTTTTGCATGTTGGGTCAAATTATGCAGAGCTAAGAAGCGAGAAAAAAAAAAAAAAGTCCATCTGAATATTCCCACTATCCTCTCCTCCTTGCTTTGCTTCCCCAGCTGGGGGGGGGGGTCAGCAACAGTGGCACACCACATCTTAAACATTCATCAGTGCATGATTCTCTTTCCAGCAACAAACGCCACAGGGAGACAACAAGGCTCCTTTCAGTCATCACTCAAAAGTCGCTTCCTATCCTTGAAGCACCAAATCTAGATTTGAATGCAAGTGGACACTTGAAAGCAAGTTTCCCATTAACATTTGCATGTATCACACGGATGAACAAGAAAGGGAGATGATTGAAAGTGAAATCGGCTCTGGATTCGAGTCACTAACCATGCCCCTCTTTCAACCCGCAACAGACACCCTTCTTAACAGACCAGTTTAGCAATATAGAACTACAGCGCCATGGCTGTAGCCATACACAGTGTATTATTTAAAGCACCAGGGGCCCAATTTGTCACTCTGGCGGGCTCATCACAGGCGAACATCCTTTATGAAATGCACTTTTCACGCTGCCTGTCGGAGGGATCAAAGCAGCAGCGGCAGCCTTGCCCGTTTCTCCCTCTTCAGTTTCCCTGCTCTGATTCCCACTGACAAAATGAGTCAATTTAAACCAAAAGGATCCCCTATCAAAATAAGGAGAGTGGGTGAGGGAGACGGACGGGGAGAGAGAGATTCGTGCCGTGGGTGAGTGAGGTTCGGACAGGTGGGCAGCAACCTGGGAACACGGACACTCATCCTCCTTTAGCTTGACTGAAAACTGTACGACACGGGACGGAAACATCACTGTAGCTGAGCTGAGGTCAGTTTCCAGCTCAACGGAGGAGATGGTATGTAAAGAAATTCAGTGTGCGGTAGAAGTGTTTTAGTTTCCCAGCTGTTTCTCCGATAGCTAATATAAAAGTATGTACACTATTTCTGGGTTAACCAAGACATTTAATGAATCGCGTCCACTTTGACAGAACATGGATTCGCTCACTTTCAGTTAAACATAGCCTCGAGCTGAATTCCAGTAAAACAGGGCTCTTTGGTAATATCTAGTGGAAGCTGTAGGAAACTACAACAGCATAAAAAAAAAATACTTCCCCCATGGGAAGCAAATTCTTAAAGAAATTTGATCTTTTATAGCGACAAGTGCTTAGTAATGCAGTCATTCTGTGCTTGAAGGACGAGACTGAAGCTGAATACCTGGACAATTTCATCTCCTCTGATTCATGTCTCCGCAAAGCACAAAGAACTCAAGCTAGCAGTTAAAACTAAAGCAGGTCCCTGTTTAATCGCCGCAGGGAGGTTTGATAAATGCCAGCAGACGTGATTGCGAGTTGACATTTGTTTATGTTGCGTCGACAACAAACATTAGTTCACTCGGCTAGCCTTCGCTCGTGTGGCCTCCATTAGCAGCGTTATAGGTCGTTTGCGATGGGGGTAACCTGACGGAGACTGGAGGGCCCCGTTGGAACGCTGCACTGATTAGTGGCTACTTCAGAGGGCATTCGCTCGTAGGCTGGACGGGCTGAGCTCCGGCACATAAACAGAGCTGATTAAAAGTGGCTGTTTCAAATGCGTCGGCTCCTCAGAAGCCCAAAGTTGTTGTTGCACTAACCTGGCATTGATCAGCAATACTCGAGGACTCCCGCTGATATTTTGAGCAAATATAAGTGATTGCGCCTTAAACAGACACTTGAGGCTGGTAAATTAAGACTGGAGGAGTCAAGAAGCCCCAGGTTCACATCAGCGTTCTGCACCCTTTTTCTCATATGATGCTCAAATTAATTAGACATTAGATGACACCGAGTACGTAACGTGACTTCACCGTGCCTTCTCTCCTTTGCCTTTGAAGCACGGAAAACACGCCTCATTATTCACCCAGCTTGACTGGCCTATTTTTCCCCGCCTTCTATCCCTTTCCACCAACCCCCCCCCCAACCCCCTTTTTAGCAAAGCTCTCGACCAATTGATTTTTCCTCTTTCCTCTGTCTGCTCCCCCGGCAACCACCCACCCCACCCTTGATTCTAATGCTTCTGGGTTGTGGGAAATATTTATTCACATTGATCGGCGACAGAGCTGATGGGTCTTTCATGAGCGTCAGAACTCAAACTGTTTTTGTCCCACCGATATCTCTAAATATCAATCACAAGTGGGAGAGGTGTCGGCAGGACTGCAGATGAGGGCGATGAGGCCTCGAAAGGCCAGACTCCTTTTTCCTGTGAGAGAACAGAGAACAACACCAGACACCAATAGTCTGACCTGTGATGGAGTGCTTGCTTATTCCGCGATGCTTCCCATGAGCTGTCAATACTCAGAGACGGCGTTTTAAGAGACGAAGAGAACTTTTCTATGGGTGATTGAAACACCTGAGGTAGACGCAGAAAAGTTCAGCTCGGAGGTGCAAAGTCGTTTGCGCTACGCGCTACCGAGGGCCAGAGGCAGCCACCCGATGATAATTCCTGCGTCTGCATGGTCCCTATTAAAAATGCAGCGCCAACAGGATATTTTCCGCATCAAATTTTCATAGCATCAAGCAGTCTCGGCAGCCCCGCCTTGCACTCACGCTCATACGTAACAATGATGAGGTCCTTAATGCCCGTGTGTCTCTCCTTTCCCTCTGAATGAATGCAGAATGGCTTATGTATGAGGGATGCAGATGGGGTATTGTGCCATGGTTCATAGAGAGTGGTATTCCTCAAGGGCCTTTCCGAGCGTATGCGTGCTATCCCCCAGATGCACACCTTCAACACTGAGTCACATCACTGTTTACTATCTCTCCTGTGTGTACATACACAAAACCACACAGAATCGTGAATTGTGCCCCAGTGAGGCTGAAGTATTATTTTCCAAATATTGACAGGAAAAGATCTAGCCATCTTGGTAACTTGTGACAGGTTGTCATTTGTACTGAGAAAGCAATACTGTATCTCTTCCATATGTAAAATGCATGACACACACGTGCATTTAAACAGTTGGCATCCCACACGCACACAGTTCGACCCATTGACATAATAAACAGTATAGTCGGGAACCAAACTAGTAAACACATTATGTCTAATCCTCATGAATATCACGACCCGTGCTGACTCAACTGCTCTTTTCATATTTTCATATTCATATTCTGCTGTCACATCCAAGCTAAAAGCACATCATTCCAGCAAAATAAAACTCCGCATATCCCCGTTCCACCAATTGCTGCACGCAAGGTCATATGTAAATAGGCTTCCCTTGCAGCGAGGGAGACAGAGGCATCACCATCCGTGTCAGCATCATAAAAAAATGGCAAAAGCTGTTTGATAAATACGCCTAGTGCACAGTCACACGCATTCCCTTGGCCTAAGCAAATAGTATATGAGAAAATGGAGAGCTGCGGAAGTTTCAGCTCTGCACAGGGGCCAGTGTGGATGTACGAACACACATCCTCATTATCACCCTCAAAGTACATACTCCTATGTTCTCTTGTCATGTTGACCAGAAACAGGCTTGCAACTCATTTTGGGCCCCATTAAAACTCTTTATCGCAGGGAAGGCTTTAAAAAAAAAAAAAAAGAAGTGGCTGTAGTTGTCGTTAAATGATATTAAACTAATAGCACTAGATGTATCGCTTTTTATGCACAGCGCTTGAACGGGGGGGGGAAGAAAAGGGAAAAAAAAGCCAAGAAAATCTTTTTGATGACTCCCAACTTAATCCTAGGAAAGCTGACAGAGAATTTGCTTTCGATCCAGTTCGCCGGTTGAAAGACTCGCATTGTCTCCGTCCTTTGATGAAAAGGAATCACCAAGAATAGGAGGGAGCAGATGAGGCTGCACTGTAGCATATGCAGCGCGGGAGGGAGTGAGTCATATGAGGATCTGGTGCGATGGAAGGGCATGCTGTGTTCGTACCTGATGAGCTTCATTTTGGGAAAGAAAAAAGTAATAATATGTATGTACCTCCTTTATTTCTGCTTGAGAGAGGAATGGAGGTGGGGTGGGGGGGGGGGGCTACAGTGGAGTGTGCAACCAAATTAAGAGAGAGAGAAACATAATCAGTAAGTGAGAGTGGAGAGAGGGAGCGAGAGATGCAAGTGTGTTTGAGAGAGAGAGAGAGAGACTGGTAATATGCTTGGGAATTTAATAAGGCTCAGCGCTCCTCAATAATATCACCCGCTTCACAGAGTCCTCTGGGAAACATGAAATGTGCCGATAAAGGATGATGCCTCCCTCTGACAAACGGGGTGTGCTAAAAGCGCTGTAAGAAAAAAAAAAAAAAAAAAAACAGCCACGCACCGCCGCCATAGCTAGCACACATGCTAATGTGCCCCAGGCTACACTTTAAAGAATTATTCACTTTCTTCTCCTTATGCTGCGATTCTCCAAACCTCCCCTCTTTAAGGTCACACACGCTGCACACTCATTCAGACTCCAGCCGGATATTGTCAGCCTTATGTGCCGAATTGTTACTGGACATGGTCGGAGGATTTAAGAGAGTTCCTGTTTGTTGTTTGGTGTGTGTGTGTGTGTGTGTGTATGCGTGTACATGTGTGTGTGTGTGTGTGTTTGTGAGCACTTCAGCCTGTCCGGCTGTGTTGAATAAACACAGAACTGTAATAAGGTTTGTCATGGCACCACAGCTTCGGCTCTCCAAATGTTAAACCTGATCAAAGAGCGAGAAGTGCTACACAATAAGAGCCATTTATTAATCAAACTGTAGTGGTGGTAAATACTCTACACAGCCAAGGGTAATTCCAAAACCATTGGCGTTATTATACTACTAAATCGGCCTCCTCTGATTCTGGGAAGGGGTTTTTTGGTGGGGTTTTTTTTTTTTTTTTGCACAATTTTGGATCATAGCTGCAGGGATTTGATCCACAGAAGCATTAGTGAGGTCGGCCGCTAATGCAGGTCACCGCTGTCGTTGCTCCAGTTCGTCACAAAAGATGTTTAAGGGTGTTAAAGCTAGGGCACTGCGCGGGTCAGTCAAAAGTCTTCCAAACCAAACCCGGAATAAAAGCGTTTCCTCACGGACCTCGCTTTGAGCACAGGGTAATTGTTATGCTGGAACAAGAAAGGGCCTTCCCAAACTGTTGCCACAAAGGAATCAGACTGCTGTCTAAAATGTCATCACATATTGTAGCAGCAATACTAATTAAGGGGCCTAGTTCTGGGTTGAGTAACAGTCTCATGTTATTAGGCTCCATTATGACTTTCATCGTTTCTTTTGGGCCGGCTGATCATGGGTGGGACTTATCAATCAGCTCAGATGCCCTAGGTACTTTAAGTGCTCCTGCGCGGAGGCTCTCAGTCGCATGGGACTTCCGTTTTGCTGACGAACCGCAAAAGAAACGACATTTTAATCAAGAACGATTTCACCAGACATGGGCTGGCTGCTCTCAGGGCCACTGCTTGAGCTACTGTAACCAGTGATGCGGATTCTTTCATTACTGTTCTCTGTGATACACACACAGGGAGCGAACATAGCCTAGAAAGAGGAGCCATTTCCCAGACTTCAGAAAGAGCAACCTCTAATTGCAATGTCCACACATTTTTGGCCATATGCTGTAGTTCTCTTAACATATAAACAAATAGGTACTATCACTTTCGTATGACTTTATATTTGTGAATTCTCTTGTTCTACTTTTCCCTGAGTTTCCCTGAGTTGCATTTAAGTGCAACCCTACTCATGTATGTCAGACCCAATGTGTTCATGTTGACACCAACACAACCGAGAAATGCAGCCCATGACCTGTCATGTTCTGTCAAACCAACACAGAAAGACAGCCCCTCAGCCCTTAGGCTGTACCAGGCCTTGAATTTAGGACAGGCACTTCTCCAGTCGCCGCTTGTCTTGTCTCTACCTCACCGGGACCTGCTCACGCTCGACAAAAAGAAACCCCAAACATGTACCTTGCTCCGCTGCCGCCCAAAACGGGCTGCCGGCTTTCAGACGGGGGGTATAAAGCGTGAAAGGGGGGGGGAAAGAAATGGCCCAACTCCCCCTTTCCTCCCTCCCTCCTCTCTTTCCTATCTGAGCAGACATTGATGTTCACATTCTTTCATTCATGGCAACTCTGTCTATCAAGGCTCACCTGCTCTTTTGTCTTCACTAATCCGCTCTCTCATGCTCACTCAATCTTTCTCCATTTTTTCTTTCCTTCAATACCTTTGAATATTTCCTCCCTGCAGCCCCCCCCCCCACCACCTCCACCACCCTCTCCCGTTACCCACGGCCCCTACCCTCCCTCCTGCCCCCCATTTTTCTCATTATCTGCCTCTGTCTCTGCTGATCGGCCAACGACTCCCTATTGGCAAATTCATGAGATTGATCATTTTTACACGGGTGGGTGGATTTACTAAAAGGGCCCCTCTCCGCTCTTCTCCATTCCCCGATACACGGCTCCTACACAACGCACTATGTGGCACCCACAACCCTGCCCGTAAGACTCTGAAGCCCTATCACTTAACATGCGCTGGGCTCCACTCCCAGGAGGGGAGAGAGAGAGGCTATGGGAGAGCAGGGGAGAAGGAGAAGAAAGCGGAGTAGCGTCTGAGCGGAATACTAATAAAGTGCAGCACTCGAGAAAAAAGGAGTAAGGAAAAGACGGTGGCAGGGTTTGGTGCTGCAAAATTACCACTTAATTTGATCCAATACTGTAGCATCCCTGTGTTTCTATTCTTCTTGCGCCTCTCGTGCATGAATGTGTGCGTCGAATTTATGTGAGTATGTGTATGATTGCGTGTAAAGTGTACCCACAGGCATGCAAAGATACAGAGTTATAGAATTCTCCACTTAAGATATTCATATGCCTTTGGGGACTTTGGGCCCTCCATTCTTTCTCTCTTTTTTGTTTAATGTCTGCATGCATATGAGTGTGTGTTCCCGCCAATGTACAGTGTGCATGTGTGTGCATGTGTGTGTGTGTGCGTGTGTGTGTGTGTGTGTGAGTTTGGGTCAGCTACTGTGAGCAGAGAGAGAGCGAGACAGAGAGAGAGAGAGAGAGAGAGGGTGTATTAGCAAGATTAAAAGGACAGTAACAAATGACTGCTGTCTCAGAGAAGCCATGTGACTATCACAACAGGATATAGGCCAAGTATATCAAGACACACACTCCCTGATGATTTGATGTTCCTTCTTAAAGAGAGATGGAGTAGCGGGAAATGAACGGTGAGGAAGAAGACCGAGCAACACACACACACACACACACACACACACACCCACAAACTATTCAAAACCTTATATATGACAACTTTGAGATTTTCCTCATATGTATATGTTGTGTATAGTATTTTTATGAGGCTGTGTGTGACTCTACGAGTGTGTGTGTGTGTGTGTGTGTGTGTGTGTATTCAGACGCATCAAATATTAATGGGCCCATGGTTACTGGTGAAGCCTCATTATCACAATTTCTTCTGGGGGAAGAATACAGAATAGAGAGTTTCTTTCATTGCTACAACTGCTGAGTTGCAGGCAAAGGCGGCCTCTAAAAATAGCCTCAAGGTTTCATGTGCCGTAAACCCATTTCTATCTCCTCGTACTGGGTGGAAGGAGTGAAAAAAATTATTTTTATACTGGTTTGGCTCAATATTATTCAACCGTTATATGGACTATTTCTCTTCATTGCAGCTTTTAATCATTTAGCCCAAAATTACTTGCCTGTTGCTGGGAAGTTCATTGGCTGAGCTTTCAATAATAACCCTCCTGAATGGATAAAGTCATTAATTCCTGCCTATCACTTGGCTAATGCTTACACATGGCTCCGCAATAAACCTTTGTTAGCCAAGTGGACTTTTTTTTTTTTTTTCAAAATTCCACTCAGAATAAGGAAGAAGCCATAACCTTTTTCATGTTAGCGTAGCGGAAAGAACATGTTTCTATCTTTGCCCATGGCCGCCTTCAGCTGGCATACATTAATATTAGAGGCAGAGGGAGAGGGGGTGAGTGAGAGGAAAAGATTCTGCGGTACATTAGCGGCCAGATTTATTGACGTCTTTGCGCCGTGAATGTGGCAGGTGCTCTTAGGCTACTTGTGAACAGCGGAACTCCCCTCAACTCCTGCCTCTAGAGATAAGTTTCGGGTGGGAAAAACACGGGAGGGCATGCACGCACACACACACACACACACACACACAAACACGCCGCCTTCTGTCAAGGTTGCCGAGACGTTGCAGGAACTTTATGAATGTTCTCTGTCTTGTCAGGGCACAGTGTGCAGCCTCTCACTGACAGCAAGCGCAAAGTGATGGAGGGCCTGGGCACGGCGCTGCCAACGGCTGAAAATCACCCGCAGGACCTGTGGCCAGACCTTGGGAAAAAAAAAAAGAAAGACTTGGACCACTTTTGCACTCTTTAAGTCCTACTTTGAATCTTTCAAACTGCTGCAAATTGTAATCTATGAATAGCTGTTTTGATGCCCAGGTGAACACGAGGCCACATCATTCCAACTGAGGACATAATAGAATAAACTACCACCTGAATTACTTGTGGAATAGAATCTTAAAAGCAGCGCCGTACCAATAATGTAAGACTCCCTCACGAATCTCACCGGAGCTGATGTTATCGGTTATAAATCAGTGCTGCGCAGCATTTTGACATTTCTTTTCTGTTATTTTGATGGGACAGTAGGTAGAGCAGAAAATCAAAATGAAATCAGTAATATTTTCTGCAACGCTTCACCTTGTAGCTTGTTTATCAATCAAGAAGTTTCCCTTTGGCGCTCATTGCCAGTCTCTCTTAACTCCACTATTTCTATTTCTTCTGACATTGACAGCGCTTATATGGAGTCTATAGACCTATAAACTTGCTATGGTCCTTGTCTTTCAAGCCCAACAACATAGGACAAAGTGCTGCTGGATCTCACAATTGAGTTTCATATGGTTTTTCACTGTATGAATCAGTGCCATCAGTCCTGCTCAAATTACAATAGCAGACATGGAAATATGGGATTGATACCAGCAGATGAATGTAATATATACATGCTCTATAATGGTCTTGGGTTTCTTACACTGGAGCACCGCAAGATTCATTTCTTGGGCCCACCCCGAGCCACAATCAAACCTTTTCACCCCAGCTCATATGTCTCCCCCAGGCCTGCGGCACACAGCAGCTCCATCACTCACCGGATGGGAACTGATGTATGGAACGACGCATCGGTTCAATACCATTTAATTGTATTAGGCCTAAAGTATGAGATTAGTCTTCAAATCTGTCTAGAAGAAACGGGGATGCTATGCGGGCGCCGGCGGTAGCGTATTAAATTGATGTGAATCCGACACAGTCTAAGGGGAGAAAAAGCCGACTCTGGTCTCGGGAGATAATGACTGCCTGGTTTGTTTCTGCGGGTCAGCCTGACCAATTCAGGACTGGGGAGGTGTAGTCATTGATGTGTCCAAACTATTTATCCCCCCTCATCACCAAACATCCCATGCAACTTGATTTCCATCCCTGTACCTTTACTTAAAGCTGATGAGGCTCTGAGACAACTTGTCTGCTATGACGCTTGTGAAATAAATTAGAAAAGGGAAGGGGAGAATAAATCACATTTTCATTGGATTTAGTGGCGAGGAAGCCTCGGCAAGAATCAAAGGAATGAGCTTAGGCTATGAAACGCCATCTATTCTTGGGCTGTGTTTGTCCTATATTTTGGGGAGTTACTGTGTTGCTGCATAGCATAAATAATTATGCTATAGTGTGCTTTTGAAATGATTTTTATGTCACATGAAAGAGAGAGAAAGACAAGCATTTCCTCCGAGTAAGCGCCGCAGAGCCAAAGTACACTACTTAAGGATCCATGCTACAGTACATATAGACCCAGCTCCTTTATCTGTTTCTTTATTTTCCTCAGTGCATTATATAGAGCATATTGTGTCATCCTTTAAATTGCCGGAAACAAAGCCTTTTTCTGTTTGTGCGTTTGCATGAGTGGGAGTGCAATGACATACGAACGTGCCAGCAACCGATCTTGAACACCGCACGCAGATTATGTAATTCAAACACCGAAGCCTTCCGGTTTCCTGAATCTCAACCAATCGATTGGAGCTGTGGATATCATAGCAAGGCAGGGAAAAACCCACCAAATATTTAATACGCAACAGACATATCAGCCACTAACAGCTGAGTATGGATTAGGCCATCTTCCTGAAAGGGAGTGCTTATTTACTGACACAAACAAGCAAGGGGAGCACATTACCAGGATGCGCATTACTCAGTGCCAGCGTATGAATGTTAGATTAGACTGTACGGAGGGGCAGGATTGCTGTGGCGCTGACATTTGTTGCTAAAATGGGGAAGGGGAACGCTGCTGTTGGATGCAAGGCTGCTCAGTTAGAGCTCACCAGATTCAGAGGTTACTCCTGTGGTCAATGCAGAGAGGTAAGGCGTGTTCATTGACAACATAGGTGTATTTAGATTCAAATAAGCGACTGTTAAGGTTAGAAGGCTAAAGATTTGTTCTTTAATGCTGATACACTGTTAATACATTTCCTGCCTAGTTGAAAACATCGTAACGACAGAGTTGTGATACAAACAGACATTAAAGCTTTGCCATCTGTGTCCCGAACTCTCCCCAGCAGATGCTGAAATAATGGCATTTCACTTCATATTTGCTTTTGTTTTTCCCCTCACTCTCTTACTTTTTTTTTTTTTTTTTTTGTCCTCTCCGCCGTTTGCGAGCATTTTGATAGAATAGCACCCGCCACTGGTAAACAGGAAAAACAAATGGGCTCTGAGCTCATGGATGTAGATGGGTATTGTTTTTTATTGATTTCCAGTGGCTGAGGAGCTGGTGACAGGGAGTCTCCACTCATCAGGGCAGGTTATTGATTAGCCGGGGAGGAGCAGCAGGGGTGTGCAAGGGGTCAAGCGTGCAAGTGAAAAGAGTTGGAATGTTGCCTGTCGGAAAGGCAAAGCGCAGCCGTGATCCCTGACACCGGTAATTAACGTGTGAAATACAGTCAATTTCTCTGCAGATGGAAAAGGGCTGCTGCAAAGTCAACATTTTTGCTTGTATAAGGGAATGATCTCAAATCCATGAGCACTAAGAGAATTAATGTATCCTGCAGAAGTCGATCTACCACATTGGACTGCAAAGTCAGATAAATGGCCAAGCTTGCTGCTCTGGTGACAGTCACCATTTATGAATAAAATACAGCGTTTGATGCACTGCCTTTTTAGCTCCTGAACGGTGTTACTAGCATTTGCCTGACAAACCTCCCTAAATAAATCCCTGCACCCGCATCCCTCTAAATAACCTTCCGTGTGTTGTAGGAGTCTTTGCTTAGAGGACACCAGTACACTCAGAGGTAGGGGAGACAGATGACATTTTGAACCCCCGCAAGGACTGAATCATTACAAGCACCTCCCCACTGGAAGTGTGGTGGGATCAGCAATATTTCACACTGACAGAAGGACCTGACAGCAGGCGTCCACACACAAGCCCGACTCCTCTTCTCCCTTTTATATATATATATATATATATATATCTGTATCTTGCCCCCCTCCCATATATTTGAGAGTCGCCAGATTGGATCAAAAGTACAGCGAATTCAAAGGTACTCTTTTACTTTATGACAAACTTCTCCACTTGAAGAGGTGTGCTCACAAAAAAAAAGAGACAGAGAGAGAGAGAAAAAAAATTGCGCGAGTGGTGTGATTAGAAATCTCCACAGATTGTCTCGACATTCTTCTTCATGTTTCTAATCAGTAGCTGAATGTAAATGTGCCTTTGGCTCCGGCTAAAGTGATAGGACCAGAATCAGTATGTGTCTGCTTAACACCAAAGTGTTTAAGATGCTCGCTGAGTGCCCCCTCTATCTTTCTCACTCTCCACTCCTCTTTCTTTCCTCTGACTTTGCGGCTGATGTATATGCAGAAGACACAGACACAGGACTCTGGTTCAGCTGATTGAACCCATTTGCTGCAGACTCTCTGCCTTTATCCCAGGACCCATTAGATAATACCTTATCGCACAACAGTTTACTTGTACCTCTCTTACATCTCACAAAGAAGATGAGCTCATTTGATCTGAATACTCTGCTCTTAATGCATTCCATTCTGTACACTATTTATTTTTATTTGGGCCAAAGCCTTTCGTCTCCTTCAGGGCCCATGAATAGTGTATCATTCTTTGCTGTGAGCGCTTCTACAAGAAACACAGGGAGCCTTGGAAGTCTAAGTTTGACTCCAGGGCAATCCCCCCCACACACACACACACACACACACACACCCGCCCAGCCACCCCACGTACCCCTGAATTTCACCACTTTTTTATTTTTTTGTACCACCGAAAATGAAATGAGCTAGAAATAATGGCTCTGTCTTTGGCAGTGCATCTGAACATTATAATTCTCCAAACAATCAAGGCGTATTAGCTTTGGAAGCTACTGACACGGAATGATGTTTGCTGTCGGAGACCAGACTGAATCACTTTCCTTTCTTTTTGCCTCCTGTCTTGCCAAAAAGAGGACAACTTTGCGGGGGTGACCTACAATGCCCTTTGAGATTAAAGTTTTCATCCCCCATTTGTCTTTCCCAGCGTTGTCTTCTCTTTCGCTGATTAGATATCTCAGCTTCTATGTCTTATAAAGCTGAAGTGTGTCCAATATTTTACAGAATAATTTGAGGATTTGTTTCTCTGTGAGCTGATCATGGCATATAAAACTTGCAAGAACTGGCAAGATTCCTGAGGAATGAGTTGCCAAATCAATAAGTAAATAAACAATTTCTTTAATTTCTGTTGGTATTAAAACATAATTTCGAAATTTGCCAACATTCTCAAAAAAATCTTCTTCTGCGGAGCTACTAGAAGTGCAGCCTTAACTCGGCGTACACTCTCCAAAAATGATTCCACTATCAGCAACCACGAGCAGTGACTAATACCATTTGCTAGGATCAATTAGGCTGATTGGCTTAGGCTCTGTCTTGGCCAGCCCAGGGGGTTGGCAGTTGCAGACAAGTTGTCCAATTAAGTGAGCACAAGCACTTGCCAATAATGGCTGAATAATGGGCCTTAAGGGGAGTGTGATTCGTCTCCAATGTTAGGCACCAGGGAAGCAGGCATTGAGTCTGAAAAACCATAGATTTCTCTTTTCAGATTACAATCAATGTCGCCCCCATGGCTTTGACAATGGCCTCGATGAGGGATTAGATTTTAAAGACGCTGGTATCCTAGGTCGAAGCCAATAGTTATTCTCAGACCCACTCCCTCAGTGTGCAGTCTACAAATGTCAACATCTGCTAGTCAGAGAAGGTGGATACAGTTAATACCCAGTTAGCATTTGCAAATAATTTTTCCAACTTGCTCGCAGTAACAGTTGCTCAGAGTTTAATGCATTGTGGCTTTTAGATGTCTAGTTGTCAAATGCCTTTATTTAGGATCCTTTGTTATTAATTTTGCTCTGATTTACATGTGTGGAACAAGAGCTGTTCCACATCATACATGAATGTGCACTCCAAACTTGCTCAAAGGGCAAGTTACCTTATCAAGAATTCGGAAGCTGAACTGTTTTGGCATGTTTCCTAATTCTCCCTCTTTCTCTCACTTCAATCTCTGAGTCTAGAATAATAGTCAATAAGTAGTTGAAAGGCTTTAATTTCTTCCAACATCACATCCAGCGTCTATCTCCCTCCCATTGCTTTCACTCTCCGTATTTCTTTTGTGGATGCGTCTTATACTGGCAGGTTTTCTTAATGTCACATGTAAGCAGCTGTAATTTAACGCTTCGGGTGTGGCATCTGACAAACGCATGTTTAATCTCTCCCTGTAGTTGCCACCACCTGATCATAGGCCCGGAGTGGGAGATGCCACAGCGTGCAGAGAAGCTGCGGTTGAGATGAGCAGGAGAACGGCTGCCATCTTTGATGCCTTCTCTTATCTCCCTTTTTTTTCCTGTGAATTTTTGCACTTTGCTGAAGTAGCATCACACCATCACAATGTTGCCTGTACATCCCTTTCACATTGTCCCGCTGAACACATGCCTCTGTCCGTAGATCACCGGTGTGGTGCTCATTCATAACCATGCCTTTTTATTTCATTATTAGTTCAATATTCTCTTCAATCATCTTATCATCATTGTATAATATCCATGTCACTTCTATGTTATGATATTAATAATAATAAAAGACCTATTTGTCAGATGGCTGATAAGAAAATACTGGACCACAAATTCAAAAGGATTGCTCACTCACTTGCCAGTTTATTAGTTTCATCAAGATAAAATTAAGGCCATATAACACAGCAGGCCTGCAATAAATCTTCCTTTCATGAGGATTACAATGTTCAGTTTGAATCTGTTTCAAGAGGATGTTGATTTATTTTAATGGACATTTTGGAGGCTGTAATTTATTGCGCTGTTGAACTGTACTGGGTTATAGAGTGAGGTGTTCCTAATATTTTGTCCAGTCCAATTTATGTGAACCAAGGCCGACCAAATAGTGAATGCAGATTAATTTAATCCCTGTGCGTCATAGTAACCCTTTACCTGAACTGAAGAGTCAGCATTTTTCATGAGGAAATTTAAATGAAATTCATTTCATCACTGGAGTGGTGTGAATGTGTATTTTTGCCTCAGCAAGGAAAATATCTGAAACAATTTACAGACTGTAACACTGGTCGTTAGTCAGCTATCGCGGCATCTGGTCTAAAAAGAAAAAGCTCCATGATGCTCTCGCTTCAAGTGACCGTGCAGAGCTGTTGTACTGCTGTGATGAGTCATTTCCAATATGCAGAACTTGGTTCTCCATCTAAAATACTCCCAAACTGTCCTGCGCAGGGTTTTGTAGCTGCAGCTCGAGTTTTTGGGGAATCCATGCTCTGAATTGGCGAAGCCATTATTCGCAATGCTCCTTTGTAGTAATCAATAACGTCGATTAGCCGCCGCAGTCCGAACCAACTGTCGTTTAGCGTTTCTCTTTTTATGTTTCCTTGAGAACCGCTCATCCAAGAAAAACTCCACAGTCGCCAATGCATTTCCTCGGGTCTTCAATAATAAACACAGTTTGAGTTTGATCGGATGAGCGGTTGTCGAGAAAATCGAAGGACAGACAGACGGACGGACGGACGGACGGAAAGAAAGTGAACAAAGAAAGAAAGAAAGAGAGAGAAAGACTCCTCCATTCATCCTCAGATGTAAATTCTTCTTCAGTACCACAGCACTAGATTACCTCTTTGACTCTGTTCTCTCCGTCTCCACTCCACTCCCTGCTCAGAGTCCCTCTGTGTACACTGGCTAAAGGGTGGAACATGTAACAGACCTGCATGTTCTCCTTTTCTTTTTCCTTCCCCTCCCCGGTGGCTGTCTCTGCCCAACCGTGCACACTGCACATTGGGGTCAGCAACAAAAAAAAAAAAGCCCACGACATTAACAGGGGAATGCACACTTGCACATGTGTGCGAGCATGCCCGTTTCCCCCTGCTGATACCAAAGCTGTCAATCATGATGACCTGGGAAATGTATGCTTCAGTACTGCAACAAGCTGGAAATAATACAATTCCTCTGTGCTGCCTCAGACACCCCTTCTCTCCACTATCTCCTTTTTCTCTCTCTCCATTCCTCTCCTTCCTCTCTGCCTTTGCTCCTGCTACCGGACACTCCATCCTTTCTGCTTGTCCATGCTCCTTTACAGTACTATAATCTCTCTCTTTCACAAAAGGGTACTTGTTCCTTTATATACCTACTATAGTGGTTGTCAGCAGATAATTGTTTAGAGGGCACATTGACGTTCTAGTTAAGATTTAGAACTCAGACGCAGGGGCGAGAGAGGCAGGCCGGTCACATGTGCAACCTGAATCTCAGTAGATACATTCGAACATCAGAGCTGCATGAGATTTCCCTGACCATAATGCCATGCAGTTACCAGCTGGGCATTATGGGAGAAAAAGCAATTTGCTGCGGCAAGGCTCAATAGCCTCATGAATCAAGCCAATATGGACAAGGCGAGAGCAGTTAAGAGACCAGTACACGCTGCCTGGAGATTTCACTTAATGCTGTTCTGCTACAGAGAAATTGCCACACCTCACAGTATCTCAACCCCACAGGTTAATGTCCTTTTGTGTTTTCTCATCGTCATCTGCAAAGAAGTTTTACTCAACAGGTTCCGGCGGTTTGCTATGAAACTTTAATGAAGTTCCTGCGCAGGTCATGGAGCTTTCCGATGGAAAAACAATCTGTAAATGCTGAATGTTTCAGGCAAATGTGACACAGCGAGGCAACGCGCCGACTTGTTTGCTTCCAAACCGCAACCTGATGACTTTGGTCTGTCAACAAGGTCTGAGTTAAAACACCTGTCGAACCCCACTGCCGTCCCCCTCCAAGTAGGTAGCTGCGCCGCTCAAGCTGCTAATGATAATGATGGCAATCAAAACATTGGCACTAATGCTGTTAATAGCGATGATAGCGCTAATGAGGAAACTACCTGGGAGGCTGTTTGCTTAAGCTGTTTTCCTGGCTTACCCTCTGGGACCAGAGACAGAGGGCCTGATATCCTGTTGCAGCGGTCCCCCTGTGGTCTCCCGGTTGTCCTGAATGGCCCTCATTTATACTGGCTAACTGCTAATACACACCGCTAATTACAAACAGGGGAAATGAGGTAACATCAAGGGAGCCTCATGAGACTGGGATGTGCACCCCAGACTACGCTGCATCCCTGATGCAGCCCCTCACCCCCTTCCTCCCGGGAGGCTCACAACAAGTTTCAAAACAGCAATTTTTCAGTCCTCTAGCTGTTGTGAGGTTTAGTTGGAAAAACACACAGTGGTGAATAAGCAGGAAGGAAATAGGCCTGTTGTTATTCTCTCTTGCTCTAAGCCTCTCTGTGCAGCAATTAAGACCTGAAATATTAGTCTGCAAAATGGCTGCAGTAATGATCAATGTGCTGGCGAAGAGGCGAAAGCAAAAAAAAGAGACAGAAAACAGCTTTTAAGCTTGTGTATGTTGATAAAAGCTATTTATACACTGTATTTTCTGTCTCCTAACAAAAAAAAATGTGAGGCCGGAAAGGGGGTGGGGGATTACAATGTAGTGGGACCACCTTTGTAAAGATAAATCCCATTCCTAATCTGCCAGTATTGATTGCCCATCACAAGCATCCATTTACAAAACAGAGGATTGTGTGGGAATCAGGGTTTGGTGGGGTGGTGGTGGGGGGGGGCAAGGCAACACAAGGCACTCCCAAATGGCCGACACTGGATCAAACCAAAGCCAGCTTCACTGAGCCTGTGCAGAGAGAAAATAGAAAACCGAGGATGATGCTGCTCTCTCTCTCATCTACTGTTTCCACTTGCCACAAGCATAAGGGAGAGCATAATCGCCAGAGCAAGACAGGGCTAAAAAAAAAAAAAAAAAAAAGAGGGAAAAGGGTAGAAATGAGGCCTCCTGCCTCCATTTTGGCTTGGATATCTGGCAGTTGCCCTTTAAGAGTGAGAGTCTGCAGGGTCCAATTGGAGACGGGAGCCCAATCCCCTGTTTGGTCATTAAAAGCGGTTTCTAGAATGGTATCCATCTGCTGCTCCCTCATTACTGCTGTGAGTGATGGCGGTAATGTTCCTAAATACGGTACTGGCGAATTGTCATTGTGACCCTTGACTCAGGAAGTGGACACAAGCCGGCTAATGATGCCAGTGTGTAGACAGAAGCGAGCTCCGGGTTTGAAACTTGGACTTGATGCAGGTGGAGCGCGCGGTCACATCATTAAGCTTAAGTGACTCGTCCTTTCGGCGGCGCCGTGCCCTCGCCTCGCCGCCGCGTCCGTGCCCCGGGTCGATCATGCAGCCACCTGCGTCGACGCGGATGGGGGTTCGCTAACGTTCGCTCGAGGGTCGCTCTCCGCAGTCGAAACGTCAATCAATGTGGTCTGCCCCCCGGACCCGATCCTTTTCTTCGCCGCCTTTGACAGATGGGAAACTCAAATGTGTGAAATGAGTAATAAAGCGTTGCTAAAGAGCTAAGCTGTGACTCAGCAAACAGCACATTCACAGCACAAAGCCTTTTGCACGGCAGCCATTTTGATTTCACATCCGCGACGTCAAGTTGTGGCTGGCGTATTTGCTCCTCACCCGAGTGAAAATCTCTCCACCGCTCAGAATTTTTTCACCCCCCCCAGCTCTCCATCCATAGCTGCAGTGTTCATTCCCATTAATTACCTGCTTATGGAGGCTCTGCATTAGGCCCTGCCAATACACCAGCAGAAATGGAGTACGATAGACAGTGAGAGTCACCCACGTTCTTTGGGGCTTGTGAAAAATGCCTTACCAGCCCAGAAACGCACACACAGACACACACACACACACACACACACGACCGAACTCCCCCTTGTTGTTTGCCTCACACAAACAAACGGTGCCGCTAACAAACAAAACTCTCCATATGCATGTAGCTATGAATCTAATAGGCAAATAGATACAGTAAAATTGAAAAACAACAGAAACAGACTTGTATGTGCGTGCACACACAGGTATTACTCATCACTCCAAGGTGTGAGGTACCCTAGTGTTGAGTGTTTACCTGGAAGAGAGGAAAAATATACAGTACACTGCGGACTAATGAGCTCATTCTCTGCAGCCCAATCCCCCGAGCGTATCACACACAAAAACATTCACAAATACTATGTATGTGCTAACATGAAAGCCCCACTGCTTCCCTCCCCGTCTCTGATGCTTCCCCTTCTCCAACACCCATTTCGTCATTTTTGCAATTCCTCTCTGTGCATCTCGCTTCTCCTCCTTCTCTCCTCCTCCCTATTTCCCCTTTCTCTTTCTCTCTCTCTCTCTCCCCGAGGCATATCCCAGGGAGCCTGAATGATCCAGCGGCTGTTTGTTTGGAGTGCCGTTGATAGGGCAAATGGGTACCTTGGGGCACAGAGAAGGGAGACAGACAGACGTATGAGGCACAGGAGGGGAGGGAAGGGAAGTGGGGTTGTGTCGATCCAGAATGTGCGCACGCTTGGATGGAGGAGGTTATGGATGTCAGAGGTCGGAGATGGTGACTTTTTAATTGAAGTTTGGGGTGACAAAAGTGCAGCTAAAACCCTTGATCCTTAGTTGTTACCATGTTCTGCCCTGGAGCTGTGCAAAAAAAAAAAAAAAATTTTCCAAATCCCATAGTAAATGTGACCTACTGTAGACCTCTGCCAGCACTTTTAGAAAAGTTGTATATTTCTTGTAGAGAGAATGTGGGAAGTGATTTAAATGCTGTAAACGCCATATGGTTTGAATCTCCTGTCATAAGGCATTTATTTAAATTGTAGTATTAATATAAATTATGATAGAGCACATTTCCAGGGAAATCAATTCAGAAGCTGGATGAAATAACATATTGTCAGTGACTGAAACATTTACATCATCATCATCACTGTATATATTATCGTACCGCCTAACCCCATATAGCACATATAATGAGGTCATTTAGAAGTACGGTTAAAAATATTATGATTTATTGTTATTTATTGTTATCGCTTTTTAAAAGAGCCTAGTGAGCGAATAGGTTTTAGCAAAAAACAAGAAATATGCACATACGGTTTGTGTCTGACAGGCAAGCATCAGCCAACAGGCCCCATTTAAAAAGCTTTCATTTCCACTCAAAGTTGCACACAACCACCAGAACTGTGATTGACAAACAGCGAAACTCTTTTGGACTCTGTGATTTGTCACGTTGCTAAGGAAACCCAAACACATACACACAGATGCACACTTGTTCCACATGATGGGTACACAATAAAAGGGACACTCTAATCCCATAAAAGGTGTCTTTGTGCCATATGAAGCTGCTGCACTGCAGTCTACTTCACTTTGCTGGTAATTATCACTGTCTGTCTGGAAGACAGAGACAGTAATGCTTCATTACAAAGTACGGGAAAGACTGAGGACACTGAAGAGAACAAACCAGGAGGAAAGTAGGCGTTGAAGCGGTATCATTACTAGCCCATTTGTCTCAAAACACAGCAAAGGAGGGAGGGAGTTTGAGGAAGAGAAGGTGCACAAGATGACTAGATGTGTGAGAAAGGGACCCTTTAGAAACTAATCCAGTTCAGTCCCATGAGGCTACTGCCTGAAAGTGAGGACCGATTGGCGGCTGCGAAATGAACCAAACCCAGTTCAGAGTAAAATGTTGTAGACTCTCCAATTCAATTTCATTATTCCACCTTTAATTACTTGCCCAATTTGGGGTTATAGCATGCCTTGATTAAAATGGACACTATTTAATAACCCCAGCCCCCTCAAAAAGGAACACACCTTGAAGATGGAATAATTAAAGCAGCGGTGAGATAAGATTCATATCATCCCCCTCTACCTCACTCACTGCAAATTGGATGTGCTCTAACGAGAGAGCGGAGCGAGGGGGGGGAGAGAGCAACAATAGGGGGAGGAATAAAAAAAAGAGAGACTGAGTGAATGAGCGAGTGGTGGAGGGATTTGATGGACAAGGAGCAGGGTTGGGAGACAGGTGGGAGGATCCGTAAGGGGGAGACATGTGGTAAAAAGATTCCCGGTTCTCTGGAAATAGAGGTCGGGTGCGTATTCGGTATCGATTTGTCCAGTTCGAGGCATAAAACTTGCAGTGTTCGACACCGGCGGTACCTAGAAGAGAGCGCGTCCAGCGCTCTGAAGGTTAAACCGGCTGGAGAATGTGGGGTGGGTAAAGCGGGGTTGACTTTGCATGGGTCCAGCGGTGCCTCCGGGGAGAGGCTATTTAAAGAAAGGGATGGACAGCAGTCTCCGTCTTTACTCTCACCAAGAAACGAGGAGAGAGAAGTGGGGCAGGACACTTTCAGTGTCCTCAGTGCAAAAACACACACATGTATGCACACACACACACACACACACACACACACACACACACACTTGTAGACTCATGCAGAATGTGCACACGAGCAGCATCTGTGGCTCTCATTTGCGTTTTAAGGGCGTATTGCCTTTAGAGGCAACTGGCCGGATATGCTCTTACCTCTGCCTGATCGTACCCAGTGGGCCTGAGGTTATGAGCCAAAACGCTCACAAATGTGGGAGTTTTTGTACTTCCTGTCGCTGCATTTTGGAATTTGTTTTCTAACAAGAATTTTCCATCCACGCTTTATCAGGCAAGCGTGGGTTCTGAACCAGACAACTAATTTATTTATTTTTCCCCGATATTGAAAGCATGTCTACATGGGGTCCAAGTGTTTTGTGCGCGTGTGTATGTGCGCGCGCAAGCAAGAAAGGCTGCATCGCATGCTACGTACGCGCGTGTGTGTGCCACCGTAACAGCTCCTAACCTGTGCACCCTCAAGGCCTCACCTAGTGAGAGTGTCATGGCTTGTTAAGCTTGTAAGGATGATAGGGCCTGGCATCTATTTACCGTAGCCACGCGAAACACACACAAATGGCCCACTTTGGCCGACAGCATCCCCTCCAGCCATTTAACAACTCCCACTCTCCGGCTCTTTTCCTTCCATTACGCCACACCCTGCCCACCCCCCTCGTGTCTCTTTTTCATCCCTTGGTGCCTCAACTGTGGTCTGAAACGATTAGTGTCATACCTGGCTATGAGTTTAAAACATGGGGGAGGTGTACTTTCCAGTGCTATAACTATATATATATATATATATATATATATATATATAGGGATAAAATATGGTAGGGATAAAATATGGAGTGTCCAAAAAATATCAAAATATTCACTGATTTACGAGATGAGGGATCTTCACGGAGTGCATATGAATCTAATGAACAGGCAACGCACTGCTAATATGCACGCCAGCATACTACCCAGACCACCGTCCCATCACGAGTCAATACGTGAGGCGGATCTCTCTGTTTGTCAAGGGCCTGCATTCAGCACGTCACTCAGCGCAAACACATACTTTTAACCGTGGTCTCGCAGATCTAGCTGCTAATACCTACGGTCAGGGGCTGACCCCAATGCCTCAAAAAGCTTCAAAGCTCCTGCCGCTGCAGAATGGAGTTTGTGAGTAGGAGGAGGTTTTGCAAAACACTTTGAATTGAGTACACGTTCTTGAATGTATAACATTTTGGTCAACAGACGAATGATAAGATTCAGAGACCAAATAATCCACCTCCAGACGATTGTTCTGCGAGAGTAAAGCTGTTACAATTAAACCGTGTGTTTGCAAGTATAATGTCCAAAACACATACCCAAATCTTCATCTCCTAAAGAACTATTTATGTTTCATATGTGGTGTTTAGCCTGCTTAGTCATTATAAAGGGGCTTTCAGAGCTGCTTCAGGGAGCGATCTAAATGAATGAAGCAGGGAGAGAGGCTAATGTAGAAAGATGGCCGGAGAGAGCGAGAGGAATCGCAGCATGCCACCCTCGGCTCAGGCAGATCAGCACTGTCTAGGTCAGCACATGTGAGGTTAAAGTCAGTCTTAAATGGGTCTTCAGACACCCTCAAATGAAGCCGACAGACAGCGCTGACCTTTACAGACTACTGTCTAGGATGAAGAGAGAGGGAGAGGGGAAGAGGGATGCAACGCCAAAGTGCCGCGGCTCAAGCTCCCTCTAATTTACCACCTCTAATTCAGAGTTAAGCTAAACTCCGGGGAGCTGAATTCAAAAGAGGAGCAGGTTCTGTTTTGACTTGTTCTTTTTCAGCACCGCCCTCCAACGCATGCGCACGCACAAACACACACACACACACACACACACACACACACACACACACACACGCATGCACGCACACACATCCATCCACCCCACTTCCAGTTTTTGCAACGTGTTTATGTTCAAATCTAGGTTGCTACAACTGTGGGAGTGGGAGAGCGGGGACGTTACTCGGAGCTCACGTTTTTTTTTTTTTCCCCCTGCTCTGCACAATTAAATTTAACGACACCGCCGCTTGTCTAAATCGTTTGAAGTGACTTAGCTTTGCGCCCGGCGAAGTGGTGCGGGAGCGGGCCAAGGTCGAAGGCCTGGGATGTCGTATTTCTCCTCACGTTACATAATTTAATGACCCCAAGCATTTGCTTGTTAATTCGTTCATTCCACGGGTTCTATAACTTATCTGAGATGCGAGGCAGGAGGGGGGAGAGGGATGAGGAGGGGAAGGGGAGGGAAGAAAAAGAAAAAAGTTTTATTGTTTCTAAATGTTTTCCATCTGTATTCAGCTGCAGGTGTCTGTCATTTGTGCGAGACCAGATGCTTTTAATTGGATAGGGAAGGGATATTTTCGGCTGCTTTGGCTGGTGCTATGGCTTCCCAGTTGTCAAAATCTCTCTTCCTCATTTGGATAAGAAGTTAGCGGCCACTTTGCCGTGATCTCGTTTTATCTCCCGGATCTAACTGAGACGTTTTCCGTAAGAGACGGAGGCTTGGCTGCTCCCTATAAATCTCACCCGGGCAGTTGGTGCATGAGTTATTTGTTTATGCGTGACATGCCTTGGCCAGGAAATGCATGTCAAGCGAGCAGGTGGGGCGGTCATCAATGAAGACAATTAAACACCTCGGAGGCACTCAGCCAGATCTTCCCTCTGTCCCTTGTTTCTCTGCACCCTCCCTCATCCCTCCCTCGCCGCCGCCCCCCCCCGCCCTCTCCCTCTCTGTCTCTGGCAGATGATAATTCAGTGGGAGTAAGGGGTCACGGCCTGACAGGGAAGGGCATCATCAGCCGTGATAACCATCGCTGGACACAGACAGTCAACAACAAGTTGGCAGCTGAAAACAACAGCAGACGTGAAGGGAACTTTTCAAAGGCACGCGCGGGCCTCGCTTTTAGTTCCAATCTCACACGCCACGAGGCTCTTTGAAGGTGCGTGCGTGTGCATTAATGCTGAGCCGGCGCTTTGGATGAAGGGTGGCACGGATGCACTTTGTGCTCTGGCCAGGGGACACTGCTTACTCATCCTAACTTGACTCCCTCGTGTGTACCGAGACCCGGAGACACACAAATACGCAGCAAGACATAAAATGTATCACTGATCGGCCCCTGTCGAGGTCAAAAGGGCTCCCGGTTCCTCTTGCATCACCTCAAATGCTCAGTAATTACAAGGAGCTGATGGGTATTATTGTAGCCTCTCTAATTGCTGGAATATTCGAGGACAAAAAAAAAAAAAAAAAAATCTTCTGTCACTTGCACATCCTCAAAGGAGGGATTATGGTCCCAAACTAGTGTGGGGGGAAAAAAATCAGTGTCACAAATGGGGATCGACTGTCAGCCCAGCTAATTATCCCCGCTGAAAAGAGCAAGCTTCATTTCCCGGACTTATGTCGAGGGGAATCATTTGTGGCGACCTCAGTCCCGACTTTATGAAAAGAAACATTACAGTCTGAATATTACCCCCGCACCCTTCTGCAGCCCACCCGACCCCCCCTCCATTCTTTCCAGCTGTCTTCAGCGTGGCACTGATTTTTTGGCGGCTAATTCCGGTGTTTTCATTTCAGAGGCATGAGCTTAATTCTAATGCATGTTAGCGTATTACAAGGGGGTATCCGCGGCTGCGGCCCACACGCATCACACTGACACGCGGGATAAGACATGTAAGCTCTTGCAACCCCGCGGTTGCAAACACAGTCGAACGCGAGCGAGCGATAGCTTCCCAGCGGTTTCCCGCGCACGGGCGCTGACGCGCTGACACCGGCGCCGCCGGCTGCTCCTTAAGAGGCGCGGCTTGGCCACGGTGCACCTTGATCTGAGTTCAGAGTGAATGCAATGCGCCGAGGTCAAAGCCGGGGCACCTCGCATGATCGATGCTAACGTGATTAGTGAAACGCTGGCGTCTCGACCGGAGGCCTCGCCGGCATCGTCAAGGTGCTAGTTACGGGCCCCTTTTTTCCCCATCACAGAGGCGCATGTGAACCCGGGAGCAGACATTTCTGCAGGTTAACGTGGACCTGCCCATGGACCATAATCCATTTAAGACTGTAAACATGGAGGAGGGGAAAGACATTTACTGTCATACAGCACTTGCCACAGCCGGTATATCATCTCTCTGTCGGGGTGCACACACTGCTGGCCTCCGCCAATTCACTGCAGCCACAGAAATAGTATTAGTCATTTCACCTTCAGGCTTTTTACCTTCTAATCAACGACAATTACAAGACTCTCACTCCCTTTTTAAAAAACCAAGCTTTTCATTTTCCTCTTCCTTTTTTTTTTCCCATATTTTCTTCGACCCACATTCCGAGAAGGTGCAGATCAGTTGGAACGCGTCTCACCTGGATTTTATGTCCCGGCACATCAAAGGTTATGTTTCCTGCAGCAGGAGGGACG
This sequence comes from Istiophorus platypterus, assembly GCA_016859345.1. Classification (NCBI taxonomy): domain Eukaryota; kingdom Metazoa; phylum Chordata; class Actinopteri; order Istiophoriformes; family Istiophoridae; genus Istiophorus; species Istiophorus platypterus. The sequence continues at coordinate 6,890,351 of CM029132.1, read as the reverse complement.
CTGATTATAGCAGTTTACAGTAAACCGGGGTCCTCTTTCAACAGTGACAGCTAAGAAAATGCTTCTGGTCATGGACTGGATGAGAAAAATGGGTAGAAAGTGTATGAGTTGCTGATAATGAGTCCCCCTGAGTAAGTGAGCTGTAGAGAAGAATGACAACAGCAGCAACAACAGCAACAACAACAACAAAAGATTGGGGGGTGGGTTTTGCTTCGTAAATTGAGTCTGGAAAATCCACTTTTGTCCCAGAATCGAATTTCTATTAATAGCAAAAATTATATTAATGTGCCTTATGCAATATATGCAACTGCTAAGAGGATATGAAATAGCCACAGTGATTTAGTTCTTGGTATTTCTACATTATTTCCATGGTTCTGACAGTGCAGCGTTTTGTGTTGTGTGCTGCTGCACATGGGCGACGGGTAGGTCAGTGTGTGGTGCGTTGATGGGAAGGGTTTAGATTCAACACAGAGAGAAATAAAGAGGGACAAAGAGTAAGTTTTCTTCCTCGGCTCCCTTACCCATTATACCTCTCCTCACAATGCATTGCTCCCAGACCTTAACTTCTATTATTAGAAAGGGGCTCTCCAGCAACCGGTACTCCTTTTGATTTTCATTTGCGGCTGCTTCTCGCGGACAGATGCGACAGCCCTGCCCGCTAAAATCCGCTGCCCTCCCTCTCCCAGGAAAACACAATTAACTGGCTCACAAACATTTAGACCGGGGGAGTACATCTATATTTTTTTTTTTCTGGCGGGAGAAAACGCATCATTAATGACCCTCTCTGCAGTGGTTCGTCTATTCAGCCAGATGGACACAACTTTAGGTCGAGCAGTGTATAGCAAAAATATCTGCCCTCCAACAGCCAAGGTTGTCTGCAACGTCTGGATCGATATTTCTCCTGGTACTAGTCACTGGAGCGCCGGGTGCACTAGCTGCCGAGCAACATAAGCAGTGAAAAAACATAACCCGCTGCATTCTATAAACTTCCAAAGGAAAAGCAGAGGTGGCTAGTCAAGGATGGAGGGAGACGTGGAGCTGAAGCAAAACGTGGATCGTCAACACTGGAAGTATGAAGTTGGAATTTCAAAAGCTATCCGCAGCCTGTTTTCCACAGGATTTATCTTATAGAGCGGCGTAATGCCGGAGGGAGCGCGGTCGCTCGTAAAAGCTTGACGAACGGTACGTTGAGTTTCGGCTTTTCAGCTTGTGGTTACCGCAGAAAGACTGAACCAGGACGGGCCGGTAAAAGAGACTACAGCGTTCTTTGTTAAATGCATATTTGTATACGCTGGTTTATATAACTTATCTTGCTGCCACATACCGGTTGAGTCTTTGATAACGCCCGAGGCTTTATTTATGGAGAAACACTGACACACGCATGCAAATGTCAGCCAAACACACTTGAAATGATAAACCCAAAACTTTCCCCCACTGCTGAACATCTCATGGCAACATAACACCGCTACCAGACATTGTTATAGTTATTAGACTATTATTAGCTGGCGTAGAGGCTATACCCCCCCCCCCAACACAGCGCTTTCATCATAGATGACTGGCTTCTAATTGGATACAGAGGACGCCGTATCCATGTTTCCCATGCTGTGTACGGCCATCCAGTGGCAAGAATCAAATTTTCAATTAAATAAGCCCCAGAATGCCGGCAATAAAGTTTCTTGGGGAGGTTGCAAGCTGATTATTCTGTGATTCATACTGATGCCTTTGCATAAACAGATGATTACGAGACGTCTGAGGAGAAGCGGAGGGGGGGGGGGCCAGGGGATGGATCCGAGACAACAAGAGGCGAGAGAAGTTTGTGGAACAAAGAAGGACCCTCTCTTCTCCGTCTCTCTGCGCCTCAAACAGTTGGCACCTAGTTTTTTTTGTTTTTCATTTCTGCTCACATTTGGTGAAAAAGAGGAAAAAGAAAAAAAATAGCATGTTAGCACATGCACTCAGAGGCACTTACACATCTAGCAAGACACACACGCATCCACACACACACACAGTGGGAAACTGGAGAAAAGAGAAAGCGAGGCAGCTGTGAAAACATTGCTTCTCAGTATCAGAAGAGACTTGAGAGGAAATATGGTGCAATTTTTTACAGCTCTCTGCCTGTCAGTGTGAGTAAAGAGAGCCCTGTCCAGCGGACCTTTGCAGTCTGCACACGCATAAACACACACACACACACACACATCACGCTCCCAAAATCAAAAACCCTGCTATCACTGAGTGGGTTGTGAACATTTGCCCTTGCCTGATGTGAAGCAAGTCGCTGTAGATTATTCCTGCATTCCTGCTGCCTATTTTTTTTTGCTCTTTTTCAGGGGAACACATTAGTCCATGGCTTCATTCTCACAACATAAAACAAGAGATTTCATGACAGATATAGTGAGAACATTGTTTTCTTTGTGTTTTTTTTTTTTTTCTTTTGAGCTCATTTTGGCTCCAGACGTACCATTATTAATTTCAACGAAGCGCACATAAACTTTGGCCCGTTGGATCGTGCACAGAATTTTCTGATCCTGCTTTCTGTGCACTCAGAACGTGTTCAGTATTTCCCTCATCAGTCTTTCCTCGATTCCTCATGATGCGAAACCGTGAACAAATTTTTAGATTGTTTTACAAATTTATTATTTAAAAAATTAAAAATATCACATTGACGAGAGTATTCAGACCCTTTACTCAGTACTCAGTTGAGCTACCTTTGGCTGCGTTAAAACCTTGTTTCTTGCCATGATACACCTGTGTGACTGGATTTGGGGATTTTCTGTCACTCTTATCTGCAGCTCCTCTCAGGCTCGTGGATGGGGACCGTTGGTGGGCGGCCGCTTTCAGGTCTCTCCAGAGATGTTCGATTGGGTCCAAGTCAGGGTTCCGGTTGGGTCGTTCACAGATTTATCCCTAAGCCACTGTTGCTTTGCCTTGGTCGTGGGCTCAGGGTCATTGTCCGGTTGGATGGTGAACCCCTGGCTCAGTCTGGGGTCCTGAGCGCTCTGGTACACGTTCTCACTGAGGGTATCTCTGTACCTTGTCCTTTTGGGCTTTCCCCAAACCCCGAACGGTCTCCCTGTCCCTGCAGCTGAAAGACAACCCCCTCAGCGCGATGCTACCACCACCGTGCTCCGCTATCAGGATGGTACTGGGCAGCTGATGAGCGGTGACTGGTTTCCTCCAGACACGAAGTTGAGAACTGAGGCCGAACATTTCAAACTTCTTTTCATCAGACCAGATGTTTCTCACAGTCAGAAAGTCCTTTAGGTGCTTTTCTTTTTTTTTGGAGAACTCCAATCGGCTTTCATGTGTTTTTCACTGAGGAGAGGCCTTTGTCTGGCCACTCTGCCATAAAGTCCAGATCAGTGGAGTTCTGCAGTGATGATGGTTGTACTTCTGGAATTTTCTCTCATTTTCACACGGGATCTCTCGAGCTCAGCCAGTGTGACCATTAGGTTCTTGGTCACCTCTTTAACCTCAGATCTATGCCTCCTCCCACCCTGTCTCTGAGCAAAGGGTCTGAATACTTTCACTAAATGTGGAAAAATTGAAGGGAACTGGCTATTTTCTAAATCGGTTTCATACACGATATATTAAAAAAAGACAATTGAGCAATAAAAATTTACCTATAGCAGCTCCAGAAAACAAGGTTTCATTTTAAGTCTACGTGTGTATGTGTGTGTGTGTGTGTGTGTGTGTCTGCATGCCATTGCATTTCATTAGGGGAAGTGCTCTCTCTTAACTGTGCATTCTTTGTTCCTCATTATTTTTTGCCCTATTCACATCATCAGCACTTCAGATTAAACTGACACAATCTCCTGCCTGAGTATGAGGATACACACACACACACACACACGCACACGCACACACACGCACGCACGCATGCACTCACACACACAATTAATCAGAAGAAAAGGGAAGAGCCTGCTCGGGTTGCATAAAACCTTGAACAGAATACAATTGCATCCACAGGCTCCCACATTCACTCTGTTTTGCGTTCCATCCTCTCTTCCACCATCACCTTTGCCAGAGGATAAACTCTTTGGCTTGCAGGCTTTCTTCCAAAGCCCAGAGACACAAAAAGGAGCTCACTGTCTTTATGCTTGCAGTGTCTCAGCAAAAAAAAAAAAAATCTGTTTAGACACCGATACACTGCATACACTTGCACCTCTCTGCAGCCGAGTCTTAACGTTTGCCTCCTCAAAAGCCCTCCTGCTCCTCCTCCTCCTCCGACACTTTAGAAACAAATTGCTTTGTCCCTGCGCGGAGTTCAGTCAAAGAACATGAGCGTTGACAGCCATGGTCTTTTCAAGAGAGGAGGAGGATTACGGCATGTATGTGCAGAGGTGGATTAAGACTTTGACGTTAATGAAAGGTCCTGACGGGAGCATTTTTGAAATTGGTCAGTGAGTCTTAAGCCCCGATAATGCGTATAAGACCAAAATGAAATCACAAAAGGCAGGGGTAGTAATAATAATAACAATAACACTAAGGAGGGAGGGAGAATTGTGGAAACAATCAAGAAATGTCTGGAAAATCCAATTTTCACCCAGAAACCATCTGTTCTTGCTGCTTATAATCTGAAGCTGTTTTTGATTAAGATTAAACTGAGCTCAAACCCTGTGAGCTATTAAAGGAGTGCGGCTTCTTTCTTTTTTTTTAATTCAAATAAAGCTGAGTGATTTGAATGGTGATTTGGGGAGTCTGGGAACAAGGTGAGGGGTGTGTGTTTATGCATGTACAGTATGTGTGTACACGCGTGTGTCCTTGCTCCATCTGCAGCCGATCAGGGATTAAGATGATTTATGCTGCCCTGGCTCGACTTCGGATTCACGTCGTGTTGGGTGATGGAACCACCGTTCATCTCTCGCGCTCTGTTCCTTTCTCTCTGTCAGTAAAACATCAAACTTGTCGATTAGATTCCTCTGAAACGTAGCTGCCTAAGAGTTTACAAGTTCTTGCCATATCTGGTATTTAAGTAGTTGGAGTATCCGGTTGGAGAATCCGGTATTCTGTGCTAGTAGTGGCTGATGTAATCTGGAGCCGCTTTCCTCAAACAGACACGAGGAGCGGATTTCCCTCGGCTCACCCCGGACCCACAAAAGGCCTCATTCAATTTTATTTTTTTTTTTAATGTATGTGCTATTCCTCCCCATGACCCATAACTTCCTCTGACTTTGATGTGTAAAATCAGTGGCATTTCCCTTTAATTGCTTAAAGGCAAATATAGGTTATATTTAAAATCATTTACAATGCCATCTAAGAGCAACAAACTTGTGTGTGCCTGTGTGTGTGTGTGTGTGTGTGTGTGTCTGTGTACGTCTGTGTGTGTGTGTGTGTGTGTGTGCGTGGCAGTCTTGACGGGAGACAACTACCCAAAGAGTAGTTTGAGAACGAGTTCATCATAACTGCTGTAACTGGATAATGACTGTAACTTGTTTCCCGGCGCAGTGTGTGAACCCAATCTGTCACTTCCAGAAGATTTTCAAATCCTCGTTGCGCGTTGTGTGTGGGAGGCAGGCAAAACAGCGCTGCTCGGCGTCCTACAGCCCCCGTGTACACGCAGAGTACAGTACGGTAGCCCGGTGCAACCAAGAAGCACTCGTAAGGAGCTAGCGATAACTTGAGCCAAACAGGGCACGGTTTTTCCTCATAGTCCTTTCTGAATTTCCAATGCAGCTCGCAAACCTGCGGCACAAAGGATTCCTCTCCCGCTTATGTATACAGACTCTTGATTTGCCAGAGGTAAGCCTCTTCCCAGTAGCAACCCTCCAACAATTACAAAAAGAAAAAAACAAAAAAAACAAAAACCCTTTCACTCGCAGTGAGTTATAGGCGATGCAGTGTTTGCCGAGGCTGCCAAAAAGCTGATCTCAGGGCATTCACTTAAAGAGAGGGAGAGAGAGGGAGATTTTTCCATGTGTTTAAATCTGGTCCTGCACATATGTATTTATGTGTGCGTTTCTAAGTGTGTATATATGTGTCGTGTTTGTGGGCATTGTGAGTGGATTTGTCAGCACATCATCTGGATTAGGATGCTCCGTTTTGTCAGCCCATCGGTGGCGGGGGCGCATGCAGGGGCGTCTTTTGTCATTATTTCGGTCTTTTTCTGCTTCCCTTTTCACTCTTGCTCTCTCTCTCTCTCTCTCCTCGTGCCTGTTGAAAGTTGAAGGGGTTGCTTGATGCTGAGATAGCGTGTTTAAAAAAAAAAAAAAACAACCCACAAAAAAGCCAAATCAAAGAGATGGAAATAGGAATAAGGAGGAAGATGCGTGACTTGTCAGGCCGTTCCTTTTAAACAACTCATCAATTCTATGTTTTGAACATCGCTCATCAGTTATTTTCTTGAAATTAAATCCAACCCTGTCAGGCCCTTTGGAGGAACTTCTCTATCTAGCTCCACAACCTCCGCTAAAGTGATTGCCTGAGGGTTAGTTTGAGCTACAGACAAGATAAATGCTATTGTTTTAGCCTTCAAGGTAGCCATTAGTCTGCAGGGCGGGACGGCAAACAAAAGAGCAGGAAGCACGCAAAGAGTCACACGCTTTGCCACAAACGCACAGAAACAGGTGTGCCCCCGCTGCGTTTGTTCAAAGGGTTAATCTTTAAGTAAACCCCCGAGGGGAGAGAAAATCACCTCACCTGGCTCTTCCTCATCAAATCCCCACCGCATTTACTTCCATTGTTTGGTCACAGTGTCAACTTACTTGGCTCTTATTGTGTACGCTGATGTGTTTTGGCTCTCGGGTGCTTTTCTGTTGTGGTTTAAATGGAGGCTTTCGACCGCCACTTTGGCTTTCCTCATCCCTCACAGGAAGTTGTGCTTAGGACCACAGTCATCAGAGCCGTGCATAGCTGAGCTGCGGCTTTTGTGAGGTGATTGCAGCGTTTTCGTGGGCTCGCAGAGACAGCTGCCACGGTGAATGGCACACAAAGGAGAGGAGAATTCTTTTTTTTTTTCCACCTTGGTTTGTGACCTCGGGGTGAAAAAAACTAAAAGGCTCCACACCTGGAGGGAGGTGGTGGGGGTGGGGGGGGCTTTGTGTGATGTGGTCCGTGTGCACTGTGTGTTTGGATGAACGCTTCTTCGCCTTCACGACCAGGTACGCCGAAATTACAAACAACACAGAAGACGGGGCCCGGCGCGATGACGGAAAGAAACCCCGGTGAAATATGTTGAGGGCTCAAAGTAACGCGGCACTTCAATTACTGGGGGCCAATGCATATTCATCCTCGCATGAGGGGGGAAAAGACGCATGGTGGCCCCAAAAATAATTCACGAGCTGTCGGGGGGGGGGTTGGTTGTTTTATTTCACGACGGCGCCCAGCAACCTATTCCCTGCTCTTACTATATTTCATTTCTGCGTCGAATCTGTGCGTTCAATGATAGTGAAAAGGTTGACAGGGAGGAAAAAAGCAAAGAGAAGGAGGGAGATTATGCAACAAATAGGTATTTTCTTTTAAGAAAGATACATACATTGAGTTCTTCCCTTTGTGTTGCTTTATATAGATACTACATCTATGAGAATAAACCGCTCATATTGCGTGCTAAGAGACAAAGCACGTTAGCGCAAAAGGGCTACAGCCCTTAAATGGGTCAACAATGCATAAACAAGCAGTTTCACACTTGCAAGAGACAAGCGAGAGAGTGCAAATACTAGCAGCGAACACACACACACACGTATATAGATAAAGGTACACAATTTCCTCCTCATAATGCGCACTCAGACGCACATACCACAGCAATTTCACGGGTGTGCGAATGGTTCAGCGAGTGTGCGCCTTAAGTAGGGTGAGCTCTCGGCCTTCATAAAACATGTATGGCGCTAATGCTGACCATTATGTGAATTTCTTGCTTTGCAGTCGCCAGGGAAACCAGTTCGATGGACTAAATGGGCGAGCTTTTGTTCAAAAAAAAAAAAAAATCCCTCAGAAAACGCATTAAGTCACTCATAACGCTCTGTGACGGCTCAGACAAAAACCTCGCCTCTGCTCTCCTCAGACTTCTGAGAGAACCACAGAAGGATTGTTCAGGGTGAGGAAAATAATGAGCATCCCTTTTTTTTTTTTTTTCCCCCGATATAGGAAAAAAATATATATCACACATCTGCTTTGGGAGAAGCCCTTTTTTTTCTTTTTCATTAATGCATATATGACCCTGAGTAATTGTGTCCATGAGCTGGGTCCCTTGAAGAACTCCAGCCAAGAGGAAATAAGAAGAGAGAAAATAATGAAATTCCTCAGCTAGAGGAACTTAGGAGGATATTGTCCCTCCAGGTGAATTGACTGTGCACACGTGTGCAATCACGCTTACGGCTGTATACGGGAGTATTCGGGATTTTTTTTTCTTCTTTCATTTTTGTCTGTGCTTTTTCTGTGCGTCAAAGACTTCTGTATTTGTCCCTCCGCTTGGAGAGGTGTGAATGTGTGGCACGTTGCGAAACCCCTCAGGGATCCCCGGTGTCAAAGGTCGCATTGAGTGCCACTTGGGCCCACAGCTTGGGCCTGCCATGGGACAGCCAGAGAGCCCCCGCTTCTGTGAGCTGTGTTAGCTTTTCATTTGAGTCCTTCCCTCCCTCTCTTTACCCCCCCCCCCCCCCCCACTTCCTCCCTCCCCACCCTTCCACCATATGAGACACATTAACTGTGTCCTCAAGTGAGGGAGAGAGCGGGAGGATAATCCCCCTTCTTCCATTGTTACATGCTTTCATCTATTTTTATAAGGCGAAGCGCGAGGGACGGGAGGGACGGGGGGGCGGGGGGTAAAAATAAGTTCTGGTGGGCCGCGGCCAATCTTGTTGCACCACTGAGAGTGATGATGGATTCGTACGCATATGTAGGCGCTCAGATATACTGTATATGCTTGAATACACACATACAGAGACGCACACACACGCTAATTTTCTTCAGTTGTTAGTATTGATCCACACCACTTTCTGTAAAGAACTTGTTCAAGATAACACTTTAAGCATTTACAAGCAGTTCATTGGCACTTAATTAATGGTTTACAACAAACTATAATCTAGTTGGAAGCAGATAGGATATTTTTAAGTGTTATTCAGCAACTGTTCCAATGGAACATCTGTAACTGTTGTATAAACAGTCTAGAGATGATAGATAACCCAGAATACCGCAGTAAGGACAAATGCAATCATATGTAATGATGATGAGTCATACCGCACACCCCCACAAATCATTTACAGGCAGGTTGAAAACTTGAGTTTAATGCATGAAGCCGGCTTTGCTCCCTGACCTGGGAAACACTCAACTTAAGGTCGATGCTGCGTTTCTTCCCGAGCCTTCAGCCACACCTCATGACCTTCATCGGCGAAAGGTGTTTGCTCGGCTGCCCGGGAGAGCGAAATAGATGTGTTAGAAGCTGCAGTGCTTAGTCAATAAACCAATCAGAAGCATGACAGGAAATTAATCTTTTAAGTTGATTTTCTGGGAAAAATGACAAATATCAGATGGTTCCAGCTTCTTAAACATAAGAATTTGGACCAAACAAATGCTTGATTTATTGATAAAACAACTAGCAGATTAATCAGTGATGAAAATTATCATTAGTTGAAGCCCCTGATTCATCTGTGAATGAATACGCTATTAGTAAATATAATTTATAAACATGATAAATAAGTTTTTATACATACTTCAAGACTATATGAAATTACATATATATGTAAAATATGGCAACTGAAGACCGACACCTGCAGCTGGCCCCTTGAATGTTGAATTATTATTTTTAGTATTATTATTAATACATCTAATATGAGGACGATGACTTTGACCCCAGCTATCGTGCGGGAATGTTTCGCAGTGTAAGCTTAAGCTAGTGTACCCCCCACGTAGCCCACGCAACACACTGATTATCATTAGCTTTCTGCATAATGCCTGCAGCAAGCAAGCAATTGTTTGCCTGTGTTTTGACAGTTTTACAGCATTTAGCTGTGTCTGTGAGTCATCAAACCACCCTGATTAAAGACGAACATGATGTCAAATTCCTAAATAATACGGCCTAATTGGTATCAATTAGTGGCAGCAGCAGCCGCCGCTGTTGGCAAAATCCCTTCCCAGAAGAAATGCCAGTATACAACTATGACTGCCGGAGATGTGGCACAACAAGCTGTTCTGTAAATAGGCACATGTGGGTGAACGGGTGACAAAGGAGAGCTGCAAAAACACGTTTTTATAAATATATATATATATATTTTTTAAATTTGTTTCACAAATTTTAAAATCTGCGTTGCGGACATAGTTGTGGGTAGAAAGAAAAAGCACAACGTTAAGTATTGGAAATGTCAAAGGTTAATCTGCTGGCGGGCCAGATGCCACACATACATAATTTGTAAGAAAAACAGGAAAAGGGGTTGAACATGCATGCGACAGCTCATGCATAAACACAGCCAGTAAAATGTACACAATTTGCAATTCCGACCTTAAAGGTCAAAGGAGTGCTACTGCTTGTATGCAAACTGAAGCAAACACACATTCACAAACACTAGGATATCCCTTTCCAAAATTTGGCAAACCCTCACTAAAATGGAGTCACATTTATGTATATTGGCTGTAAACAGGTTACATCTGGTTCCTGTTGCTTCAGTTGGATTCGGCCAAACTTTTCTACCATTTGAGCTTTCTCGGAAAGTTCTGCAATCATACAAAATGTGACGTGTTTCATAATGAGCTCAGCATTCCTTATGCGCAAAATTAAATTGCCGGCAAGTTTTTCAGATGTGGGGAAGGAATGTGTTGAGCCGAGTTGCGGCAGAGTTTAATATGTATGGGTTTTGTGTATGTGCCTCAACTGTGAGATGGGTGGAAGGGGCGGTGAGAGACGGCGTTCGCACATAAAGTATGGTATGTTTGGCGAAATACATGAATGAATGCATGAGCCGACCCATCTTGGTGTTGGCCCACAGAATGTGTGAACACCTGAATGTTTTATTCTGAATTCTGTTTGTTTGCGCTTTCTCAACAAATTCCCTGAAGTGAGAAAAAATTAAAAAAAAAAAACAAAAACAAACAAACAAAAAGAAAAATGCCTCCATTCTTTGGCTTTCTCGGTGTTCCTCTTAGATATGCTCCTGGTGTGAAGTTGGCAGGTTGCAACATATGCAAAGACGTATATGCACACTTGTCCCTTGCAATGGTCCTTTTTCAATGCCAGGCCTACATTCAGGGATTAGAAAATAAAAAAATAAATAAATAAACACTTGCAGAGAGCAAGTGCGATTATTGGCATCCCTTGCAGCCTGCCCCTCCCATGCTATAGACGTCAAACCGGGAGAGACATGGCACCCATGGTGTCCGGGTGCTGCACACCTGATGTGTCAGCATGCACCAGAAAATGTAATTCCTCGCTCTGCATCAACCTGTTCGCCTCATCTTCTCGACGATCATGCACAGAATCCTAACGGTGTGACAAAACACAGGGAAGTAACAAAGAGAAGGACGACCAGGAGGAGTCGTAGGAGGGACAGATCCGGGCGGGAGGTGGGAAGCGGAGGGAGGAGGGAAAACAAGCAGAAGACAGAGTGCCTGGGAGGAAAGGAGGGACAGAGGGAAGGAGGGATTGGAGGGCGGGAGGCTTTGGCTGAGTGCCTTGGAGGTGTTTAATTGTCTTCATTGAAGACCGCCCCACCAGTTCGCCCCCAAATGCTACACCTGACTCCATCAGCCAAGGAGTGATTATATCATGAGAGAGGTGTGGGAAGGAGAGAAAAAAAAAGTTATGGAAAAAAAAAGGAGGTAGGTGCATTCCAAATTAACAGCTGTCGGAGAAAGTGATTTTATTCCGAACATAACAAATGCCTGTGCCATTTGGAGACAAGCCAAATTGCTAGTCACCGCTTCGTTGCACCTAAAAAGGCACAAAATGCACATGGCAGCGCATATGACTGTAGGCTCTCATTGAAAATTCAGTCATGTCTCTGCACTGCCATGAAAAACCATTCTGCTCTCTTTCTCTCTCTCTTACAAGTGCTGGCTTGCACTTTATCAACTGTGCATCCGAATTGCAGAAAACAATGTAGAAATACAAGAGACAACCATCTCTGAAGTGAAAGTCAACACATGTACTGCTGCAACGCCCCCCCCCCTCACCGAAACAATATGGCCGCCTCACTTGAGTGGGCTTTTATTGCAAGCGCTTCACAAAAACACCTTTAGGACAGATTTACTGCCTTATTTTTTTGCGTATTACTGTCTCATATTCGGTGCATACGCGCCACCGCATAAACCGGCTGCACTTTTCTCTCTCAAACCAAACGGCCATCATGGCGGGGCGACGCTTCTCTGTGTTAGACAGCGGAATGGCTTTTTTAATCTCCGTCAGGACCGGGTGTCAGTCCGGCTACACAAAACAACACAGCAACGATTCCATTATCTGCACTCGGACCTCCAGGGTGTGTGTGTGTGCGTGCGTGTGTGCGTGTGTGCGTGTGTGTGTGTGCGTGTGTGTGTTTCTGCACACTGCATACATATATCAGTTCTTGTTTATTTCTGGCAGCGTCCTCTAGAGCCCAGATTGCAGTGAGTGCAATATTAAAAAAAAAAAGCCCAGCATCAATTTTGAACAATTCCATTCTTTCTGCTTTACTGTAACTTTCCCTCTTCCCTCCTTCTCCATTATTACTTAAGTTGATTTAAAGGGTTAGTGCAGTCAAATAAAAACGACTTGTCCCTAAAATCTCTTTCCACATACTCTACAATAGATGTGAATTAATTTTCTTTTTGCGGTGCTAAATCGTTGAAAAATGACACCTGAAAATTGTTACTGGTCCTTTAGCTGAGTTATTCCCAACTTTTTTTTTTGAGACCCCTTAAAACAAGCTTGTTTACTTGGGACCCTTCGTCGAAGGCGATAAACGCCATCCTGTGCAGGTTACAATCTTTTTTCCTGCTACTTTTTTTTTTTTTTTTTCATCTTTGCATTGGTGTGGCTGGGGAAATCTCAGAGAGGACATCTTGACAAATAAAACCAGAACTCTCTGTGAGGCTTCACACCGATGTTGGTAATGGTGAAATAGCTTCTTTTCCAAGTTGGATGGACTGATTCAACAGGAAATATAAATTTTGCAATCACTGCTTGCCCCGCAGATTCTTTTGCTCTGTCTGTTTCCTGTGGAGACCAGGTATTCTTAAAGTTTAATTCTTTCAGCAGGGAGTTTTATGGGAGTTAAGACTGCCCTGGGTGGGCTCTCCAGTTCATGTGTGCCCATGTGGAGAGAGGGCGGGAGAGAGGGAGAGAGAGGGGGGAAGACATGGCTGCAGACGTGACGCTGAGGCATGATTTGAATACCTGCCCGCTCTGGCTGAGCAGTGATCAATCATCTCTCCGTCAACCACCACTCCCTGCTGGCAGCTCCTCCGCGCACATAACCTGCATCCCTCACTTTTTCCTCCTCTTCCTCATCCTGCCTCTCTGCTGTTTGGTGCTCTTTCCTTTGTTAATTTTTTTCTCTCTATCCCTTGGTGTCTTTCAAAACCTCCCATCCTTCGATCCTTTTCTGGGCTCCCATGCAGTGTGCTACTCATTTACTCTTACTTTCCATGCTTCTCTCTCTTTACCTTCCCCTCAGTGCTTTCTCTCACATCATCTCACCAGGCCCTCTTGTTCTCCCTACCTCCCTCGCTGTCGGCTTGCCTGAGGATATCACGAAAGGAAATAAGGGGCGAGGGGTAAGGGACAGATGGAAATGAATGAGAGAGACACGGCAGAGGACTGCAGGCACACACGAAACACAAAACCCTGCTGCAAATTGTAAAAGCATCCAAACCTTTTGTGCACTTTTTTAGATTAATCAAAACTATTACTGTTTTCATTTCTTTCCTGATTTTAATTTTCTATTAAACGTTATAGTTTTAACTAATGTTCACACATGGACTGTGACCTTGGGGAAGGCAAAGGGGTGATAAAAAGAATGTGTAACATGCTGATTGATAGTGTGAGTGCCTTCTGCTGGGCGATTTTTCACTGAACCGCTCTCCGCCGGGTGGTGATTGGCACGCCACGAACACGAACACATACACACACACACACACACACACACAAACACACACACTTTCATTCCTCCACCAAGTTGGGGGAAATCAGACCTAAGACCAGCGCTGCTCCCGCTCCGCTCTTGAAATATGAATGGTTTTAATTAAACAAACTCGCTTTGCCATCTGGCCCTACAATTGGGCTTGCCTAATGAACAGAGTTACACACAAACACATGTGCGCACACACATGCACAATATTAACCAGGCTGAGAAGCATTCCAACGGGCAAAGCTTTCAGAAACAGAGAGGAACAACAACAATGAAGTGATCTAGTGGGGTGCTTCACAAAGCTGGAAAAATGATGCAGTGCCTCATTGTGCTGGATAAAGTGTGTGTGTTTGTGTGTGTTTGTGTGTGATGGCTTGTAAGATAGAGTGATTTTATTTAATGTGGCTAAGCATGTGTGCAAAACTGTGCAATACCTCACTCTGTCTATCCACTGTTTTCTTTGTACTTGGAAATTGTGTGTGCGCGCATGTGCATGTGTGTGTGTGCGCGTGATACTTGTGTGCATGTGCACGTGCATGTGTGCTCGTGTTAGCGAAAAGCTCTGACAGTGTCGGTACTCGCCGACTCCCTGACTGATAACTGCTGTGATGTGCCACTCGTCTGTCCTACTCTATTGAGCCAGCTAGCCAACACTAAATGATGACGTTTGTTATCCAGCGGCGGTACCCCAAGATCTCTCAGTAGGAGAGACAGGAGAGAGATAGTCCAGTGTTTTTGTGTGTGTCTGTGTGTGTTTGTTTGTGTGCTGGGGGATGGTTGTCTGGCAGCCAAAGCACAGAAACGTGGGAGGCATGCAAACGTTAGCTGCCAGTAGGACGTGCTATTACTCTCTTAGAGGCTACAATAAATTTGCACTATTCATCTGTCTTAGCAGCCAGCATAAATGAAATCGGGCGTCGGCCACTGTGAGATGCACTCAGTGATGTAGTGGCAAATAAAAAGTTGAGTAAACTAATGTATTTCCTCCTGTCTGTTGGCGATCTTCAAGGGGACAAATAGCCTTTACAATATGAAAAAAAAGTCCCTTTTCCTTTGAAGTTCATGTCTTTAAATTTAATTTAAAAAGTGGATAAATTACTAGACACACGCATGTCCACATAGAATATATTAGCTTTGCGTTACCTATGTATGTCATCGCCAGGGGCAGCCCGGCTTATGTTGTCATATCAACTCAAGAAGGGGGTGAAGCCGAAGCAAAAGGTTATAGCTATTCATTAGCATTTTCTATTAAAAAATAAATAAAGAAATAAATAAAACATGATATAAAATAAAATAAAATAAAAATAAATAAATAAAATAAAATAAAATAAAATAAAAAATTGGGGAAACTCACCAATCCCCTGGGCGATTCGGAGATCGATAGTAGAGCAACGAGTCTTTGACCTACCGATAACGCCGTACTTCTGGAAGGGCTCTTTGTCATCTATAACGGCCTAATCGGGTGTTTGACTCTAAACACTCAGCGTTTATGAATATCTGATGAGCACCGGGGTAAGCTTATGAATAAGTGAGGGGCCCAGCTGTGCATCAAAAAAGATCAAGACTTGATGAAACCCACCGAGTGCCGTGGCTGAGCGGCGCGCGGAGCTACGTGTCGGTTCAAGCATTATGGTAAAAATTGATTTCTTTCCCGTTCTGAAACAAATGGCTGCAAATTCTCCGTGCGCCGTTCAACCGAACGGTTTCAGAAAACATTTTTAAAGATACAGCAGAATCCTCATGACGTGCAGCTTTTGACTGTCTTCCAGACTACTGAAGAGAAAAGGTCTATAAAGATGAAGCTACGGAGGAGTCCTGTCTGGTAGATTGTGTACCGTGGAATGGGTCAAGAATGTGCTGATGCTCCTGCGGTGACCCCAGCACTCCCCGTTCTGAGTTGGTTCTGGAAGAATCCGTCTTGGATAGAGACGTTGTTGTTTTTTCTCCTCTTTCTCTTTCTTTTCGACGCTCCCCACGGAAAGAAGCCGACCAACAGAAAAATAATAAAGTTCGAAACCTGACCTTGATGAAGGAGATGAGGAAAAGAAAACACTGTCCCCCGGCACATCTGTGCGGGGTGGAAGGAAAGGAAGGATGAGGGGCGGGAGGCAGAGGGTGAAAAACACAGTTTTTGTGTGCGTGTTGACTTCATGTGTGTTTGTCTGGGTCGATGTTAGTACGGGTGCCTGCACGCGTGTGTGTGTGTGTGTGTGTGTGCACGCGTGTGTGTGTTTGTGCGCGCGCGTGTGTGTTTGTGTGCATTGGCGGCGTAGAGGGAGTACTTGCGTGCATGCATCCATGTGTGCGAGAGAGACGAGCAGCTGCAGTGGAGGACGATTGTTCCTGAACATTGTGTGAACATCGATTGACAACAAGCAAGTCAGAGCTGGAAAAAGCACGGAATCAAAAAGGAGACATTAGCCTTTGTCCGCGTTTCACCCTGACACAAAGCGATGGCAATCAAACATGATGAATCAGTACCGCGGGGAATGAAACGCAAAAATCAAATCCTCAGATTCAAAGTTTGCAAACCGACACTCATCCCTGCAGCAGTAAGGTCAAGATTTACATAGTCTTTCCATTGAATTGATCCCCACGACCACGAATGCCTTTTGTCAACGCACGCATACGCATCTCAAGCCGAACCGACACACACCTAGTCCGCTGGCTTCCGCTTTTCCCTCGCCTCCCTCTGGCCTTCCGCAGGACAAGAGGGGGGGTCTCAGGCAGACTCCCGCCATGAATCATTGTCACATTACGCACGTAAACGTCTGCAATTACCTGTGGCTAATGGCGCCCGTGCCGGCACTGAGCGCCACAGCAAGCCATCTGCTAACTTTTGTTTTCCCTCTTTCCTCATAACTCCCTGATTTTGAAAAAAGAGGAAAAAAGAAAAAGGGGCTATTGCTTCATATAGAGCAAATGCCGGTTGTATCTGTATGTGCTCCAGCCACAACACAAGAGGGAGTGCTAATGACTGTAGTTAGCTTCTCTCAAGAGGCAGGAGCAGTTTGCCAATATTTGGCCTAACCTCAGATGATTGCATTTTCTTTACACTTAGGTATTTAGCTGATGCCCTTATCTGGAGTGACTGCGCATAAGGGAACAAGCAAGGGCCTGGCGTCTTCCTCGAGGACACTTGGACAGAAAATATAAAGCCATTTTTCTTTTCTTTTTTTTCCCAGGGTTTGAATCACAGGACCTAGACCAATTACAGTCTCTCAGACCACAAGGCCACTCTGCTGCTCACCTAAATCCACATTATATCACCGCATAGCCTCAGAGTACAAACTGTGAGAACTCAGAATTGTATAAATGTGCTGCAGAGATGTGTGGTTTAGAGGCTGATGGGACAATAAAAACATTTTGTTGTCAAAAATAAAAAGAAACCAGGCCCATATTCGCATGTAGTTCCTTACTTCCAGTCTCGCTTGTACAGCCGCCCTTCCATACACACACACACACACACTAGTTTCAGCTGATCTCGCTAAAGATAACGGGGAGCAGCAGAGCATGTTGTTTCTCTTGGATGGAGACTGATTCATGAATTGACCTTGACTCTGTTCCTCCAACAAACCTACATTAAAACTCTGGTATACTTTGCAATAGCGTCCTCTGACACCGTGGAAAAGGAAAATTAACAACATATGTGTGCTGGGTTTGCGTTCTAACTGTACGGTATTTGGAACCTGACACTATTTCTATCTATTTGCTGTATGGGGTCGTCACATTGACCATAACTAGCCGATTAACCCACTAAGATATTCCCTCGTTACCGTTTTACGTCCAGGATTCACGCTGTGGTCACAGTGACTGCACTGATCTGACACGGGTTAAGACATCATCTACCAAACAACTCCATCGGAGAGGAGAGATGCGAATCTTTAAGCCATTTGAATACCCTTATCCTAAGCTGCAATGGGAAAGCCTCTGCACTTAGGCTTAGCCCTCTCAAGACAGCTCCTCCTTGTTAAGCATCGCTTCAGATTCCAAGACTATGAATGGGACCATTACCCCCATCTCTCACCGCACACCCAGATACACACACACACACACAAGCATGTATTTTGGCCTTGGTAGGAAACCAGCTCCGGTTAACTGTGAGTAGGTTCTGCAAATGAAGATGCACCATTGTATCGAGAGATTGCTTTTACAATATTTTTCCATCGCTCCCACTCACTCCCTCTAGGCCGCGGTCTTCTTACATTACAGCCTACAGATCAGCTCTATCTCCCGACTGGAGCAAAATGAACTCCTTCATAATGGCCTTAAGCCAAACACACATCGCAAATCGGCAAAGCAGCTATCTGTATAGATTCTTAACTATTCAAGTTGAGTATTACCCCCCCCCCGATTGTTACACCTCTTTTACTTAATCTTAGAAAATCTATCGTCCGTCAAAGCTTAAACCTGGGCGCCGAATGAAATTAAACAGGAATTAGAAAGTCCAGGATGGTTGCAGGCGAAAAGGGGGGGAAAATGGTCTGAAAGGTATTGATCTAAATGAATATGTTACACGTGGCATCTCTGATTACATAAGCCTGCTGTTGGCGAATCGCAGCCTCAGGTTTTATAGGTTTCATAATGAATCCCACATCTCATCTTCACAGGACGTAAACTGGTGGCAGGGCTTTGGCTTTAATAATGATTGCAACAGCTACTATATGACAACCGCCAACACACCACTTCATACCTGACACACCACAGGAATAACTAACCGGTGCCAAAAACCCGTCAAGCCAAAAGTGCCTGAAGAAAAGTCTACCTGGTAACAGAAATACTAACAAGAGACGAGAGATAACCTCACGTTTCTGCGTGTTTGTGATGCTGTCTACCATCGGACGTGCTGCGTGGATGCTCTAGGCATTATGTGCGTGTGTGTTTCCTGTATCTTAGCGTTTTCTTAATCTCCTTTCAGTGTTTGCCCCTACCATTTTCCATGTGCTCTGCCTCACCGACACTGCCATCCGGCGTTGTCCTCTCGTAGCTGTCCTCGGGCAGGGGTAGGGCGCCCAGGCGGGGGCCCGACGAACTCTTGCTGCTGGGCGTCTCCGACTCGTCCAGGCCGCTGTCGTAGCAGCTCTGCAGCGATCCCTGCTGGTGAGGGTCCTGGGGCTGGCTCACCACCGAGAAGGTCACTCGGCGAAACGGCTACAAGAGAAACCAAACGGCCGGGGGTCACTATAAAAGGGACGGCTTTACTTTTTTGTTTTCTTTTTAGCGTTAGAGGTCAGCTGGGGAGTTGGGTCCTCTGGATTTCAGAAAGGGGATTTGTGTCAAGGTGGCAGGAAAATAGGTCAAAAAAAGGGGGTAAGGGGAAGGAAGCTACGCTTTAGTTGGAAGGTTTAGGAGGCGCTAGCTAGATTCTAAGGACACAACTATCAGGGCACATTTAAGTCTCCAAGCAAGGTGTGACGTCACTTTCCTGACATCACAGACACCATGACCTCGTCTGCTCCGTCACAAAAGCCGACAAAGACCTTTTTATCATCGCTCGCTTATTTACCCACTAAGAAAATAAAATAAGATAAAAAAAAAGAGAGGACAAGGTGAACTAGCGTCGGGTTCGGTGGGAGGTGCGAATCGACACCACAGAGCAAAAAGCGCAGAGGCAAAGACGAGTGCGTACAAACAGGCACGTCTACCTGATTGCATGTGCAAAGGGGTTTCGCTAGATGAGCCGTGGGTTCACGCCGTCGATATGTGCAGCCTGCTCGAACGCATTATTGAACAGTGTCCCGCGTCAAGCGGTAACAGAGCGTGTCATTAAAGCCGAGGCCTCTTTCTCGCCGTCTCTGTCCGTTTTCCTTTCTCCCCTCCGCATCTCTCAATCCCTGTCTGAGCAAAAGGTAATAACAGGGAGCGGGGATGAAAGAGGGAGAATGAGCATGAGACGAGGAATGAAAGACCAGACTCGGTCATTACCAGAATAAATGGCATAACAAATGGCTAATGCCATTCATTAATTAGATAGCAACACAGTCACAGTCAGAGCTGGCCTCTCTTGCTGTGCATCTTCTCTTCCTGCCCTTTGCTGGACCCCATCGCTTCCTCATGTGTTCCTCCTCTTCTGCCTTCGTCCCCCGCCCCCCCCACCCCCCTCGTCCTTGTTTCCACGTTCCATCATGAGAATATTAAACGAGACAGAGGCCCATTACTCAAGCATTTTCTCTTTCTCCCTCCCTATCTCCCCATTTGTTCCCCAATTGTCTCACCTGATGAAGTAAAATTGGTTATCAGCTTCTCGTGATTGGTAACTGCATCTTTAATTTGTACACCCATCCGTAACCCGTCCGACGCTGTTTTTGGATCCGAGGGGGCGGACGTCCAAATCACATCACGTCACGCTCTTATCGCGTCGACAGGTGTTTGGTATGCGTGACAGTATGTCCACGTCTTTAGGAAAAAGAGCAACGCGAGAAGCCGAAAAACACAGGTACCGACACACACGCGCGGATGTGGGGAACGTTCCCAGCAGGTGTAGATAGTTCACCTTGGAAAGGTGAACATTGCTGTTACTTTTGCGTCCTGAAACACTTTGTGAGCCCCTCTGAGCCTCTGCCAGGCGAACACTGTGGAAGATTCTCTTTTTGATCATGAAATTTCCCACAAGAAAAATGGGCTTCCTTTGTGTGTGTGTGTGTGTGTGTGTGTGAGTGTGTGTAAGTGTGTAAATTAGCATTTATTTATATATTTCCTTTCGGTTCTCTTTCTCTGGCTGGCTGGCTAACACAGCAATCTTGGCAATAAATCATGTTTCCATGTAATTACAATCAACACTCAACAAATGAATTGGTATAAATATTCATGCAAATTTCACTTGGATAGCCAAACATTTGTTGCATAATTTATATCCGGACCCAGAAGGAGAACTGCTCTATATAAGTGTAATAACACTTGAGGAGATGTTAAGATATTAAACCATTTATTAAAAATGTTTTGTTTGTTGTGTTTGTTTGTTTGTTTTCACGCACTTGTTTAGTGTGAGGTGTGTGCTAACAAGTCCCACAGCTTGCGTGTGGTCGAACAAAACATAAAAGTATTTTGTCTGGATCAGATTTAGTGGAGTGCTATACTACTTGGGAAACACGGTGTTCTAGTAATACAGATTAAACAACTGTTGCCTAATGAATTGCTGGCGAGACCGCCGCGAAGAAAAGAAACACCCGAGCAAGCTCGGACAGAGGGAAATTGAGTTTGGGAGAGAGAAAAGAAGCTGATGGGAAGAAAAAAAAAGTTAAATGAACAAATAGATTTTATTCACCTGAATTTCCCCTTATTTCACTGGAGGGAGAGCGAGAGAGAAGAGAGAAAAAAAAAGCTAATTTGTTTGCAGACCAGAAATGGAGTTCATGCAGAGATTGCCGGAGGCTTTGGATTAGAATCTGCAGCAACCACCGTCTGCACAGCGACCTTCGCTCCCTTCATTCTGTGTCTTTTAAATAAATGAATAAAATAAAAAGTGATTCTTTTTTACTCATATTCCCTTTATATTTGTGTGTGTGTGTGTCAAGGTGTGTGTCTCAGTAGTAGCTCGGGAAGAAAAAGGAATTGTCCAACATGGCATGTGAAATTGCATATGGCTTTGTGGTTGTCATAACCAATTTTTCTTTTTTTTTTTCTGTTTCCCTTGCAAATATGCACAGGGAGGACAATTCGGGGGCTCGTCAAATGGCCAAACCACGGGCAAAAATTTTAAAAAAATCATCTGCCATGCACGCACACAGTCTGACAACTGGGGTTTTGCTTGCCCGAAGGTACCTCTCACGTGAGAGCGACGGCAAGGGAGAGTTTTTACATTGCGGCTGAGGAGTGTTACAGTGGAAGTGTTCCCCTCGCCATCTCTCCATGCCATCATATGGCACAGCGTCGGCCGCCCTATCAACCAGTTACCGGCCACGTTCGGATCCGGGCGAGCTTTGTTAAAACCTAACCGGGTACATGCTCTTTGATGCTGCCCCCCTCTACCTCCCAACCTGACCTCCTGATCACACAGTCCGCTCAGCTGCCAACAGATTCAGCAGTGATTAAGCCAGGAACACTAAAGCAAAGAAATGCCGTGACCCTAGTCTCATTTAATTAAAATGAAAGGAAAGCCACATTTTGCCTGAAAAAAAAAAATGACTTTCTCACAGTTTAGTGATGATCTATTACCTGATGGAGGTTTTTTTTTTTTATAGCCTTGGTTTTAGAAAACACTAGAGAAAAAAAAGAAATCCAAGCCCTGTAAAACTTATTTCACTTTTACAGATACAAACATGCATGAGCACATGGCTTAACCCCATGCTGTTCATTGCCAAAGAGTAGCCAAGAAGTATGGATTATAAGTACGTATGGATTTCATTGCAAGTTAGCACTAGTTTGCTTTATCTTTAACAGATGCCCGGACCCCTTTTTTCGGGTCCCGACAGCGGAGGGCCTCTTCGGGGCGTGTCTGTGATTGAAAGCCAGCTGTGACAGCCAAACAAATCCGTCATCCCAAAAAATGAACAACGCAAACAAGCCACAGGTTTACTGGGAGCCCTGGCCGAAGCTTGGCTCGGCCTGTTTCCTGGACGCTAAAGGGAAAACACATGGGCTGCCTGACTCAAGCGGAGCTGGAGCCAACGAAAACAGAACCGTGCCACTCATGTCAATAATGTGTGACCTCTTGGATTTGATTTTCATTTCCTCCTCCCTCAAACTAAACGCTGAACTGCTGTCAGAAGCACTGGGTTTCAGTTTCTTTTCTTTTTTATTTTTCTTTTTATGTCCCAGTAAATCTTGAGTGGGGAACGCATTGATTAGAAGTGGAGTGTTCTGTCTTTGTATGAGACCTCAGAGTTGCTCTGATTAACGGCACCAGTTGAGAACACGGTCAAGACACATATTTAAGGCTATACGGTAGCTTTAAAGTCAATGTTCACATTATCAGATCTCCATTCAGCATCTCATTTTTACATGCTTGATGTCACCCATTACGGCTCATGTGATAGAGTAGATGTACAGAACACACAGTGGTGACTGTGTTTATGTGCTACTGCTGCACTAGTCCTCATTCACTGAGGAAGACTTTTGAACCCGTTCTATCTGGATGTCTGGATTTATAATTAAACCCACCTTCACCAGAGCCTCTGGAAGGAGTGGAGGATAATGGAGCAGCGGAGGTGGGTCTGGCTGGAAAACACAGTGTGTGTAATTTCAGCCGTAAATACCTTTGGCGGATGGCAGTGACCCACTACCGTGAACCACAGGAAGTAATTGTGGCTGGGCCGGACCAGGGGCGAGGGAAGCAAACAGAAACTGCAGGGCCAGTGTCTTATTGCAGTCAACCGAGTAAGATGGAGGGATACAAAGAAGGAAGTATGAGTAAGTGAGATGGAAAGTAAGATATCGAGGCGAGCTGAACAGGGGAGGGGACAAAGACACTTGTAGAGAGTGAGAAAAGGCAGTGACACTTGAGTACGGCCGCGATTGCCAAAAGTGCCGGTTTGTAATTAAGAGTCCGTGTTTCATTTTTAATGGGCAGCCAGACAGTGACCTGTGATACGCCACCTGAGACACAAAAGTGCCCAAAAGCCATAGCACACCAGACACCATACTGGCTGGGCTCTTAAACTGGCTTAACCCAGTCTTGGTCGCTTGCTTTGCAAAGCCGAAATGCAGGTGAAGCCCGGTGTGATTCCAGTGAATTAAAGAGATCGCTGATTTTGAAGTGATAAATCAGACAGGTTGCCCTCGCGTAGAATGTCTGACTGGAAATCAAGTGGAATCCGATCCGGGCGGGTTCAGGTTCTATGCTCGGTTGCACTTAATTACTAGGTTAAAGGCTCCCCTGAGAACAGAATGCTGACGCTGTCCGGCCTCAGTAGTGAAAAACATGAGGGTGGGCCGAATGCGGACGGTCTCTCAGGTGTGCTAGCTGCCCCCCCCCCCGCACCTCGGGTTGAGCGATCGGGGGAATTTCAAAAAGGGTTTTGGATAGGGCTGAGTAAGTTGTGGGAATGCTGGCTGGAGTAGTTGGCTGCAGCTTTATTAGTGCAACCGCCTGCAGAGTCTCAGGTATCATGTTCTGGCCTGACTGATAGCTCTGGCCCTGTCAAGGTCCAGCGCTCCTCTCCGCTTCTTCACGTCCCCGGTCTTCTTCAAAACTTCACTCCTCCGCACGCATTCCTCCGAGGTCACTCTTCCCAGGAAAAAATAAAAAAACAACAAAAAAAGAAAAGGAAAAGAAAAGAACAGGATGAGGAGGGGAAACCGGGGGTAGCGTTTCCAAAGAACACCTAAGGTTTCAGGAGGAAAGGAAGTGAAAAGTAATGCTGAGATAAAAGAGGCTCCTGCGAGTTCATTGTCAGATTTTTCCAACATTTTATTCAGAGTCAACAAAGATGCAAAGATTGCCTCTTTCCCCTTTTTGTTCTAGTCTGCTGAGTGTAAAAAACAAAGCATTTTTTTTTTTTTTTTTTCCTTTTTTCAATCCCCTTTGACAGCCAGGCTTACAAGGGTATCCGGCTGCCAGCTCCTCACCTTAACTCTGCACAAAATAATGGATTTGAAAAGGAAAGAAAAAAAAGAGACAATGGCAGATGGATTAGACTGATTTGAATGGCCGTCTCTCATTTAAAATCATGTCAGAGAGCTGTGAGGTCATGCAACCCGCATGGGCGCAAAGCTAGATAATAACATTTTTTTAAACACCTTTAAAAATACTTTTATTGCAGAAGGCTCAGACATTATGGGCAACACAGGAACACGGTCTCGTTAAGAGTTGATGATGCTATTAGCACTCTCTTGTCGATCTTTGAAACAGTGAGGGTATTTTTTTTTTTTTACCCCTCCATTTTACCATGTGGCCGTTTTATGATCTGACAGCACACCAATCAATTGAATGTCCTTTGGTGCCTGTCCACTGGCATTCTCTAGAGTCTTCATTGACCCTTTATTGCACACTTTGGCAGAAGAAATAGCTGTATAAATATATGTGCCCCAGTAAGACAAGACCCTTTAACAAATCCAAAAAGACAGCAGGAAACCCAAAACAAGAACTCCCTAATGTTCCCTGAATATTGTATGGTTGGGGTTGTGCCATAAAAAGTTGTTGCTAGGCACAAGACATCCTCCCAAGGAACTCTGTAGGGATAAAGCCTTAGTTTCAGAGCTAGCGTCTTGGGAACCACTTTGGATTGAGAAAAATGGAAGCGGGAATTGAAGTGAGGGAAAAAAATGCCAAAGTCGGAGAGAGCATAAGAAAGTAATGTAGGGAAGGCAGAAAGGAAAAGGGAAGAGTGGGTGATCCTGCTATCCCAAGCTCCATTTTTCTCCCTTCATCCACATCCCCCTTTTCGTCTTTTCTTTTCCCAGTGTGTTTCGGAATGCCTTTGGAAGAGTGCCACGGCTAGCACTTTCCTATTAGCATGCACCCCATGCGCACAGCCGGAGAGACGGACCCGCAGGAAGAAAAAAAAAAGAAAACTGGGAGGAAAAAAAAAAAAAAAAGATCACACATGGTTACTTTCTTAAAGTCTGGGCTAAACTTTTAATTGCTCTTCAAGTGGCGGATTAGGCCACTGGTGAAACAGAGATACTATTCTGGGGGGATGCGTTTGAACATCTTCAGAAGCTTAGCCCAACCCTTGACCTGCTCTGAATGGCAAAGGAGAACTGCCTTTTTTTATTTATTTATTTATTTTTTTGGCTGATGGGTTGGGGGACCGAGATGGGTTGGGGGGCGTCGCTGTTGAGTGGCAGTGGATTAGCTTCAAGCTGACAAATAACACCCTTTGTAGGATTCTGCTGCTTTTCTGCTGGGCTGCAGGAACACCATCATAGCAAGCCTTGTGTCATGTAATAGATAGCACGAGGCTAAGAAAAGACATGAAAAAAAGGATAAATGAAAGCTTCATAATTCATAAAAGGAGGCTTGTCATTGTCGACCAAATAACTGATGTATTTCCGTTTGTGGAATTTGCTGTGGTAAATTTTTTTGTGGATTTCCACAGCAACATCTGCGGCTGTCAATCGAGCATTATGTTACATCCTCTCATTATGAATGGATGGGGCTTCTACTGTGTCGCCATGTTAGAGCCACTGCTGCTGACACAAGTGCCTGCAGACACTGGGAATGAGTGTCAACCAAAACTCTGACCCTGGCGTTCCTTACATAGAGTCTGCTTGAAAACCTCGGGATCCCATTTCCCACTTCTTTCAAATTCGGCCCTTGTTTGTACAATGACAGCTGAATGGCACACCATTTGCCGAGCGCGCGCACGTGAGCACGCGCGTGCACGTATCGAGTTGAATCGCTCCCTTTGCACTCGGCCGTGCAAATGCCTCTTGTCTATCTATGAGGATGTGTGTGTGTGTGTGTCTTGTGTTTGGCGTTGTCATTTCACATGTCACCCTGCCATCAGCTGAGGTTCCTAGTTCTGGCATTTGTGAGGGGATTGGGGTGGGGTGGCGTTGGGGGGGGGGGGTCTAGGTGTCATGTGTGGGGATCCATCACGGCACTGGCAGCCCTGTGTCTGACCAACGGCCTACTACTGTCAGCTCGTGATGAGCTCGGGGCTGGCACCGACGTTAGCCTGTTGTGACACAGGTCCGGGTGTCAGCAGAAAAGCATGACACGGCATCAGCGAAGCCCCGAGTTGGCGCAAAGCGGCCAAATGCCAGAGCCGTGCCTTCGCCGTTACGGATATGAGAAGCAGCAGCTCGGTTATTTTTCTACCTGTCCCACGCAAGCGGAGATGGAAGATTTATAAGCCTTTCGAAATGCTGTATCTAAAGAAATGAATGTCACCGCGGAGAGAAAAGAGCGGTGATATGATCTGTGGGGATAGACAGATTGGGGAGAGAGGGATAAAGAAAGACAAAGACCGAGATAAGGGAGGGAGAGAGAAACAGTGTGGAGGCTTTAATAAGGCTGATAAATGATTCTTTATTTACCATCCTGAGTCACTGATGACAGATAACCTGCAGTTAGGGGATCAGGGCTGCCATCCAAACAGGCAAAAGAGAGAGGAGACAGATAGATTGGGGGAGGTTAGAGAGCATATCCAGCTTATCCGCTAATGAGGCGTTCTATTTGAGTACGATCATGCGGGCATGTATCATTCATGCGGGATAAGTAGCGCGCGTCTCGTGTCTTGTGTGGCGCCTGGCCGTGCCTCCGTGTGCGCGCGTGTCCCCGTGTCATCTTCTTCGAAAACGCCCGCACTTGCCTCCCTCCATCGGGGTAGCACCACCAGGTGGCGTGTCCTTGCCTCGATGTAGTGAACGCCAATCGTATGTCCCAGTCATATCACTTAACCCCCCCCCCACACACACACACACACACACACACACACACACTTCCCTTACAGGTCCCATCCACCACCTGCTCCTGACGACAGAAGCATAGGACAATTATGATCCAAACAATTATGAAAACAATTATTACAAATGAGTAATTAAACCCTAATGTCAGGATAAATAAACCGACGGTGAGAAGGGAGAGAATGACGGGGGATGTAAAAAGCCCAGGGCGTGTGAGGGAAGGAAAGAATAAAGAGCGGTGGAAGGAAAGGAACCAAATAAGATGTATGCAGTCGCTAACATGCTACACTCTGCTGGTGCAACATGAGGATTATGAGAAATGGGATGGCCTCACACACATAAACACACACATTTAACACACCTAGGAACTTGTCATGGAAGATACCCCGTGCCCACACACACACACACACACACACACACACACACACACACACACACACACACACACACACACACACACTTCTTCCTGTCGTGTTTCCCATCCCTCCATCCTCGTTCATCATCTCAACTCTCCCCCTTATCTCCCAACTTCCCTCCTTCCCTCTCTCCACTATCTCTGTCTCTGTCACTCTCGCCCGCTCCCTCCCCGCCACGCTATCTCTGCGAGATCACGCAAGGTCAAACCTCCCCGACGTTTGATGGATGAAAATGGAATTAAGATGAAAGCACACTTTCAGATAATGAAGATATGCGGCGGGAGATTAGGAAGCCGGGGAGGCTGCTGAGGTGCCAACCAAATTAATATTGAAATTTATGTGTGTTTGGCTCGATCGCAGACAATCCACACGTGTTATTTTCACCAGGGGGCCGGAGTAGAAAACATAACAAAAATTTTAATAGTGTGCGATGGGGTGGGGAGGGGGAGGCGGTGCCTTTTTTCCAGCCAACAGTATTCATTTTGTTTGACGTGGGAATGCAAAACGAACTAGCTGAAGTACACAACACAGCCATTCAGGAGCAGAGGAGGTTTTGTGTTGGAAACATTAAACATGCGCAGCTGCGGGGGCTTTGTGTGTGTGTGTGCATGCCGTTCAAAGGCGAAATACCTAGAATTCATGTGCGATGTTTCAAGGTAGACGAGCGCGTGCGCTCGACGGCGTGTTTCCATATTGACATGTGCCTGTTCAGATATTTGCATTGACACCGGGAAGGCACGGGATCCGCTTCTCAAAAAAGCGACGCTCGCGCACGCGCATACGTCTCACAACCCCGTCTTCCGCATCTCAGCAGTTCCAACGGGCTGGATCAGCGTATGTGTGTTTCGAGGAGCGTGTTACAGAAGATAGGCGAAAGGGATAAGGCCCCGTGCCTCAGAAGGCATCAAAGACAGACAGTCTATCAAGGCCCCGTATCACTTGTCTGATGGCGGCGATATGCACACTAATCCGCATGTAAAATAGTCCTCCCCTCCAAGGCACTTCTTCGAGTGCACTTAGCTAACAGTCTCTCTCCTCTCCAATCCTTTCCTCCATTCTCGCCTTCTCTTTGACGCAATTCCCAATGAAGGAACGAAAAAAAAAGCCGGAAAGATCCACAATGTGCTCTTAAGGTCTCATTTTCAGCTCCGGCCCTATTAGATCTCATTACTCGGTTGTTGACTGGGCAGCCATTTTGGGCAGCTAATGGGAAATTTGATAATGGCGTCAGGTTGTTTTGGTCCCCACTGTCATAGCTCTCAAGCACTCTGCTTGCAGTAGGCACTTTGTTAAGGGGGTACAGGAATGTCATCAAAGAAAAAAAAAAAACAACACACAATTAACAGTGCAGCTTGTTTTTTTCCCTCTGGTGTTTCTGCCCAATAAGTTGAAAATAATGCATAAAAACATTGGAGGAGTACAAAAGAAACTCATGCATAGTTCAATTTGGCCCTGTTTTTGTCCTCTCTAAGCTGCAAGCTGCTCTCCCTTTCATTGAATCAGAAGGAGGAAAAAACGTGGTCAGGTTACATAGGAGATGGCCAACAATGGAGTTCTTTGTTAAGACATTAAGTAAACAGGCAGAATGCAGAAAATATTACCTTTTTTTTTTTTCCTTAACTTAGCCTAAGGTTACAGAGAGGTCACACAGGCGTAATTACTCGACACCTGTGCCTGCTCTCCACTGAGCTCTGCACCGGCGTACGAATGCCCCTGTGCCATCAATCCCCGCCTACAAGTGTGTGTGTGTGTGTTTGTGTGTGTGTGTTTCTGTGTGCGTTTCTGTGTGCGTTTCTGTGTCTGTCTGCGTGGCTGTGTGCATAAGCCGGTGTCGTGGCGGCGGTGAGAGTGTGTGTGTGTCTGTGTGTGTGTCTGTGTCTGTGTCTGTGTGTGTGACGGTTATTGATTTAAAGTGACATCGGCGTGGCGGATAGTAGCGACGTGCGCTAAGAACGGTGCCGGCGCGTCACGTGCGGCATCATCAAGGATCTATGATGGCGGATCGATATGAAGTTATGAAGTCGGGTTAGTGACGTGCGTGTGTGTTATTGCTATGAATAGGCTCCCCCGCGTCCTTGTGGTTCTCCGCCTGCCTCCTCTATTTTTTCCCTCTCTTTCGCTTTTTCTTTCTCTATCTTCTTCCCTCCGTCAACCAGCCACAACAGAACTCCTTGAAAAAAAACGAAAAAACAAAAATCGTGACATCAAAACTCAAGGCCAGAATTGAGGCTGTCACATAAAAAGACAAAACATCCATTAATATGAGCTCATATTACATTGCCACTTTCTCTCCCTTTGATCTAAGAACAATAGCTAGGATTTGCCTCAGACTGGGCTGTTTCCAAACCCTTCCGCTGAGCTATACCTACTTTTTCTGCCGAACAGGTTTTCCTCCCTATTCACTGCAACATAAAGAAAAGAGCCTGCTAGCAGCCCAGCACAGCAGCCCAGCGCACTAATGATGGTCCTCATCAGGCCGGCTAATTTAACCCCCAGTGTAAATTTAGAGGTAGGGGTCAGGGGGGAGTTGGACAAGGGGAGGGGGGCTGCACTTCATCTAAAGCTGAAGCAGCTTTGGCTTAAAACAACAATCAGTTCTCTAAAAGTTAAAAAAAAAAAAAAAAAATAAAAAAATAAAAAACCCAGCCGCCTGGCCCACATTTCTATGCTAACAAGAAAATTGGGTGTGTTTTATTTATCTGCAGTGCAGACCACATTATTATGAATTTGGGGCATTGGAAGAGTAGTTATTTAGAAAGCTACAGTTTCTGTTATCCCCCCATGTGTTTACTTTGCCTCCCCTGCCCTCTCCCCCCCCTCAGCCCTCCCCCACCACCGAGCCTCTGGTCCGCTTCTTCGGCCAAAATAAAAAGCAGGTCAGCCATAAATGACAAATCAATAGGCTAAGTATAATACACAAAAAACCTAGTGGTAGCCATAGTTGTTAGCATGCAACACAACACCACTATGAGGCAGAATATGCAAATCTGTCCCCGAATATTATTTCAGGTGTTGGAAATCTGCATTCGCAGCCTTTGTAGTAATTTTAACTACTGACACGTGCTCCCAAGGGAGTGGGTTTGAAGAGCGCTGGGTGGGAGGTGGCTGTCCCTTCTCCCAAGATGCATCTGGTGAGTCTTTGTGGTACATCAGTGGTATTATAATCGCGCTGTAACATCTGACGGCGGTTGTCACAGCTGTAAAAACTCATATGTACGGCAAATGTCCTCCATGTCTTGCTGAAACACCACGGTCCTGCATAACGATGCCGATGTTGTTTTTGCAGACGTTGTCAAGCTGTTGTCAAGGAGTCGCTGGATGTTTTTGTTTTTTTTTTTTTTTCCCCCTAACTGACATGTGCCAGGTATCAACCCAGCCAGATGTGATCATCACCATTAGTGTGTTTGGTTTTTTTTTTCCGGCACCAACAACTTTTCATTTCTCATCCATCTGTCAAGAATATTACCCAACAAATCATCCATCATAGTCAATCCACTCCCTAATTCTCGTGTCTCTCGCTCTGCTTATCTCGATACTTCGGAACCGATGAGCAATACTAACAAGGAGAGAAAGACGAATGGCTTGTTGAGTCGTAAATCCACAGATAAGGGGAACAGTATGTTTCACGTTACGGTTTTATGCCATGTTAGACCTTGGAGGAACTTTCTGGTGTCTTCACACTCATATGCGTATGTGTAAGCGTGCGCGCGCACGCACGCACACACACACACACACACAAACACACACACACACACACACACACACACACACACACACACACACACACACACAAGAATAAAGGTCCCTGTCATCCTACCCTCTCTCCACTAATGAGTTCCATTTCATTCCCACATTCCTTTGCACGACCCTATCAACCTCAGTCGTGTTGAGTTGCAATGCCACCATTTCTTTGCCTATATCTCTCCCTCCTCCTTGCTCCCTCTCTCTCTCCCTCTCTCTCTCTCTCTCTATACAGTGCTATCCAGTGCAGCTGATCTCCGTCAAGCCCTATAATCTAGTTAATATTTCATCAAGTGGGGAATTTCACATCTGTAGGTCACATTCTGGGCCCTGGCAATTAGAAACTCAAACAGCAACCTAGCTTGCTTCTTTAATTCTCCTTCATTTTCTTCTCCTCACCCTTCTGCGCACCCTTTTTTCAAAGGGAATTAACAAGTTGAAATTAATTTGAGCCCTTGCTCCGTCCTCATAGCGCAATCGCCAAGAGTGTCCGAGAGCGGGCGGAGGGATGCGGGGGGTGGGTGGGGGTGGTGGAGGAGTAGGAGGGATGGGGTGGCGGTTGAGGAGGGAGATAGAGATAGAGTCAGAGAGGCAGAGATAGCGAAGAGACCACCCGAATCCACATGAATAAAATAACATTCCGGGTTTTAAAGTGTCGCACAGCTAAATGAGAAGCGACCGCAGTCATTTGCTGGGTACAGATTCTCTTTAGTCTTGGACAAATCCCTCATTTAGGAAACTAAGGACATGATATCTCCATGGTTGTTGGAGACACAATGAACCGGAAACCATGGATAATTCTAGTGGCATTTACACCAGTTTGTGTGATGTAGAGAATTAAATATTTTATTGTGCCGAGATAAATGTGTATTTGTTCTTTTTAATAATGAATTTGTGTGTGTGAGCGCCTTTTCCTTTTGTTATGTGTAATTACATGTGAGTCTGTGTCAGCGCATTAAGTGTGTGTCGTGTGGGTCTTAAATGCAGACTGGGTTCTTTGGGTTTTGCCCTAGATACAGTATCTGAACTGTATTAACAATGCTTCACTCATTACAAGATCTTTGATTTACCCCGCCCGTTCCTCTTCGGCACCAGGGGGCTTAACAACAGGAAACCTGGTCCTGTTCACATCTGTGATAACACCGGAACAAGATGGTGTCAGCGGCGAGTAAATGTAAAGGGGGGGGGGTCCTCGCCGTTCTCAGTCACTGTGTAATTCAAATGTAGGACACGATAAGAGATGTGATCAATGAGCCATTTTCTGTCATTTCCACTTGGAAGTCACCACAGCTGCAGTGGAAAGGATTCAAAAAGATCACTGGGCTTTTATCTGCTTGAGATAAGTGAGTGGAGTTTAAATAAACACAGAGAAGGGCTCATCATGCTTTTATAGACCACTAAACAATAAATGATGTGCCCATTTAAAGCCCGTTTATTGTGATCATCAGGCGCTGACGTGGGTCAGGAGTGTGCCTTTGTTGCTGATTTGGGACCAGTGATTATTAGCAATGATCATTGACAGCCTGACCTGCAATGCACCCGAATACATGACCTCGTGACCTTCTCGTCTGCCGGCCTGCTTAGAGCTAATACCTATTGATTGTTTTATCGGGGCAAGGGAGCACATGGATAGACTGTAAAAAGAGATATGGATAGAATAAATGTTAAATTTGACCAAAAAAAAAATCCCTCTGGCAACTACTGGTCCCTGCTGGGCTAATTTGAGCAGGCAAACAAGAGTCCAGCAATCTGGCGAAATAAAAACCAATGCTCCCCGCTGCGGCCAGCTAGCAAAGGCCATCACACAGAGAAATGGTGTAAATCTGCAGACTCTTTCTCAGAGCCGCACTCTAAACAAAAGCTCCTAATGCAAGCCAGCATGCACGGTATTAAAATTTGAGAGCAGAGCGTGCACCTTTTTGTGCGGTGCGGTCCGACAGCAGATGAAACTTTGATACGGCGGCGTGTGATCTGGTGCTCGTGAGACGGGACACACCCTGCCCACACGCAGCCCAGATCTGTCCATCAGCCACGTGTTTAGCCAACCCGAGAAACTGCCCGAATCAACGCAGAAGCTGAGGCTTGTCAGTCACACATTAGCAGCAAAGTCACCACAAGGCAGAGGAGGAGATGAGGCTGAATGCTTATTAGCGGCTGTGAAATCTTAGCCCCGAAGCTCCTCTTGCATTCACAGGTTTTCAGGCAGAAAGCACCGTTGCTTTTCTTTGAGTAGATTTTTTTTTTTGCAGCATTTAAGTTCTGCAGAAAAAATACTATATATATATATATATATATATATATATATATATATATATATATATATATATATATATATATATATGTGTATATATATATATGTATATATATGTATATATGTATGTATGTATATATGTATATATGTATGTATGTATATATGTGTGTATATATATATATGTATATATGTATGTATGTATATATGTGTATATATATATGTATGTATGTATATATGTGTATGTATGTATGTATATATGTATATATGTATGTATGTATATATGTATATATATGTGTATATATATATATATATATATATATATGTATATATATATATATATATATATATATACATATATATACATACAAATACATATATACATATATATTTATATATATATATATATATATATATATATATATGTATATATGTGTATATATATGTGTGTGTATAAATACTGTGTATAGAGGAGTGAGAGCAGGGAAGGCTGTGGCAAAGAAGTATTTTGTCCAAAACCTAATGTTACAAGTACATGGATATCTCCCACTGTAACTGTAAAAATAAGAAAGTAGTAGTTTGACATAGTAGGTTAAAGAGATTAGGTGGCTTCTCTTTAACCCATCACTAACCTACTCAGTACATTAGGTGCGTGCTGATTGGTTGTGCAGACTTCTACCATCGACCGAGAACATTCCCCGCGTATTAAAATTCACAGTTAAAGTCGGTGAATGGAAATTGCTGAAAAGTTCATCTCCCACAAGGTGGTTAGACTTTTTCAGGTGCCGTGGCCCCGCCAAGGCCCGTCCCCCCTTTTTTTCCAACTCTCAGCTGTGTTCCGATCCCGATTTGATCCTTCATTATCCCCCAAAAAAATAAAAAGAAATGAAATGATGAGCCACTTCACACACAAGTAAAGAATTCAGAGCTTTAGAAAGAGCCCACGAGGACACGCATGCGCAGACATCCATACGTTTACAAAAGCTTGCATCCACGCATACCAGCACAAAAACACACACTCCCACGCACGATGGCGCATCCGCGCGCTCGCCGGCGACCGACGTGGCGTTTAAGTGGATGTGACATTCAAACGGGCGGCCCCGCTCGGATCCGCGGCTGTTTCAGAATCAGCGCTCCCTCTGTTTCTCTCGCCCTCCGCATCGATGTTGAAATGACGACGCCTCAACATATTTGTCGAACAGATGCAGCTATTTTACCCTCGCCGGGGGAAGGCGCGACACGCGAGGCGTCAGTGGCTGTCAGTCACAGCTTGACCACATTTCGGGAACATACTCCCACTTGTGGGTCCACTCGGCGGTTTTTATGAGTCACCGCTAGAGGCAATTACTGCAGTGTTGGGAAAAAATACAAATTAGATGAGAGAAAAAAACAAAGGCAGCACCAGTCAAATCATAAATAAGACCAAACCGTGGTAGAATGTTAAATCTCAAATGTACATACGCAGATCAGGTTCTTACAGCAAACTG
Organism: Istiophorus platypterus; assembly: GCA_016859345.1. Lineage (NCBI taxonomy): Eukaryota > Metazoa > Chordata > Actinopteri > Istiophoriformes > Istiophoridae > Istiophorus > Istiophorus platypterus. The sequence continues at coordinate 6,855,142 of CM029132.1, read as the reverse complement.
GGCAGCATAATTACGATGGCAGGCTAAAAGAAAAACAAAACATATTTTTAGATTTCCCTCACAGTCTAGGCATATGCGCTTTGGATTGGATTCCACAAGACGCAGAGAGGCACGTACCCCTGCTAGCATGTTTTACTACTTCATCCCGCCTCTCGGTGTGTATCAACCCGAGGATTGACCATCAATCGCACACCGTCCCCGTTCAATCTGCTCATTGTTTGATCTCAGCAAGGCAGAGCCAAAGAATAAACAATCCTATCACAGAAGGATTTTGCATACAAGAGAAAAGCAAAGAGATACAAAGCAAACAAATAAATGTGCCAGCCCGTATGAGGAATTCTGGGCTGCGTAATTAGGCAACATTCATAATACATGACCGGAGGGAGAGAGGGAGGAAGCGAGGGGAGGAGAGGAAAGGGAGAGAAGAAAGGTAGAGGGGAGCATCAGAGTGTGGAGGCAGGATTGGTAACGCTTGATCCGCTGTCATTGATCAGGTGTGTGCATGTGTGCATGGGAGAGTTTATTTCTGGTTGCTTCAATCGTGTGGCTATTCATGTGTCTCTGCATCTGTGCGACTTGGGTCGTGCTTTGTTGTTTTTGGTGTGTGTGTGTGTGTGTGTGTGTGTGTGTGTGTGTGTGTGTGTGCACGTGTGTGCACGCGTGCGCGTCTTTTGTGTGCCTAGCGTGATGGAGGCAGAGGGCCTGTGGCAGGTAGAAAATGGCCCGGGCCTTTTCATTTGACACCGCTGCACCTTCAAACAAACTACCTAGGGCCCCCGCGCACACCCATAATCCATTCAAGGTAGCAAGCAATTTTCATTATTGACTGGTGAGAAACGCGGGCGGAGAAAGAGACAGCGAGAGAGGGTAGAGTAAGCGAGACGCGATGGAAAACAAAAAGAGAATAGCATGGCTGAGTGGGGAGAGATTGAAAGTAGTAAAGGAGGGAGAAGTGGAAGAGATAGCAGGGTGTTGGCAAGGAAAAAAAAAGGTTGAGTAAAGGACAGAAAATAGATTACAAATAAAGAAGGGTCTCAAGAAGAGGGGAAGATGAGAGGAGAGATCCATAGAGATAGGTGTGATTGAGAGAGATGCGTCTGGAGAGGGAGGGAGGGCCGCGGCCGCGACCGAGAGTGGAAATGGGTTGGGGGGGTGCAAGCGTGGAAGGTGCTAATGTATGGGTACGAATGTAGGAAGTTCATGCTCGCCAATCGCGGGGGCGGCGTGCGCGCGAGCGAGCGGCGACCCGTCACGCCGCGCATGAACGCCGACGGAGAGACCACCTGCAGGCGCCGCACGCAAACGCTTTTACAGCAGAGATTTGGATGATGGCCGCTGAAGTCAGAGGGGGGGGGCGCAGTGCGTTTCTTTTTTTGACGGTATGCAAATCCGGACCTTGTAAAAAGGGCCAGGGTTGTCGCGGCAGGCACGGTCATGACCATGAGCTGATGGATGGCGGACGCAGAATTCTCTACACCCACGTAAACACGCTTCTCCCTCGATCTCGTCTCTCGAAAAACATTAAAAAAAAAGAAAAAAATCCTAACACAGATTTAAACTCAGGTGAAAGTCTTTTTGTCAGCTTTTTTTGGGGTTTAATTTTTTTCGTTTGTTTTTTTTGTTTTTCATTTGCCGTAGCTTTAGAGATCCGTCGGGGCATTTTGGGACGGGACTCCATTGAAATGCGGCTCAGCGAAACGACGAAGACGAAGCCGACAGAGAGAGAGAGAGAGAGAAACAGGCAGATAGATAGAGAAAAGGGGGTTGATGGGGTTGGGTTGGGGGTGATGGGGTTGGGTCGGGGGGGGTGATGAGAACCGCCAGTGCTTGCAAGAAATCCCCCTACATGTTATATAAAATCACATAGACCCCCCCCACCCAGTACAACCTTTTAAACTGCCCCACAGAAAACATTTCAAAATATGTTTTAGGATAAGGACTGGAGCCGCACGTTGCTCGCTGCAGGCCCGGTGGTCCGAAAGCAGCCGTCGACAGGGAGCGTCCTCTGCCTCCGCACACGGGGGAAAGTTAAAACAAAGTAAAACAAAAAAAGGAGAAAGGGGGGCAGCAAATGAGAGAAATGATTGATATTCCATCCCCGTCTTGTTCCAGTCAAGTGACGAAATTCCCCTCGCTCTTTCTCTATCTCTCTCTGTCTCTCTAACAACGCCGCACCAGCAGCCGGGAAATGGGCCTGTTTTTGTTTCGTTGGAAGTTTCTCATTTCTTTCTTCCCTCCCTCTTTTTTTTCATTTATTTATTTATTTTTTAACATAGCCTATAATAAATAAAAAACGACAGCTGACTCGTCTCACAACCCTCTGCAGTACTTTCGGCGGCGGCACGCCTGTTTGTGTGCGACCCCCGCAAGCTAAAGGTGCGACACCCCGGGGAGCGTGGCTGCCGGGTTGGGGTGGGGGGTGTGCGGCGGGGGCCCCATACCTCGCCGAGAAGGTTAACATCGCTCCCTACGGCGCGCGGGCGTGTTGGCGCGTGGGCGGGCGCGCACCGCTGTGTCATCCATCAAACCTCAGCAAATAAGTAATAACCGCTCCGATCGCAGCCACATTCCTCCCTCCCTCTCGCATTCATGGCCGCACTCCCCGCAGCCACTTTCTGCCTCCAAATCCCTTATGCTAACATCCCGGTTCCGTTTTGCCCGTCTCCTCCATCGCCCCACCACCACCACCCCCTTCCTCCCCCTGCCACTCACATAAACATTACACTTAAAGGGAGTGTGTCTAAGATTATGAGTCTCTGTCTTTTTCTTTTTTTTTTTTTTTTTATTTTCTTTACGACCGGGGCCGGGGCCGGGGCCGGGGCCTAAAGTTGCCTCTGTCAGCACAATGAGGCCCTATAATGGATGGTAATCATTCAGCGAGCGTGGCGGCTACGGCTAGCCCGAGAAAAAAAGAAAAAGAAAAGAGAAAAAGAAAAGAGAAAAAGAAAAAAGTGAGTGAGTGAGTGAGAGACAGAGAGAGAGAGAAGCCTGGTTCCTGCGCTGCTAATCTCAGCTAATGGCTTCTGCAGGGCCAGGAGAGAGCTATACGCACTAATAATGCAGGGGGGGAGAAGAAACTGAAGGATCGGGTGCGTGGGGGGAGTTAGGGAGGTGGGGGTCAACTGAGTGTGGGAGTGGGCAGAGCTAGGTGGAGGCTGGGAGGGGTGGCGGAGTCAGCTTAAGCGCTAGGTTTAATAGCATCATTATTATGGGGAGGCGCCCAGTATGGGATTTAGAGCCAAACGCACGCAGAAACACACACACACAGACACACACATATGCACGAGTCAATTTAAAGACGTGAGACCCAACACGACGTATCACGCGCATCGCAAAAAGCCGTTCATCAGTTTCTAATAATGTTCAGGCATTTTCTGACAATCGTGAACTTTGTTTTTTGGGTTTTTTTTAGCAAAAATAATAAATATTAGAGAAATAAGTTGATAATATATGTTGGTAACATGCCCCCGTTGCTTTAAATTAATATAGAAATATTTCTGAACCTGTGAACTGCAGAAGAGGACAGGCTGAAAAACACTGTTATGGACTAACAGAATCAAAGTTATTAGTGTTGCACCAATTCTGGCTTTGCTCATTGTTTGTGAAGATGGGATTATTTATACTGATTTTCAAATCCACAGTGGATTGCATGTTGCTCCATGACTGCTCTCCCCTTCCAAAGGCTGTGACCTTTTGTACCAGTCATACATAACCTCTGACATTCTTTTTTTTTTATCAAAAATGATGATAACGATTATGATAACCTGAAGATCAAACCCTGCGGCAAGAAAGAAAGAAAATGAATTTTATCCAAAACCCCGTGGCAAAAAAAAAAAAGGGGAATGAATTTCAGAAATGCTAAGAGAAATTGATTAATCAGAGGAAGATCAAATATTTAAATGTAGGACTCTAAACAATCATCTTTTGACAATGCAGTACATTGGCTAGTGTTGCAATGAGCACCATGCTCTGAGGGATTGGACATTTGTCTAAAGGGATTAGCTCAGGGGATAAGCAGAATGTTTCCCCTATCTCTTTAGCCTAGCGGAGTAGACCAACAGCAAAATAGTACTTGTTTGTGCCTGGCTCATTTTACATTTCCAAATATATTTTTATCCTTTTATCCAGTTTTCGTCATCCACAAGGTTACGCAAGCACGAGCAGAGACAGGGCTACGAGGTCGAACGCACGACAGGCTCGTACCAAATTACTGATGTCCAGAGGACTGAGGCTCGGGATTGGAGGAGGAGACCAGCGGGCGTTTTTCTCTCATTACAACGCCAACTGACACAGATGGCCGTGGCCAGAGCGGGGGATCAAATCCGTTGGACGGCACCCAGTGGGTGAGCCATGAGCCTTCCCGTGGTCACAGACGACAGCAAAAAAAAAAAAAAGCTCGAGAGTGATGGCGAGAGCAGAGTGTGGCAAGTTCACTTCCTGTGCTGGGAAACGGGTTAAAAAAAATAAATAAACAGACTTGAGGCACGTGAGAATTGAATTAAATTTGTTTTGAGAAATGGCTCCCTGTGCTGTCAGTGTCATTCCAAATCATGGACGAGCGGCGGGTTTTACTTAGCAGCGATGGGAACATTTATCCATATCAACTTTGGTCAGTCATCTTGAATAACTCTCGCAGTGGGATTCACAATGGATGATGCCGTGAGGATTTCAAACAGTTTTGCTCGACCGTCCTGGGTTTAAAGAAAAAGGAGAAAAAAATATGCATCTGAGTCTTTCAGCAAAAAAATAGGTCAAATTTTTAGCATCCAGCACATGGACAAAACAGACGTCTTCTGTAATGTGTGAATAAATAGCCACCCGGGGAAGCGTATGGCGGCGGTGGAGGGGCGACTTTGAAAAGAGGCACGACAAAGAAAAGGAAGTAGGTGAAACAAAGACAGATTAAAAGCCGACGAAGAGAAAGAAGTGGGGATGCAGAAGAAGAGGAGCACAAAGGAGCTTACGGAGCTTATAGAGCGATGTGCGTCTTGTGAGCGAGTGAGTGTGTGTTTTTATGTGTGTGTTTATGTGTGTGTATGCGTGTCCAGCCTGAGTGGCAGTCTGCCTGGTCAGTTGGTCAGTCGGTCCACCACTACCACGGCTGCTCCTAAGCTAAACTGACATTGCCACACCGGCCAACATTATCCCCGCTAAACGCCGGCACGTCGGCATGGCCGCCGCGAGCAGGTTAGCGTTTAGCTCAGAGCTCTGCCGTGCCGGGTTACGGCCGGACTGAGGGGAGCCGGCGGGGCTGCAGACTCTTGGACCCGTTTCCCCATGTTGCGGTTGCCTCCAGCGTCCCTTGCATCCATTTTGGCGGAGGCCGGTGACGGGGACGTCTACATAAACTTAACTGATGGAACACGTAAGGACATTTGTCCAAAAGGCATTTTCCCCCAAAACGCTTTAGGCTTGTTTCTCCCTCTCTTTCTTCCTCCATCAGTACCGTTCTACCTCCCTTGCTTTCATCACTCTTCTCCATCATATCATCCCTACGCTCTCTCTCTCTTTCTCTCTCTCTCTCTCTCCCTCTCTCCCTCTCTCTCTTTTCCACCCACTCAGCTTCACGGCTCTGTGAAGACTGATGTGTGCCTGTTTAAGAGACGGGGGAAAAAAAACCCAAAAAACAAAACATTCATCAACAAAGAGTTTGCCTCGTCACTTCACTTGAAGGGTGTGCGACTGCATGCGTAAACAGCTAATACTATCAGAGGCATTTGACATCTGTGTCTGGCGGTGTGTGTGTGTGTGTGTGTGTGTGTGTGTGTGTGAGTGTGTGTGTGTGTGTGTGTGTGGGGGGGTGCGTCTGGGTATAAACACACCTCCTTGAACCTTCTTCCAACTGCCGTGACTGACTGGAGGCAATGTGTTGAATGCTCTCCGCCTCTTGTTGTTGACATTCAAAGAGTGTAGTAGGTTTTGTTGCTGGTGAAGTGCCAGAGGTGGAATCCATCTGGCATTATAAAGCAACGTGATGACAAAAGAGAGCGTTTTTCTAGCTACAGTTAGGAACGCGTGTCTGAACACTCGTGCGTATGTGTGCAGGACTAATACCCACAAAGGAGACATGAATCAGGTTTATACCCTTGGCGTAGGACCGCTCATCCATCATCGCGCTGTGTTTTTGCGCGCCGCCCTTTCTTTTTTTATTTTCCGTGCGCCCGTTTGCCGCACTCCTAATTTGACCAGCGAATGAGCGAATGTTATCATTTTCCTGCCCTTGACCTGTCCCCACGCCAGCAGACAGGAACAACGGATTGAGAAAAAGATTGAATGAGGGGGAGCGGAGAGGAGAGCTAAACAAAGGAGGTGTGGGGGGGACAAGGGAAGACAGAGCGATGCCGCTTCAGGCGTCAAAAGTGAAGCGACTTCAGGGGGAGAATATTACAAATAGTTTTGAAGACGTTTTACTGTCTGCTGAGGCTTTTTCTATCCACAACGGAAAATCTTGTTTTCAATAACACAGCATGTTACAAATATTAGATCTTCTCCAAACCCGGGATGTCGCCGTACTCATCACAGAGTGTCATCAAAAAAGAGTTATCCTCAGCGGATGGATTAGCTTCAGTCTTCCTTGCGCAGACTTTGACCTTTAGGTTGTAAATTGCAGATGGTTATCAGGAGACGCGCGGGAAATAGAATGACAGCCGAGGGGAATTTGATCCAGTCGGCTAAAACTTCGGATCTGTCGGAGAAGTTTGAACCCTGAAAAAAGTTTGTTAAAATGTGTCCATGTGGAGGGTTTTTATCTCTTTACCCGTCAGTTTTTGACATTATCAGGTGTCCTAATAGGATTCCGGCTAATACACACAGGACGCGTGCGCGCGCGGGCACGCACCTCACACGGCGTTTGATCCGGCTCGCCGCTGAGGCGACATCCTGCTGCCGGTAACGAGGCCCCGCTCTCGAGGAAGGAGAACCCGAGGTCAAAGAGGCAACTGCAATTCCACGGGCTTTCATTTAGCGCTCAGCTCAACCACCCCACCTGTCTTTGAGCCGAGATTAAAGACCTTCAAAAACAGACAGAGAGAAAGAAAAGGAGGGGTGAAAGAGAAAGAGGGCGGGATAGAAAAGTTCAGTCGTTCAGAAGAGAAAGAAAAAAAATCCCCTCAGCTGTCAAAACTCAATGTCATTGTGCCTCGAAAGGGAATCTGTAATTGGCCAGGAGAGTAAGGGAGAAGGGGACCGGAGAGAAGAAGGGACCGGGGCGAAGGTTCCTCAGCTGCGTAACACTGTTGAGGTATGCTGCACACGTCGTACGTAGCCCCGGGCAGAGAAAGGCCAGGTCGGCTGCAGAGGAGCGGCGCCTCAACAGTGTACTTCTGAAATGATATTGATGTCAAAGGGAAGGGGGGGGGGTGTAAAGAACTTGGCACTTCCTATTGTTGTTGGGTGTATAAAAGACAAAATGGCAACCTCCCCCCTGCCCACTGGTTAACCCTAATCACTTGCTGGGAACGTCGGACGGAGTCTTGCGAATGGCGAGAGGCGGTGGGGGAGGGAGGCGCGCCTCTGCTCGCACGGGCACCTGTTTGGTGAAAAGCCTCTGCGCCCCCGCGGGAGGTTCCTGCGCGAGACAAAAGAACACGGAACCGCGGGGCCCAGCGCGTCACCGGCCCTCGTAGCGGCGATGACAGGGCGGCGGCCCTCTCCTCACCCCGCTCCATTAAGCCCGCTCTTTAATTCCCGTGTTATGTGTAGAGAGCGGGGCAGGAATGCATTGAGTCCAGGGTTCAAGGGAGGCCGAGGCGAGCGGATCAGGGGGCAGGGAGCAAGCATCACTTCAAAGGGCCAGTCGTGCGGGGGCGGGTCAGACAAAGGCCCAGCGAGGAGGATGCTAATCTAGGCCCGCAGGACCCTCTGCGTGGCCCGCCGGTAGCCGCGGGTCTGACCAAAAGCAAAACCGCATTCCGCCCATTCCAGCAAAGGCGCAGTTTAGAAAACAATCCAAATCAATACCATTATACGGTGACACTAGAAAAATCATGTCAATACACTCAAGGACATCTCTTCCCCCACAAACAAGCTGGACTCCTACTGCTTTTAAAAGAGCCTCTTATTTAGTGATCATCAGCTTCGCCTTGACAGTCCAGTCCAAACAAAGCAGTAACCCCCCCCATCCTCCACCTCCCCAATCCGTGTCAAGGCTCCTGATTAACTATTAAAACCTACGCGTAAAAAAACTGTGTTGACATAAAACCTATTGTCGTCTTGCCAAGTCCTTAGCTCTAACTCCACCAAGACAAAGCGGCTTGTGGTATAAAACATTTCACGATTAATATTTTAGCGTGAAATGCAGGCAGGTTGAAAGTCGCATTTCTGCAGTGTCTCCCCTCTCAGAAAGCCAGATTGTTCGGGTTGAGCCTGTCCCTCGTCCGACCTCCCACCCAATACTTCATTGGCAGATTTACTCTCCTTGGCCATTTGGATATGTTACTAAATCCTACAAAGTTTATCCAGATGGTCACTATCTGGAATGCGACAGCCCGAAAACGCGGTAACAGGCAAAGAGAGGATTCACCCAGATATCTTTCAGCCCTCTGCCTTTTAATATTTCAAGGTTGTGAGCATAATACTTGCATGCTCTGGGACAGAGAAATTCACTTCAAAGGAAGGGTGTGTTTAACCTAGAAAATATAGCAATTCAGTAAAATGGATAGTTTCAAAGAGTGTGTATCTGATTCCGTGCGCAAGGCCGAGGGTTTGGGTACGGACCAAATTCAGCCCCGTTACTGTAAAAAGGTGGCAGGTTTGGCCCATGACGGCACAGCTATCAAGGAAAGAGCAGGGGTTGATGCTAGTCCCACTATAGGGTGAAGCAGCCCCCTCGTCTTGCCTATGTGAATGCACACATGTGTGCGCGTCAGTATGAAGACACCAACACATAAGCTGCGCTGCCGCCTTTCAGCGGAGATGTAGAAATGATGCGGTCTGTGTGTGTTCCCTTTCTCTCCGGCCCTACATCCACTGCCTCATCTTTTGTGCCTTTGACACGCTTGTACGTTCTGGGTTCTTTTTTTCCACGGTGCTGTGTCATGATCAATTTACCGCTCGGTACATGACGGCCCCTAGCGCCTCAGAGGATTTGAAGGACTTTGTGTGCAATCCCAGCCTGCTTCGCTTTCTCTCCCACATACAAAACGGGCATTTGTATTCTTATCCCGCTTTGGCCGCTGAGCGAGATTGTGTCCCAGCTCTTGCCTCTCTGATTCCAGGTTATTGTTTGGAAGAGAAATCACACCAAATCTCGCCGAGCAGACACCGACTGGCAGCTGCTATTTTGGGGCCAATCTTGCTCATTCTCAGTTTTATTTATTTATTTTTTTCATAACAACTCTGTTTCCAACTGTGTGAGGTCGGGGTCAGGCTAGTAATCCTACAGAAATCTGGCTATATGTGTGTACCGGTTAGCGCGTATGCATGTCTTTGTCTGTATATGTGTGTGTGTGTGCAGATAAAGAGAGAACAAAAGCGCTGAAGCATTTTTAAAACATCAGGCTCAATCAGCGCCCATTTGTTCAGGGACTCTGAGAAACTGGGCTTACTGCCTCACATAGTGACGGGCTGGGAATGAACCATTGACGAGTGCTGCTCCGTGCAGCCGCAGTATGTTTGTGCACCTGCCTCCTCTTTTTAACGTGCTTCTGCCAGCGCAGAAAACAAACATGGATCGGCATAAGGTAGAACATAAAGCTACAACGACGCCTTTGTTCCATTTTCCTCATCCCGCGAGCTCGAGCGGCAACAGTAGACGGTCTTAACTTCCTGTGAGCGACATAACGAACCCAGAATCACGTTAGTTTTCAATATTCCACTTTTTTGCTCTGAGAAATGGAGCAAAATGCTAAGTAGCGGGGCTAATAATCCACCGAAGCAGGAACATGCCGCCGAGGACATTTGCAATTCAACAACTGTCATCAGTGCTAATGCATACTACGCTACTGGCAAGGCTATGGCTGCCTGTGTGATTGTGTGTGTGTTTGTGTGTGTGTGTGTGGGAGGGCTTCACATTATTAAGCTGGCCGAGACTGAATGTATTCACGCAACCTGCATCATGTATTGCATGCACTTTCTCTCCGTCTCTCCCCGCCTTTCCCCTCCCCGTCCAACCATCTCCATCTTTCTGTTTTTCTCCTCTTCCTCCTTGTTCCTGCAACCACCGGGCGCGTGTCCCACAGTGGGGACTTTTACAGCAGACCTTTTCTTTACTCCTCTTTCTAATTGAATAACGCACTGTAGTATGAAATCCCCCTCATTAAAAAGGGCCTTCTATGGATTAAAACGCTGAGGCTGACACATTTTCCGCATGCAAAGGTAACTTAATGTATTCAGTTACCTCCAGTAATGAAGTGAAAATGAGAGTTGACCGATGGACTCCAATTTGTGTATTTGCTAAGGCCGGTGGCTCGCTTCGACCCAACGGTACATCAGCCACGAGCAGGCGATAACAGCCCCGCCGAGCGAAGTGCTTTTGTGCCTTTGGATTCGTCCATGTTGTTGTGAAAAATGATGCAAACCGGCGCCTTCCAAATGCTGCGTTTACAGCTGTCTGTCCCTTGACCTTTCAGACGCACCTCCTAGCAGAATCTATATTAATGTTTAAAGGAATATTAATATAATCAATACATTGTGCTATGTTTGTTAGTGCTCTCCGTATCCACAGGGCAGCCGGTTCAGAGCATCCCGTTGTGATGTATATCGGCTTCATGGACATCAATACTACGGCTCGATTTTTAATGTCTTAATTTTTATTAGTGCTGTACCGAAATAACAGTACAGTTTACAGCACGGAACAATATGTTCCAATGGCCGTATGGTGATAATTAATAATTCAAGTTGGTAAAAAGTGTCAGTAACTTCCAAGTACAACATAATTTAGTTCTCTAATTGGTCCAGATGGCCTCCTACAAACATGTCCAAGCAGAAATTATTGCATATTTCTGTTTATTTATTTGGTTTATTTAGTCACTTAGTTACTTTTGATCCACATTCTTGAGCAAGAGGAAGATCCTCCTAATGTGCTCTGGCTGTGGTGCAGGATCTGGTTCCTCCCAGTCATCCATGCTTAGTGTTAGACCTACATTAATTTCACATTACATCACAGTACCGCTCCAGAAATTAGAGCAAGAAAAACAAACAAAAACAACACAGCGCAGCCAGACCGGAAAACGGGCAGATCCAGAGCTGTCTGGGTTGTTGGTCCCCGTTATTGGCTGACCTGAGACCAGAAACAGAGCAGTGGCATCTGCTTTCGTCCACCTGGTTTAGCACATCCTGCCCGGGCACACATCACCTCCCTCTCCCCCACCAGCAAGCTTAATATCATTTATTTACCAAACCCTACTGGGCAGACGGAGAGCAAAAAACCATGGCGAGGGTGTCAACCATGTGGACTCCGGTGATAAAGTTTGTTAACTAAACCTTTTCTTTTCACCTCTCCCCTTTTTTCCCCCCTGCTTTCCTATTCGGAAAGCATAGAGAGACTGTAAACCCCATGGTATAATTTCAAATTAACCAACCTCATCCTAGTATGGATATGAAATTTCTTCGGCTAATATTGATATGCAGAATTTTCTCATTATCCCAGGCGAATGAAACCGCTACAAACAACACCCTGGCAACCGTGTCTCATGCGAGGCGTGGAGCAGAAAGAAAAAAAAAAAGAAGAAGAAGAAAGAAAAGTTAATGTTTAATTTGCGAAAAACAACGCCCTGACTAATGAATTTCCCTAAGTTTGTTGCCTCTCTCACAGCTCCTTGTTTGGCTTTGTTTTAATAGAGCATGCTGATTTAGAAAAATGAGGGGCAGCAAGAGCAGGACTGGAGACAGGAAAAAGATGTTTGGGCAGAAAACACCTTATTTGGACCTTTTCAGAGGCGATCCGACCGTGCTGCTGAGTGAAAATGAAATGCTGGAGCTAAGTGCAAGACAAGAAACAGCTTACGTGAGGAGTGCATTGCCAGAGGCATTTAAATGATCCAGGGGTCTAGAAACGTGAGCAACAGACGGTACTCCTCCGAGCCCCAGAAATGAGCTGAATTATTACTGTATACAGAAGCCAACATCTCCACGCAGCAGCGAATAAATCAGAGAAAAAGAGACAGGTAGCCGGGTGTCATGGTGGCCTCAAAGATGTGAGGATATGAGCCGAAACGAAGTCAGGAGTTGTCTGCGCTGGATGAGTTCAGCATGAGTTCATATAAGCCTTTTTCAGTCTCTCTCTCGGTGTGAACATCCATTGTTTCGGTGGTAGTTAATGTTAAGGTTTCTATCATTTGAAAGTTTCAGTTTGAATAAAGTATTTTTATAGAAATAACAATAAAAAAAAACTGTTTACTAGAAAAAATGTCCATATAGGTAGGTTTTAATTATTTTATAGTAGATGTCACTTCCTCCGGACGTCAAATATCTCATTTTTGGAAGGAGAATCCTTTTATTTCTTTATTTGACACCGTACTATATTCCTTCGCTTCCATTAAAATATGCAGCATCAAAATTTACGAGTGACTCATATTACTTGTCTGACTGTGACGTTTTTGAAGCAACCTTTACAAAGGCTAAGGAAATGTCTGGAATTAAAAAACGAAAAAAGAAAACCCACTGTGATATGAGCAGCCCGCCTGCCCCCCCCCCGTGTTCTGCTTTCAACTCCTTGCTGATCTCCACTAGAAATCCTGTACCTCTGAAGTGGAATAGCTCTGACGAGTGCCGCGACCTTGTTGCACTCGTGAAAGGAACGCACATGCTTGGAGGAGAGGGGCCCGAGCGGGGCGACGGGTGAGAGGACGCCCGAGTGGCGCGGCGCTAACCTCGTGCATACCTTCGGACCAGGAGCCAGACGCGGAAGCCGCCGCCCGATCCGCTTTTGTCAGCACGTCATTAACGCTGCTAACGACACGGACACACCCTCTCAAACACAAAAACAACATGGAAACAGTGGCACCACCTGGATGCTGCCTCTGCCATTTCATCACCTGAAGAGCTCATTTTAACCAACGTTACATCTGAAACTCAGCTATACCCGAGCTGTGCGCCCTTTCACCCGAGAATCCACTTTATCATCGTGTTATTGTTCCAAATTTCAACACAACCGTTTCTCAGACAATCCGCCTTGAGCCTGTGAGGAAAGGCAGACGAAAAAATCCGAATCATCTTCCTCCTTTCCAGTTCGGCTGGTTACACTGAGGTGGGGGTGTTTGCAAACGGGGATAGTGGTTGCGTCACGTTCCAACCTGGTAATGGGTTTGTCCTAGTTAGGGCACCGTTGCCCTTGTCACAACCTTCTGTCAACACGAAAGCGGCCCTATTTATTACAATCGTATTTAGCAGCACGTCGTCCCCAAGTTGCACGCCGGTACATCTTCTAGAGGCGTTTGGAAATCACTGCAAAACTCCCAGCAATGCTCTCAACTTTGACATAATTTGATACTTCAAAGACTTATTGCATATTACGCAGATATCACTGTTTGTTTAATAAAATAAAAGAGATTCATTTCCATCCACACACAGACACAGGAGTCCCTGGAGGATGAGAGGAATGTGTTTGTTCCAGCTTAGCACAATAAATGCAATTACACTAGGTATTTAATGTTTTTTTCACATTTTTTTTTTCCCTTTTGTACTTTTTTTTTTTTTTACCAAGAGCCTTGTCAGTCTGTAATTAGTGATCACTGAGAGGAATCAAAAAACAAGAAAGACTTGTTTTTGTCGAGCTCCTTGCTTCTCTCCGTTCTCCCTTTCTCCCTGAGGGGAAGATGCCTCGCACGCAATTTGATTCAGAGCGGAGTGCCAAATCCAAACTCACTTGACTTCAGACAATGTTAACTCTCGGAGACTCGCGCCCATATACTCGCAACCTGTGAGATTTGCTAGTAATAAAAGTCGGCTTGTCCATGGGAAGGATGAAACACTAAATCCTGCAGGGGTTGTTGATGTCTTCCTTTTTTTTTCCTTTTTGTTTTTTGTTTTTTGTTCGTTCATCCTGTGCAGAGAAATGGCTCGGATGGCTTCTGTAAGTGTTAGAAGACCTTGCCTGCCTCTAATCTTTGATATGAATCATTCTCTGCAGAGGTGACAACAACGGGGGGGGGGTGCTTGGCAGAAAACATCTGTTTTTCGAAATAGAAAAATCCTAAAAGTCTTTATCACTTTATTTTTACTATATTAAATCTTTAATAAGGTTGGATTGTATGGGAGGGTAAATAAAATCTCAAAAAGCGACACCTTTCTTGGTTAAGCATCACAATTCTCTAAAAGTCTATGACACTGAACAAGAGAAAACTTTTTAAAGATTCCCCATCACCCCCCCCCCCCTTATATATCCCCATGTACAATATAGGCAGCCCACTGCTAGTTCTCTCTCTTGCTGTGTGTCTTTGCTGTCCTCGGCTGACTCTTCGTGTTGTAATCGTTGCACTAAATTATTGTAACTCAGACAGCTGGCCCTCTTGAAGATGATTCTTGCCTGAGTTATTGTTTATTAAATACAGATCCTCTCAGAAAACACAAAGTAAACAGCACTACAGAAACGCTTTTTTTGGACTGTTGGTGTAGTAGAAGGTCAGGAATGCTTCACTGCAAACAAAATGAGGGAAAGACATCCCTAAAGATGGGAGTTTTTTCAATTGGATTCAACTGTAGACACCTAAAGCAGCCATGACATCATTAGGACAGAGAAGAGCAATTGTGCAAAACTCATGCTTTATGAATCTGGGTTAAAGTGCTGTTGACACGTGGTTGTGACAGGTCCACAGGGCAGAATGTTGTGAAAAAGTAATAACAGCACGGCCGAGAAGCAAAGAGAACTTGGGGCTACGTCAGTCTCAGATACGCCAAATGCTCAGGGAAAACGCTTGTGATTAAAAATGCGCATTTGAAGTTTTTCTTTCTCCTACAATCAGACGCTAGCGCCAGCAGGTTTCCCCGTCATTACCGACGGGCGACACTGACAGGAACGGCCGTCTAGACAGGGTGGGGGGTCAGGAGGCGAGGGAGACGCCGTAGAGCCAGGTGGTCTTTATAAACACTCTCATCGGAGACTGGCACTTGTTTGAATAACTTCCATAAATGAAGGCCTGGTGTTTATCCATCATTGACCCCCCACGCCCCACCCTCGTGTATTGCATCTCGCTGCGAAGACTGGCCGTTGTCAGTAATTACCATTACAGGAAATCTATATCTAGAACCCTTCTTATTATGAATGCTCGTTTTAAAATTTCAATAACAGTGGAGCAGTAGCGTGGGAAGTTTTCATTATTACTTAAGGAGTATGGGAAGATAAGTGAGTTTATAGAGGCTTCTGTGTTCCACTCTGCTGTTTATATTATTTTCATCCTCCATCTTTTGAAAAAAAAAAAAGACAACCCTTTGGAAAGAATCTTTGGATGCAAACAACATCTCAGTGTTTTAATGTGCAGGCAAACTTATACGCGGCACTCGTGGCTCTGTAAATTTCAGCCTCATTGATATGCTAGCGCAAAGGAACCATCACGTCTCCTAGTAGCTGCAGGGGGTCCCGGGTTATGACTGCAGCAATGCGGAGAACACTGGGAGAAAACAACTTCACAGAGGGTGCAGCGTTTAAATTGAAATGTACATTATAGATGTATAGATAGCCAGACTTATAGAGGCCCAGTGAGCCCTGGAGCCATTCCGGGCTGTGATGAAACAATGACCTGGGAGCTGCCAAATTTAGAGACAAGCTGGGTCTCCCAGGAAGCATCTCCATTTGGGCTGGAATGGCAAGTGTGACCCTCATCTCTCTGCTCCTCACCTCCTACTAATTGAATCAGGCTGCTGGCCGGGATAATTCTGTGTGTGTGTGTGTGTGTGTGTCGGTGTGTGTGTGTGTGTGTGTGTGTGTGTGTGTGTGCGTGCGTGCGTCTGTGTGTGCATCTGTGTGTTTGACAGAGAGAGAGAGAGAGAGAGAGAGAGACTGTGAAGGTCTGTGTGTGTGTTTGCGAGTTAAAACATGTCTTTCTGCGGTGACCCTCGCTTCAGATAACCACCCAATATATTTTACATGTGAAAGGATTGGGAATCTTGTGTGCACACACAACCCACCAGGCCTTATGCCCCTTCCTGCCAAAAAAAAACCCGAAGGGCAATTATGTGTATAACACTAAAAAGTCATGAAAACCTCTTTCAGAAAATATCTATTAAAATCCCTCATGGAAGTTCTCTGGGAAATTATGCATTATAAATTTGTCTGCTCCCCACCCTCAAACCCACTTCTGATACTAGGCTTTTTACTATATTCTGATGCATGGATTTAATTAAGGAAACAGCGAAATAAACATTAAAAATGTATGATTGGAAATTGCCGCAAGTTCTAGATCCCCCCCCCCCTTCCTTTTATGCCGCCTTCCGTTGAGTACACGAAAACAATGTTTAAGCACTGTTCAGAGCCTTTCCTGGTTCATTAATTACATTTTTTTTTTTTTGTTCCGAAAGACCAATACGTTCTGTTGAAGGCTCGGCATCATCAAGGCCAGACATGGACACAAAGAGGGGATGCTCGAGGGGAAAGACACTTGTTAGGCTGGCTGTCTAATTTCTTATGCTCGCTCACGACACCAGCACTCTCATCAGTGTGCAAGATTTAAACAGGGCTTTGAGGAGCTTGTGCCTAATAATTAGTCAGTAGTCTGCTTTAAGAATGTTGAGGTAAACAGGGTTTAATTAGGAAGGGTAGAGCAATCTGGGACAGATGTTGTGCAGGAGGGATCACGCTGTGACTGTTTTTGGTTTCTGTCGCAGTTAGGAAAAAAAACATTCTTGTGGTTCCAGAAAGACAAAAATAACTAATTTGTTTCAAACAATTTCATGTACACACAACAACGCAGAATATACATGATGTGTCTGGTGTGCAAGCATGATCTTGTTGTGCTGTTAAGGAGCTTATGTTGATAATAGCGCAGGAATCCACCCATGAAAACAGAGCGGACAGGGCAAAACAAGAAATCCCAACACTTGCTGTATAGAGAACAATATTATAAAATATGTGCCAGGATGTGTCAGTTTCAGTTATGTTTTTCTCAGAATTGCATGCGTTGCTGTAAATCTGTGTCTTAGCACTTAAAGAGCTTATGTCCACAGCCCTGCAGGGCCGGTCCTTGATAGATTTCCCCCAGGGTGAGGGAAGGTAAGGACAGGTATCCTGAGAACGTCTTCCTGACTTCCCCGCCAAGTGGCGGCTACACTGCTTAAAACCCGCTGATGGGATCGCAGGGCTCCACCTAAGCTTAAGTCGCCGTGAAAACCACACGAAACTCTCCTCCGACTGGGCAGTGGCTGAACGAGGATCAACAGCTAACAATGTGGTAGTCAATGCACCATTTTGAGAAAGTAACAAAAGCAAACACACCTAAGGCGGGCTTTATGGATTCTAAGCCTTAAATAACCACGTCCGCTAAGCTGGAAGAGCGGTGGGGGGGGGGGTGGCGGCAGTGGTGGTGGTGGTGGTGGTGGTGGTGGTGGGGGGGGGGGTAGGAATGTGTGAGAATGAGAGAGCAAAACACTGAAGAGAAATGGAGGAGGGTATGCTGCTGAGAGAATGGAGTGTTAAAACTGAGATGATGAGAAGCGGAGAAGAGAGAAAAAGGAAGCTTTGAGGGGCATATGATGAGGATGACAGCGAGCGGTGGGTGGGAGGGAGGGATGGAGGGAGGGAGGGAGGGAGGCAGAGTGTGTGAGAGAGAGAGGAAGAAAAAAAAAAAATTACGCATTCTTGACAGAAGCAACATGTCAGGATCACACAGCTATTTTTCATTCACACTCCTCTGCATTCGCACATGATTCCAAAGGTACCGAAGCCCCAAGGAAGCCTTCCAGCAAACGCTGTTTGCCAATTTTTCAAACCTGTCACTCCCTTTCGGTGTATCAGCTTGTGCCGCACAAAGGGCCTCCTCCTAGCGCTGTCGCTATTGTTGTTGTCATTGTGCCGATGCAAGGTAAACACGTGAGGCGGCGGCGTCCATTCCTCCCCACAATGCATCACTCTCACATTGCACTGTAGGGTGACAAATATTGCTCTGGGTGGGACAGTGAGTGTTGTTGTTTTTTTTTTATTTTTTTTTCCTTTGATTGTTTATTTGGTTGTTTTTTTTTTTTTTTTGTTTTTTTTTTTTTTAAATCTTCTTGCAACCGGATTCTTACACAATATCCGTATAACATATTTCAGTGGGTGTTGGAGGAAAAATAAATAAATAAATAAAATAAAAACACGTGCACGCCTGAAAATATTACTTTGGTGAATAAACGACGACGGCTCGAGCAGTACGTGAGGGGAGGATGTGGAAATTGCAACACATTGCCTTGTCGGTTCAGCGGTGGCAGGTCGAAGCGAAGCTGGTCGTTTTGGCAAGCCACGTCATTTCATTTATTTATTTTTCCTCCCCCATAAACTGTCCTCCTCGGTCTCAACCTTTTTACACCTCCCGGACGTTCATAAAAAACAGCTGAGCCTCGGACGCCGTCTCGCCCGCGGTGAGTTACGCGCTAAGCTGTGAAAAACCGCACAGGCCGGGCCGCTGCGGGCGAAGGCGCAGGTAAAATGTGGTCAATATCAAGTGACGCCTGAGGAACGTGTCTCCCACATGCAAAGACACACATGCCCAGACGCTCCTTTTCTTTTTCTTTTTTTTTTTGCCTTTGCTTTTTCACACGCACAGAGCTACCCAGCAGTCACTGCCCCACAGTGTTCATTATGAGCTTTGACACAAAGTCCACAGAGACGCTGGGGCTAGTAATCAAACAGGAGCCGCTGTATCTTCCTAAAGGCAGCCTGTCCCTGCTGCAGACCAAGGTGGGGAATACTGTATTTAAAGAATATTCTTTAGGCTTCCACTGAGGCCTGGCAGTTCCTTGCGATGTCCATATACGCCGGGTTAATATTTCATGTTCGATTAAAATTTGCATGTGTTGAAAAATTGATATCCCCGAGCGTGACGCTAAAAATCCTGCCTGTTAACGCTGGATAAGAGCGTGACGTAATTGTCTGAGATGCTAGAGGAAATGTAAGAGTTTAGAAAAAAAAAAAGTGAGCGTGATTATGGTTAAGGTGGTATCGTTATATGTGTAGAGCGAAGATGTTAAAACGCAGCAGGCGGGCACCGAGGAATTCTTACAATCAGGCACGTTCATGTTGTCACACACGCGGAGTCCCACTTCATTAGGCCACACGCATGCCAAGAGTCATTAACGGTGAAGAGACGCACTCCAGTTACATTTTGCACACACACTTGTGCACACAGTCACACGAGCACACACTTCTGGGGGTTCATTCCCGTCGTAGCGGCTTCTGCTTTTAAGCCGGCGATTTGCCCCCATTCTTCCACATCTGCGATGGAGTGCTTTACGTTTCACTGCCGTCCGATCTTCACGGACGCCCTCAGTCATTCACTCCATTCCTTATGCATAGGCATTTACTGTATTTATTCAACATTCTTCCTTTTTGATCCTTGACACCAGCTCCTTTAATCTGTCTGAATGAATTCATTGCTATTCAGCCGTCTTGCTCCTCAGATATGGGATGAAATATAGAGGACTTGTTTCATCTGTCTTCAAGATTCATGGCTATTTGATACTCTGGAATGTCTGAAAACACTAGGTTCCTATGTGGCGCATCACATCAATAACAGACTTGACCTTGTGAAACATGTCTTTGCTCAAAAGGGATGGATGTGTGCTCAGAGTCTTCGAAAAGGCTTTTGTTTAGCCACATCAACCTCATTCTTCTCACCCAGCTCAGTACGCAGGGCGCACATATTGTACTTCTGCCCACTTTCACAATGTCAAGCACATTTTCCCAAGCGGGAACAGTTGCAGGAAATGGTTAAAACCAGCGCCCGAACCAGACTCGGGTCGGTGCCAAACACTAGCCTTGAGTTAAAGAGCAAAACACTGTGGAGCCACTGATGCTCTCTCACTGTCTAATTTGATCTCATGAATCCAGAACTCAAAGTGGGGAGGGCGGTAAATTACGGGTCCCTAAGGAGCTGTGACACAGGGAAGAGATGAGCCCATTGTAGTAAAGCTAGTGCTGCCAATTTGGTGTTCGGGGACCTTCATCTTTGAAATGCTCCCCGCTTGCCCAGGTGGCTTTATCAAGGGAGTTTAGTGGAACATGACGTTCCCACGCCTCATCCAACTCCAGGCCAAAAGCCGTTAGAATACCGTGACTTTTTTTGGGGAGGATGTCAACCCTGAGCTCTGCTTTTTGGCAATGATGCGCCTGAATTACCGGGTACAAGCAAGATGAGAGAGCAGTGAAACCTTAAAAAATAAAATTAAATTAAACATTTTTTTTTTTTAAAATCCAGGCATATGGCCATGGGAGAAGTTGAAGTGGGTGGGGGTGAGCGCAGCGGAGGTATATTGCCATAGTAACAATGGATAGCCCACCAAAGATTCCTGAGCAAACACAGGCATACGGTTTAGACGGCGACTGAGGACCCTCGCCAGTGTGCCTCCCCTGTTCAAACAAAACCGTGCTGGCACAGATAACGCTGACATTTAAACATAAATTACAAGGTCTCCAATTGTCATGTCATGTCCCCAATTCACTGAGAGAAGGGGCCGCCTCGGCAAAGAAAAGCTTGTTCAAAGAGATTCAAGAGAGTAGGCACACAAATGCACACACCCCGACGTAAATCTTTCAAATGTGCAGAGGAAGGAAGGGGAGGCGAAAGCGGTTTGCATGTTAAGCACATTTGCGTAGACATCAAATGAGCGCCCGCATTTGGCTTGGCGGGGGAAAAGTAATCTGCGCTGCTCAAACATTTGCTGCAGCACCCGTGGAATCCTGATGGTGATTAAACAGAAAGTAACTGTCTTCCCTGCGAGTCCGGCTGGGGATCTCCACGACACTCGTAAATGTCACCCATGTAGGCACTTAGCTGCTTGTCAGAGCCGCTATGAGCTCCCCCCTCACGTCACGAGTTCATGAGAGCTCTTCACTTGTGCGATAGGCTTCCTTTATGCACTTACGTTCCCAGCAGTTTGCATCCTTACGCTGTGGTCTGTTATTAATGTATCATTTTGGACAGATTAGACGTGATGAATCTGACGTTAAGTGAAGCTTATTAGACGAGGCCTGGGTTCGAAATAGAGTTGAGGTAAAACGTATTAAAAAAAAAAACAAAAACAAAAACAAAAAAACCTGTTCGTGCTTAAGCAGCTTTGTTTACCATTATTCTAATCATTTTACCGCCCCCAGACATGTCAATTTGATTGATATCCTTGCCATTCCCCCAATCCCAAACCTCATCAACCTAGAGCCAAACGGCGGCGAATGTAACAACATTCCCAATTCCCCTCCCCTCCGTGGGCTCGCTCCCCCCTCAAGGCACCTCTCACCACTGAATCTACCCTGTAATTTACAATTGGCTATTGTGTCCCAAGTGTTGCATTGGACCAACTCAGGGTAAATGAGCCATGTCAAAGATCAGTCTTTCAGTCTTGATTACATCCCCTTGTTTCTCTCCCCTCCCTCCGTAATTGCAGCAAACTGAGCAAAAGCCACAGAGCATGCTATTATTCAAGCACCTGAATTCATCCACTCATTCACCAGCCAAAATGGCCGACGCGTTCTTTGCCACCGGCCAGTTTGATTGACTATTTGTAGGTGCTGCTCACAACACTGTTGCCGGGAAAGGAAGAGGGAGAGGGAGAGGGAGAGGGAGGAATAAAGGGGAGGACTCCATCTCCTGAGATACTCTGAGAAAAAGAGTAAAAGGTGAAACCAAAGCTAGATAATAAACAGGCTATAGGGCAAGGTGCTGTAAATCAATACCTGAAAACCATATTAAATGTCTGGAGCTCCTCAATCCACAGTAGAATTTGTCTAACTAAAGCCAGCATAACAGTCACCTCCACTTTATAGTGTACTGCAGTTTCCAAGATGGCAGGCCGATGGGACTATACAATATATGAGGATCGGTGTCGGACAGTACACACTAAAGTTTATTCTGGCAGCACAATATAAAGTTCTACTAATGATCAAAACTTTTCATCTTAACAAGTTTCTCTACTATTTAGTCTTTTTTTTTCCTCCCTTGAAGGAGCAAAATCTGCTACTGATGCAATTCATTTCTAATGCAGTTTCTTCCCTTCCAGTATTATTAGGGGTGCAACTAACCATCATTTCCAATATTAATTAATCTAGGGCCCCAAAAGCCCATTATCGTTTTGGTGAAGATAATTTGATTAATCACAAATTTGTTTGAAATTTGCACAACTGAAGAGCAATATCAACTATGTCGGGTCTTGTCTCGTGGCCCTACTCTTGTAAAGGGGGTTCGTGTCAAAAACTTCTTTTAAGACCAGAACTGCTTTAGTTTCTATCGAGCTCATGCGTTATGAAGTGCGCTTTATCTAATTTCTTCTTTTTCTCTCGCTGTATCTCAAGTAATTAACCCGACCTTAAAACCTTCATTAAGGTTGTATTATTCCATCATAGCATAACAAACTATACCAAGGCTATACCTTATTTATATTTTAATGTAATTACTGTACGCGGCGCACTAAAAGAGTGAGCAGAGGAAAGTACAGACGAATAAAAGAGGCAAATTGAAAAATTAGCATTTGCAAAAAAGGTTGGCCGGACTTCATATTTCAGTTGATTTGATAGGAGCTACATTGCGAGGCCGCTCGTAACTCCAGCTGCCCCGTGACCTTCATTCTTCAGCAGGCAGGCAGACAGACTCTTCCAGGCTCTGACAAGATTTATCGGGCCTGGCTAATAGCCTGCTCTCTGCCAGGTAAGGCCTCATCGATACAGGGGCTCCTCCTGCCCCTGCCAGTGCTTTGCTAATGAATATTTCTGCTCCTTTGCACACATCCACAGAGTTTAATACAGGTGGTATGTGCATGTCCGTGCCGAAAGGGGTTAAAGTACACATCTCAGTCGCAGTGGCGTCCAATAAATAGTTCGGTCGGGGCAAAGGGGCTCCCAGTGCCTTGCTCCGGGGCACTTGTGATTACTGGAAGTGAGGAGAAGGCGTCGCATCGCAGTCTGCTCGAGCTTGTCCTGGGTTTTGAACAGGCGAAGATAAAGTATTGCTCCAGCCTTCGGGCTCCATCTGCCTCTGTACGCATGTGTGTGTAGAGAGTATATGTAATAACCAGACGCACATACAAATATAATGAACTGCATTCCTTGGGTAAACACAGCAGCGCAGGCACACAAACAAACTCACACACACAGGATATTGAAACCCTCTCAGGCATGTCGCCGCGCGTGTGCCTGCCGCGCAGGATGATGGAGAGGCTGAACTGTGGAGGCCCCGTTTGCTCTCCTCTCCAGCCCTCACAGGATACACACTCACACACACACACACACACTCACACACTCACACTCACACACACACACACACACACACACACACACACACACACACACACACACATTCATACTGTACACCCATGCACTTTATCACACCCTTACACATGCACACGCCTCAGCACAGTGAGTGCACCCGCTGAGTACACATGCACAAACTTTCACACAGGTCCCCCCAGGCTTTGATGGATGGTTGGTGAGTGCTCTACCTCCTGTTTCATACACATATAATCTCATTTGGGGGCCACATGGTGGGAGCCGCACCAAAACAGGGCTAATAGAAGCAGTCAAGCTGTCCTATTCTTCCCCTTCCCCAAGTCAAGTCATATCCATTATACTCCGCTGCTTAGCAAATATGTATGGCTGAAGCCTGTTAATAAAAGGGTTATATGCTTTGGATAAAAGAAAAAAAAAAAAAAAAACCTCAAAGCTTTCGGATGCATTATTTATCCCGGACAATTCTTAATGTGTCTTATGCAGTTAGGAGATCTCGGTGCATCTTAATATTTCAGCAGTTTCTTAAAACAAAAGAGGAAGGTCAAAGTCAAAAGGGGAAAGTATGTGCGAGGGTAGACGGAACAGGTGCATGTCTGTCAGAGCCTTAAAAAAAAAAACAAAATCAATGTGAACCTGAACCCAAGGTGAAGGTTGTACCTATTAAATACGCTCCAATTACACTGTTGAACTTATTAACTTCTCTCCTGTCAACACCACTGTGTAGACACACTCGCCTACCCGTCGTCTTATTAAGTCCAGCATCTTTCTTCTGTCCGTCGAACAGGTCAGATAAAGTCTTTTTTTCTCCGCCTGTCAGCGCTTCTTAATAAACACGTTAATTTTTGCACTAAGGAGCTTTACAGGTGGATGCCAGGGCGAAAGGTGGCACCGAAAGGTAAATCACGGATCAGTGTGTCTGGATTTCATGGCCTTTATTCTCATCTTCAAGGAAGGCAGCGTGTGACATGCTAGATGGGGTTTAAATCGCCCCCCACCCCACCTCTCTTGACAAGGGGGCCACGGACCCTGCTGGCAGTTCCCTTGACATCCATGGACCCACGTGAGAAACGCTGACAGCGAGTGATGCATCCCTTTCATCACAAATGTTTTCCTCCGCAGCGAGGGAGGCACACGCGGAAAACGCACACACGAACGGTAGCGGATATACACTAAACGGGAACTTTGCTCTTCGGGGAATCCGGTGAAAAAGTCCAAAAATGCAAAAAATGCAAAAGACCACTCCCACCACTGACTTTATGTCAACATCAAGAGGAAAGAAAAAAATGGCCCGCGACCTTTTCTGGAAAACAACAACAATGAAAAGCAACTGACATTTTTGCAATTTTGATGAGATACAGTGTCACGGTAAACAAAACACTATTGTTGCGCCTATTAGTCTCACAAACAACCCTCACGTCTGATCTGTGTTGTGATCCGGCTCGTCGACAGGGAACTATTCCCCAGGGTTGTACGGCAGTGGGGTTGTACAGCAGTGGAGCTAAGTGATGTTCTCATTTAACCGGTTCTAGCTTCTGGAGTCTACACAAAAGGACAGCTACAGAGAAAACAAGGCTAGCAAAGCATATCGTAGACCTTGGGAGCCTTGTAAAAGTCAATCTAATGTACAAACTCCTCCTAACAATTGCGACAAAAAAACAAGTCTGCAATATGGTGAGCGTGCAGTGATTGATAGTGCCACAGGAAAGGCAAATCTGCAAATATGAATCAGCTTCATCCTGGTGAGCCCTATCTAATGCGATCGCTGCCAGTATGAAATGAAATTCCATTTTCAATGACATCAAATTGAAAGAAGCGGCGAGAAGAAGGTGGCATCCTCGACACTGCCACTTACAATCAGCGGCGTAGAGAGCAATCAAGGTGGCATGCGGCTTAAATTTCTTGTCTGCCCCCCCCCACCCCAAAACCTTTCTCTGTCTTTCCGTATCTTATCGTGACAAATGTTGCGGATGAATCCGGGACTTCTTTAGCTTATTTAATCACGAGTATTTGTTTTCATGTGAGGACAACTAAGCTCAATGGCACATTTATTGTTCGTGGAGAAGGGGGGGGGGGGGCAAAGACATAAAGGATGAGGCAATACCTTTCATGGTTTTCCCTATAGGTAAAGGAAGTGGAAAAAGCCTCAGTATTAACATATTATGCGGGGCAATATAGCAGAAAGTGTTGAAACCAGCTATAGCACCAGCTCCCTGACTTCTTCTCTCAGTCTCCCCCATTTCTGCCTGCGTATCAGGTAAGTCTAATCCTTAGATTAGTAATTGCCTTGGAGCGAAGGCATTGAAATCACCAAACCAAATTATACCAGAAAATGCTGCCCGCTGCAATTTCATGAGTATTACTGTGCACTCTTACTCCTTCCATTTTCCTTTTCAGAACATAAACAACAAAATACTGAGCAGCCATAGATTGAATTAAGGCGTAATAGATCCAAAGCGATTTTGATAAAATTAGCTACAGTTGGTGGTACACAGCTTCACACAAAGGACAAGCGCTAATAGTGATGTGGCAATAAACAAACCAGCTCATTGCACATAATCTTATTTGTTACTAAAGACAAGATTTCCAGATTGTGTTTTTTTGGCATCCTATCCCAAATTTCATTTAAGTTGCTATATTTAACATTTTTTTTTTTCCTGATCTGATCATCAGCTGATTGTTGGCATGACTTTCTTACCTAGACTCGAATCTAATTAAAATGAAGACGTTGCGAGAACAACAGCTACTTTGTCTGCTTCCTCCGAAAATAAGCTGACCTGTATCAGCTGCGACGGGCGGGTGGGGGATGACCAAGCATGTTAAAGCTCCTGTGGAGCCTCTTATCAAGTAATTACCTCATTGAGCCCAATGAGTGACTGACTGCCTCAACAATTTTGCAGATAAAATCACAAAAACGGCATCAAGGGACCTTGGTGTGGCTTTTCATAGGTGTTTAGGCAGCTACATTTTGTAGGTTAAAACAATCTAGGCCGGAAGTTCTACATTTCAGTATTGGTTTCCTGATCTGCCTGGAGCCTAAAGGGCAATCACATCCTATGTTTGGCTACAAACACCATCCATTTGCATGGCGATATTGTTCATCCGATGTGAGTGCGTCAGAGTGAGGATTTGCCCAATGCAAAATGCAAATCAGGTGCTTTGTGGCCGTATTTAGCTTGTGCAAGAGCGGGTCGCGGATACGAGACGGCACAGCAGGAACAGCTGGCCAGAGCAAGGGAGGTGAACACTGGGGGCTGAGTTGAGGGCAATGTCCAGTTATGCTTTCTGCATCAGCCCCGAGGCAAAATAACCTGGTATAAGTTTATGGAGCTTTGCCTGCCCTCAGGGGCTAAGCCGCGAGAGCATACAATACAAGCTGCTGTGGCTCACCACTGATTAAAAGTGATCCACCTGGGCACGAGTGGCGCTTTGAAGTGCAATGATAAAACCGAGGCTGATGGCTTGTGCTAATTCGATGGCTAAGTGATTTCATTCCTCGCTACATTATGGTTGGACAGCATTTATTTTTCTGGCACTGGAGAGAACAGAAGCTACTGCCAAAAGTAATAAAGTTAAGTGTTCTGTTAAGGACACACACCACTCGTCAGCCTTCAGGTGCAAGGATTGGACACAGGTTTGGAAAGAGCAGGCAGACCGTGCATAATATTGTAGCCATACATGGCAAAAAATAACAGAATAATATGAATGATAAAAGGCGCAATCAATAGAGTTACAGAAAGAGATGAAACCTCCGGTCTGTTGGACCTCTTGTTTCAAGTTCTCAACAGCTGCTGGTTGTCAGGCTGGCTGCTCCCTCATTGTTAGATAAGATGAAACTTTATTGATCTCCACAGGGGAGATTCACTTGTCACAGCAGCTCGAAAGTAGAAGTGACTGATAAGTAAAAACTGTACACACTATATGCACCCATCCCATATACATAAATGACTTGCAGTGCAATACACGCACGGCTCATGGCTTTGCACAAAAATATCGCACCGGAGACTGGCTGAAGAAAAAAGCGGTATCGAGTGTCATATGCACACGGGTGAAACGTTAGATGAATGTGACGATAAATAAATGATAAGTGAATTAATTAGATATATTGCTTTAGATATATTGTGCTGAGTGGTTGTGATATAAGTGGGGAATGACGGTGACAGAGGCAACAACAGTGTTACACTGCCGTCAGGACGCAGGAGCTGCAGCAGGGCTCTGTCACTGTGGGTGTAGCAGTCTGTTGCTGAAGGAGCTGCGTAAAGCTCCCACAGCCTCATGCAGGGGATGAGAGGACTTGCCTAAGATGGACGACGGCCTGGGTAACATCCCCCTCTCGGCCACCTCCCCTACGGAACCTAGGGGACCGTCCAGGACAGAGGGAGCCCTCTTAGCCGGTGTTTATTAATTCTTCCTCTGTCCCTCGCCGTGCGTCCGCCTTCCCGGCGGTCCACCTACTAATGCCGCCACGTCGTCATAAAATACTCTTAACACTGCCCTGCATACTCCCAAAGGGCCTCCGTCTCCTCAGCATACGGGGACGACTTTTGCCCCTTTTGTACGGGACACCCGCGTTGTCCATCCAGTCCAATTTACTGGGTGAACACCCAAGTAATTGTCCAACCATCTCAGTGTTCATTGGTGTAGTCTGGTGCTTCTTCCTGCACAAGTCTATCACCATCTTCTTTGTCTTGCTGGCATTTGTGTTAGCTCAGCTTAATGACTGTTTAAATGCCTGATGGGCTAAAAAAGAAGGGCTCGCCTCGCCGATAAACTCCCTCAGTTGCCTGGTTACCTGCCGGAGCAGGTTTCCCTGCGCAGTTATTGTAAGATTAGGTAGGCGAGGAGAGAAAAAGACGGAACCCGATACCTCAGAGATTACAGTCAATGGTCAACACTACTCTCTCTCTCTCTCTCTCTCTCTCCTTCCCCATCTTTCTCTTTCACACCCGACCCCAAGTCCCTTGAGAAACAGTAGGGGCCATTCTCTATACCACTAACAGGGCCGTCTTTCTTGTGCCTGTCTCTATCTCTTCCCACAGATGGACAAAAAGAGAGGGAGTGGTAAAAGAGAAGGTTTTTGTGGGCGAGGGCGTGTACAATTTGTGTGTGTGTGTGTGTGTGTGTGTGTGTGTGTGTGTGTGAGTGAGAAAACACACACAAGGAAAAATATTCCTTGTCATCACTGATCATAAATCTTTAGAGCTAAATCTCATTTGTGGCTAAATGTGATTAAAAAAAAAGGTAAAATTTAAATATGAGCTTAGTACCAAGACTAAATATCAAGGAAGTAAAATATTATTACCTCACTTTCTTGGAGAAATATAAAACATGATAAAAATATGATGTTAATGTTTCTTTGACATCATAATTTTCTACCACTAATCCAGATCTCAAATGAATTATTCCCTTAACTGAGCCATATAAGTGCCCTTGAGTGTCTTATTATGTCTTTAACTCTAGTGGAACTTACCTGACAACACATTATTTTTAGACGCAGCGTCTCTAAAAATCAAGACAATGACCACTTCACTACTTAATCTAATATGGAGGGCGCTGTTTAATGCCATAATTGGAGCACATGAACACACACTTTGTCTTCAATTAGCTCTCTTGTGCAGCCATTAAATTACGGTCTATTCACCCCAAGTGAATGTATCAACAGATAATGTTTACTGAGCCCATGGGTTATAAAAGGGAATTTTAAAATATCTGCGTGCTGTCGTATATTAAAAACCTAACAGGCAACGCCACACACTAATTATAGATGATATTGCTCGGTAGGCCACAAAATACTTTCTTCACTATTTTATAACAATTGAAGTATTCAAACTGAGTGCCTCAAATCACAAGGAAATACTCTTTATGGTCAGTGCAGACTGTGTTTGTCCAAGTGACTGTATTATAACAAACGCACAGTCCATAAAAGTTACTGCAGCATTAATGTAGAAAGTAAATAAATAATTATATAAGTGGAGCATAGTGACACACAATACATGCTGCTGCCGCAGCAGCAAATAGAGTGCCCTTTTAATTATGCAGGAGACATCCGAAAGCAACAGCACTCCTCACACCCTGGGAAGCAGCTCAGTGAATACACCATATTAGAAGCTGTTAGAGAAAGAGCAGGGCAAGAGAAGGGAGAGAAGAAAAAGGGGAGTGAAATGATTTGAGAGGAGACATAGCAAGAGGGAGGGGAGAGGGATATAGAGAGATGAGAGTGGAGATTAAAAAAGAAAGCACTGCAAGAACAAAAAAAAAAAAAAAAAACCGAGAGAGGAAAAGGAATACAGAGGGAGAGCGGCACGGCTGGCTGCAAGGCATGCAAGGGCCAGAGGAAAGCGTGAAAGGCGACAGTGGGCACGGAATATGAAAAAACATGAAACGTGAATATAAAAACACGAGAATAAAGATAACGAGAGGAAAAAAACAACAGAAAACGGGGAAAAAGAGGAAACAATCCAGCTACATTCTGGGGGGGGAACAGCACAGAAACAGAATTCTAAGGGAGTAGCTGCTGACACCAACTAAAAGAAAGATCAATAATTCAAAAACAACAAAAAGAAAAAAACAAAAACACTTTTTTTTTACCAAACGCAAAAATCAAGACTTTTATTTATTATTTGCTTTCCTCCTGTTAACGCACTAAGGTGCGAAAACATCCAAAAAAAAAAGAATATAAAGACCGAACTGATAAAAGCACACGTCTCTCGAATTTGAATATCACAACGTGCCACCTAGAAATTTTTTATTCAGCACTACAAACGGAAGAAAAGAGTTAGTGAGAGGGAAAATGAAGAAAAGCAGAAACAGAGGGGAGCTGAGACCAGCTGGAGGGGAGATGAGAGTGGGGGACAGGAAAAAGCAGGTAGAAGATGGCTGACATTCATATATGAAGAAAAAGGTACGGGAGTAAAAGAAGCCGAGGCAAAATGTGGGTGGTGAAATAAAAACGTCCGGTTTTAACTGCTCCGTCAGTGAATTGATGCAGAAGAATGTTAATATGGACTCCCGGCCAGATGTTGCCACTCACACCAGGACTGTAAAACTGACACACAGAGCTTACAAAGCCGTGTTTGTGCTGCGTTCAACCTACATCCACCTTTCCTCCCTGCTTTTCCTCTACCTCTCTCAAGAAAGAAAAGGTAGCCTTGTCACAGACAGGGGGCAGGGCAGGGCTTGACATGGCTAAGGGGGGGGGGGGGATGTAGCCCGCCCCTACCACGCTCCCCTCTGGGATAAAATAGCTGCAAACCAGACCCTTATGTGAGCTGTCTAGAACACTCCGACCCATGTTTGCCGAGGTTAGTAGTTGTGACACCCCAGACGGAAAAGGCAGCCTCAGCACATGCTGTGATAAAAGTGAAAACGTTGGACGTGTTTGGTCGAGTGGTAACAGGAACCCCTTCCTTAGCTAATCTAAACCTTTCTCTTGCCTTTTCAATATTACATGTGAATGGCACTCCAAACCAAAACAGATCAATACCGCTAACTTGACACACATTAGCACCATAAAGGCAACAAGACTACTGAGACTAGCCCTGTCAGAAAGCATTATGGTGGAGAGAACACTAAGAGGAAGAAACGGAAAACATTTAAGAGTAGTGAAGGGAAAAAAAAAACACAAAAAAAAAAACCAAAAACATAGAGACGTGTCTTCTTACCTGTTTGTTGTACTTGTTGATAGTTTGACTGCTGTATTCAGAGCAGTGGTCAGATCCAAGGGAAATGTTATCTCCGGTGCCAACAAAGGTATTGGCAGGGGGCAGGTCCTGAACTGCCTGGTGCTTTTTTCCAGCTGTCGGCGACTGCGGGTGAAGCTGGACGGTTGGGAGCGGCGAACTGGACTTGTAGTGCCGGGCCAGATCTGGGCTCCCGGGCCCCCCGTTGACCGAACGGTAGCGGCCCATGCCTGGGCTGTCCGACAGCTTCTCGTTGACGCCGTCGTAGCGCTGCCCGTTGGGCTTGGAGGCCTCCACGGTGACGATGCTGCTATAGAGCGGCTGTTTAGACTTCTGTTTCTTCTTGTCTTTCTTCGGCTTCTTGGATTTGTCGTGCTGCTGTGGCGTGAAGAAGTCTTCGTGATCCTTCTTTCCGGCCTCGTAGCCATTCTTATTCTTGGGACGGCAATAACGTGCCATGACAACAACAAGAATGATGAGGATGACCGTCATGATGCCTGAAACTACTCCAATCACAATGCTTAACCGCTGTTTGCTTAGATCGTAGTTTGGGTCCCCGGCAATGTTGGTGTTGAGAGATGTGCTCAGGCTCTTGGCCACCTGGGCCTCAACGACTGTGGAATTGGAAAGGGTCTCATTAACAAACACATGAACCAGCGTGGTGGTACTCTGCGAAGGCTGCCCTCTGTCATTCACCTGGACCACCAGCCTGTGGAGGCCGTAGTGCTTCTGCTCCAGCTTGCCCACCAGTGAGATGACCCCAGAGCCGCCATCGATCTCAAACAGCTTGAAGGGGTTTCCGCCGATGATGCTGTAGTTCAGGTCTGCATTGATGCCGGTGTCCGTATCGGTGGCTATGACGGTCCTGACCACTGTTCTGACGTTGCTGGACGGAGGAAGGAGGGTGTAGGAGCTGTTGATTGGGAACGTGACGGTTGGTGCGTTGTCATTTTCATCCATCACGAAGAGCGAGACGGTGGCCGTGGCGGACCTGGGGGGGTCGCCGCCGTCCACCGCTTTGACACGGAAGGTGTACGTAGTTTTCTGCTCCCGGTCAAAGGACAGGGTAGAGAAAATAGTCCCGGTGTCATTCTCGATAGAAAAGATGTCCTCCTCCTCTTCAATGAAAAGACTCATCTCTGCATTTTGGCCTTTATCTGCATCAATGACTGTAACCATGCCAACGGGGCTGTTCGGCTCAAGGTTCTCTTTGACATAGAAGGTGAACACATCCTGCATGAACTTTGGTTCGTTGTCATTCTTATCGGCCACAAGGACGACCACTGTTGCGGAGCCCTGAAGGGTGTTTATGCCCTTATCTTTGGCTATCACTTTGAATTCGTAGCGCTCCGTTTGCTCTCTGTCCAGAATGCTGTTTACTCGGATGTCTCCACTGTCTGCATCGATGGAGAAAATTCCGTTTACTGATGAGTCAAGGGAATAGGCTATTTCAGCATTCTTGCCACTATCCGCGTCGATGGCTGCCACTGTTGTCACCCGCTCGCCAGGGGCATTGTTTTCTGGGAACGACACCTCTACTACATTCTGGCTAAAGATAGGGGGGTTGTCATTAGTGTCGCCCACTTTGACGATAAGAGAGTTATTACTTGCCAGACTGGGGCTTCCAGAGTCCACAGCCACTATGACCACATTGTATTCCTGTGTGGCCTCATAGTCCAGTGGTGCAGATGTGTGGAGGAAATATTTCTTTTTGTTCTGCTCCCCCTCCATTTCACTGGCTGGTTTGAGCTGAAAGGGTACATCCCCCACCACCGTGCAGGTCACTATGCCGTTTTCCCCCTGGTCGCGGTCTGACACCTGAACTAAGGCAATGGGTGTGTCCACCACCACGTCCTCGGCCACATTGGCCACGCCGTCTTTTAGGAAAATGCGTCCAATCTTTCGTATCTCTATAGCGGGGACGTTGTCGTTCTCGTCCTTGATGTTCAGCACCACGGTGGCCTTGTCCATTTTGGGCGGCTGGCCTCGGTCACGGGCCA
This sequence comes from Istiophorus platypterus, assembly GCA_016859345.1. NCBI lineage: Eukaryota > Metazoa > Chordata > Actinopteri > Istiophoriformes > Istiophoridae > Istiophorus > Istiophorus platypterus. The sequence goes on along the minus strand of CM029132.1, from coordinate 6,822,128 downwards.
TTACCGTGAACCTCAGCTGGCTCACTTCCTCACGGTCAATGCGGTGCAACACACTCAGCCACCCCGTGCTCTCGTCCAACCTCAGCAGCCTCCGTACCGACTCCGTGGCTGCCCCAAACACGTACTCTATTTGACCGTTAACCCCCACGTCTGCGTCGGCCGCTTTGAGCTGGAGTATGGGGGCCCCGGGGGAGCTGTTTTCCGGCAGGTCGGCTTCGTACACGCTCTTCTCAAACCGAGGGCTGTTGTCGTTCACATCGGTGATCATCACCCTCAGGATGGCCTGGGAGGAGCGAGGGGGATCACCGCCATCCCTGACACGCAGTGTGAGCTCATAGGAGTCTCTCTGTTCCCTATCAAGGGCCCCTTTAATGATGAGTTGAGGCTGCTTCTCTCCATCAGTAGTGTCAGCAACTTGCAGTTCAAAGACGCTGCTCCTGCTTGCGCCTTCCTCAAACCTCCTCTTCCCAGAGTACGAATCCCCGGAAGAGCCCAGGCGCCTTGAGTTCTCCCCATTGTCCTGGATAAGCTCGTATCGCTCTATTCCATTTCTGCCAAAATCTCTGTCTGTGGCAGTTGGCAGCAGATAAAGGGTTCCAATGGGTCTGTTTTCCTCCACAGACAGTGTCAGGACAGGGGAAGGGAAAGACGGCGTGTTGTCATTAATATCTAATATGATGACTTTCCCCTCAAACAGGTCGACCCAGCTCTGGGCTGGTCCTATGACGGACACTTCAAAATCTATAAAACACTCGTTTTCATCAAATATCATCTGGCACTGCTGTAATTTCTCGCGGTCTATCCGCCTCTCGTTGGTGGTGAGCTCACCTGTTATGTTATCTATCTTGAAAAAATCGGAGCCCGATTCCAGCGTGAATGTCACCTCGCCGGACCCGGCGACGATGCCCAGGTCGGCCGCCACGTTTCCCACCCTGACGTCGGCGGGTCCCTCCTCGGCCAAGCGGTACCGGAGCACTTGCTTGGCAGCGGGCTGATGCACGAGCTGCAGGATGAGCATGCAATAGTACAAATAGTCCACTGCACCAGTAGTCCTCATTGTTCTCCCCTGGAAAATGCCCACTTGGGTTAGGGAAAAAAAAAAAATTAAAAAATATATATATTTATATTCTAATCACTAATGGAAAGTCCGAATAAGGAAAAGAAATATGGTTTTCATTAAGAGCAGAGCCCTTGGTTTCGGGATGTGCGAGACTTCATCCTCCGGACGACTTCCTTCATCGCTCCTGCTGCAGTGAAAAAGCAGCAAGTGCACGGGCTTCCCTCTCCCCTCCGCTTTTACCACCTTCAGCAGCGGGTGCCAGTTGCTCTTTTCCTTGTTTTGGGACAAAAAAAAAGCAATGTTTCTTTTTAAAAAAAAAAAGAAAGAAAACAACAACAAAAAAAACCAAAACAACACCAGAGATGCTCCGTGCGCTCTGGACGGTGCCAAAAAAAAACAGGCCTATGTGAATTTCATGCGCGTAAAAGCCAAAATGTCATAGTCCGAATATCACATCACCAGAAAGTATCATCGGTCCATAACGCGCCGCCTGTTTATTGTTTTGGATTTTGCTTTTTTGTTTTCTTTTTGTTTTTTTTTACTCACAGTTTGTGGTTAGAATCTCATTTTCCCGGGTGAGGCTGCAATATCCCTCCGTCCGGGCGGAGACGAGATGCCCACGTTATGTCAAGAGGACCGTTTGAATGCCCGCGCAGTTTCCAAACTCGTCGCGGGGCGAGCGTTGCCCGCTCGGAGCCGGTCCGCTCTCCGACCTCTCGGGGAACGGGGATGTGAGTCAGATCATCTGTCTGGTTCTCCCGTCCCGCTCTTCTTCCTCCGAGTCGCCCGCTGCCAGCCGACGGGATAGTTCTCTCTCTCTCTCTCTCTCTCTCTCTCTCTCTATCTCTTTCCTTTTGCGAGGCAACTCCACAAATGCACAACCTCCTGGAAGAAAAAAAAAATAAAATAAAAATCGGGCTACTATTTAACCAACAAACAAAAAAAATGGGAACGGGAAAAAAAACTTTTTTTTTTTAAAGAAAAAAAAAACCGTATATCCGACGCAGGTTGTTTTTTCTTTCTTTATTTTTGGAGGAGACGTTGGTTGAATCCCTCAGTGTGTCCGGCGTATTCAGCCCGTTCCCTCACCTGCAGACGCGCCGCATGCGTTGGCAGCCCCTATCTGCAGCACTGTGAGAAGGATTCACAAATGATATTGCAGTCTCTCTCTCTCTCTCTCTCTCTCCCTCTCTCCCTCTTCCCCTCTCTCTCTCTCTCTCTCTCTCCGCCCCCCCCCCACCTCTCTCTCCCTTTATCCACCCCCTCTGGTTTTCTTCTCACCCGGCAGCGCACGTAAACAGGGTCGGACTTTGGTCTTGATCGACGGGTCCGGGGGCCAGCAGACAATATTTGACACGAAAGGGACAGAGGAGGTAGAAGCCTTAATGTGATCGTCCTCGGCGGCTTTATTTTTTCACTAGACGTGCCTCGACACTTTGTGAGCGCAGTTCGGATGCTTCATATCCACGTTTGATGATCCCGTGGACTATATGGCGAGATCTCCGATAAATAAAAAATGGCTATCTGATGTATTTCACTCCATATCAAGCGTGGTATAGTGACGCCGTTACACTATGTGGCCGGTGCGGTGTGGTGCGGGGCTGTTGGCTTTTTTTTTTTTTTTTTGCCGCAAGAGACTCCTGGCGTGACAAAACAAATTCACAGTGTAACTTTTACGCACTCTCGGGCCGACATAAGTCATCTGTGTTTTCAGCCTGATGCGAAACTGTTCCAAATGTCTGGCCCGGCAGCGCGCAACGCGAGCCGGTGCGAGGACGAGGCGAGACGGGACGGGGTCGGCGGTGTGCGCAGCGCCGCCCCCCCCCCCACCCACACACACACACACACACACACACACACACACACACATACACCACCACCTCCACCTCCACCTCCAACCCACCCCCGCGGTTGCCGTCGTGCATGCGTGTGGTCGCCGGTGGCCGTGGCTCTCCGGGCGGGGGCCGGCTCGGCGTCTCTCCCTCGGCCGCACGCCGTTCCGTCCTCTCAGCACCGAGGAGTCGGGGACCGTGACGTTGGGTTCACACTGGCGCAAAAACAAAAAAGGAGCAGAGACAGAAATCCGTCCTGCGCCGCCCCCCCCCCCCCCACACACTTCCCTCTCTCCAGACGATCCGAGCGAGGTTTCTCTTACGCGGCCACTGCGCAAACCCAAACTCTGCCGTTAAAGATGAGATGTGCGCGTTTTGAGTGTGTGTGTGTGTGTGTGTGTGTGTCCGTCCTACCTCAGCTGCCATCCATGTGCTTTTGGTGGGTACAGTGTCAAGCAAGCATTCATGTGGCGCTGGCGGGCACTCTGTCCACTATCACGCTTCCATTTTTATTTAATCCAGAGGCGCACAACGCAAGGTGGGTAAATTGGCACATTTTCGGTGCTTGCGTGGATCCAGCACGTATGCGCATTTGCACTGCTGTGATTAGCGCAAAAAATAAAGAAAAGATATTCGGGGTTTTGTGCTTAAATGCACGTATGTGGAGATTTCGTCCTCTAACTTGGGAGATTGAGGATGCGCTCCTGTTTTAACATAGGGGCAGTGCGGTGCTGTGTGTGTGTCTGTGTGTGTGTGTGTGTGTGTGTGTGTCTGTGAAATTATTCAGTGAACGAGTGTAATGAGTGAGTGAAGGAGTGAGGGGAAGAGTAGGATAGAGGGAGGGAGGGAGGGAAGGAAGGAGGGAAGGAGGGGAAGAGGAAAAGGGGCAACCAGTCTCAGCAGCTGCATCTTTCTCAGACGGTTTGTCTGAATTCCAGCAGTGGTTTTATCCTTGCTTACTAGCGCCCTCTATCGTCGAACTCAAACCAAACCCCCTTCAAAAGGTTGTTGGAGGAGTGCAGCAGAGATGAGGTAAATCCAGGCTGGAGATGTTATTTTCATCCTTCAGCTGATTAGTTTCTCTCGAACAGAACTTTGTAAAATGGTGAGATACGCAATAATAGTTGACGTATTTATATTTTCATCTGATTCAAAAGGTGCATATGAATGTAAGGAGGCCGTTTTAATCATCACAGATTAAAACTGAATGCTTTTATCACAGGAAAGTCATGGAAAGTTAAAAATGCTCACCTAAGAATGATAAATAAGAGTATGCTTTCTTCTGTAAATGTCATGTAATTTGATTATTATTTACTTCATGGTATAAATCATGAGGGGGGGAAAGGTCAGATATGCACGACAAAAAACACTGGGTTGAAAATTGATCCAGTTTGGGTCAATATGAGACCAACAAAAAAACTTGGTTACTTTACCCAGAACCAGTGGATGATTTATGATTCGTTTGTTTGTTTCTTTAAATCTGATATTACTGTCGGGTTATTTATCCAAACTCATATATGTTCATTTTGATCCAGTGCTGGACAAAAAAAGCTTGAGTTTTACCTTAAAACTGTCAAAAATGTATTTTCTGTATTCAAGTGCCTTTGACATTCACAACTGCAGACGAAATACATATCATTAACAATCAGAAATAATTATGTATAGCTGTTTACAGCTATACCTCCTTCAGATAAATATCCCAACAGTAATATGAAAAATAACAATAGGATAAAAAAAAATTGTAGTGAGTGATTTTCTATCCATAGTCACTGGGTATAGTTGACTCATTGTCGCACTGATAATGATGTGACAATTAGTGTTACACACAAACACACACACACACACACACACACAAATACACTGGTAACATCCTCTTACTGGAAATCCCAGTCAAATCAACCCTACTGGTAATTTTAATAATCAAACCATCCAACCATCAAAGATCCGTTGATCACTAGCTGGCTTTTCATCAACCAGCGGGAGTCCAATGGATCAAACAAGAATTAAAAGAACAATCAAACAAACAAACAAAAAAATAATAACTCTGTGTCCAAAGGCCTTTGGAATAACCAGATCCAAAGTGGAATCGAGAATCAGGGTGATTCTGAGATAGTGTTTATCAGAACCATAAAGATCAAGGCTGAAAATCATCACTGAAAATCATTATCATAGCTATGTGCCGTATCGATCTCGGTCTCAAGTGGATGAGTGGCCTAAAAAAGATGCCAGGGAAAGCACTCGATGCCTTTTGAAAATGAGATGTTAAAAAAGAGTGACCATCGGTCATCCAATGACTGTTGGTACAAAATTAAAACAATTTCTGATAAGAGAGGATACATCATTCCCCCTTTTTTCTTCCAAATAAGCTATTTTCTGACTGAATCGTTTTCATATTAAATATCAAATGGGAGTATTAGGCAACGAGGGGACACCAAAATGGCTATAACTTAACATATTTACCTACTTCTTCACATTTGCTTATTTTGCTCAGGCATAGAAAGTCAGAAAGTGTTAACGACACGTGGGAAGAGTAAATGAAAAAAACAAAACATTAGTGGTTTCCATTTTTATAAACATTAAAGGAGCAAGGATATCTGCCCTATTTAAATGTAGGTTCGTGCTATTTTAGTGCTGTGACACTGTTGTCAGCTGTTGTCAACATGAAATGCAAACTCCCTTGTCCAGTGATGTATAGGCAGAGGCGTTGAAATGATCGGTCTCATTGTAAAAACTACACCTTACTGTTATTATAGCTTTGTGCTGTTGATTAAAATGTTCATATCGCAAATGGCGCAGTTAAAAATGATCACCTGAAAAAAAAAAAACAACTTTGTGAGCACACTGACCAAAAGTAAAGTTGCTAAGTAGTTCGATTTCTATTCAGAGGGTCGGACTCTTCTGTAAATATGACTGGAGAACATAGACAAATAGGCCGTGACGAAAGAGCTGCCATGTAAGTGTTTCACTATATTTATCCGGTGGAGAACATATTTTACACCTAAGCAGGAGGCGCTTGCCGCCGCGGTTCTCGCCGTCTTCTTCCTCGCCGGCTCGCTACAATTTTTTTTTTTTTTTTTCTTCACGTTATTGCCACCGGCTGTCGATCAGAGGAAGAGCGCGGAACCGCTATGTGTGCATCACGTTGCCTGTGTCAAAACATTGCGCCATAGCGGCGGCAAATAAAAAAAAAAAAAAAAAAGCTCCACGGGGTGCCTTTAATAAAGCGAGTACAAGTTTTGGATCTAACTCGCCTGTCAGTGAGACGTCATGGGGAGCAAGAACTTCACTGAAACACTTGAGGCGCTTCTTCTTATTAAGGCTCTTTTACTTTGAAATCACTGTTTTACATAGTTTGGTCGTATCACTCACAGTCGAGTCGGCGGCCTTTAAGTGAAACGGGTGACGTATTTATGGATTTAGCGAAACGCTGTTAATTAAGAAGCCGGTCATGGGGGCGACTCGGTCAACAGTCCGCCACCTCTGCCGTGGCCGCCGTCGCTCTGACCGTGCGTGGCATCCCGACGCTGGTGATGCCGCTGATGGTGGAGAACCCGGTGGTCGAACTTGGTCAGATTCAGCTGAGTGGAAAGATGAAGAGGATGTTGATTAGACTTGCTTTGGTGTCATTAGGTAAAAAGAATATTAGCTTTAAGCTAATCGATTGGATTGTTCGAGCCCCGACGGAGTCGCCTCTTAAATTAGGGGAAAAAAATATGTGAAGGCATTGGAGACGAGTTTTGGGCTAGATTTTTCATCAGGAGTGAATTTATGCCTTATTCCATTCGTTCCCTAGGACCATTCATCACGTCCATCATTTCTTTTCGTCTTTGTTGATGGAGCTTCTTTTCGCTTAAAATCTAAATTTGCAGCTCTCGCGACTGATGCTGCTCTTAAAAAAATTTGAATGCAGTCGATCTGTCCGCTGTTGACCTCTTTTTACACGTCTCATGTTGCTCTGAAAACTCGCATTCACAGTGTGCGATTGCACGTCCTCCTTTGTAGCTGAAAAATCCTGCCAATTGGCACTCGGAGGTGATGTGGATCCCACAATGTTCGCAGTTTTTCCAGCACGGCATCAGATATTTTTGTCTGCTTTTCTGAAGAAATTTCACAATGACAAAAAAAAAAAAAATGACAGTGGTCTTTCAAGTTGACCTCTGAAGTGCTGCATGTTCAAGTATTTCCATGTTAAAAATAGAGCTTTTGCTTATCGTAGAGAAACAAGCAAGAAATTACAGCTGCGGTTCCACTGAATCATATATTTAATAATAGATTGTTGAACCGGTGGTATATCGAGAGATGATGTTGGCTTCCAAAGAGATCTGACCTGAAAATAAAGGAGGGGAACACTTTGCAATGAAGTTGCACCACGTATCAAAACCAGAGTCTGTTCTGTTCGCTGTGTTAACAGCTCTGAAAGTGTGAAAGTTTGTTTTCAGAAATGTGAGAAAAACGTGAGTATAACCGTAAAAGCCACAGTCAACAGTGTAGCTGTTAGTAATACGATAAATAGGTTGTGTCTCTTTGAAGTGGGTGATTGACTCGTCGCGCGGTTTGGTATTTTTTTGCCAACAGGTGTTTGGAACCTGGGGCGAATGTACCCAGTTAATTAGGACATTGCACTCTGGTGTAGTTTTATGAGCTCGAAGCATCAGACACCCCCTGACCCCTTGATCCCGACCCCCTTGAGCCGAACCCCTAACATAATCTGCGTGTGAGCATGCATCCGCATGCGTCTCTGCATATGTGGGTGCAAGCGCCGGTTCATGCACGTAGGTTATTCCATCTCGCGCGTTTGCCGTGCGGACGCGTCCCACGGTGACCCCGGTTGGAGCCTGCGCGGAGCCCAGTTCGCCGCGTAGCCCCTGCCAACGAGGCCCCGGGACGGAAATACAGCCATCCATCAAAAAGCCGGCCGACGGCGGGGCGGCCGGCCAGGCCGGGCCTCTCCGAGGCAAACTCTTTGTAGCGGCGCCCAGAGAGGTGATATGTCACAACATCCTCCGCTTTGAGCGGCAGAGAGAAACATCGACGGGGGGGTGACTCAACAGCTCGGAGAGGAAGCGTCCGGCGAGGTGGTACTGCAGCGCGGCGAGGCGCTCTTCTCTCCAACTCCCTCTGGCGAGTTGCTATTTCGAGACTCCCGACGCCTTGCTCTGCCTCCCCCTCCCCCCCTCCGGGATTTGCAAGAACTGCCGAAGAGATCACAATGCACAATGGAATTGGCTCAGAAAGTTCCAGCGTGTCCCCCGGATCGTTCAGCGTAGTCCTGGGTTAAAACGGACGGGGCCACGCTTTAAATATGAAAGAAACCAGTGTGTCTCGCTCTCGTTCTTCTTTTTTTTTTTTTTAAATGTGAACATAAAATCCGGTGAGAACGTTGCTGCGGTTCATGAGTCATATCGGCCATCGATTTCGACGACAAGAGTGATGCAGCTTGTTGTTTTTGCATTATTAATCATCATATCCATGAGTATGCTATGAATCGAGGTGGGGGGGGGCGTTTTTTTGGCTATAAATGTGTCGAAAATCACACTCCTGGAAGAACACAGGCCCAAGCTAGTCTCATGTCAGAGCTTTCACAAACCTGAGTCAGGGAAAGGATGTGAAGACAGGTGGCCTGGTGTCACACGGCCCTGTTAGTCACGCAGACCGACTTAAATGTCACAGAGTATATTTGCAAATCAGTTTTTACTTGCCAAAGATGTTGACGCATATGATAATTAGTTAGTTCCGTTACCCTTACACTCGGACCAGATCTGTAGAATCAGAAAATGGGCCACGATTTAACAAGCGGTCCGGACCACGGTGTTGAAGGTCTTCAAACAAACCAAAGGAATAGGTTACGATTCGGGTTAGGTCCCTTTTGCTCCTCGGCCCGGCCCCATCCAAGGAGCCTTTAGACGGTTTACCGACCCTCCGGACCAGCTACTCTTCAGGCTTTGGTGGCGGCAGCGAGACGTTTGCCGGCGAGATCCATATAAACCAAACCAAACAGGAACGGACAAATTTCAAGCCGTAATCCCTTAAACTGCTCATTACTGAGAAATGAAATGTATCGCTGCTCATCACTGCCAGGCTCTGAATATAAACAAATAGCCATTAAGCGAACGGTATCGTTTTGAAGGTTAAACTCTGCAAAATAGGTAAAAATTTTTAACATGTTAAACCTGTTTTGAATTATTAATCTAATGTTCATTGAGAGGACATGCAAGACTGATTTTTTTTTTTTATTTTCATACTTTATAATTCTTATAGTTCAATTTTAAAAAATGTTTTTACTTCAGTTTTTTAATCCTTGTAATCACGGGCTCTCGAAGGGACTGACCGGCCCCCGTATCGCTGCCATCGGTCCAAGGGGCATATACACATTGTAGGCATTGGCCACCCCCACCCAGACAGTCAGTCACCCAGTCACAACTTAATCGCTGACACCAGTGACACGAGGGACACCCTGCTTTTCAAAAGCCCCTCAAACTTCAAAGGGGCCACTCAAAGCAGCCATTCACAGGCCTTTCCCCCCCCTTTTTTTTCCCCCAGTGGGACGACGGAGGCCGCGGCGGCTATGAATGGATTGATTCGGAGCAAATGTGGTCCGAGGCTACTCGTATTGTGATGATTCCAGTGTCAACACTCCACGCTCCTCCCCCTCAACCCCTCCGGTCCTCAATGAGCTCGGCACTTGTCGGGGAGAAAGAGCCTTGAGAATCCGACACTTAGGAAAGGAAGGGGAAGGGGGGGGGGGTGACTTCGGCACAATAGCTCCGCTAATTCCTCACCCTCAACCTACCCCTCCCAGAGGGGGGGGGGGGTGATAGAAAAAATAAAATACCCAGCCCAAGCATGCAACACTAGACACATTATCAGGATATGCTGAGGGAATAATAAGGATGAATTACCCCTCCCCTTCCAGTGACCTAAAAATCGCAGAGCATACTAAATCTTGCCCCTGTGTCAATGGCTGCCTGTTATTTGCATGCATTAAAGTGAAAATAGCAGCTCTGTTTTGTGACACTCATTTTGTGTCACAGATTGTCCCCCTCTTTCGCGCCCTCTCTCAACTGTGTGGAACATTATGTGTGAAGGGCAGTCATTTCCAATGCATAGGTACTTCTTGAGTGCCTCTGCTATGTGTGCGTGTGTGTGTGTGTGTGTGTGTGTGTGTGTGTGCGTCTGTTTGCCTGGCTGTCTGGTCTGCGGCTGTGTTTATCTGTTTATGAACAGCGTCGGAGTGTTTGTGTGCACTGTCCCACTGTTTCGGCAGAAAATAAGAAGACACCTGCTCGGCGATTCGGAGCTGGCTGTCAAAAACAGGAAAGGAAGTGTGGTGGGAGGAAAAAAAAAAGAAAAAAGAAAAGAGAGCAAAAAAAAGGGAAAATAATAAAAAAAAAGAAGCCCAGAGATATATCTATCGCTTCCCTCAAACTGCCGGTAGGAGACTTCAAAATGGCTCCACTCCCTGCCACAGAGTGGGCTCTGCCCTGTCAAAACGTCTTTGAATGGAAAATACAGACTGAAAAGTTTCCTCCCTTCCTCTCTCTTCCTCATTGTTTTTTCTCTCTTGCTCCCTCAACCCCCCCCCGTCCATCCTTCATCGCACACTGAAAGGGCATCTCATCCTCTCCAGTGAAGCTCTCATTGAATGCTACCTTTGCTCTGAGGAAAAAAAGGAAAAAAAATCTCCCTCTCTCCCTCTCCCTCTCCCTCTCTCTCTGTCTGGCTCTCTCTCTCCCTCTCTCTCTCCATGTCCCACTCTCTCTCTCCCTCTCTCTCTGTCTGCCTCTCTCTCCCTCTCTCTCTCTCTCTCTCCATCTCCCTCTCTCTCCCCCTCTTTCCCTCTCCCTCTCTCTCTCTCTCTCTCCCTCTCTCTCTCTCCTTCTCTCTGTCTCTGTCTCCCTCTCCCCCTCTCTCTCTCTATCTCCCCCTCCCTCACTCTCTCTCTCACCATCTTTCTCCCCCTCCCACCCTCTCTCCCTCTCTCTCTTTCTCCTCCCCTCTTTCTCCCCGTCTCTCTCTCCCTCCCTCTCTCCCTTTCTCTCTCTCTCTCCCCCTCCCTCTCTCTCTCTCCCCATCTCCCCCCTCTCCATCTCTCTCTCCCTCTCTCTCAATGACTCCCTCTCCCTTTCTCTCTCTCTCTGTCTCCCACTCTCTCCCTCTCTCTCTCTCGTCTCCCTCTCTCTCTCCCTGTCGCTCTCTCTCTACCTCTCTCTCCCTCTCTCCCTCTCTCTCCCTCTCTCCCTCTCTCTCCTTCTCTCTCCCTCTCTCCGTCTCCATCTCCGTCTCCCTCTCACCCTCTCTCTCTTCCTCTCTCTCTCTCTCTCTCTCCCTCCCTATCTCTCTCTCTCTCTGTCTCCCTCTCTCTCTCTCTCTCCCTCTCTCTCTCTCTCTCTGTCTCCCTCTCCCTCTCTCTCTCTCTCTCTGCCCCCCCCCTCGTTGGAGCCCTGCCAGAGCTCTCTGTCTTGCTGAGGTATCTGCCAGTCACTCAGAAGTCCATTCTTCACTGAAACATGATGTCTATCTCCTGGGTCCTGTCGGTAGAACAATGCAGGTCTTGGTACCTATGTCAGAGGCGATTATGATCTGTGTAGCTGACGGAATTGTAAACAAAACCAAAGTGAATGAAATAATAAATAAACAAGCTGGAGTTAATTATCAGGGAACATCTGAATCTTTTAGAGCTACGTTTGTTGGCCAAAAGTATGCGGACACGTGAACATTTTGCCTATAGGTAGTAGTTCCACGTCTCATGGTCACTGATATGCAGCTAGATTCATCTCCACTCTCCTGGGAAGGCTTTTTATTGAGCTGCAACATTAAAACCAGTAACTGATTTTAATGTCGTGCCCAATCGGCCTACGCCAGCTTCCTAGAATCCACCGGGGGCAAACAACGTCGCGATCTGGCTGCGTCGAGGCCGCTGGAACTGATCACAGCCACTCCGGACGGCGCTGTTGACACCATGCCAGGAGCCAAGCGGTCAGAGGATTTTTCACCATGGACCCCTGTCAGAGGCGCAAAAATCAAGGAAAAGCGACACAATCATCGAGTCATCGAGATCAGGCAGACAAAACGCCCCCACTTATGCTCCCAGTAGGGTATGAGGCTGCGTGGAGGACGAAACAAAGCTGCTCCATCGAGGATGTGCACCCGCGCTGGAATCCAGGGGTTGCCAAGGACATGATCTGACCCAGTGCTTTTGGATTTGACTCTACTTTGAGACCCAAAACAAGAATTAGTAAAAAAAAAACAAACATTTACACAAGGACACAGAAGTTATCCACATACTTTTGGCCATATAACATAGAGAGGGATTAGACAACTTGGAGGGTCAGTGTACTGTCATGACAAATACGAACCAAACATTGTTGAAACTGTACCGACGTTAAAAATGCCATTACATGTGAAGCACATCTATCACTTAAGAAGCAACTGATTGTTAATTTCATGGTTACATACTTGAGAAATCTATCTGGCCAAATTCGGTGCCCAAGGTGTCTCCCGTTTATGGCTAATCTAATACTTCTCCTATGACAATGTCCAAAAGCCCCATTCTGCCCTTGCTTTTCCCATTATTTCAGGTGGCTTCATTACCTGTGGCCAGAAGGAACTACCTAATGGCCATTTTCATTTGATAATTGGTTATCTTGACATTTCAAACTGGCTCAATAATTTGTTCGCCTCTATTGTGAGTGGCTCGTTAATTAGAGTGTGTCCCCGCTTAGCTCATCATTTCCGGAAAGGATTTGGGGTCATTGCCGAATTACATGGCTGGCATTCTTTGGAGATGTTCATTAAAAAAAAATGACGGACTCGCCTAACCAGCCCAAAAAGAGAACTGTGGAAAAATCTGATAACCCCAACCCTGAGGACTAGCCACAGTAAGGATATTAATGTCCAAAGGCCTGGGGAATTCAAGTGGTTTATTCATTCAAAATATGTGCATCTTTTCTAGCTGCCTCCGTGAGATATAGTCTTCAGGGCAGAGGGTGATATGTGCCCTGACAGTAGTGAGAAAAAAGGGAGATCCATGTTCACCGAGTTAACTCCAAGGGAGAAGAAGTAAATGTCCTTGTGAAAGTCTTCAGATGAGTGATGCCTCAGACTAAGCCTTCAATCTTTCCACAATGCTCATCTCAGTAATAATTCATTGTGCATCCTCAGAAATGGAAAATATTGATTTTCAATGAATAACCTCCCAAACCAGCGCGCAGCCCTGCCTACGATTGCCGGTAAAGTTAAAGAAAAATAAATAAATAAAAAAGAATGGTGTGCTCTCTCCCCAAAGAGGCTCGTCATCCGCTCCAGGCATGATAGAACAGATACACTGTCTGTGAGTCAGCAGCCAAACTAGTTGCTGTTATTACAACTAATTAGGAGATAAATCCTTGTTGCGTTCAAGAGGCTCAAACTAACAGATAATAATTGCCGCAGTGTTCACATTCACCGTTATAATTGTTTTGTACAGTGGTATGTTTCACAGCTGTCAACAGCAAAGTGGCAGGATTTGGTTCAAAATGAAATACTGGAAAGCTTGAATATTTATCTGGCGCCTGCATTTAGGGAGCCTCTGTAGTCAACATCCTGTTTGTGTCATTAGCGTTTAAACAAGCTCCTCTCTCCCACTGGCTCGAACATGGGGACAGCCAAAATATGTTTTTCAATTAAATCTCAATATTGGTCCATCTCCCAATGTCAGCAATTATCCATCAACGGTAATTTGTTTTCTATATTTCACGGTTATTCTTAGGCGATGGAGTAGCCTCCTCTAAAAACCCCTGCATTACAGTAACGTTCACGCTGGCGCGTATTCCGCTTCACTGGTAGTAATCCATTATGTGGATGGTATCAATGACAGTGATTTGCCAGGATTAATGCGATCATCAGGAGTGATCAATAGATAATCCTAGATTAGTGTTTCGGTCCAAAGCTGCCTGCTATATTTCCCATTCTCATACGCTATGACATGCCTCTGGAAAGATTGCTAAGATTATCAGATGTACCCCCCCCCACACACACACACACACACTCACACACACTCATATTAATCTCAAACTTTCACGCCCACTACCTGTTTATCCACAATTTAGCAAATGGTACTTGGTCAATACCAGTAAGTGGCACCTTCTGCATGATATGAGGTTGAATTCTTTGAAAATAGCAACAGGAATATTTTAAGGATGAAAGGCTCCTGCTTTACCGACATGATCGTAATTAAAAGTATGATGTTTAAAGTCCCCTCCATGATCTCTTTTGTTTCAACGCACAAAGAGATGAAAGAAGGATTAAAGAACATTGTTAATTTTTGTAGATCTGTGTGCATCAATTACAGCCAGGACTAACATTACACCGTTTAGTATTAATACATTCATAAGAGACAGTATTCAGCAGATCATGAAAAAAGATAAATCTGCACTCTTCAGCAGAGTTTAAAAATCTGATCCTGTGTGTAGTTATGGAAATTGGCATCCATGTACTTCACACTTGAAGCTGAGGAACGCAGCTAGACTCAGTGAGCTGGATTTTAATCAATTACTTCACTGTGTCAAAACATTTTTAAGTAAGTGAGAGTTATTAAGTTAAAAAAAGTGTCCAAAGTTGGTAGAATTCTACCTAATAGGCCCTCGCTCGAATCTCTCCAGAGCAATCTCTCTTTCTTATCTCCGAGTCCATTTTATAATGGGCTGCTTAGAGTGCGGGGAATTTTAGGCCACATCCCAGCGCATGCAGGAAATTTCTAAAATGTTTGTGTCAATAGTTTTCTGTCTCCCCAGACCCTTCTCTAAATGTTTGCCACCCACACTGAAAAATGCTTTTCTTCCTCCTCATTCGTTATAATATCTTTTGGCAAAACAGCAACATGGTGAGTGTCAAAGTTCGCTCTTGACCTTGGAAACGAAAGCTGATAAAATGAGGCCACCTCAACGTCTATTTAGTAGCTACTCTACAGCTTTTGATCCGATCGGATAACTTTTGGTTTGGTTTGCCAAGTTGGAAATGCTAATGAAAACATCATGAAAATCATCATAACACTTTATGTCATAATGAAAACCATGTGATATGACCAAGAGCTTTTCTCGGTCTTCTAAGATAGCAAATTTAATATATGTGGGTTTTAGACTATTATGGGACTAAATAAGAGTTCTAAAGAATATTGCTATTGACTGTGGCCTAAAATTCCCAGCGCTCGCAAAAACATATCATTAGTTGCAGCCCTACGATTATGTACTGTATGTTACACCTGTATACTCATTGTAAAAGCTGTGTTGTGTGATCACAAACAGAGCTAGGGCGAACAGGAAAGGAAGAGTTTTTTTAACATCTGTAAAACATCTGTAAAAAAGTGGCAGGAGTCCATCGGCGTTGTTTGTGATTAATATGTCACAACTCATATCTAGTCAGGATCGATATTTTCAATAGGCTTGGTTTTTACTGGTTGAAAATATTTATACATCAGGCCAAATATCGGGCTGAATGTTTCCTCTGAATCGGAGGAGACGCGGATTTTACCAGAACTTTGTCAAGCTGGAGAAACACCGGGCCTGTCCTTTTTCGGTGACTTCCCAGCGTGAAGTGTGTGTGTGTGAGTGTGTGTGTGTGTGTGTATGTGTGTGTGTGAGCGTGTGCACGTGCGCGCAGGTATTGTCTTTCCCCATCCTTGAACCCGGGTGTGTCCGAGTGTCCGACTTCATACCCGTTCAAATCACTCAACTTGTCCCTCGTTACTGCATCACAGCACCCCCCTCTGCCTCCCCCAGGCCCCTAACACTCTCTCTTATCTGTCCCCTTTCCCCTGGCCTCTCTGATACACCCCTCTAGCCTCCACCAGTTCCCCAGGAGTGCAATCTGCAGTCCACTGGTATTGATCAGGCACACAAGGTTTTGATTAGCACACTTGGCTGGATAACGATGGGCGGTTGGGGGGCGGGGGGCCCTCAGTGCATGATTGTACTCTACCATTCCACTGTCTTGTTCCTCTTTTGGCCAGGGAGTACTTCACTTCATTGGAGTCAGTGATTGGATGCACCCTGTACCCCCCATCCACCCTCTGCTGTAAGAGATCCAAGAGTGTCTGATGCTCTCTCCACTTGACTGAGTGTTTTTGTGTTGGTTTTGAAGGCAAGTTAAATGCAGGCAGCAATGTGGAACCAAGAAGTGTTTGCTGCTGAATAGATCTAAACTTGGTGCTATACATAGATGAAAGAACTGATAGTGGTCACATTTGTCAAAAAATGAAGCTGAGGTCTCCACGTTCAATAAAGAATCTCGCAGGCGCTCCAGTAAAGCAAAGCCCCCAAACAAAAGAATGGGCATGAGGGGAGATGTGAAGTCGATACGGATGTTCAATCAAGAGGGACGTCCAACTTTTTCTCATTTGCGGGAGAAAGAAGGAGACAAGGGCAAGCTGTTGGCCGGTCAGGCATTCTGACATTGCTGCCCAAGAGTCAGCCACCCATCGGGCTATTCACTGGTCAGCCAATTAGGTCTCGGCTGTTAAGGTTTAATACCTACAGTTAAGGCTACTATTGTGTGCCAACTAATGCTATTTCAGGCTTTCACTCACTTTGGGAGCTTTCATTAAATCCAGAAGAATTCCGGGGCTATTCACACAGCGGCTCGAGTTAAAAGCCATGCATTTTTATATTTCCTCAACCCCCCCGTCACCACTTCCCACGTTTCCTCCGCACTTGTGCAAAGACACAACCCTTCAAATGAAGTCGCTTGCAAGAGCAAAGAAAGTTGATTTAGAACATTTGACTCTGACTGTTTTTCATTTGACTTTCCAGATTTTCAGGCTGCAGTCATCCCCGTCAGGTGTTTCTCGGGGTCAGGATTCTCTCACCAGTTTCAAAGTTTTATCAACCCCTGGTTCTTTGAGAAAGTTGCTTCCTTGGCATCTACATGTGAATCATTGACTTTCTCCCTCAAAAGTCAGAGGAGAGTTTGGAGCGTGTCCCAGTTTCATATGAAAAGGTTTCCACGAACATTTCACGGTCATCTGATTCGATATTTCCCCCCTCCTTGTTCCGGGCTGAATCATTGTAAACAGTGCACCTATTGAGAGTGAAACTTATCAGACAAAAAGGCAAGGGACGGACGCAGGCACATTCCTTCAGTCCTGTTCATTAGTTGCACACTCACTGTGATGCATGCTGGGGGATGTTGGCTTGGCTTGGCCGACCACTCGAGTACTGAGCGCGCCAACAGATGTAGCGTAGCCTCTCCACACAGAGGGGATCTGACTCGCTCAAACTTGGCCAGGAGTCTGGGGAGCTGCATGATGGAGTCGGAGGGAGAGGGGAGGACGAAGAGAAGAGGAGAGGAGATAGAAAAAAAAAAATAGAGAGAGTGAGAGAAGGGTGGTGGGAGAGAGGAAAGGAAAGGCTGGAGGATAAAGACAGACAAACAGAGAGGGGCGGGGGCGGGAGGTGGGAGAGGAGTTGTTCCCCAGAGGGATCACTCTTGGTGTCTCACTCCACTGGTCCTTATAATGTGTGACGCTCAGGAGATTGACAGACTGTGTAAAACTCAGCCCACAGGAGAAAACAACAACAACACACGTCAGACACATGAAAACGGCAATTCAACTGAGCTGTGCTGAGAAGAGACTGCGGTGGGGGAGCTGGACGGACAGCACCACTGTCTGATGTAACCTTTACGCGATCTGGGAAGGTTTTGCCGGACATGTGCACCCCCCCCCACCCTGCTGGACACTAACGTAGTTACGTAAAATTTGAATCTTGGAGTTGCCCCGTGGTGCCTCGGCGCGAAGCAGATGGGGTGAAGTGCTGACATTTTGCATGAGGTCACCTGACCTGCTTTTTAAAGTGTTCCCATGAGGAAACGCTTGTGTCAAAGGGGTGTTACGTGATGTTTTAAAAATTCACAGAAAGCTGTTTCCCATCTCCTGTTCCATATTCAAAGGGTTAGTTTACCCAGAATATAAATATATATATATATATTTCACTTATCCCTCGTGGTGCAGATAGAGAAATAGCCCTTTATCTATCTATGGCCTTCATTTATTTGCATTGTCCTTGTTAAATATACCAACCATTGATCTATATGTGAAAGTAGTTGAGCAAATACGTTTGTTTCCACTTCCCTCTGTTTTAAGATCTGCTTCCCTTTTTAAAATATTTTTGGGGCATTTTTACAGCTTCTTCGATTCGAGTTTTCAACACTATGAGGTGACAGGAAATTCGGGGGAAGAAATTTAAGAGATGACTTAACAACAAAGGTTCCCTGCCAGACTCTAGACATTGTGGTTTATGGTCTGCACCTTCACCCCCAAGCCACAGGGGTTCCCTAAGATGTCAGTTTCTGAGATTTCTGCCATTATACTGACTCTAGCCCCATTTGGGACATTCTTGTCCAACAGCTTGGCAGACAGCCCACAGGAAGCAGCTGCATGCTGCTCTTTATCACTTGAGTGGTACTTAGCCAGATGTGCATTTGCCAAACCGACCCGTAGGTGCTCATCCTTGAAATATTTCCTTCTTATATAAGTAAAAATACTCCTCAAGACTCCTCCGAAGAAGCATAAATTTCAACTTTGCGTGCCTCGTGCAGTTTGTGCAGCTTCTTCTTTGTCTTAATCTGGAACCAAGCCTTAATGAGCTCCTTACTGCCCCCTGAGGCTGGAGGACACAAAGCTGTGTTTCCCAGCAGAAACCACTCGGGGAGGCAATGGGCTGCCCCGACTAGCTGTGAAAATAGGTCTCTGATTCATCTAAAGTCTTTTCAAACGGTAGGGTTTGGTTTTATGAGGCAGAAGGCTTTGAGAACGGTGATTAGCAGCTGGTTTGGCAACTGCACTTCTGGTTAACACCCCTACTTCCAATTAAGAGCAGTGCAGTAGCTGCTTCCTCAGCCTTTTTAAGCAGAAGCATCTGGGACTTTCTGTTTGTGGTTCGAATCTGTACAGAAACAAACCACAAACAGACCTCATTGGAACCAGCTCTTTATGGGGACTACTTTCCACTGAAGCAATAGTCCCTAAGAATGCTGTTACAGGGGTGATTTGTGGATTAGTCAGCAAAGCTAGGACATTGTCTCATGTGGTCGCAAGTGTAAATATTCCAGGCTTTGTTCATTGTAAATGGAATATATATATATTTTTATCTATATATAATCTATCTATCCATCTATCTATCTATCTATCTATCTCTATATATATGTTTGTGTGTATATATATATATATATATATATATATATATATGTATATATATGTATGTATATGTATTTTATATATGTATGTATATGTATATGTATAAATATATGTATATGTATGTATGTATGTATATAGAAAGAAAATTGTGCTCACCACTGACCGTCACATCTAGATACACACAAAGCAACTTCCTCCTATGTCTTATTATCTTGTCCACAAACACTGAGAAGACAGAAAGAAAGCAGGATAAGCCAGTTTTATGAGGCTATACGTTTTCCTATCTCCCCACTAGTACTCCTCACATGATATAGCGCCATATCAGCCAGTGTGATGCCCCCACCCTAAAATTGAAAAATGCCATAGGCCGCCACAATCCAACATCCTTACATCCTCTCCATCACGTCCTTGACACGTGAACATATAATTGACTGCAAAAAGGGGAGCATTTCATTCACATGTATCTCTCGGCTTGACCTTCAGCAATGATGGAGTGAAAAGAGCTGAATGAAGATGAATGGCAGGCACAGTCAACGCTATGACCCACTGCTCCTCTGCCTGACTAGCGGGTTTAATGTGGCCATCATGGGCTAATCCTTATTTAGGAACCACCGTCATCATCATCACATACATTCTCAGAGCTATTAATCAAGGCTGTGTGGGGAACATTTATCACTCACAAGCGCAGACATGTACACATACTGCATTGTGTACTGATCATTAGCATACAAAATGTGTATTTTCACATGCGCGGCTGAATATGCACACAGCATATAAATTGGTAAATAACAGTATATTAATGCATTCTTGCAAAATTAATTCTTGCACGTGCTGAAATTTTACTGCTAAAACATACGACTGCTTAGTACAATGAAAGCGATTCCATGGAGTTACTTTAATTTGAAGAAACAGATGATTTCTTGAAATTGAAATTCAAAGTTTATTCCTGTTAGACCTTCCTATAACCTATGACAATTCGATAACCAGTGGAAATGTGTAATATATATACAAATGCAGATGCATTATATTCCTCCATTTCATATTCATACACAAGCTGGATGTTGTGCCCAATAATCTCTGTCTGCCGGTTTTTGTTGTTGTTTTTTTTCCCCCTGCTGTGAGAAGGGTTACATAATGATGTGGGAAAAACTAATGCGAAAAAAGAGAGTTTGGGCTTTAGTTCAGCTTAACTTGTTAACCTGCTGATTTTGTTTTATGATTGTGTTGAATCATAGCATCAGTCGTAGCCTGTAGTTGTATTTCCTCATTCACATCCAACACACTGTTTGTAAAATATATACTTTTCTCAGGTGTTTTGGTTCAGATGCGTTGTGCATCTAAGGGTGAGGGTGGGCGCCATAAAAATTCTTGCACCTGGGCCTGTCACAACCAGCAGCTGTCACTGTGTGTGTGTTTTGTTTGTGTGTATGTGTGTGTGTGTGTGTACGCATGTGTGTGCGCGTGTGCGGAAAGCCATGTCCGTGTTTATGTGTGTGTATCTGTGCTCGCCAACACTATGATAGCTGCCATATGGAAGCCATAACTCCGTTAGCACGTAAACAGTCTGCTAGGCTTACTTGAGTGGGACACAAACCCAAGTGCCACTACACACGCGCGCGCGCACACACACACCCACACACACACACCCACACACACACACCCACACACACACACACACAAATAGCTGCAAGTGCTTTAGTGATTTATTTAACTGGTAGCAGATTAACAGTGGCAGTTAAAGGTTGAGTTTAGGTGGCACCATGATCTGTGAACAAATTAGCCATAAATTTTCTAAAGTATCAAATCAAAAGCTATCATTGTAAGTTGCAATAAGAGACCCCTTTAAGGGGTGAGTTCAGGCAGATTACAACCCAGAATATTTTTCCGCTCAGTGGTATCCAGCCGTGGCCAGATTAACCTCCTCGGCCCTGGAGTAAACATTTCATGTTGGGTCCCTTTTGATCTCCACTATAAATGACAGATTCATCGTTTAGCCCGACACAGAGGAAACATCCTGTCCTAAAAAACTGGAATAATTGGTCAATTAATCCGACGATAGGCAGAGACCTCCAGAGGAACCATTCTGATGATTTATTAATCGTCTAAGACTTCACTGGTACCAGCTCCTCAAATATGAATATTTGCTGGTTTTCACTAGCCTTGCATGATAGAAAATTCAGCCTTGTGGGGTTTTTGACTGTTCATCGGAAAAGAAAGTTGTCTGTAAACTTCAATTGGGGCTTAATCTGGTGCCAGCCTCTCATTACTTTCTTCACTGAGCAATTAATTCATTACTAAAGAAAGAGTTCCAGATTTATTGATAATGGAAATAAATGCTGGTTGCAGCCTTACAGTACCTGTGTTATATAGTAATAATAATACCTTCTGACACATTTGTGATTAATTAGATTATGTAAACCCAAATAGTCTAGAGTAAACCTTGGGCTTTTGGAGCTCCCGGGGGTCTTGGGCACCGGGGCCGATGCCTGTTTTGCTCTTAATCCTTTCGTGTATATAGCTATTCAGGTAGTTTTATTTTAATCTCCTGAGGGTTTGACATATCAGACATGTTTCTTGTGCCGTCCCCAATAAAATGCAGGTGAATGGAATTTCATCTGAGCATGGAATAATTCCATTTTGTAAAGCTCAAGCACAATGTTTATTTTTAGGCTACTCAGGATAGTCATCACAGCTCGCTGTTTTCTCTGAATCTTTTTTCCTACTAAAGGAATAACCAGTACACCGTTACTAGATAGAAAAGTTACCGCTGAGTATTTTTTATTTGGCATTTTTTTGAAACTTTGAGGAATGAAATCCCCTTCACTTCCACTGTGATGGAAGGGAGCGGGAGTCTCAGAGGAACGTATCTAAAAATGTAGGTACCGAACACAAAGCTGTCATCAAGGCCAGATGCCAGCTGTGGTCAGTGAAAAAACACGTTTCTCCTTTCTGTAATTCTGAGGGACCGGCCCTTTGGCGCCCGTCATGTGACGCGGCTTTCATGGCGTTTCGCCACACGTCAGACTCTCCTCTCAGATCTGGATAAACGATTCCGATGATAAGAGCGATGTGTTTTAGACAACGAGCAAGCTAACGTGGGCACTAAGTGACAGCTTTAGGTTTATATACCAGAGAACAGAATGATCTCTGTCAAGCCGGTCAGTATCTGGGAACACAGGCTGTCTCTCTGTCTCTCTCTCTCTCTCTCTCTCTCTCTCACACACACACACACACATTCTGCGGCATTTTAATGTCTTATCACCAAATTGCCTCGGTGACAGTCATCTCACATGTGACACCCCTGCTCGCCTGTGTGTATGTGTTCCTGTATGTGTGTCACGTATTCACGAACCGCCAACGTGACAACGCCGCCTTAAAATCCTGTGTGTGTGTGTGTGTGTGTGTGTCTGTCTGTCTGTCTTTTGTGTGCTGTCCACGACCACTCATTACACCCACGTGCAGATAGTGACACATGAGCGCGATTCATCCGTGTGTCACAAGCAACTTGACTTTTTTTTTTCCCCCCGCGTCCGTATGACATATACACCGACCAGGGTCCTTGTCAGGCAGTACGGCGAACAACAAGTGCATTGTTTCATCAATGTAATACTCAGAGAGCACAGCGAGATGGCTGGAATTGAGTGTGTGTCTATCTGTACGAGCTTGCTGTATTTGTTGATACATGATAGCGCTGCATCATTGCTAAATGCACGCTCGTCTGAGGAGTTAAGCTTGCCTGAATACTGGAGAGCAGGCCAATTACATAGCCTGGATTAAACGGCAAATCCCAGCTATAATGAAAACCAATCACAATGGCTGCGGGGTATCCGAGCAACCCAGCAGCACTCGGATAGCTGTTTGGGCAAAGTACAGAATATTGGTGGTGTTGTTGTTATTGTGATGGGAGTACAGATGGGGTGGGGTGGGGGTGGGGGGGGCTTAAATAGAGAACATAGGAGGAGGAGATGATGAGTATAAATATGTACTAAAGAGAAGGCCAGAGCAGAGGATGAATAGAGAGTAAGCAAAAAAAGAAAAAAACAAGAACAGCACTGTGAAGTGGGTGAACTGACAGGCATGTGAAAAGGGATAGAGAGAAGAGAGACATGAAGGAAAGATAAACTGTGCGAGTAAGAGAGAAAAAGAGCAAGACAGACAGAAAAAAGAGAGACAGTGGAGAAAACATTGAGGGCTCTAGAAGGAATTAGTCAGCTTAGGGGGCATTATGTCAGTGTACATAGGATTTAGTGTATAAGTCTGGATTATGGCCTTTTGCTTTGATAGAAAATGCCACCTTATAGGCAACGGAGCTGTGTTTTGTTCCCCGGGCAGATATCAAAGAGGGCACCCCGATGCTTTTTGGAATGCACGGTCAGAACGTGGGCACTCAATCCCTTTCACTGAGGAATTCAGATGGGATTTGCAACACCGGCCACTCTGTGTTTTACTGCGTGGGGCCAAATGGACCACGCTACACAATGACAGAAAAAAAAAAAACACAAAAACGCAGGGACGGGGAAGTACATGTAAACGCACACGCACGCGCACGCACACACGCACACACACAATAACACACGCACACACACAATAACACACGCACACAGGGCTGGGCAGATTGCTTTAAAATGCATTCCATCGTTCTATTTAATTTTGCCTCGTTTTAGATTACTTTGCCAAATTTGAGTCGTAAAGAGAAAGTGCAGATAAGAGACAGTGAACAATTACAAAGTTGAGGGGACGTATTCAAGGTTCAAATTGTCACGTCTCATCAAGACCTTCTACTGTTTAAATGGAGTCCCGATTTCCTGCTTTCCACTCAAAAAGTGTTCCTAGAAGTAAAGTTTCTCTCATGTTTTACACTGTTCTTTTACTGTAACAACCATTTTGAGGCTTACAGTAACTCTATTTCATGTTTACATTATGTAACAAGGCTGCGGGTGAACAGATCACATACAGCATCCGTCAACGCACATGCATACCTACAAATATACACATATATTCTCACAGTGTTTGATCTATATGGAAAAAAACCAACAGATTCCCTCTCATCCATACTCGCCCACGCACACGCACACCCTAGAATTGCCACTATCCACTTTCCCTCTTGCACGTTTATTGTCAAGCTGCATGAAGGATACCGGGTGATTGGTCTGAAATCCTACACAGTCCTCCTACACAGTAATGTGCTGTTTTGCACCATGGAGCTCTCTTTCAGGTGCCTCAGTAAATAGGGCCATTGTGTGGAGTGCATTACCCAAAGGTTTTACTCCCATCTCTCCCTAGTGGCTTGTGGCTAGTCTCCTATTGGCCTCACTTTTCACTGCTGCAGTCGAAAGCATTATGGGGTTAGGGCCAGAAAAAGGCTTTATATGTTGAAGGTGGGAGTTTTAGAAACACTGTGGGAAAGGAGTCATACTTTATTTTTCTCCAATATTGTTGTTAAAGGACTTAACTACTTTTTTTTACAGAATGATTAATAGCACAAAACAGGAATTAATTATGTGGCCCAAAACTAATTAAAGGACCATACTGAAGCTTTAGCATGTTTTAACCCATTAACTCCTAATTATGCAAGCCACGTTGTTGCAAACAATTTTTCAAAGCAAACTGTGTTTTCAGACTGGTTTCATACCCTTCAGGCAACTGTTGTCGGTGTCCGTTCGTTTTAGCGCAGTATGCAGAGGTTTTCTTGAGATCCTAACAGCGTCGTTAGCTGACAACTACGTACGATGTTGCGTTTGCGAGTGTGGGCTATTTTAAGAGTTTTTCTTAGTGGTGCATTTAACTGCACGGAGCCAAAAGCATAGATTAAGAAAAGTGACAGGAGAATTATACATGTTGTGACAAATATAATGTGCGATGTTAATTCCGGGGGCAGCGGAAGCAAGCTGTCAATGACATTATCACTTTTTTTTTTTTTTTTTTAAGCTGGCACGGTGCAGCAAACTATTGTTTTCCAATCTTAATATCTAATCTCAGCTTGCCACTATTATTTTTATCTGAGTTCTTTTTGCTACTCAGAAAAGAGTAGGAGCAAGGAAGTCAAAACTGTCTGAACTCCCCAGACGAAATGAAAGTTATAAGGGTGATGTTACCCTGAACAAGTCGCCCCATCATGGCATGACTCACATTTACACAACCCCTGAAGGCATAAGAGCTCTGATGTCTCCCTCTCTGTGCTTCTGTCTCTGCCTCACTCTGTCTTTCTCAGTGCTGCATCTCGATGTCAAATAGAGTCAGTGCCCACACCACAGGCCTGAGGGAACGGAGAGACAAGTCTGCCTCTCTGCACAAGTCTGCTCAATTCATTTTTCCCCCTGACTTTGTTTTTCCCCCCTAACTCGTATACAACCTTAAGAAAATCCACATTTTTGGTCAATGTTTTAAAAGTTGAATTCATTTGCTGCCTTGAGAATATATACTATATATTCTCAATATACATATATATGGTAATCAAAAGGATTCTAGAAAAAGAACATAGACTTTTAATTACATCATTTGTCTCCCATGATGGACATTTACACAAAATATTCTTTGCTATTAATTTCTCTGAAGCACACAACTGCTTGTTCCGTGGTTTGCTTGTTTAATTATTACTGCAGCCCGCTACTCTGCATATCCTGTAATGTGCATTTCAATCAACATTGGCAGCACTATTTTTGGATATGATGAACAGAGATTGTTTAATCAATGTGAATGGTTTTCACCAGCTGTCCTCTGCTTTTTTTTTTTTTTTTCTCGAGGAATCTGACAAGAGCACAGTGAAGGGGATCGTGTGTGTGTGTGTGTGTGTGTGTGTGTGTGTGTGTATCTGTGGGTGTATATGTGTGTGGGTGGGTGGGTGGGTGTGCGTGGAGGGATTTGTTAAGACACAATAAAGAATGAGAGTAGGAGGGGAAGGAGGAAAAAATAGACAAGGGGACAATTAGGAACAGCAAGTGTTAGAAGGAGTCAAGACACAGATTGAGAGTAGCGCAGGAGTGAGAAAGAACGAGTGTAAGAGTCTCTTGTGATTTATACCGTTATTATCTCTTGCACTTGTGGGTGTGAATGGAGGCTGTCATGCATGCCACCCTGGCAGGTCACCTCTCCTTGTGTTTGGGGAACGGGGCCAGTCCCCGGGGCCCAAAGTTTGGCATTAGCATTCTGTGCGGTAATGGGCCCCCATTTGCCGCTTGTCACCATAAGATAGGTAGCTCCATCCTCGCCAGAGTCCCTCCAGCTGAGTGGGGCCCCGTGTTCCTGTTGTGCTCAATGACCCCACTCATCCTGCCTGTCGATTTCCTCTCCCTCTTTCTTGGCTGCCCCCTCTCTCTTCTTATTTCATCACTTCTCCTCAAGCAGAAAAGCACTAGAAAAGCCAACAGACTACAACCACATCCCATCTGAAATGGTTCATTTGGTTATTCGTTTGCCATTAAATGGGGTTTTTCTTTTCCAAACGGATGAAAGCCGAAAAGGTGCCATGCGGTCAGTGAACTTCGGTCATCACTGATCTAATCCCACATGGTCCAATGAGAGCGGTTATTTTCCTTTTTCGCGCGGTCATATTAGGGTTCATGATAGAACAGATGCCGGTGTGAATGCAGGCTAATGAGGTAGCAGAGTAAGGTTCAGAGTTCACCCCTACTCTCCACCGTGGAGACCTGAGTTTGTTTGGAGTCCTGCCCTCAGCGCCGCAGCGCCCTGGCTAGAGGAGACAGAAGATCACTGAGGTCTCGACCGTCCTACAGCAGAGAATATTAATTGGAAATTTGGTGGAGAGTAATTTTTTTTTATTTTTTTTTTTCTGGACGTGTGAAGGATTTGAGAGGTAAGATGGGGTCGCTTATGGGCTGCTGAAAACGCTCGCTCAAAAATCACATAAAAGCTCACGGTGCGCGTAAGCCTGACTGAACACGTAAAAACACAAAAATAACCAAATTACTTGCATCTTGCCTTTCCGTCTCCGGCACAAGCAGGGAATTATTTCTTCATCCTTCTCAACATACTGTGTATTAAGAGCACATTTCATAATCTAAAATCCAGTGAACGTCGGAGATCAATGACTCATCAATTTTGCATGGCTGATCATTAGCGTATGCTCCTTAATGGCACGCCAGATGTTCTGTGGAAGCCTGATCCCTCATAGAAAGAATCAGTGTATTCGTTGACATGTCTCCCTCGTTTTGTTCAAATTAGTGCCCCTCTGTTCCAATATGTACAATGCCGACATAAATACACCGTACGCCTCCAGCATGTTTGCCGTAATCTGTTTGCTTGTGCACATCCTCATTCACACCTTATATGCGACCGCAACTGGGTCACACCGAGAGAAGAGGTGGAGAAATCAAAGTTTATGTTGCCTGGTGATTACTGAGTTTAAAGATTAGCTGCTGATTGATGCACTGGCTGCTCTGTGAAGGTGAGGCAGGCAACTTGTTGCCCTCGCTGCCTGGGATCTGTCGGAGCATAATACCGGGCGACAGCCAGCCTGGTGTTTGTAGCGCAAGCCAAGAGGGATTATGGGTAGTAGGCTTTAATATCTGATTTTAATTAGCAGTTTAACACAGTGATCACGCCTCATTAGGGAACTGGGGATGCTGAGGATGTGCGTGAGTATGCTGGAAAGTACCAAGAAAGAGCAGGGAAGAGGAAGGAATATAGATGCTTGCAGGGGAGAAGCTTCACTAAGTAAAAACTGTCTATATGATATTTTAATTCCTTATTTGCTTTGCTGTTAGTGCTTTCACCACCGAGCTGCACTTCAATTTAACAAACACCAATTAATCACGAAACGTGACGTTATTTTGACGCAAACATATAGACTTTGCGGCGCAATGAAAATGTTATGATGTACATTATAATCCTAACACCGTATATTTCATGTTTTATAGCTCCATCATCCTCGGCTGGCTGCCAGGATTCATCTGTTTGTGTGGAATTCCCCGCAGCCTTGCCCTCGCATGCCACTTAAGGATTTAGAGTGAGTGTATCAAATCTGTGAATAGTCCCCTCTAGCACAGGATAAAAAGATTAAGGCATTTTAACCCCTAGGAACCCACTGCCCTTTTGCTCTCACCATCCAGGAATTAGTCTGGCTCTTCCAATTGTGTCCATTTCCTGTTGCTGATGGCGCAGTGAGGTGGCGGGGCACTCGGCGGGGAAGCCAGCAGGCTCGGCGCTGCACCAGAACGCTGTATGGCTGGGGGAAAAAAAACAAAAGAACCAGGCCCTCGGTGTCAGTAATGGTGTAATGGCGGAGAGGGGGGAGAAGCTCCCGTGGTTAGCTGGTAACACACCACTGCTCCTCCTCTCTCTCCCCGCTGCTCCTTTTCTTCATCCCCGTCCCACTCGTCGACTCACTCCGAGTTCCCTCTCTCCTTCTCCCTATTGCTGTCCCCGCGGGGCCAGCAGCTGTCTATATATGGTGAGATGCATTCAATCCACTTTCAATCCCCTGGGTTTAGTTCAGGGGCCATGCTCATTTTGTCAGAGGCAGTTTCGACCACCTCTCTAACCCCTTGTATTGCTCCCTGCCTTTTCTTCTTCACATACCACCAGTTCTGAAAGGGAGCGAAATAATGCGCTTGATAAATCCCTAGAGATATCCTGCAGAATTACAAACAGTCTTTAGCATTTATTATTTGCATGAAAGCAACACTATAAAAGTGCAATGGTGCTAAAATCTCACTTAATTCCTTTGATTTTTTTTGTGTTTTGTT
Organism: Istiophorus platypterus; assembly: GCA_016859345.1. Lineage (NCBI taxonomy): Eukaryota > Metazoa > Chordata > Actinopteri > Istiophoriformes > Istiophoridae > Istiophorus > Istiophorus platypterus. The sequence continues at coordinate 6,793,364 of CM029132.1, read as the reverse complement.
AATTTAGAATTACTACCTAAATTCAAACAAGATGTCCCTGAAAATCCCTTGTAATGCTACTTAAACAAAGCAAACAATTGAAAAGCATTTGCTCTGCACTAAATACGCATCAACAAATTATACAGACACTGCAAAACTGTGTAAAGGAGAAACATTAAAGTATACCAGAAACAAGCAGGGGAAGTAAAAATGTTAATACTCTAAAGTGTCCATTAAACCAGGGGATACATGGGAATTAGGGCCAAGATTATAGAGCAAATAGTGTGTCTGCATCGGAACTCAAAGTAATGACCGGCGACCAGAGGATAAGATCCATTGCACCAGATGTTGCTCATCTCTCATAACATGTTTGTGTCACTCAGTCTCTCCCTGATGCCTTCATTTGATACCCACATATCCGTTGTTCTCCCTTTTTAAAGGCCCTCTGGTGTCTTCCGGATATAGACCAGCTCCATCACAATGATTCAGGATGGCGTGATGGATATCTGTCTACTTCGGTCTCCCACAGACATCTGAGAGTCTGAAGTGGAAAGAGCCCCGATGTTTCGGCACCGTCAATTCCCCATTTTTACGAATGGAGATCAATTGAAATCGACTAGAGAATGCATGTGTAGGCATTTTCCCACCTGATGCTACATCCTCATTCCAAAATCCTCTAATCTTTACATTGTAAAGAAATAGGCTATTTCACTTCTTTCCACTGAGCTCGTTTGGGGGTAAGGGTCTTCAGATAAAGTATAAACAAGCATTGTTTTGTCCCACCAACTCCCACTGTTGGCCTGCAGAGCTTAAGTCAAGAGGTGCTGAGAATCTGGCTGTCTTTTTTTGTGCCTCACTGAGCTTGCCTTTTAACACCACCATAATTAGTTTTTACCCAGCCTCCGGCCCTGGGTGTCTGGTTTTGTGGGCCGTGTCTCTCAAAGAATCGAACCTGTCTGGCAAACAGAAACAAACTGCCCTGCACGACTCCACTCATTTGTACACCTCCCTACCAGATTGCTTATTGAACAGCGGGCGTGACAGCTTAAGAGCTGGAGGGGGCAGAGAGGAGGTTGGCAGATTCACACCAAACACAATGTTTCAGGACACCTCTAATTTTTTCATCATTTAAGTTGTCCTGTAATTAATCTGCCTGTACATTTAATTAAAAAGAAAAGTTGAGGGGGTAATTGAAAGCAATGCCTGCCTTGTGAGTCGACCCGGAGAACAATGTGAGTGGTAATGCATCGTGGCAGCGGGGATACATCACATTAGTCAATCCGAAGTTGACCTCAGAGCAACTTGGGGGGGAAAAAAAAAGAGACAACAGAGTCTTTATTGTGCCAAACCTCCTCGAAAAAATATGGATAGACTTGGATTTCATTCTGGAAATTAATCTGTAATCTCACAGATATTCAGATAAATTATTTCAAGGGCAGAGTTAAAACAGTTTTGATTACTTACTCTTATCCAAATGACAGCCTATTTGCTGCTCTACCAAGCTATTTTTCCCACAATGCTATAAAACATCACACAAAATACAAAAAGATACGGCCCGCCAATTTATGATAGGTCTAAAGGCTTGTTTTATTTGCAGCCAATCCAACGGCACAAGATGACTCATCACTACAGCAGATTAAGCTCTGTCCAGGTTCATAATAGGGCAAATGCACCCTGCTACAATAAAACACTGCAGCTTCTCAGTCTGCGTTACTCTGCGCCCTCCAACAAAAATGAATAATGGAGGGAAGACCAAACTGCGCACAGTCAGCTCAACTGCTAATGGCACGTCACGCTTGATTCTGGCATGCAGCCACTCTCACCCAAACAGCATCTGTGACATGTGTGTGCAAGGGAGGGGAAACAAAGCAATTTCAGAAGTCATTTGAGCCGAGCCAGTGATGGTCCAGTGACAATGTTGTAAAACTGTGAGTAAATGAGAGTGAAAGAACGGCGAAGTGGCAGGCAACACAAATAACACTGATTTCACTTGGTAGGCACCATGGCATATGCTGCATGCCCACCGTAGTAGAAATTTCATTACTAATTCTATTTTTGCAGGGGATTGACTGGCATGACTGAAAGTTTAAACAGTATTTGTATTTTCTGAGATAATCTATCAAAGATGTTTACACATTTACTGCTTTCATGTTTATCTAAAACTCTGATTTCAGGTATCACATACCTACAGTTACACAGACCAATATGTTTGCCTTATCTAGAGGTTTTTGTTAATCTTATGAATAAATTAAATCAGTCAATGCATCAGTTAAAACAATGTGTAATCCTCAGCTCAGTCTTGGTTTAAATTTATTTACTGTAAACTACTGCTCCCTTTAAATTTAAGAATGAGATGTTTTTAACATACTATATGTCAATGGTTGATTGAAAGGAGCAATATATCTTGATCTTATAATTGAAAGGAGCAATATATCTTGATCTTATAATCGCCAATGGATCTTTCTGTTCGCCTAAATAACCTTTATTTTGTTGGTCTCTCCAAACCCGCTTAGGCTTAACTCTGTACAGAGAAGGTGTTCCTCTCAGGTTCATATAGAAATTTGACACTAATTAGATCCTCTGTGTCTGCTGGATGTTTGGATGGTTACTTTAGATGTTAGCCATAAGCATCTGATTAGCTGATATTACACCTGTTGCTAAGGCTGTTTTGGAGTCTCTCTACCCACCTTGTGGACAAAAATAAATTAATGCAACTTTAAGGAATCTAGGCAACAAGCAATAATTGACGACTGAGCTCTAAAATCCAATTCAGATAATGAGCTCTTTGTAGGCTATGTTGCAAGTGAGGGCAAATTAGCACATTTCAGAAAAATCTGATAAAACAATCTTGAGTATTCTAATGGCCAAGCCATTATTGTAACTCTCAAATTCACACAAACAACACCAGCACAAGCAATGAGTCATTAAGATCAATTTTAAAGGCCAAGCATTTGTACAGAGGGGGGGTGAGGGATGAGGGATGAGGGTAAGGTTTGTTTACCTGCACTTCACTTGCACATAGCCTGTTAAGAGGATTGACTGGGAAATTAGGGTAATTTCAAAAGTGCTTCTTCATGCAGAAAAAAATAAAGTCCGGTGGGACAAACAAATTTTGTCTTTTGCCCATACGCGACTTGGCTGAGTCCTGATTATTGAATATGTGACTCGAATGGCATCCGATCCAATTGCTAAAATAATGACTTTGCTTATAGATTTTAGTGCTTAGTTTCCCTACCACTTCTTGATGTTTGGTTGCTTAGTTGTTTGGAGGGATCCCTGACACTTGTGTGCACATACTTGTTTGTGTCTATGCTCTCAGTTCAGGCTGTTCTGTGTTCTTCCTCATGCCCCTCCACTCTCAAAACTACCACAGAGAAATATTGTTACTTTATTTACTGCTGTTTAATCAAGATGGTGGATGGGTCGAGTTTAATTAACCCAAGTTGGCGATAAACGTAAATGCCAAATGTCTGCCGGTGCTACAGCATAAAGCTTTTACGAGGTAGAGCCCTTTTCTCTGAGGGGTATAAAGCAGTCCACACTGACCTGCTGATTCTGGAATGTCCCAAGGTTGGTGATGAATACTATTACAAGGTAGAGAAAGCAATGGGGATTTTGCATATAAGGGATATAATTCCTAGTTGTCATTCACAGATGAGATCCTGTAACTCAGTTCCAGCGCTATCAGACAGCACTTCTGTGCCCAAATGTCACCTGCGTGACTCCGTCTCCATCCCCGTTAAAAACATATGGCAGTCTAAAAATTGATAGCACGAAAGCAGATTGGTGTTTACCACAACAGTGAAGTTCAGTCCTGATGAAATGACCCCGGTCAAGGTCTGCGTCATATCAAGATGGCTGTTTCTGCGGATGAACCTGAGGGCCTTGACACGGCAGAATTTAAAATGGCCAAATTTCATTGCAAGGTGAATTAATTCCATTGGAATCGCTGCGATCAGAGGATCCACTCAAGGGGGCGAATTTAATCAGTGCACAGAGTTCAACTTTGGTGAACTTTAATGTGAATGCAAATTTGCGCCACTGACCAATCGCCAGCCCTCTTGACGGTGCCCGATCCTGAGGGGTGCACGGCTTACTAGCTGTGTTGCACCTCTCACTCTTGTTAACCTCAGAGCAAAAAGTGTATCACAAAAGACCAAGGTCTGTTTTCCGAGCTGCACTCAATATTTAACAGACAGACACGAGAGTGGTAGTAAAAATTTAGTTTTCACCAAATCTGTTTCAAAGTCGTGTTTCAATAAATTACAGGAGATATTTATTAATGAGAATTACCCTCTCCCTCAATCTCTCTCTCCCCCATGAACAGATTTAAATTATAAATCAAACTCGTGCCACATCTGGTAGGAATTATAGTCAAAAAAATTATCTTCTCATACAAACAGGTAGCCTGACGCCCCCGTTATTGATACAACCATTTCCGACATACCCCATCAACTAGAAACTGTATAGACGGCCCACTTACAGTATTCCTAGCCTGCTTTTAGTGAAAAGTGCCAGATGTGTTTCGCTGTGTGATCAACCTGCAAAACATGTTTGGACTGCAAGACTGATGTTTATCACAGCAGGTAAAATATGGCCATAACGCTGTCTGGGTTAGGGGGTTCTTTTCCCACTAAAACAAGTGGTTTCAAAAAAAATGCATGGCCCCATAGTACCGCAGAGTATTTTGTGTAAAAAGTATGGCATATGTCAGTGATTCCCCTTGTTCTCTTTCAAAGGCTGTGCCGCATTTTATTGATTTTATTTTTAAAAATCCTATTTTCTTATGCACAATCTGGCAGTCATATTCAGGTACGCGGTAGCAGCAGCTCTCTAGTAAGAAGGGATTTAGAATAATTTTAGGACATTATTTTTATCCTGCATCCCCTGGCTCCCATAAAGGGGTGAGGGAAAGCAATAAAAGGAGAGGCACAAGGTTCAAACTTAAAATTAATGTCCCTGTGTCTCTCTCCTTGTGTGGTGACATGGTGGCAAGAGTCAACAAGAATTATTCTTGTTTCCAAATAATGAAACATGGGATGTCTAAATAGCCTGGCTAAATCCTGTTTATGAGTATTCTTGCTTCAAGCTTGTATTTCGGACTTGTTCCAATGCAAATGGAATTTTTTGTTCGGTTGGTCTTTGGGCTGCTAGAAACTGAGTTCATGGTTGACTCGGTATAATTTCCACACAGCGACGGACGCAGCCATCAACACATGCTTCAGTTTAGTCTCTCTTTCACTGCATCACTCATTCATTCACTTGCTCCCTTACTTAGTCACTGATACCCACCCACGCACACACAAATACATGCGGTGGCACAGTGCAAAAGGATTATGATGGGCTGAGGGAAAAATTGCGGGTTCCCGCTGCTCCCATCATGCAAGCCCCTACACATCCCAACCCCCCGGAAGGCCTGGCGGTGCCCCATGCTTCCAGCCACACAATACCAAGTAGGGCTAACCATAGTTTGAGATGCTAGCAGTCCTCAAGTGGGCATTGGCTTCCAGAGTAAAGCACAGACTTGGCCATGCACTTTTACAGAAAGCCAAAAATAATGCTTGAGAAATATACAATATTGCATGTATATACTGTAAGGAATAACAATATGATTTTACAGCAACATGCATGGAAAGTGATTGCAGTAACTTCCCCGTATGCTCTTTGACAGACACTGATATTTTCAATAACAAAAACGGGATAATCCATTAGAATCCAACCAGTTCATTTCTGTAATTGAATATTATCTCTACTTCAGTTTTGTAAATCATGAAGTGGTTCGGAAAATAAAAATACTTGAAAAAGAGGAGCTCAAAATGGTCAGCGCAGCAGGAACAATTAGTAGAAAGGTGTCATCAGTTCCATTCTGCACTTAGGTGGAATTGTGTTTTACTCATTATGTTAATGGAAAAATCTAGAGCTTGAATGTCGGTATGAATATTTGGAGAAAAAACAAAACAAAAACGGTAAAATTGACTATATTCTCAAATTTTTTTTACAGCACTTTTCCATCATACGTCACAGGTTTATCTTTAATTCATGCAGTCATCATTTTTATTACTATCTACCTTTGTTGCATTTTGATTTGCTGTTAAGTATTAAACTTGAGAGTCCATTAAAGCTAGTTTGTGATCTTGTTGGGTATCACAATAAAAGCATAAAAAACCCCACAAACGCTACTAATAGGTTAGAATGTTTGGTTAAACTATCATGCTGTTTCATATTTTTTCATTGCATCCTCTCAGCTGCTTCTCTTAAAGCGGCTTAACGACTCTTGGGGCCATTTTCACACCCACACTTGCTGCTGTACCTAATATCAGTTTGGGGAGTTTCAGGCAGTTAACTTACCTGAGGCTATTACAGCTATTTTTACTTGCCAAGTGCTTGCCACTCTGAGACAGTCTCATCTCCAGTTTTCCTTTCCCCGACGCCTCCCTGGTGCTGCTATTTGATCAAGGCTTTGTCGGTCAGATTTTATTGGTTTATACTGATGCAATGGGAATGAATGAGAAACAGGCCTGTGAAAAGGTCAGGAGTCAAATGAAAAATATGAATATCTCTATCCTCTGTTTGCTAGAATGATATTGCGTGATATTTGGAATGTTTTTTGAATAATTCATGAATGAGCGGTGCCAGTCAAGCGGATGGTCCACATAACAGCTTACTGTCAAAATGTTAAATTCCTCAAGCAAAACAACCGTTTCAAAAAACAGGAAAATCAAATGTTGTATTATATAAGGGACCATTAAGTTAAATAACTGAAGGGTCAGCATCACAGAGTGATCAGACTAAATCCATTTCAAGGCTAACTTTTCTATCATATCATGTCAGGGCCCACTGGGGGCAGGGCAGCCTTTTTTTTTTTTTTTTTTCAGATAGAATTCAACGCCAATAACAAAATTGATCTGTCTGCACCCTGCAGCGCTTCTAGAGTAGATGCACAGTTTATTCTCTTTCCACTCAGGGAAATTAAACCAAGAGGGCAGCGCTAGATACTTGCTCCCACACATCATCAAGAGCATCTCTTGATAAAGCTCTGATCTCAGTCTGTTGGCTACATGAGCGGTTCATGAATCTGGATTGAGACATAGATGACAGGCGGGTGGTGGTGGTGGTGGTGGAGGGGGGGTAGCAAGCAAGCAAGCAAGCGTGTGTTAGTTTGTCTAAGAGATTTGTCGTTTTTATCAGTTGCAGTTCTCTCTTTCTTCCTGACTGTCTCTTTCACTGCCTTTTTCTATCGTTTACCCCCCCCCCCCGCCCATCTTACCCTTAGATTAGATAATCATCTCGAACACACCCTTCACGACCTTCTAGACTTCTCTTTCTGAAATGCATAACTGGATCCGTGCCTCTATTTTCCAAATGAGACGAGACCACTTCGACAGGCCCAGGGGTCAATCTCAGGGGGATCTGATTGGGCCGTAATTGAATTTGAGGGGTCAGATCAACACAGCTCTTCCCCTCAACAGCTAGGATAACCTCGGGAGAAACAAACAAGGCAGACTCCGTCAGTCGCAAGAAAGATTAAATCTAGCAGGTTTGGAGTGGAGGCTATTTACTGTACTCGTTTGGGTTGTGTTTTGCTTCCACGGGGGGAAGATTATTTTAAATGCAACTGATAGCAATGCATATAGGCGAGGAAAGTTTGGACCGTATATTCACGCAGAAGCTCCCGACTACGACGTGAGAGATGGATTCTTAATGGTGGCAGAGGGGTGAAGCATGTCAAATCAATTCCCCTCCCTTCATTAAAGCCGATGCCATCTGAGCCCATTACCAGACACGCCTCTGAACTCGTGTTATCCCTTTAAAGCTAAGGAGGCGACCTCACCATTCACTTAGCGACCGTCATCACACCCTGGTTCAGGGGGGCACCAGGATATATATCATTTAGGATGATCTCGGCCACAGTGTGGGCAGGAGTCTCTCCATAACCCTTTGCTCTTTATAAAACCATTGAATTGGATTCCTGTGTGCTTCGCGGTGCCCATTACCAATTCAAGTCAGCGCTCTAACTCTAGTGTCCTTGTTTCAGGATGCATCCCTCGATGTTTATCAGAGGGAGTTTGTTTCGAGGTGTATGAGAAGTCAGGTTTTCTAATTAAACATCCTCCCATAATAGATTAACATTTTTACATTTCTGATTGATATCAGCAGGCTTTTGACTATCAGAATGCGGAGTTAATTCGGTTGGAGCTGTAATATGATTTTTTTTTTCTTTTTTTGACTCCATGGTTTGAAAAAAACACACACACACACACACACACGCACACACACACACACACACACACACACAAACATTTTGACCAGGAACTCGCTGCTACTTTCGTTTTGAATGACTTACATATGGTACCATTGTCTTCTGCTCTTGTGCCTCTCAAAAGCCTCCCCTCCTGTATTAATGGACACGTGCGCGTTTAAAAGCATTTCAATCAATGAGACTGAGTCTTCTAATGGGGCCTCCTTTCAGGAAGGGGAGCTGGAATATACATTTTCATTACAAGGACAAGATTGCAGTGTTTACTCAGCGCACTCAGCCCTGTATTGAAATGAGAGGTGTGCTGCGTGATTACCGAAGGGAGTAAAAAGCTTCTCCGAGATAGAAGATGGTGAAGATTGATACATTCTCTCTTTTTTTTCCCCTTCATCATCCTTTCTTTGGTTCACCTTTTAAATCATGGTGGGATGAACGTGATAAAGGAAGCCGATGATGCTGATGACTTCCATACCTGATAATACGCTGATGATGCCAGTGCATCTGATGATTAGATTAAATTAATGATTAGGATTTTATCCTGAGATGTGGACCAACAGTAATGCATTCCAAAAGACTTATACTCCAGCCTGGTAAAACAACAGACCACAGACAGAAAACACGATAAAAATGTGTCCTCTTTATATCACAACGCGTCCTCTGAGCTATTACTCGATTCCTGGTCGCAGTAGAAAGTGGCACAGCAAATTTCTATGCGTGTCTCTGTGAAATGTTTGGTTCTAGGGGTTTGATGACAACTTGCTGGGCTAGTTGGAGAACTGTTTTAGTTCTCCAACTCATTTTAGCTAGTTCCCTATTTTTTTTTTTCTGTTTTCTCTGAACCATTGATTCCCCACTGCTATTTTGTCCTCAGAATTGTACATCATTTCATCATTTCTTCAGCTCCTCGAGCTAAAGCCCTCGGTAACGTCTTGCCAGGACAGTTATAAGACAGGAGCTCGCTAACCGTCTGATAGCCAGCTTGTTAATTCAGTCACCAAAGGAAAAGCACAGTTTATTTAAAACTCTAGTAACTTTGCAAGGGTGAAGAGTTGCATGTTGTGATGGCCTCCTCCATTTTGGACTCCCTGCAGTTCTTTTCTCTCAAAGGTCAGCAACGTCCAGATGGTTTGCCCTTGGTCAAGGATTTAACTTGGCCCCTGCTAGTGCAGCCTATGCTATAGCATCATTTCCATCACAATGGTTTGATTTCGCTTTGAGATTTTTGCAGAGTTAACTCCAGGAGCGACAAGTTCGTTATTTCTCTCAGAAAGAGCACACAGTGTAAAATATATAAGTGCATAATGAAAGATATTAAAATCTGAAAACGTTACAACTGTAATATTCATTGTCAAAGCGAACTATTTTTTGGCCGTGTTGCCAACTTAGCTATTGCCAGATTTGGTCTGGACTTCTAGGATCCTTTAGCAAGTTTTGTTTTTCTTTTTTTTCAAAAAGCGAATCATATCCCATGAGGAGAGTCCGTTAATATGCTCTCATGTGGCTGTGGCTCTCTGGACCGATGGTCTACAGTGAGCGGGAGACGGTAGCGGTAGCAACACCTTCAGTCCACCAATCGGACGTCAGGAAGAAGCAGGCACCGAGCTGCAAATGTGCCTAAACGACCAATCGCCGAGGCTCATCGCCTGTCATCATCACTTGTCATCCTCATTGCAACAAAAGTAGGAGAAGCAACACAAGCCAAAAGCATTCTCCATAGGGGATCAATAGCAGGGCTGGCAGCCATCAGATTCTTTGACGAGAATAGAAAAGGTGTTGTTTAATTACTGGGGTTTAAGATGGTGTCAGAGCAGAGTGTGAGCACAGTATAAATAATTCTTGATAACAGCAAAGGGCTCAAGAGTGACAGCAGAATTCCTGCTGATGGGGAGTGGGGGGGGGTCTTTCACTCACATCTGCAGCTTTTTCTCTATCAAGAGTGGCTTGCAAGGTGAGTCAGTACATGTTTATGGCCAACAACCCCTCCACCTTTCTTTTACTTTGTAAAATGAAAATATCTCCATTATATATAATTATAAGTGGATGAAGTTTCAATTTCCCAACTTCCTGCAAATATAATTAATCAAACTAATTTGTGACACATTTAATAAACTTGATATTGCCTTTGGTAATGAATTGCGCTTGAGCAAAAAATTAATTACTCTTCCCTATTGTGGTGTGCAAATACGGAAATAATTTAATTAGGACTTCAGACTGGTTGCCAAGCCTTTTGTTGCATGAGTCTGTAGGTTCGGGTGGTGTTTGTTACATAATGCAAAATAAGCCAGTATATTCATATTTTTTTTGATATAATGTAAGGATGGTGCATTTTGTAAACAAATCTGAATCAATAAAATGAATAGATTACATATAAAGACACTTTTTTATCCTGTGAATTATAACATTATCCTTCATGTGTTGAACAAGTCTTGAAACCCCTTTACAGCCATGTTTCTTCTGCATGGGTATTTATTTAGTTTTGTTTTGTTTTGTTTTTTTAATTTAGTCGTTACTGATGTCTCAAGGTTCATTGAAATGCTAGAGGGTGAATTAGGTGGATAAATGGGACATTTTTATCCATTACAAAACAGCTACTATTAGTAATTTTGGCCTCACAATTTAGCAGTAAAGCTCTAATTGCATAGGAGCATTATTTTCTCTGGGCTGCATGCAACTGGGCAACATCTTGCAACTGTGAGTCGTGACATCTACAGATTAGCAGTTAGTCCATCTCCGTTTTGTCTTCGCTCCAGGCCTCATATCTTCTACCAGCCGACTGTACTATTTTAAGCAGCTATTTCAGGTGCTGCCATGATAATAGCAGAGGCGAGGAGAGTGGGAATTTGTATAGCTTGCATTTGACCTGGCAGAGATATTAAAAAAAAGAAATGCCCCCATGCATTCCACCCTTCTCGATACCATCTGAGATTCTGCACTTTCGATATATCATCTTCATTCTACTATGATTAAGATGCTGCTCTGGGTTGTTTGACTGCAGCTTCTGACGTTATGGAAGGTGAGTGACGGCGATTATAAAACCAACACATAAACCGAGGGAACTGCGGGAAACTCATTGTGCGTACTTTAACAGTTACTAAGGGGCTTATTTGCAATTTAGTAATACAATCAGATAACCTGTGTGTTCAGTTGAATATTATAATGTAATTTACACTTTACAAATGATATACAGTGTAGATTCTAATAAAGAACATTGTAATATCAATCCCTACAGTTATAATAAATTTTTATACGGTCTGCATAAGTAAAAGTAGGACTAGACCCCCAAAGCACTATCGGATGAACTCAAGTACCCTTTAAATGACACCGCCTGTCATGTTACAAAAGTGTTCATTTTTAAAGGGGGATTTCTTTTTCTTTCTTTTTTTTAACAGCATTTTCATGCAGTTCAGCTGCCGATGTTTAGGTTGTTTAAGTTTAATTCAGGTGCTTGCCCAGTACCTTTGGTTACCGATTCAAATTGTACCCATCACATTTAGGAATTCCAAATCTAACTTTAAAACCAACACTCTTTATATATTACTGTTACATTATCCATTACTAGTTCGATTGTTCACATGGTTCCAGTTAAGCTATCTATTTGAACCATTTATCTAAATAGCAACATCCTTTTCTGAGGATTTACAGCTAACTCAATATGGGGATATTTTTTTTAGTAAGTATTTGTTTTTTTAAGTTAGTTGGGCTTCAAGTAAAAAACAAAAAACAAAATCAAAACTTTCATATTACCATCTATCACCATAGCAAATGAGTGAAGAGTTGTAAGAGACACAACAGTTCACTGACATTCTTAAATAATAATAAACTTCCAACTAGTTTGCAATCCCAATTTATTCAATTATGTAATGCACGATCAAGAAACACAGGTCCTCGGCAGCTTTGTAAGTCCATATTCGCAGCTTTCCAAGGCACAGTGCCAATATCACGATAACAAATTCAATCTCAATAATGTGATATTCACACGCACACATTAGCATATTTTACCGTAATGTGCAAGGTGTAGATATGCCAACTGGGAAGTCTGTCATCAGTCATCTAGTAGAAAGGATATTTGATATGTAGAATACTGCCTCGCTGATTTTTTTTTCTCTACGCATCGTAGCAGGTGTGACCTCGCTGAAACTTATTCCATAAACTCACAGCCGATAGAAACTTTGGCCTGTAAGTGGTGGGCATGATAAAGTAAAAGTCCCTGAGAACTTCTAGTGCTGATTATAATGATTTGAGGACACTTTGGGAAGATGCCTGACATTTCGATATGTTCTGTATTTATACTCTGTATTTAATCTGCATCCGTGGTAATGAAGCTACCTTATTGTCTTGGGTGTCGAAGTGTCCTTGAGCAAGACACTGAACTCCCAACTGATCCTGGTGCTTGCACAGTAGCAGGATCGCTGAATGAGACAGAATGAGACAGAGTGAATGTATGAATGAGACATACATTGTAAAGCACTTTGAGTGGTCAATAGACAAGAGTGCCATATAAATGCCGTCCATTTACTTATATATTGCATAAGCTGTAGAGGGGGAAAAATATTTTTTACTCTACTTACAGAATTTTCGCTGCACATACTTTACAAAGCCATTTCCCATTATGTGCCTTTGGAACATGATTTCTTTAATGTTTCCATTCTAAAATGTCAATTCCTTAGAAACACTGGAAAGCATAGTTCAGTGTTCTTTATTTACTTCCACATAAATGTTTCCAAAAATGGATTTACTGATGAGATAAAACAAAAAGTGTTTTATAAAGACATCTTGTTTTGAAAGAAGCAAACAAAATCAAGATGACAAACACAAGCACATTCTGCTCAACAGATGTACAATATTTCCCAAATAAAAGTACAGACCAATCAGTTCCATCAGAAACTGTATTGTTGTTGTTGTATGCTTTGATTTGAAGTTACTTGCACAGCATTTGCCACAATTCATTAAATTTAGCACCTGAAAGGATGCTATTTTCTTCCTATTTCCGTATCAAAAAAAGTCAAGAAGAGCTTCACAAAGGAAAAGATTATAGCTTCAGATATCTGCCAGTAGATTTATGGATTTTTAAAGTGAGCAAAATCCCCACGAACATCACAAGTTTATGCATCTGAACATTTTGCATGTAATGACTCACCATGCAATGTCAACACTGGGGAATCAGTGGTGACAGCATAAATGATGCGTTTACGATCTGTCATCTCGTCGACGTCTCCCACTGAACATACAGTTCTGTCACATACTTCTTTTAGAACACTGAGATATGTTTAATCTATTCAACAGCAGGGAAATTAATCTCATAGAAATCTTATTCTGTGGACTAATACAGAGGAGATTAGGGAACGCGAGTCGTGTGTTCATGTTTATCTGTGCTGCGATGTGTGCGGCAGACATGGAGGCAGGGAGTGAGACGGTGATGTTTAAACTCCTTGTGTGTGTGTTTGATGCATACAGTATGTTGGGTGTGTGCGTGTGTGTGTGTGTGTGTGTGTGTGTGTGCGCGCGTATGTGTGTAAGTATGCATGTGTGTGTATGCGTGTGTGTGTGTGTGTGTGTGTATGTATGTGTGTGTGTGTGTGAGTGTGGGTGAGTGAGTGTGAGTAAAACCTCCCGGAGCCTGACACAGAGCCCAGTTGGGGTTGTATTATGCCTCACCAGCTCACTAGCACCCCCTACTGCTATCCCACTGAAGCCTAGAAACAGGCCGATTTCACAGCCCCTCAGGCTTATGTGCATGTATGTTGAGGGTGTGTGTGTGTGTGCATGTGGTTCTGGTGGATAGATGGGAGCCTGAAACTCTGTAGGGGTGCACACATGGTTGCTGAGCTTGTTGTCCGATGTAAACAGTTTTCCGAATCAAGCCTTTCAGCAATTCTCTCTTTAAAAAAACCCAAAAACTTTACAACGTTCAACACGTTCAATTGTCTCTGTGACTTTGAGTTAAACCACTGAATGGTGCATGTGTGTATGCTCATGCATGGATACACTAGCTGCTGGCAAATACACTATTGCACATCATTTGGTACAATTTAGCACATTGATCGGATAGCTGCTGCTGGCAAATACACTATTGCACATCATTTGGTACAATTTAGCACATTGATCGAGTTGTTGAACTCAATATTGTCCTGAGCTGTAAGTCACGTGAGTGTGCGCACGTGTGTGCACATTTGTGTGTGTGTGTGTGTGTGTGTGTGTGTGTGTGTGTGTGTGTGTGAGTGTGTGTGTTATGGCTAATGAGGGAGGGCCGGTGCACTGCCCAGGGGGCCCTTCCTGGAGCGCTACTCGAACTCAGACAGTGGGATGATTAATGGAATGTAAATGTTGATGGATTATTGAACAGGGAAATGATAAAGTTGGCCCATGCTTCCATAAAAACCAGACAAGGCACTTTGAGTTGATCTGCATTCGTGTGTGTGTGTGTCCGAGCACGAGGGCGAGAGCGCACAAGGGTGTTTATAAGGGCACACCTAATAGCCTGAGGTTTAAACGCCACGACCCTTTAACCCGCTTTTAAATAGCTAAACAGGCAAGCAAAAGCAGAGCTGGTAAAAGCCAAACCCAGAGCAAAATCAATGGTATTTTCAAGTGGCTCATCAATACTCTGAGAAATATAAATCACATTGATATGATGTAATTAAATCCATAATTGGATAATCACATTAAATTACAATGTTTTCTGTTTCTTTCTCCTCTCCGTTTTCATCGTAATTCACTTATCGGCTGGTATCAAGTGTCAAAAACAGAGTGAGTGGGAAACCTCTGCTCTTTGTCTTATTCAGTAGCTGTCAGCTCAAGTAATTAATTTCCAGCAGAAGGCAGGCACTCACGGACTCAAAACTAAATGAGGAAAAATTATATGCTGGATAATACACTGCCTTATGAATAACTAGATGCCCCGAGCTAATAAGGTGTGTTTTTCCGGGGAAAAATAGACCCAGTCAAGATGAAAACATGCATCTCATATCAAACAATTTATGTTGTGGTTGATCATTTTCTTTTTCACTTCTACTGTCTGTCAGATTTGGGTATCTGTGTGTCCATAAGGAAACACACCGACGCATGAATATACTGTGAAGCAGGATGCTTAATTCACTAAGTATAATCTGAATTCATGAGGAAAAAGAAGGGGCAAGAGCAGGATATATGCTCCGAGTAAGATACATCCAGCATATTGACTGTTTATGCATAAATGTGATTAGAGCACACTGTGAATCATACTCAACGTTAAGATGCAAAGCTAAATCAAGTGGCTGTTATACACCAAAGAAGGAAAGTTGAAATATCCCACAAAATAAAGGAATAAACAGAGCAGGATCCTATAACTTGTATCCTTGACTTTGAATTTCACACCCCCGGTATCTCGACATCTTATCTCCTCTTGGATGCTTAAAGTTCAGCTCAGCGGATTTGAATCAACAGACAAACTTCAGGGGGAGAAAGAGGATTAGTCGATTGTTGCCCTCGCCACACCTGAGCTGAATACAAGAAGCCCTGCTCTCACCAGGCAGCCTGTGTGCTGGGTTTTTTTGTTTTGTTTTTTTTTTTTTACTAGACCTCCCCTATAGGAACATACACCCCATACCAAATGAAGTTTTCCTCTAAAGGCCACTTGCATAACTCCTCGGTGAAGAGTGACCTTTTATTTTTTTTTTACTAGTACGACACAGAGTCACAGGAAAAAAAAAAAGATGGAATAGGGTAACAAGTTTAATGACTCACAGAGCTCCTCTGAAAATGCTTTCTTTATATTAAACCATAATTATGTCTCTTTTTAGATAATGTTGCAGTTTTGGGGCAGATGCGTCGATATAACTTTTTCCTTTTATAGCACTCCAAAAATTGTCTTTCCCTTTATTTTGTTGGATAAGTTTTGAAGTTTTTTCAATATATAATTTTATAATCAGCCTTTATAATCAAACAGTTTTCTGTTGATAGAACATGGACAGAGGTGAAAGACATATTCTGATGATTTTTTATTAGTAAAAAAAAAATATATATATATATATATATATATTTATATATATATATATATGCTCCATTACAACTCTGGCATTGAAAATCGTACTTAAGTAAAGGTATGTTACTAAAAAAAGCGAGATATAATAATCATATTAAAATAATCAATGTGGAGAAATGACATTTGTGAGTATTATAAAATTATATATCATATAATGAGATTGTTATTACTGTTACTCTAATGTGTAAGTAGAATTATACTGTTGTACCTGAACAAAGGTAGTGCTCATCTTATCTACCTTACACACTCTGGGTTAAGTTAATGTATAAAAATACACAATAGTTTATAAGCTAATTGTATATTATGTTGTAATATACAATTGTTGTAAAAAAGCCCTCTAAATTAACTACAGCTGTCAAAAATTATTGAGTAAAAGTGTGTCCCTCCCAACTCTAGTTGAATAGAAGTATAAACCTTTATGAAATTAAATATTTAAATAAAGTACTTCAAATCTGTGCTCAAGTGCGGTACTTTAGTAAATGTACTTGAGTTTCACTACTCGACATAGAGGAATGTAATAATGGCTCTGGTACGATGATGAAAATTAAAAGGAAGATGAAAATACATTTGATAATTGTAGCATACAAAGATGAACAAAGAAAACAGTGAACAATCTGCTGTAACATGTCCAAGACGCTGCAGTCAAAGAGAAAATGAAGACACAGACACGCAGAAGGACGTCCACGTTCCACCACTGATAAAATATGTTGCTCAGCGTGCGGTGCCACCCTTCAAAACATCCCAACGCCAGCCTGTGGCAAACGCCGCGGTCTCAGCCTGGCCGACAACCCAGTTGCAACAACGCGCAGTCGTGGCTTGAAGGCCTCCCCAGTGCTGTGCCATTACCCGGATCCCAGCAGAGTTGAGGGAGATCATCATTTTCACATAACAAACCGTAGATTATTATTTTGCAGACAGCTTCCTCAAATGGAAAATTAGCTTCCGCCGACCGCGCGTCTTCTCACCCCCATTCACTGGCGACTATTTACCGCGCGAAGAAAAACTGTGTAAATGAAGCTAATCGCAGGAAAAGTGATCCCCACCTTTTGTTGGCAGAAGCCATCAACCAGCTCTGAAAACGGGCTGCTTATAGCTCCGCTCCAAAGAGGTTGGGGAGCCTTCAAAGACAGACAACAAAATGCTGTTTGTGGTTCAATTTACCAGTATTTTTGTCCAGTTCCTTTGGATGTACAAATGACTGCATTCATTACAGAAATGTCTTTTGTCATGCTTGGATTTAGCAGCTGGTGTTGCATATAATTATTTGCACAATCTGGTGTTGTGCACAAACAATGTTTTCCATCAAATGTGATGGCATACATCACAATTTGAAACACGAAATACAGTACCAGTAATGGCTTCGTGCCTGGACGCGCACTCATCATCATTGTTGTCGGCGGGCAAAACGCCATCTCTTGGTATCATCATTAGGCGATGTGGTGCTTCAAATACATTCTAGGTGCTCGTGTCAAAAGTGCTCAGTCATTTTCTTAAACTGTTAATGGACATGCAAAATTCACCTTGAGCTCCCATTGAGCTGACTACGAGTGATTGATTGATTAGCCCGGTCATTCATTAGCCAAATCATTTCTTTTCACTAAATGATGAATGGCGTGAGGGATGTGTCAAGAGGTGTGTGGGACGTAAAGAACAAAACATGATGGGTAGGGCAGTTAGCTGATACTTGAATGTCAACAGACCGAGGCTTGTGGTGCTGTAAAGGGCACATGACTTAAAAGGGACGATCAGATCAATGACCTATACCGTGTGATTAGAACTGCTAAAAGAGTAGTTGAACAAAAAAAAAAAAAAACAAAATATATATTTACAGATAAAACTAAAACAACACATGTCATGGTAGTGGTGAGAGTAATCACATCAAAAAACAATCTGGCTCAATGCTCCATGTAATGAGCGGAACAAATAAAAGGTATTCGTTTTGAAATATAAACTCAGTATAAAATCATATCGGCGGAGGTATGGCCGGTGACTTTGCAAGAGCATGTTCCCGCTCTCATTTTCACATTTGACACTGAGCAGAATCAGATTTCAACGGCCCCCCAAAACTTATTTTCTCAAACAGCCTCTGATTTAAGGGATGGGATGTTACACTAACACAATTTTCTGCCAAAGTTGGGACAGTTTTGGTTGTTTCACATGAGAGGCTTCTGCATTTGTGTGTGTGTGTGTGTGTGTGTGTGTTTTTTTAAAGTAATGTACCTCAAATCAAATCAGAAATTGATGAAAGGCATGGGATATAGAGTTAAACTCTTTCAAGACATTAACCTTGAATGTAGAGAGCTGGTGCGTAACTAGAACCTTTGAGTTCTGCCCGAGAAGAAAGACCTCACTCAAAGTCACGTTCATTGTCATCGAGTTGGTGTAAGAGGTGTTAGCGTTTTAGAGCATTGGTATTATGGATATGGACGATGCCCTTGCTGCTGCGCTTGCAAGTTTTATTGAATGAATAAAACGGACACAAACGGACATTTGCAACGACTCAAGCTACGTTCCGTCAAGGTTAGCTGACGTTAGCGAGTATAAGCCACTGGTCCTACCAGAGGAGAAGTGGTATCAACAAGCCTCTAAGCGTGGCAGAGAACGAGGGTCCTCGTTCGCCATTAATACTTGGCTAAACGCCGTTGTCTCTCGGAGGCAAGAGAACTTTTTCACACTGTTGAAGTTGCCCTAAAATCTAGAGTATTTGACTCTTATTCTGGTTTACCGTGCCACTTCATTCAGGGTATGATTTTTCGTTTCATTGCTCGCAATGAGTGTATGATTGCCCGACCTCTGTATAATCCATAGATCAGGTTTCTTTTTTTTTTCGTCCTTTGTGCAGTTCACAACAAATTCAATTGTACACGTAGATTGCTTTCATTGATTTTTACATTCACTCTGTCCCACAAGACCAACATATATTCTGCATCACCTTATTCCCCTTTACACACCTCACTGCTCTCTAATAATGTGACCCTTTTGCAAGAAACAAGAGGTTACCCGCGCGGCCCACCGGGATTAGACCAATTTAAGATATTCACAGTGGCGGGGCTAACATATCATTATGCGTTAAATCTCTGGACGAGCCACATCCTAATTAATTGAATCATAGCGATACATGGGTAGAGCCAGAGGCTAGAGATGGGGGGGGGGGGTAGGCCTTGTGGAGAAGGATGGAAAATCTCACAAACACGGATGGAGGAGGAGATGAGAGGTGGGGAACAACCTCATGGGGATTGTGGCTTAAGGCAACCTCTTTTCTAGGCAACAGATCTTCAGTGCATGTAATTAGATGGGGCAGGGTGGGGGTCTTGGCGGCATTTTTTCACTTAATACATTGCTGATATGTCTAGCTGTTTGTGATGTATGTAAAAGAGAAGGCGGGCGGGCGGGGCATTGGGGGTGGGCTCAAAAAAAACTTGCACCAAAACCCATTAAATTAAGATTTATTTAAGCGTGCGGATGGAATAATATTCAAAAGGATGGACTGCGCTGGCACCACGGGACCTGAAAAACCTGGGATGTATTAATGTCTTGGTATGTGAGCATGGCTTCATCTCTCATGATGATAGACACTGGCTGTTAGCTCTGCTGGCTACAGGAAGTGGCAAGCCCTTACTTTACCTCGGTGGGGTGACAACAGAAGGTACAGAGCGAGGTGGTGGGTGGGGGGGGGTGGATGCGGTGTGGCCAAGTAGTTTGATAAATGATTGGTTTGTCTTGGTGAGATTATTTCATTCTTCTTGCAAATTGGATAGAATGCAGATATTAGGATGAATGCTGCTGAGAGCCTGAAGCATCACAATGATGCCGAGTGATGTATGTTTGCAAGGTGCTTTCGAACGGAGCAGGAGCCGGAGAGGAACGGCAGGAAACGAGGGGCGCGGGTTGAAGGGGGGGGGGTGGATACTGTACCTCCGTCTTGATGGGAAACAGGGAGATGGAGGTGGGGAGAAAAAAACCCCAAAACAAAACAACGTACAGGAATCTGTGCTGCTGTGATGAAAGAGAGCAAGAAAGAGGTTGGAAACAGTCGCAGCCGTGATAAGAACGCGAGCAACGCGCGCCCACACGTAGCCCGTGACTTTACGCACTCGTCTCCACGCGGCGCTCCAGTTGGTATTCAGTCCATGAGGTGGAACAAAGGGGGGGGGGTTCACTCCTGTCCTTTCCCACTCTTTTTTCCTCTCTCTCTCCGACTCTCCGATGATAGATGGAAATCTCAGCCTGCTGTAAATTGAACGTTGCGTCCAGCAGACCGTTCGCACCGCCGTCCCTTCTCGGCCGCTATCGCTGACATCATACGGCGTCGCCCGCCCGCTGACAGGCCCGGGCTTTTAATGGAATAGTTTAAAACGCTCGAGTGTTGACAATAGTGCACAGGATGGGGCTGTTAAACCAACGGAGCACTGAGAGGAGCGATGTCGCACAACTCTGAGCGGACGGCCGACATGAGCGATCCCTGCTAAATTTTGGCCAGATTTTAACATTGGCGGTAGGCTTTGTTATGGAAGGGGCTCCTCTCTGGATTTAAAAATGAAAATAAATTAGTCAGCGATGGGAACGTTGACCTTGATGGCTCGAGTGTTTATCCGAGCCGCGCTTTCTTCTGCCGAACTAAAAGCGGAACCACCCTACAAAGGGTGAAGCAAAAAGAAAGAAAACTCCCCCATCTCAGCGGTTGCCAGCCTTTCCCTCTGCCTCCCTCTTTCCCTTTTCTCCCCTCTCCCTCTCTTCTTTATCTTTCTCTGGGTGATGTCTCCAGTTCAAAGCACACACTGCACACGGACGGGGACTTAATCTGCCGAGCGTGCTACAAAGGCGACCTTGAGGGGAGGTTTGATTGAGGTGTTCAAAACCCAGGTGAAAAAGAGGATTGATAGAATCAAGCAAGTGAGATTACTTCACATTCTGTACCACACCCACCCCGCTGACCTGGGGATAGTGTTGCAAATGAAGCACCGGCACAAGTTTTTGGGAGGTGGAGGAGAGAGAGAGAGAGAGCGAAGGAGAAGGATGAGAGGGAGCAAAGAAGAAGAGAACGAAGGCTGCGAGGGGGGAGAGGGAGAGGAACGTGAGGACATGGGAGGGGGAGAGCGGGGAGATGGCATCTTAGACAAAAGATAGGAAAGAAACTTGCTTTTATACTCTCAAACTTCTGTCAGAGCTGCATGATCAAAGTCAAGGATTGTGCAGACAGTGAATATTGATGCCAGAGTCTGACTTTTCTTTTCTTTTTTTTTTTTACTGTACAAGTTTTTGATTAGTTCCACAAATCCTTAAGCTTCAGTCGTATATGTGTGCAAGGGGGGGAAAAAAAAAGAAAACGACATAGATGTAAAAAAAATCATTCCGGCTGCCTGCAATGAATGGAAAATATTTTAGAGAGCCATGTTTGAATTTGTAGAAACCACGCAACTGACAACCTTGCATATTTGTTTGCTCATTGCTTCCTCTCCTCAAGAGGGCAAAAATTGCTGGTGCCTATTGATTCCTCTCGTCTGGCTTTGGAGCTATGCTAAGTGGAACACGGCTTATTTGATACATACTCCTTGTGTTGTTACATAAATGCTCCTTTGTGTGCATTTCCCCTTTTCATCTTCTCCCGCTCTCTAAAAAAAAAAAAAAAAAAAAAAGGGGGGTGGGTGGGGGAGTCGGGACGCCCTCGGCACTACAGTCTCGGCTGCATTCATCGCTTACGAGAGCCGCGCAATTATTCCCCTTCCTCAGTCAGAAAAGTCAACCTGCCGGTACCGGCACACAGATGAATGACTGTTGTCTCCTCTGCCGGATTATTAGCCAGGAGATGTGTGTACACCGACGTCTCTGACGCCTCTGTCCCCCCACCACCACCACCACCACCACCACCTTACTCAATATGCTCCCCTTTGTGTTTCTCGTCAGGAAAAACAAAATGCTGTCGGGAGGGGAGGGAAGAGGCAGCAGACTAGAGTGCAAAGCTTGATGAGGGGCTTGATGATGACAAGCGTGAAGGATCTGATATAGGTGCCCCCTAGAAAGCTTCATTGCTCGCTGCTGATAAGACGGAGGAAAAGTAGTTTACCACTCTTTCACCCTTAGGTTGAGAAAGTAGAAAAGCCACATGGCGAACATGTTAAAAAAAAAGAATTAAATCAACTCGCGCGGGATGTGTCGTTTATAACTATCAGGGAGATGTGGGGCTTTATTGAATGAATAAAACTGACACAAACGGACATTTGCAACGACTCAAGCACTTCGCACTGCGATACATCACTCGGCAGCGCTGTAAGGAAATATCATCCCCTTATCCGTCCACAGTGATCCGTCAATACCGTCTTACTGTCCATAACTGAATGGTTAGGTGTGTGTTTTACTTCGTCCAATTCCCATTAGCAGTCCTTTGCTCTGTGCCCATGCTTTCTAGACCGTTAAGCGGTCAGCCAGGAGAAAGTCCAGGCTGGGGGCCCCATTAATTTTGGTTACCGTCTTGTCTTATAGCCTCACAATGTCCATGACTAGCAATAAAGGGGCCAGAGACCTATTATTTAAGGCGGAAAGGTGAAAAGGAAAGCGGAGCGAATGGAATGGGGCTTAGCTCAGCTATGCGGACGCAGTCTCACATCAGAGAGCTGCTGTCATCAGGGGAAAAGATACGTTTCAGCTTTCCAAGGATGTAATGGAGACCATGCAGAGGAAGAGGGGAGCAAAGCGGACGATTGTATCTCCTCGATGAATGAAAAGGGGGCTGAAAACAGCGGTTAAAATAGCAAGTATTACCAACAGACAGGCTACGAGGGAGGGAGCAACTGGGAAAATAAGGCGAAGCAAACAAGACTAAATAGAAACCCTTATCTGTCTGGTTCATGACTCTTCAGCACATGGAAATAAGTGGCTGAAACGTGACACCTGTGTCGACTGCTCAGTACAACGCTGTCGTGCGGAATTTACACGACCCGTGTACGACGCACACAAATCCACGAGCGACTCCTGTTCGGAGGCGACGCGCGGCCTCGGAGATGATTCCGAGATGCTGTGCCCGACGCGTTCCTACGCCATCCGTCACGCTCCAATCTCCTCTCCTGTTCCCCGCCCGGCTGCAAGGCGCTGTATCTCTTCATTCCTTTTATCCGCTACTCAGGAGATGAATCCCAGCAGCAATCATTCCACATGCGCTCAAATGACACCCAAACACAAAACTGACACACACACTGACTTGAACATAGATCCCCCCCCCCCTTCTGCTGCCTGCACAGCCCTCTGTCGCTCCTTCTTCCTCTTCCCCCCCTTCCTCCTCCTCCCACCTTGGAAATGTGCAGCAATTCCAAATCCGATTGTCACATCGGTTTCTGCCGGTCAAGGAAGAAAAAAAGGTGGGGGGGGGGCAATGAAACTGATGATTTCTCTGTCCTCGTGGCCGGGCCTGTCGTATGCAATCTATTTCGACATTCCACCTCATCAGCTTCTCTATTTAACAATTTTGTGCAAAGAGGACACAGAAAACGCCGGCAGACTGGTGAGAATATGGTGGCAGGTGCCTATTCAAACGCTGAATATAAATAGCAGGGGAGAGAGAGAGCAGGGCCTAGGTGCGTGCAAAACCATTATCCTCTGCACTTAAAAAAGCACATAGCCATTAATTGTCATCCAATTTTCATATCTTGCCAATCTGTTTGTGCCACCCTGCTCATTCCTCACACTAAATGCTTGTGACACAACGCCCACGGCCGCTAAGAAGGGATTGTAAAGATATGCAGAGATATGCATGCAGGGACCTTGTCTGTGAGGATCACAAAGGGAGCGACGGAGTAAATGGAAACGTACAAAAGGAAGGCGATGACTCATCCGACGGCTGCCACGGAACGTCTCACTTTTTTAATCTGAGGATCATACTTGATTGCGTCCCCGATGGGTGTCTCGAGGGGAGCGTAAGAGACACGTTTGGCACCGGGTCAGCGATCAGAGGATCGGCCCCGGCTACGTGATCGAGCGTCGCGGCGACTGGCTTGTCAGGGAGAGACGGGTCAGGCCCGTGGGAAGCGGAGGTGCGAAACCGACGCGTCTTCGTCAAAGACATCACGCGAGCGAAGAATATATCGCAGAAGCAAACAGCTGGGCAGTGGGGTGGGATGCATTTCATGCACTAACCACGAAAATGCAGTGATTTATGTCACATATCTTGCATTTAGCTGTTTACCAATATCTAAACCGCATCCCTTTAGTTGTGCTCGCACTATCAAGGATTTCAGTCTTACCTGTTAACTTCGCCCTTTTTATCATCTTTCCTGTTTTTCTCTGCTGTTCTGTCTGAAAGTGCAGACATCCAAAAATCAATTATTCAATATATCAGTCATGCAAGCACAGAAAAATGATGAAATGAAGCCAAAACGTTTTGCTTTGACAAAGGCCAACGTAACCTTTTTGAGCGGAGGTATGCGGTTACTCACACTGTGTAAGTAAAAATAGCTTATGTCTCCATTTGAGGCTCTGACTCTGGCCCTGAGCAGCAGCTTCCCACTATAAAGAGCCTCTAAAACATCTCTAAAACGAGAACAACACGTCTTTACGTGGCGCTTCCGTCTTCACGGCATCAGGGTTCGGCGGATGCGGGGGGGGGGTCAAAATGGACCAGTGAGTAGGCTTATGCCACATTTTAAGCGAGCGCGTTTGTTTCCTGCTTCATTAGGATCCGTGAGCAATGTGAAGTTGCACCGTGGGTGAAAAGGCCCCTCGTTAGCGATGGAGATCTCGGGGCGCCGCTGAGGCGGTGGGTGTAAACCGCAACACGGTTCCAGGCGGATTGATACAGCGCCGTGTGTACAACATCCAGGACGAAGGCTTGAAAATCCGAACTGAGCTGAATAATCCTGAACGAAATGTAGAAATTATTCTCAGCTTTTTTTATATTTAATGTTGATGATATAAAGGGGGGCTGTCTATCAATGGAAGCTTTACCGAAATCATACACTAGCTTGTTTTACAGATTTATTTTAACTTCATCCATTATATGCAGGCGGAAGATTGATTTTTTTCCACACCTGTGAGGTGTCACATTACACAGAACAGATCTTTGCAATGTCGTAGCCCAATATTCACCTTGTTCCTAATGAGCACTTGTAGAAATTGTTGCTGTCATTTTTCGAATGCAAATTACCCGCTTTCAGGCTCAGAGGTGCGCAATTCAGCTCCAGCTGTCATCTTGAAAGGCAGGACAGAATGTACATTCTCAGGCTCAGGTTCAGTCATTTGAGTTCACCGTGATTATTTATTTTTTTTTTAACTTTTTTTTTTTGTGTGTGCATCGGAAGTGAGACTTTTCCCGGCAGCGAAGAAGTTTACAGCCTTTGTCAGCTGAGCACAAGACCCCAAAAAAACGTATATTAACTTTGTGTCGAGCTGTGCTGTATAATATCGAGTTAAAAAGCATCAACCTTGGATTATACGTATATAACAATGAAGTTCGAAATTTGAAAAAAGTCTGTTGAATAAAATATAAGCATAGTTTTATGGAGAGGATCACAGAATGGATTATAGTCGGCAGCACTGCCAAAGAAAGTTTTAGAATTTGTATTGAAATAAACTTATTCTGACAGAGGGTTTGAAGCATAGTTAAACCTAGTGTTCCGTTTAGGATTCCTGGAAACCCTGTGGCCTGTCTAACAGCTCCAGATTACATATTTTAATGTTCTAACAGCTTAATACTTAATGATTTCCCCGAATAATATGAAAAATCGCCTCTAAACATGTTTTCTGAATGAATGGCATGTCTGCCACAGAAAACGACACATTCTTTTAGGGCTGCGACTGACAATTTCTCTTGTATATATAACCAATTAATCTGCTGATTATTTTCCTGAATAATAACTCAATCACCTGATCGTTAAAATGCCAGAAAATGTCCCCCATGAACCCAGGATGACGTCTTGGGACTTTGGGTGGCCATGTGCATCCAACGGTTCGAAACGCAAAAATACTTCAGTTTACAATCAAAGAAGACTAAGTAAACCGGCAAATAATCAGATTTTTTTCCAGCGGATGAAACAAGATAATTTTCCGTTATTTTTTTTGAAATGCCTCAAAACTATTCATTGATGATCAAGATTGTAGCATATTCATTTTCTTGTTAATCGACTGGTGAATTAATTGACTAATTGTCCCGGCTCTATTTGTTCTGCCCGAGGCCTCAGAGATACCAGCTGTGAGACAATTTTAAATACGTTGGGCTCGTGTGCCATTTATCTGTTGCTGATGTTGACATTATTTCGTACGCAGCACCAGCCTCCTAAGTCCACTCATAGCAGATTTATAGCCACTCATAAATGGTCTAACAGGGAGAGGAACCCTTAAGAAGTGTAAGTGACCCCAAATTAATTTAATGTTGCTATTACTTTGTCTGTGGATGGCTTTTCCAGAACAAAAGGAATCTACATATTTGTTCATGTATAGTCCATTTAACATAGAAACCATGATATATTCCCTTATTTGTTGCATTAAAATTCTTTATTGTCGTTTTTGCATTTATGTTACGATCATCAAATGTGCACAACCAGTTGCTGCAAACGAAAAAGCAATAACTTCCTACATTTTAGGTTTGATTTGGGATAAAAGAAAAAAAAACTCTTTTAAATAAAAAAAAAAAAAGTTTAATTGTGCAATTATAGTTATTATTTTTTGCACAGGCGGATGAATAGATGCTACACGCACACTAACACACACAAAGCACAAAGAGAAAGATAAAAGAGCTAAATTTACTGAAACTATAGAATTCTGGCTGCTTATATGTCAAAATTTGCCATAGTATGACACCGGCACTATGCATGGGTACCTAAGTGAATTAATATCATCTGTCATGACTACCTGCATGCTCCCCTTGGTCCCACCCACCCAAGGAAGTGCAGCCGCTCCCCTGGCAAACACGTTCCCTTCTTTCCACTCTTCAACTTCATCTGTCACAGATACTGTAGCTTCAGCCCTCCTCCCTTCTGCTGCGTGCCGCCACCTGATGCGCACACGCACACGCACACGCACACACACACACACAACCACACACACACACACACACACACACACACACGTAATACTCGCACAATATACAGTATGTGCACTTATGCTCACACAGACGGGCACACATTCACACAATGGCTGTCTAAATGGCAATTCACGCCTATTTTATCTGTCACAGTTCTAAGCACACACGCACACACACACATACACACACCTACACACAAACACACACATTCACATACGGTATGTACACATTTGCACACGTGGACACGCGCACATACACACAACGACTGACTAAATGGCAATTCATGCCTATTTAATCTGTCACAGTTCTAAGCACATACGCACGCGCGCACACCTTTGTGACTATCTGAGTGACAAGCATGGCAATATCAAACCATATTCCTCACGGCTGCCATCGAGGAGGAGGAGAAATAACTTTTCTGAACTAGCCCAGCACGTGCACAAAGAGGAGATTAATCAGCTAAAGAAAGAGGGTTAGGAAGAGAAATGAATATCAGAAACCCCCGACAAGTTCATAAATCTGGAGGACAGATGGGGGCCACGTACTGTAGCAACCAGGATGCCATTCGGATCTGTGTGTGTGCACGTGGACCAAATCTTTCGGGACATACAGCAGAAGCAGGATAGCAGCTATATTTTACGATTTTTTCAAAACTCGGTCATATAGTTGGTGTGATAAGCTCGGTGTCGTAGTTGCAGAGCTAGCCGGCGAACTAATGCAAGTTAGCAGGGAACAAGCTGGCCAAGCTGGGTTCAGAGAGAACAAGCTGGGTTCAGAGAGTTTATTTAAATGAAGTTTTTGTCCGAGCATCTCTCCGTGATATCTGTTGTCCCTCCTTTTTTTTTTTTTGGGGGGCGGTTTATCTTACGACAGAGATGGTTTGTAGCTTTGTCTTAGAGTCTTAAGCAAAAACAAAACTGAGATCAAGGGGGGGGGGCACAGACTTTGAAATGAAATGCATGATGCAGAAAATTAATGAATAGTAAGCAGCAATGAATTTTTTTTTTTAACCTGCATTTATAGATTAAAATAAAAATTGCTGAACGTGTATCTTGCCCTCTGTTGTGCCCCTGCTGGCTCACCTGTCTGTCAAACATGCATAATGTCCCACGGCCGCAGATGCTCAGATGCCGGGGGGGGGGGTGGCATTCCTGTATCTACAATTCAATTCAGTTTGAATAAAAAAAACAAAAACATTAATAATGCATTTGAAAATCACTTTATCAAGGTTTTTGGGATGGTTAAAAAAAAAAAAAAAAAGATCGTGCACCTTCTGTTAGACTCAGCTGTTCTAAGCTTCAAAACAACAACATTAACATTTTGACTTGTCGTAACAGGAGAAGCACACAGAAAGATTTGGCCAATCAAGATGTTCATCTTCACTGCATATATTATATATAAAGGCTAAGCACGGGAACTTTAAAACCGTGCTGAAGCATGGTAAGCCTATATACTGTGTTACTCCACACACCTGGGAAAACGTCAGCGTCGTATGCCTGGTGTACAGAGGATCCCTGGGGACGGTGAACAGGTGGTTTGCAGTGTGGAGCGTGTATCAGTACGCTATAAAGCCCGAGTTTTTCCGCTCTCTGTTATGTGTCACAGCCCGGCTCCGCGGGGTGTCCCTTACACTCATTATTGTTTGTGCATACCTCCCCAATTTATGTGTGAATCACTATCTCATCACAGCTGGAGAGCAGTGGCATTCGTAGGCTACAGCTAATGGCTGCGGGAAAAAAAATACAGAGTAGTGTGCTGGCAGCATAAGTGGGGAAAACGTCAAGTTGTATATTCTTAAAACTTGTATTTTTACAACAAAATTACTATGGAAATTGTTTTGAAACAGTAATTTCCTGTATTCATTCCATACAGCAGGCATCGACTGTAATTCAAATCTGCAGTATTTTTGCATTAGTTTACCATCCCCAGTATTTCCTAGTGTTTTGCAGTCGGTGTCTGCAGTTCACTAAGATGACACAAGTTGAATTTTTAAATTACTTTGATGTGTTAATTCTGTTTGAAGCCCTGCTGCTACTGTGTTTGCAGCTGGCTGCTTTTCAACAGTCACGTCTTTAAATAGAGCTGTTATTTAACAAATTCAGCTCCGCAAAAAGTTAATGGACTGAGGTGAATAGCGGTGCAGCAGGTAAATTAATTGGAAAGACGGCTGAATTTTTTATTTATTTTTTTTCTTCCCAAAGACAAGCCATGTTTGGGTAAAAAGCCAGCAGGAAGCAGCTGGGTAAATGTCAATGCTTGCATCCGAGCTGACCATGAAAACAGGCCCTTTAATCTGCAGAAACGCCTCGTGATCGCGCTGTAAATATGGAATTAATCAGTGACATGAAAGAACGAAAAGAAAAACACTTAAATTGTGAAATGACCTGTACATCAAATCTCACTATTTATTCAAAATCCATATTAGTGGTCGCCCTGACTTTGTACTTGTTGCTTTTGGAAGGTGTTTCTTGTTCCCACACTCTTGCTCAAACCGAGCCAGTTATCCTGAGGCTTTCTCTGACATCCGAATGATCCATTCGTCCATCCATCTTTTAAACCGCTTACCATGTCAAGGGTCGCAGGAGGGCAGGGCCCTATCCGGGCACACGGTGGGTGGAAGGTAGGGTGAACCGTGAGTACAACACCAGCCCGTCGTGGGGCCCCCGCCGTCAGGCGGACAACCGTTCACACTCAGATTCACACCTATGGGCAATTTGGGGTCCCTGCTTCAACTCCGCTGCATTTCTTCAGATTGACGACGGAAGGTTTAACCCTCGGAGAACACCAGTGCAGCCTAGAGAGAAAACAGGCAAAAGCCTCATGAGGAAAGGCCTACCAGGCCAGCAGATTTATAATGTAGTGGCGAGGTCCAGATGAACGCACTATGGGTTCCCGGGGGAAAAAAGGAATAAACAAATACACTCTGTTGGAGCCATTCCTCCTGCTCTCGGTGTACGTCCTCTGTCACCTTCAAATACCCATTAAGTGCACAATGCAGACTGCACATGAAAACACGATATTTCAAATTAACCTACATAAATGCTGTGTTGTCTGTAGAGAGTTCGACTACACTGATTATAATGTTGTTTTCAACCATATGAAGACTATGGGCTAAATTATGTGATATGTTCATATGTAATTTCCCTATAGGGCCTTATTGTGTGACGTGAACCAGCTTTCTGTAATATTGGTATATGCACATTGTATGTTTATAACTGGAAGAACTCAGTGCCGTGTTTGTTTTTATATGTGAAGAGCTCATTGACCCTCGCTTACATGAATAGCAGAAGGTGTTGCTGGCATCCTCAGATAGGCTGGTTTTTCCTGGGTGTGAGCCTTGTAGCCTATATACAGTATGGTCTCCATATGGACTTGCCTGGTAAGGATCTGAGGACCAACACGTCATAATAAAGTGAGTGGGTGGACAGTGTGCAGGTCTCTTTGATTTTCTTTTGTTTATTTTATGCACCTGTCACCAGGAAGTCATGGTGTGCGAGAACTTATTCAGACTTTGGTGAGTAAATTTGCATTCATTTGAATTACTACACGCCAGCTTCTGCACAGTGAACATAGCCAGAACCAACTAGATGTTTGGGGCCTCGGGACAGTTGCCTGTTTTGCCCCGTTGATAACCTAGCTTTGTTTTCAAGCAAAGGCATGGATGGATTGCTGAAAGGGCCGACTAAGCACAGGCCCGGGGAGTATTACCCCCCCACCCCCTTCACCCACCCTCCCACCCCGAGCCTAGCCTGCAAAATGCCGCTGAAAGGGACATATACCAATTACAAAGAAACAGAAAATGAACACAAAGAGACTGACAGAGGTACAAAGACACACAAAACAACAACAATACGAGGCAAAACAACCACAAAGAACAAAACAACTACAAATAGATACAAAACGACCTCAAAGAGACGCAACACAACTACTCCAAGATACAAAAACAACTTCAGAAAGATACAAAACGGAGGAGACAAAATGTAAACAACTACAGAGGGATGCAAGTACAGAGAATCGTAAAATGACTGCAAGCACAAAGACACGACATAACCCTACAGAAAAGAGTAGAATGAACCGTTCTGCATCTCTGTCAGTGTGTGTGTCTGGCTGCCTTGTAGGGGCTCATTGTCTCGTAATCTTTAGCATCCCTTTAGTATATTCTAAGATGTAGTGAGATCCATTTAAATTTAGTTGCCTTTTATGGACATGAGTCAAATTTTTACTGTTTATTTATTTATCTATTTTGTCATTCTAGATGAATTCACACTTTTTTATTTTTTTTTTAATCCATTACAACAAAGTTTAATGTCACAAAAAATTAAAATCACAGTCCATGTAGCAGCCTGCATTGCTGGAGATTTTGTCTGTTGATTGCTACATAAATGTCATAAGTGATAGAAATAATACTAAAACGTTAGTGCGTTTGCATTTTCACAAAATAGTCGATAAGAAACGCTGGCCCCATTATCACACCGCTGTTAATTTCTCACCTTCTCTCTGCTCCGCACTCTGTCGCTCTCAAGTTTTATTTATGGTAAACCCACAGTTTGTTCTAGTCATCATTCGATTCCACTTCGTTTTAAGCCCTTTACACTATATTGTTGCCAGACATTGCTGTCATTTGGAACCCATGGCTATGTAATCCGTCAAATGAGAGGCGTGGCGCCGGTGCCGTTTGAAGATGTGATTTCTTTGTTCCTCCGCGGTGCCGACACCTTTGACAGCCGGCAACAAGTTTGGAGATAAGACTTGAAACAACGCACTCAGCAGGAACACAAGAGCTTGTTTTGTTTGTTTGTTTTGTTTTTGTTTGTTTTGTTTAGATTTTTTTGGGTTGTTTTTTTTTTTGCAGATTGACATCTCGGCTTATCCTTCAGATAGCCGACACATCTTCATATCAACGGCCCGTGACCTTTCTGAATGCCAAAGCAAGGGGGCTTTGTTCGAATCCGAGCGACAGCGGAGATGGCCTCATATTCCATGAAGTAGAAAAGTGATGGCGGGCGGGAAACCGTCGCCTCCTCACTCGACTTGCGGGCCTTCTCTCCAAGCTGTTGGCTCGACCCCCTGGTGTTAAGTGCAGCGATTCTGCAGCGGCCAATTAAAATACTGTAGATGTCTGCTAAGCCATTGCGGGCAACTAGTAAGCCACATGCGGGACACACGCAGGACTCTAATAGCTCCCGTGTCGGCTCGACTGTTTATTCATCTACGTGTTGAATGAATGGCTTTATTAAAATTCATGCGGGGTACTGTGTAGCTGAATGGCCTGTCCTAATCTCTTTGCTGCATTTTCTCTCTCTCCATCCATCTTTTTCACCTCAGCTCTCACAGTCTAACATGTCCTCTTTTTTTTCCTGCTTTCATTCATTGCTGCTACCTCTTCTTTCTGTCTGTCAAGGTCTGTCCCTCTCTCATTTCCCCCCGCCGACTCCTTTCACTCGTTCTCCCTCCCCACGTCGCCTCGCCCTCTCCCCCCCGACGCGTCCCTCCCGCCTGACATCCCTCTTTTCAGGGGCCCGTCTCCGTCATCCCGGGCGGCGGCGGCGGCGGCGGCGGCGGAGGCTCATTGCCATGCCCGGGAGCAGGTGCGCGGTCCGGGGAGAGGGTTTTTGGATAGGCAAAGCGCTCCCTGACAGAACAGGAGCAGGATCGGTTGAGGAGAATTAACCCAGCAGGCCTCGCTCCTTTCCCTCCCTCCTTCCCTCTCTGTCTGTCTCTTTCACTCCCTCTCTCCTTCCATCTGTTCGGACAAAGCTTCCAGACTGTGCCACACACCCAAAGTGCAAGTGAAAAGACAGCGGCGCCGGTTCACAATGAGAATAGATTCTAGCATGGGTGCAAAAAAAAAAGAAAGAAAACAATCTCGGTTTGCTCTTTTGTCACTCATTTTTCACGTTTGTTTCCATCTTTTCTCACTTGTCCCGGCAATATGCGGAGGTATCCTATTTTGCCTCTGCCAGGAATATCAAAAAGCTGTCATCTGCATCCCCAAAATCATACGAGCAGGGCCTTTCATATATTCCATGTGCTGTCACTCACCTGATGTGGTGCGATCCGCAGTGAGGGGGTTAACCAGGGGCGTCTGTATCATGTGTTATTAATTTGTCTAGCTGTCAGTGGAAACACACATATGTCTGTATTTATTTTGGTGCCCTCTCAGGCTCCATTAGAGGTTCAGGTTATTACTTTTTGATTGTATTTATTCCCTCCTGCCTTTCATTTCCGTTATCTCTATAGAGGGATATTACCTGAAAATACACTTCCCCTCCACTCCAATGTCAAAATTTGACTGATTGACTGATTGATTTGAATAAATATATAACTGTACCCTTATTGCCTCGGTGCGATGATACAGTACAGGGTAGAGAGAGAGATCTGTTTGAAAACTGTCTGTCGATCCTCACGCCGCGTGTTGCGTTCAGGTTTATCGGTATTGCTGCCGCGTGCGTAGCAAGAACGGCAGCGCCGTGTTTCATTTGTTGGTGCGGCTGGCCTGTCCGCCTCCGTCTCATCAAAGTGAGACTGTAGGTTTTGAAAGAAAGTAGCTCGATAGTCTTCATATGACTGAAAAGTTGAATTGGCGAAGCAGTAAAATGAAGATTTACCGACACGGCCGGTAGCGTGTGTTGGCCAGTGTTAGAAAACACAACAATTTTATGACTCTTATCCACTTTTGCTGCGGTTACACTGCATCTCAGCCTTAACCATCATCCTGTCGCCGTCGCCTTTGGCCGAAGTTGCCGTTTCTCGGCCTAAGTTGCGCAGCCTCGCTTCGACCGATGGGTTGCGTCCATCCAATAAAGTTTATATCGGCGAAATAGAGCGCTCGCTCACAGGAGACATGGCTGAACGAGGAAGCTCCATCGAACGGAGAAGAATAAAACACCCAACGGTCGGACATGTTTTGGAGGCCAGGGGTTCAATGGAGAGGTCAGTTTGGCACCTGGAGGTGCGGTTGCATTAACTTCCTTTGGAAGCGGATAAATAAATAAAGAAGATTCTTCCACTTAGTACTAGCATCGCCCACCTGTTGCTTCCACGTACACTCAACACACAGACATGATAGTGTTATCGATCCTCTCATCCACCGCTCAGCATGCAACAGCCGTGTTTAAGGGCACGGACAGAGGAGGCAAGTTAAAGAAAGCAGGAAAAGACTGGCTGTAGCATAAATTACAATATTTTATACCTGAGGAGATTTTTTTTTTTCAGGATGGGAAAAGGAGAAAAGATTAGATTTAGTGCTCTGATTATGTGTGAGTGTGTATGTGCGTTTGAACACTTCCCGCCCTGCTCAGGGATTTTCTCGCCGTCCATAAGGGTTGGTAAACCAAATTATAAAAATCAGAAAAAATGAACCGCTTCCAGTTTGTTTTTTTTTTAAATTCGTGTTCTGAAATAACTCGGAGTCTCTTCCCAAAAGTAATTCTTGCATACATCACTGTCATTAACAATCCATTTGATCGTATCTAAATAAGAAATATAATTGAGTCTTTTAATGACTTCGAGTAATGAATGCTGGATTCGTTCGACACAAGAAATAACCGCATGCGGGCTTCTCAGAATATCTGGCGTTTGTGTTTACACTGATCATTTAGCGTTTTGAATCTCTCGCACCGGCTGGTGCTTTTATAATCTTTCGGGATCTCGCAGAGAAAGGCGCCCGGCAGACAGTGCGAGAAAGCACAGTGGAGGTGGAGGAGGAAGAAGAAGTAGTAGATGCAGTTAATAACAACTCTCAATATAATCCTGTCCCCAACCGATGCCTTTGGATAGGAGCTAGATAAGAAGGGACAGGAGCGAAATCAGCAGGGGGTGGGAGGGGGAGGGACTTGGGATGTGTCACACTGCGCAGGGATAAATGTGGAAGCCTGTAAATAACAGCACAGCGCACGAGGTAAACAGGCCGCGATAAGACGACGAAAAAATGGGATTGCGCTTTATGCCTATGTGTGTGGTCATGCACCAGCACCACCGCCCCCCCCACACACACACACACACACAACCACCCCCTCGAAAACGCGGAGGAAGTGACAGGGCGCGATGCTCTCTCTCTCTCTCTCTCTCTCTCTCTCTCTCTCTCTCTCTCTCTCTCTCTCTCTCTCTCTCTCTCTCTCTCTCTCTCTCTCTCTCTCTCTCTCTCTCTCTCTCTCTCTCTCTCTCTCTCTCTCTCTCTCTCTCTCTCTCTCTCTCTCTCTCTCTCTCTCTCTCTCTCTCTCTCTCTCTCTCTCTCTCTCTCTCTCTCTCTCTCTCTCTCTCTCTCTCTCTCTCTCTCTCTCTCTCTCTCTCTCTCTCTCTCTCTCTCTCTCTCTCTCTCTCTCTCTCTCTCTCTCTCTCTCTCTCTCTCTCTCTCTCTCTCTCTCTCTCTCTCTCTCTCTCTCTCTCTCTCTCTCTCTCTCTCTCTCTCTCTCTCTCTCTCTCTCTCTCTCTCTCTCTCTCTCTCTCTCTCTCTCTCTCTCTCTCTCTCTCTCTCTCTCTCTCTCTCTCTCTCTCTCTCTCTCTCTCTCTCTCTCTCTCTCTCTCTCTCTCTCTCTCTCTCTCTCTCTCTCTCTCTCTCTCTCTCTCTCTCTCTCTCTCTCTCTCTCTCTCTCTCTCTCTCTCTCTCTCTCTCTCTCTCTCTCTCTCTCTCTCTCTCTCTCTCTCTCTCTCTCTCTCTCTCTCTCTCTCTCTCTCTCTCTCTCTCTCTCTCTCTCTCTCTCTCTCTCTCTCTCTCTCTCTCTCTCTCTCTCTCTCTCTCTCTCTCTCTCTCTCTCTCTCTCTCTCTCTCTCTCTCTCTCTCTCTCTCTCTCTCTCTCTCTCTCTCTCTCTCTCTCTCTCTCTCTCTCTCTCTCTCTCTCTCTCTCTCTCTCTCTCTCTCTCTCTCTCTCTCTCTCTCTCTCTCTCTCTCTCTCTCTCTCTCTCTCTCTCTCTCTCTCTCTCTCTCTCTCTCTCTCTCTCTCTCTCTCTCTCTCTCTCTCTCTCTCTCTCTCTCTCTCTCTCTCTCTCTCTCTCTCTCTCTCTCTCTCTCTCTCTCTCTCTCTCTCTCTCTCTCTCTCTCTCTCTCTCTCTCTCTCTCTCTCTCTCTCTCTCTCTCTCTCTCTCTCTCTCTCTCTCTCTCTCTCTCTCTCTCTCTCTCTCTCTCTCTCTCTCTCTCTCTCTCTCTCTCTCTCTCTCTCTCTCTCTCTCTCTCTCTCTCTCTCTCTCTCTCTCTCTCTCTCTCTCTCTCTCTCTCTCTCTCTCTCTCTCTCTCTCTCTCTCTCTCTCTCTCTCTCTCTCTCTCTCTCTCTCTCTCTCTCTCTCTCTCTCTCTCTCTCTCTCTCTCTCTCTCGCTCTCTCTCTCTCTCTCTCTCTCTCTCTCTCTCTCTCTCTCTCTCTCTCTCTCTCTCTCTCTCTCTCTCTCTCTCTCTCTCTCTCTCTCTCTCTCTCTCTCTCTCTCTCTCTCTCTCTCTCTCTCTCTCTCTCTCTCTCTCTCTCTCTCTCTCTCTCTCTCTCTCTCTCTCTCTCTCTCTCTCTCTCTCTCTCTCTCTCTCTCTCTCTCTCTCTCTCTCTCTCTCTCTCTCTCTCTCTCTCTCTCTCTCTCTCTCTCTCTCTCTCTCTCTCTCTCTCTCTCTCTCTCTCTCTCTCTCTCTCTCTCTCTCTCTCTCTCTCTCTCTCTCTCTCTCTCTCTCTCTCTCTCTCTCTCTCTCTCTCTCTCTCTCTCTCTCTCTCTCTCTCTCTCTCTCTCTCTCTCTCTCTCTCTCTCTCTCTCTCTCTCTCTCTCTCTCTCTCTCTCTCTCTCTCTCTCTCTCTCTCTCTCTCTCTCTCTCTCTCTCTCTCTCTCTCTCTCTCTCTCTCTCTCTCTCTCTCTCTCTCTCTCTCTCTCTCTCTCTCTCTCTCTCTCTCTCTCTCTCTCTCTCTCTCTCTCTCTCTCTCTCTCTCTCTCTCTCTCTCTCTCTCTCTCTCTCTCTCATATCTCTCTCTCTCTATATCTCTCTCTCTCTCTCTCTCTCTCTCTCTCTCTCTCTCTCTCTCTCTCTCTCTCTCTCTCTCTCTCTCTCTCTCTCTCTCTCTCTCTCTCTCTCTCTCTCTCCGGCCGCTGCGATGATTTCCCGCATCTGTTGCCGCGTCCGTGCGCACGCGCCACCAAATGCCCTGGTTTTAATTGCAGTGTCAGTGATGTACAATTGATGACTTCGTTCTTGGGTCGCGCGGACATAAACAGCCATAAACCAGTGAGGTAACCATTACAATAAATCACAAATAAACATGCTTCTGCTCACTGGAGACTCGTAAAAGCAGCTGCCCAGAGAATGAAACTGAGCCTGAATGTGTGGCCCGGTGTCCATTTCTACCGTTGTTTGTTCTTGTGTTTGTTTGCCACAAGCCCCTGTGGTTGTCTGCATGTTTGCATTATTGACTTACATGTGAGTTCATCAATAATTAACAGCTGTAGCAGCCTCACCACAGGTTGGCATTGTTCCCAGTAACACTCTAAATGCGAGTAGCATTAGGACGCCATACTCTGCCGGCATGGGGGGTACAAGGAGGCTTCGGTTGTTAACCAAAGCCTCTTTATTTTGCCTCCTTCACTGTGGCACCAGACCACCCTCAATAGCACAAATTTCACCTCCTGCGAAAAAGCCTCACTCTTTGATTAATAATTCATGAATTTGCTCAGGTTCCATGGATTTTGTCAATAAATCAGCAGCAGACATATATAACATTAACTGTTGACAGCTTTCTTTTCAACCTTTTATGGATGTTCAGTCACAGAGGGTAATAGGAGATAACAGATAGAGGCAGCGAACAGACAAAAGAGAAAAGAACCGACACAATCCAACAGACTCTGCATGAGAAAAGATTTTCTTTCTTTTTTTTTTTTTTTTTTTCCACATTTTTGTGCAGTTATCTCTAATTTTCCGGAGCTGGGAGAGGTATCAGAGAGATTTAATTTAATTAAACAATGGTCCGGCCATGTTCAAGGTCACTTGCGCTGGCTCAGACATTACTGCAGAGGCACGGCAGCCGAGGTGAGGACCAGGCGCGCACAAATGCCTCCGACAATATCGCTCAACGGTACGAAAATATGATTTTAAACGCCACATGAGGCCGGTGAACCACTGGCGCAAATTACACTGATTACACGCCTTCAAGTCACATTTTCTGCTCAGACAAATACAGTACATTTTATCACACTGAAATCCTGCATTTTTCATTCATTCATGGCAGTTTCAAACTTTTTTTTTTAACTTAAATTCCATAACTGTTGGGGTCACTACACTAAAAAACCTTTTTTCCATTGGGATTCTTTGGGCTTTTGAACAGGAAGTAGATTAGCTAAATTCACAGTTGACCAAAACATAAATAAATGAATAAATAAAGGTAGGCGCTGATGATCATTTACAGTAAATGCTGAATATTGTATCTCCGGATGGATCTGCTAACTTGCATTTCGTGGTAGACGGTGCATTTACTGTACGTGTACCTTCCTGCAGATCCGGAACCCGACAGCTTTGGCGACGGGAGAAAAAAAGTTTGACCCAAATATTCTATACAGATTCGTGCTCGATCTGAAAACCCCTTGCGAAGCCTGCAGACTTCTTCCCGTAGATACAGCCCCTTTTATCTGAGCGTGAAAATCGAGTTGTGGAGTAGGGGGATCCACTGGTTCTGAAAGTTTTGCGCCCCCCCCAAGCTGAATTCCCATTTCAAATGTTATGGGTTATGCCGTGGGTTTATTTTATAGCCACCAATTGGAACGATTTCATCGTAGAAACCCAGCGATTGTGATAAAAACTGTGACAATTCATTGTAGCGGAACTGTCTCTATACATCTACACTGTTTGTGTTTCTGTGACTAAATGCAGCTTACCTGTTGCAGTGAGGGTAGTCTCATTTTCCCCTCTGTGTTTTCTACCTGATAAAATCTTTTTTGGTGAAACTGAGCT
Source organism: Istiophorus platypterus (assembly GCA_016859345.1). Lineage (NCBI taxonomy): Eukaryota > Metazoa > Chordata > Actinopteri > Istiophoriformes > Istiophoridae > Istiophorus > Istiophorus platypterus. The sequence continues at coordinate 6,754,191 of CM029132.1, read as the reverse complement.
CAGTGCTGCTGACTTCAACAATACGCCCAAAAACTTGTCCGCGCCTCGTAGTCGCACCGAACGCCGGACGCGCTTTTTCACCTCCGATGTTTGGTTATTCTTTCAGATACCCCATTCGAAACCAGTGCAGTCGATGAACATCTCGGAGCCTAAAGAGTTCGGTACGGGGCAAGAATCAGCCGTTTGCATATTGGTGCAGTCAGTCTCAAGACGATCCTCATTTCTTTTTCTCCCATGCTATAAGACACTCGATGGTGGGTGGATGATCGTTAATTGGCAGGAAAATAATACACAAATAGGATGAATACAACCGGAAACTGCGGGGAGAAAAAAAAGATGAGTGAGGCTCTTCCAAGTATCTAATTAAAGTGGTAATCCTGAGAATCTGTCTCATCTTTTTGGTGGATTTCGTCGCATCTGTGGTGAGTGCGTTAGGTGCTTTCTTTTTTTTTCTCTCCAATACATATCCCAGAGTACCGTTCAACATGAAACATGTAGTATCCACTGTCAGGAAAGGCACACATCGCACGGGCGTCGACTCCTGGAGATTCATTAGAAGAAGGCGAAACCCCTCGGCATCGCTAACTCTTCCGCCCGAACCAGTGGAATCAGACCGCGAGTCCAAAGAGCGTTCTGTTTAGAAGATAATTCAAAAAAAGATATTCCACCACTACTGGCTTGTTAATGGCTAATGAGCTGGTTCGATAGTTGTTAGCCACTGGCATTTCTTTTCTGCATCTGACATGCTTCATCAGGAGGTCACTGGGGGATGTTATTGTGGAACATTTTGCAATTTGCACATGGCTAATTAGACTTTTGCCATAACCATTAAGCAAACATGTGAGACTGTCCCTTCCAAGGGGAAAAAACAAAAAAAAAAATAAAAAAACACTTTCTAAATATATTCTTTGGATTTCTCGCAGGCCTACTTCACTCAAGTTTGCCATTATTAGCATGTAGCTCATTAGTTCAAATGCTAATAGTAGCTGGTAAACATTGAGGCAAAATCGTTGCATCATAGAGAGATAAAAAGCTGGAGTGGAAGAAAACAAAATATGATATTTTTTTTTTTTTTGCCAATAGTCCATGTTGGATGAGCTAGACAGGGTAGTCGATTCCAATAAATAATTCAAAACTTTTGTTAATTCCTGCTGGGATTTGCTTTAATTTCACGGCTTTGATATGCACTCGCAGGAAACATTTCAGGCAGCGTGAAGTACTTTTACCGCCGTCTGCGTTCGTTGGTCCGATCGGCTCCCTCTCCTCGCCGTACCGGAGGCGGAGTCTCCCGTGAGCCGTCTCCGTGCAGGCGATGCTCTCCCTTATGGCGAAATGACCACAAAAGCCAAGCAGAGAGTGAGAGAGAGCCGCCCTCAACACCCTCGACCCGTCCGCCGCTCCGTCTGCCCCCCCCCAACTTTGAACCCCGATCAATAGGCCCTAAGTGTAAAGCGATCAATGGTTTGGGTATTGTGCCGATGCCTGCAGCGCCAAAGATATACGCAGGGTCAGGTGGCCATTTTTACGCTTCCTGGAATGGCAGAATGTGATGAATCATGAAAAGAGATTAACTGTACAGTTTACAAGCGTTATTGATTCATTTGTCTCCTACTTTGCTCTCGGTTTTCATACTTCATTTTCCCCTTTCATTGCTTGGCTTCCTTCACCCCCACCTCCCCACTTCGCGTTCTTCCCTCGGTCGCTCCCCAGCATCTGATTGGTGTGAGGGATCATCTAGGCTTCAGCATGGATGGATGCATGGGTCAATATCTATCTGAAGAAGATTGGAGCTCAAATGAGGGCCGGGCTACCTGAGAAAGCAGCCAAGGGAGAAGATACTGAAAGCTAAGTGAAGCACAAAGCTCTCAAACGCCGGCAATGGCAATTTGCAACTCGGCAATTTTGCCCAGCAGCAAAATTACAGTCATGGATTGATTTTTTTTTTCTTTCCTGTTGTGCCCTCTTGCCATCCCATTCGCTTTATAATTATTCTCCTTTTTTTCTGCCCCATCTGAGTCTGTGCAGATGCACTCTGCAGAATTTCACATCTTGCTCCATCTTCCCACCGATCCAGAAAACGCAGACCTTTATACTAAGACAATGGATGCTCCTATTTGAGATACCGAAGTCTATTTTGAGATTAAAAACTCAATTTAAGACCATCTGCTCCTCCTCGCCGAACTACATCAGAACGGTGAAATGCGTCATATTAAGTGTGATCGGTAACTTTCTTTAACTGATGTGCAATTAGAAGCACCAGAACACATCACTCTCTCACTGCAAAGTTTATCTCTGTGCACCACTGAATGTTAATTACATGTGAATAGTCATCTCCCTGTTTGTATGTTGATTCACTCAGTGTGGCAGATGTAGTCATGACCTTTTTCTTTAATGCTTTTACTTTTCCTTTTTTTTTTAATTTAAAACAATTGTTTTAAGAGAGAAATGATCTCGAAAAGGGCCGAGGCTACTTCCTGGGGACGCTCAGGTCACGTCCTCTGCATCGTTGTTAGGAATTCGGTCATTTTCATGTCAGGTGTCAAATCAATGTTTTAGTTACAGGCAGATTACATGCGGTGGAATTTTTGAACCAATAGTTTTGTATTTCGGGAAATATTGGCTTTTTCATCAAAGCAAAAATGACAAGAAGTCACTGCTCCTTGCCAAGAAATAGTTTGGCCCATAAAAACACAGCTGTGTTAATTAGTTAAATTTCAGCAGTTTTTGGGTTTTTTTTTTTTCATTCTGCTGGGCAGAGCCATGAAAGCTACTTCCAGCTAAATGGCTGCAGATTCATACTAATGTATATATGAGAGGTATGTTTTTATTTTCTCATATAACTCTCAACATGAATAAGAGAGTTTCTATCAAAGTGGCAAACTTTCTCTTTAAAGTTGCCTCTGATATTCTTTTATCAGTCGGAATCTTTAAATTTGACTCTTTTTGGCTAGAAATGATCGGGTTAAAGAGAGAGAGAGAGATCTAGCGTTTTACCGGTGTAATTATGCCCACAACGTGGACCATTCTCCATAAATAGCTTCATAACCATCACAAAGGGAAATAAAAAAGACCGTTCAAAAACAGTTCATCTAACTCAATAATTAGATGAATATGCCTGAAATTAAAAACTTAGAAACCTGTGATTACTTTTTTTTTTTTTTTTTTTTTAGGAACAAGTAGAGTTAGAAATTACAGTTTTACGGTGAGTAATGTCAAACTGCTGCGTGACGCGTCGGCTTGGGGTGGGGGGGCTCGCCGCCTACGGCCCTTGATCCCCGCCGGCTCCGGACTCTTTGCCGCAGTTTGATTCGACGCTCACGCGACTTTTAGTCCCCGTTGATGAATGCTTCTCCTTTTGGTTTAAATACTTCCATCGCCCCCGGGTCACGAGTTGTTGGTGTGGGTGATTTAATTCCCGCAAAACCTAACGCGCAGCATCAGCCCCGGTTGTCGCGGGGAGTTGAACAGAAGCACGTAGATCTGTACCCAGAGGTGAGACAACACCTGAGCGTCTGATCTCCATCAGCCACCGATAGCCTCGCCCATGTTCGCTTGATAAGGGGGACAGAATTTCTCTGGGTTGCCTCATGCACTCACTCGCCAGGACCGAACTAAGGTCGGTTGCTGATGGTCGGCGGCGCCCTCTAACTGCAGCCCGGCAGCTTGTTAAAACACAATGTCTTGTTTTCTCTTTTTTAATTCAGAAAATGCTCCGTGTGAGTACGGCGGCTTCGGTGAGAAACGAACTTAAGGATATGAGTGAACGTTTACTTCTGCTTTTGACTAAATTACAATTTTATTAAGGTTCCTCAAGTAACTTTTCCAGTTTGACTTCTAGTCAAACATTTTTAGGGGGGGTTGCAAGTTTGCACAGGGGTCATTTGTAATGCCGGCTCCGACTCTGTTCCTCGATATTCAAATGAAAACAGGGCTGAAATATTAAGAGAACATGGCTGGAAAATGTCTCAGGGCTGCTGAAATGAAAGGAACGGTGCGTCCACCTGAGCAGCTTTGGGACTTTTCCTGTTTTCTGAAGGGCAGAAAACCGGCATTAAATAGTCAAAACCAATTCCTGGCGAAGTAAGATGCATATATTCCACCACAATGGCACAATCAAACAGCTTAGCTCTAGAACAACTCTTTAAATTATTTCTTGGAAACCGCCCAGCAACAGTCAACTAATGTTGACCTGTAATGGCTTAAAGCATGCATATATAAATAATTAATGCACGGAAAAAAGGGAGATACCACATAAATCAAATAAAGTGCTTAATTATATAATTAATCAGGCACAGCTCAGCGCAAAACGCTAAAATAGAATTGATTATGTTGCTAAGTGAGTGTAATTGATTCATATAAGTGGACACAGATAATTATCACCAACCCAATTAGAAGAGAGACAAACAAGTGATCTCATGGAGGAGCAATACTTTCTGTCTCATTTCAAGGGTCCAAATAATTTATGAGCATATTTATTACTCTGGTGGCTCCTGGCGACGGGAAGTTCACCAGAGGGATGAAGCATGGTTAAACCCAGCGGCTGGGTTTATGGAAAAAAATGCAGGGCAGGGCAGTGCTCGCTCAGACATGGCTGACATGGTTTTGATCACATGGCCCGATGTTGCTCCTCTATACTTTACTAAGCCCGGGGTGCACTGGGAATATGCAACTGTGGCAGGTGAATCAGCGCGAGCATTTGTTTGCTTCGCGTAAGCGGGGAAGGAGAACTTGACGGACCGCTCAGCATGCAGACCACAGGCTGTGGAGAAACATTTATTTATTCTGTCCAGGAGGAGGCTCGGTCCCAGGAGGAGGCCCGGTCCCTCCAAGGGCTGTGTGCTGCACACACCGCAGTGATGTGTGTGTGTGTGTTGGCATATTTAAACAGTGGATATGCTCACGAAATCACTCTGTTCATTTATTAACTACTTTCTCATTCCACACAAACACAAACAAGCTGATTTTTTTTTTTATTCATTTATTTATTTTTTTGTCTGTGACTCTCCCACGGGAATCATTAGCAAAACACATCACAAGCAGAGAAAATTGACTTTTTTTTTATTATTTTTTTTATCTCTCATTCATCCCTTGGAAGTTATATCCTGCTTTTTACTTTGAATTTATAATGCAGCTTCATCCAGCAAGAAACTATTGTCAGTCATGAATACAGCGATTCTTCCCCAGGCCTCCTCCCTCTGACATTCAGGATATAAAAAAAACGACAAAACACACAAAGTATCTTAAGCGGGTGCAGCGAGGACGTGATGTGTAATTTGTGGGATTTAATATCGTCATTGCCGTAATGTGTAGTATCTCAGTGGGCAGCAGGGAGATGAGGGAAGTGATAATTGGTGCTATTTTCAGTGAAAGATGTCTAAATTTGTAGGAAGAAAATTGTAACACCTGGAGTAAATCTGTTACCTCGGTAAGACCGTAATTCCGGAAGAAAAGAAAAACCTTTTCCCCTTGGGGATAGAGGACAGGCTACTTAACCATCACTTAACCCCAGGTAACTATCTTCCCATCAAAACCAAAAAGGAAAATTGGAGATGGGTGAAAATCACCAAGGGCAAAAGGGTCCCTCTAAGCAGATAAATAATGTACTCAGGCAATGGTTTGAATTCATGGCACGCAGCCAGTGGATAAAATCGAATCACCTTTATTCTGGTTGCAGGAGGAAGTCCGTATCAGTTTCTTCAATCTCAAAATACGTGTGATTAGATTCCCTTAGCATGAGTGGTTGGGTTGGGGGGTGTGGGGGGGGTGGAGGTCAGAGGTTAAGGGAGCTGCCAGGGACAGATCATGGTGGTGGGCGGGATTGGGTAAGAGGGGATCAGGCAAGCGAAGCTATCGCAGGACCCCCCCCCCCCCCCCCCCCAACACCACCTCCAGTAAATTACTTAGCTGTTAAGGTTAAATTCTAGGGCATCTGCGGAGTGTCTCCCTGACTCAGATAGAGACGTCTGTCAGACCAGGGGCTCCTGATATACTGTAGTCATGTCCAGATTGGGGACGAGGTCAAACGAAATGACCTTCCAATAAACGTTGAGAAAGGACTTCCCTCCCGGTCGTCACCGTTAGCTGACGGGATTCAAACGTACGAAGAGGTTCTCCTAAACTTTAGGAAGTCGCTGATATACCCTCAGTTTCTAGGCCTCTCTGTTTTTTTACCCATTTAATTTCTTTTGAGGAAGTCTCAATCTTTTTAATGTGCACTTTCTGTATCATTAATTTAATTATTCTAATGCATAATGTAAAGCCCATTGATGTGCCTCAGTGCATGAGGAAGCGGCACATAAATAAACTTGCCTTGCCTCGCTCTGGTTAAAATAAGTGTCGATATCTGCACCTTGACCAGACAAATGGCTCTGATTATCCATTCTACAGCCAGAAGACACATTTAGATCCAAATTAACAAATAATGTGCGACGAGAAAAGCGAGTCCGTAGCGGCCAAGTAATAATTGGGCGAGTCTTACTTTACTAAGAGAACAGAAGTACAGCTGTAACTGTTTTGGGTTAAAATGAGTCATTTGCCTTCAAAGCACATCTCCCCAACTCGACCTGGTGTCTCTGGTTGGCAAATCTATTGGAGTGCAACTTTATTACATGCTTACGTAAGCAAAAAAAAAATAAATACCAATAAGATGGTGTTTTCCGCTTTTCTTTACCGGTTTTATTGGACTTTCCTAGACTGGACTTGCAATAACTTTCAATAACAATGAATTCAACTTAAAACGCGGACATCATAATTGTGTCCCCTTCCCTTTCCGCGTCTCCCACAGGGCAGTATCATTTTATACTCGGAGAAGTTTGTCTCACTTCTTGTCTCCGTTAGCTGAGTCATTTTCACCCCCGGCGCATTTTGATTCGTGCAGTTATTTCAAATATTTTAGATGAGTGTCGTGTCCGCCGTTGTTTTTTGTTTTTTTTTATGTAAGTTTGTGACTTTGACGTGTTTGTCTGTTTGCGATGTCTTTCTCTGCTCGTAGAATTCGGTGATGTTGAGGTTATTTTCAGTTGGATTAGAGCTGTGATGTGTTGCTCTCAGTGCAATTAACCAATGGGCTTATAAGAACTTTGTTTTTTTACATAATATTACAGCCTATGGGGGTTGATGAGGGCATCTTAGACTTCCCCATATATATTAATTGTGGCTCTAATGGCAAAAAAATACTACTTTTATATATTATACTATGTAATATATAAACAAGTGCACTGTTTACCAAAGCAGAGCCTATCATAGCTATACCTTTTAAGAAATATATCAAAATATGGAAGTTTCCTAGTGTCCTTTCACTGTCCCCCACATCTGACTTCACTGTAAACGTTATCTGTCAGTGGCGCCTGGTGATGGGGGCATGCTAAATGTGACATTTGCAATTTCAGATGAGCTTGCAAATCAAGGCTTTACTGCCATCACCAACCAGGGCAGGCGCATATTCATTTATTTATACTCCTAGATTGCTACTATCAATCAGAGCATTATAAATCTCCAGCCCCCCCTCATCAATAGGCAATCGGCTAATGCACGCCACTGATCAATTTCTGACTAGCAGGGCCAACAGGCAAAGCAACTCATGTCTTTTTCCTCTCACAAACACACACTAGCTCTCTCTAATGTACAGTATACGAGCACGTTCGTATCCTTTGTGCAAACACATATCCCATTACCCATTTGTTAGCTTGATCAGCGCCAGTGTGATGTCACATTACTTTCCCACACGGAGAAAATGGGCTTAAGAAAAGATGCCCCGTTGTATCATAATGATTTGATTAGTATTATACCAACCAATCAAGATGCGGTCAAGATCTCCAGGGGCCGATGTAGGTACAACCGGAGCGGGATAAATATGCAGTGGAAAAATAGAAAACCTTAATGCGCCCCCCCCCCCCAAAAAAAAAATGGTTGCCTTTCTTTATTCAAATCACAGAGGAAATGTGCAGCTGCGCAAAATATATGTTTGCAGCCCGGGACGCCGGATCCACAGGGAAACAAAGGACATAAAGGGAAAGAAAGGAAAGGCCATAATTCCGCCGCGTCTGTGTCTCCCTTTTAGGAGTCCCTGCCACAGATGCAAATAATTGGACAAAGGCAAATGTCAGAAGTGACTTGTTTGACTGTGGGGCAGTCAGCGATAGATTAACATGACAAGACTTTTTCTTTTTTTTTCCCCTCCTCTATTGGTTGTCACGAGCTCACGATCCCTCGACAGTTTGATACATGACATATTCAGACTTGCCTCTTGTGTTTAGAACTAATAACGCTCCCTGAGCACAAAGGCTGTCAGTTGCTGGCCGCGTGGTATCACGGTGCCCCTCCGGGGGAAATGCTCATTAGGATTCAACGTGATTGAGACAGGTTCGGGCAGGTACAAGGGGGGTCAGGGCAGTGGGTTAATCGGTCAATCAACAAATATTAGTGAGGACGCAGCTTTGTCAGGGTAGAAATGTTTTTTGTCATTTTCTATCAAGTCACTTCCTTTCACTGTATATGATTATTTTAAAAGCACATTTTTCATTATATATATATATATAAAATAGTTTTTCAGCCTTTTTTTAAAACTCATTTCCATATATTAGTCAAAGGGATATTATGTTCTTTATGACTGTAGATGCTGACTGGCTGTATAAAGTCTGCCTGCTGCAGCCAAGTTTCTTTACACTATCTAGCAAATACTAATATTAGAAAGAAAAAATAAATTACAAATAAAAACCTTAATATCTCCATTCCCATTTCAGTTAGCTTTATATGAAATGATTTCTTTGACCAATTCCATTTCCTAAAATCTGCTATCACCATAGTGTTGCCAGGTAACCAGCAGATACTTCAGGAAATTACCGAGCCCAGCAAAGAAGTAGTCATAACCCCATGCAAAACTACAATTTGTCTTATATTAAACCTTGGTTTTACTAGTAGGCTACAGAGATGCTGGGGTGCGTGCTAAGCTAACTCTCTCCCGACCGCAGCTTCGTATTTAACGTACAGATATGATATCAGTGTCATCTAAATCCCGGCTAGAGTGACGGGAGTAGTTCCCTAAAATGTCGAACTATCCCTTTAAAGTGCACAGAGTAAAATGTAAACAACAACTGCAATTCAACGGAAAACTGGGCGAACTTCATCTGCCGAGCGAGATTGTGCGGTGTGTCCATTTTTCCTGTCTGTCGTCTGGAAGGCCTGTCCATAAAGTTTAGTGAACGTGACAGTCAAGGTAGCCCAAATAATTTCCGCCATTTTACCAGAACCAAAGTTTCTGCTGGAGTTTCAGCAGAAGCTCCGGTTACCTTGACAATAAAGCCTGAGGTCATAAAACCAAGGGCGTAAAACCAACAGTTTTGGGGTTTTGTCTGGGGCTTATTTGTATGTATGCTACCCGGCCACCGACTGCTTATATTCAGAGTGGTGTCGATCTTCTCGCAAGAGAAGAAATAAGCATGTTTCCGAAACTGTTTAACTATTCTTTACATCCATGAATCTCATGCATAAATCACATTCCTGCCGTTCAAATGATTAAAAATGGCCAATATAGCTGCAAATGGCAGCCGGTGCCCTGTGTATTTGGCCATTTACAACCTCATGAAGTGCTTAATATTTTAATACACTTCCATGCACAGAGTGGCCGTCAGCTCACTGTAATTACAGGATATAAGAACATGCAGCTGACTAAGAGTAAGAGAAGATTTGAACGAAGTCACTGCGGTGTAAGTACCGCAAGCTGCTACCAACAAACCCAGTGCTGTGGCCTTCGGGACTTCTCGTGCAGATGACGAAGAGGAGTCCAAAAAGGCTCTAAAACAATGGAGCCACAAAACAAAAAAAGTTTCATACTTTACCTTGAGGATGCATTACTTGTCCGCACACACATAGCCAGACGCCTAAATGTATCACTGTGCAATTTAGAATAAAAGGTGTAATCTTAAACTGTTATTGACAGTGGAAATATATCTCCCACTTTTCAAATGTCTGGTATTCTTTTTCAGTAAAAAGACAAAATTAATAAAAAAAAATCAGGCTTTAGTTTTTTATTTTTTCTCAGAGTGTTGTTTTCATCCTGCATTACAAAGATAGATAGATAGATTGATTGATAGATATATAGATTGATAGATAGATGTGTTATAGCCACCAGACAATTGATGCCCATCTAACGGCCCAGAGTCAACTGATGCGCATCTGTAATAAGAAAAGCTGAAATGGTGTTTACAAGAAAAACACATTTAGTTTATCCTCCAGACAAGATAACATGGCCAAGGCAAATATAAACACAAACAAGCGAAGCTGTCAGTGCATGCAGACACACACACACACGCAGACACGGACCAAAAACACATAGCCCACCCCATTAACCACCCGCCTGCCAAACAGAGAAGCCAAACACAGTCTGTGTTTGTGGCGCTCGGCTCTTACCTCGCAAAGGCGTGCCCTTGACTGCCATTGCCCTTTCTCCTCCGCAAACGCGGAGGCAATTATCACCTTGTCTCTCATCAGCCTGGACCCCGCTCACTCAGCTCGGGCCCACCCTTCGCCGCCGCCGCCACCGCCACCAATGCTCGGGGCAGATTAATCGCCATAACAACGGGCGCGACCGGCTCCCAGCACCTCCTGCTGGACATAAGCGGAGGAGACGACACCACGTCGGGTTGTTAATGCTGACATTAGTGGGAACAGGAGAGGGATCAACATGACGCCTCGGGTGGAGGATGGAGCCCAGACCCTTGCGCCGCAGGTAGGGACGGGGAAATGTCACTTTAGCATAGAGTAAGCTAATTATGTTACTCAATTGATGTTTTTCGTCACCCGATGTTTTTTGGATGCCGGCCAACAGGAGATGTAACAAGGATCTGCATGCAGGGTTCTGGAAAGCAATTCCCAGTGCTGTAATCCATTGTATAAAGCGCCTGGGTATGTTTGTGCATGCGTGTTTGTTTGTGTGTGTGTGTGTGAGAGTGTGTGTGTGTGTGTGTGTGTGTATTGGTGGGCGGGCTATAATACCTGCACAGGTGGCCATCACAGACAGACACAGGCATGACAGACTTGAGCTTGCACACACACACACACACACACACACACACAATTGTTTTTTGGATGTCAGTACATGGATCATGTGTAGAGGGAGGTTCCCCATAGGGGACTTGGGCTTGTGATGTTATACATTTTTTCCAACACACCTGCATGGACAAAGACCTGCAATTTAAGCAGTATGTATATATATATATATATTTTAGGCTCAGTTTCATACTTTGTTTCTAACTGGAAGATTAAAAAGTGCTACCCAAGGCAAAGAGAAAAAGAGTTGAATTATCCCCGACTGACACTGACAGCGGAATATTTTCCTTGAAAATCTCCATATTTTGAACACAGACTCAACTGAACGTGACAACACGCGACCTCCACGAGTGCATCGCAACGGTCAGGATCACCGCGGGAAAAGCGGCAGTGGAGACGACCCTCGCCCCTTTTTTTTTTTTTTTTTTTTTTTGTCCTCAGGGAATGTCCACAACGTCGTTGTGGGCTGTCAAGCCCGCTCCTCCCCTGACCCCACGTTTCTGAGGACACGCTGAAACCAGCGCTCCAAAGTCGTGCACATCGCACCGGGTGGCCTCCACGCACATATGAGAGGGCGCGCTTAAAACATGCTACTGAATTCTAACGTTGGCGGGATATGTTGCCAAATACATATACACACAAATACAATGGAGATACATGTATGTGAGCCATTGCGAGGCAATAAACATTCTGAGTTTTTTAAAGGCTGGGTGTTTTTAAAGAGCGTTGACAAACTTCATGTATCATATCAACCCCTACAGCAGCAGAGCCTCCTTGAAAGAAAAAACAAATAACCAGGAGAAACCAGGAAGAAAAAAACATACATATTATGGCAAAATACTACTTTATTTTTAACACGAAACTGTACTGCAATGTCATCTGCTGAATGAGCCCCTGATATATTAAATGCACACATGCACGTGCTCCTTTTATATCACCCGTCACTTACAAGCGTGCACAGAGGTAACTGTAATTACATTCCTCTTCAGATATGTACGGCCCGAACTTCAGTTTTGGTAATAGATGCACAGTCTTACAGCTTTTTAACTCGGCTGGTCTCTGCCAGATCAGTGGCAGTCTGAGGCAAGACTCTCATCTCCACAAATCAAAAGTAATGAAATGCAAGTGTCAAGCCTGAAGTCAGCATCATGAATCACAAATAAAGTATTAATACAAGAGTAATTAACTTTCTAATTGGAGCTTTTGCTGGCATCGGCGTGTCCCGTGCAACATCCCCTCCCTCTGTTCAGAGTTAGCGTAGCTTCAAAGCCGCTTGCTCTTTCTGGCCCCGATGTTCTTACTTTATTTTCAAGGCAATAACTATGCACTTTGTTCTCTAACTTCTGCAGAATGCCTGATCTTTTATGAACCACATCGAGTGTTGTTTATTTGAACAAGCACTTTGAATGCAAATCAGAGCTCTTCCGGTCAACCGCAAGACATGTGTCAACCTCTGCCAGGATTCTTCAAAATAATATCACAGTACAGTGCCAGCAAAGACCTGCCACTGCTGTTTGACATTTTCTGGAAGGGATGCAGTTTTCTGTGCCTCACAGACTCATGTTTGACAGAATGTAAACCAGCCAACCGAATCGGGCCACATGGGCTCCATCTGAAAGGTCGGGAACTCCTCGCAGCAACCGCCCAATCAGAGCCAGGATTCAGCTGTCGCGATTGGGAGAAATGGAGGCGTGGAATGGTATAGCCACGGGGCAACAATTCCTGGAGTGGTGCAATTACAGCAGAAACACAGTAAGACTGTTTAAAGCTCATTTAGCCCGCCGGACAACACGGGGCAAACCTACTAGCCTGTTGTAGTTGTACATAAAGAAGGATTCTTGTCTGTGCCAGGGGAGCTCCGATCATTTGACAGTACAATAAGATGGTACTTTTTTAGTACCGTGACAGTAAAGAATTCCAACTTGCACCGTGAAAGTGGAGAGATCACGAAGTTCACATGCATCCTATAACATTTTCTTTTATTTTAAATCAATCAGTCAGTACTGATTGGTTTCGTGAATAAACAGAGGAGCCCCTCCTTCATTCTGTCTGTCTTCACTGACGGCGTGCCACCTTAACAGAACAACACAATTAAGGGTCACTTCTCATTAGTCGGTGTCCAGGAGGGGACATGGAGACACACACAGTTTGGTTATTAGCGTCTGCCCCCGAAACAAAATGTCCTTGCGCTTTCACTAACAATCCATGGTCATAATCAAAGGTTTTGATTCCTTATATCGCAGTTGCTTTTAGTCTGTCTACATGTGTCACAATAACAAGTGTCTTTTGCATTACACCGATCCAGACGGAACTAAAATCAATAGAGTTTCATTTGAGCCCGATGTAAAATATTATTTCTCCACAAGAAAGGAATTACTTTTTAATAATGAAAAAAAAAAAAATAGCCACAGCCTTCAGATTCTAGAAAGTGTTATTGTATTCCCGACTATTGCTTTGTAAGAATAAGAGCAATCTAGTGAAAGCAACTTCTATTAATCTGATAGTGTAACTAATGGCCCAATATTTTTATGAGCAAGCAATACCCATCAATACATATCCATTACTGCTTTCATGACAGTGCTCCACAGCAGAGTACCTGAAGATTGGCAGTTGCTGCGGCATATTGACGAACTTGGGATTTACTGTATTTCAAAGCTCAGGGCTAATACTATAGATTTACTCTTCATGGTTTTTCAAAGTTGGCAGTGTTAAGTTTTTTTGGTTTGATTTTGGTCTAATTTTTGAATCCGAGCATTCTGAGGCAACAGCTGTTACACGCTTTGTTCCCTAAACTACAAACTGTTTGGGTTTAGCTTCGGGTGAGCCGCTGAAACGTGGCATAACATTAACGAAGTGATATTCCTTTGGCGAAAAAGAGGAAGATTTAGATTTTTAAAATGCCCATTAATCCTGCACTGATTCCTACCAGTAGCAACACTGAAGTTGACTAACTAAAAGTAACGTTAGCTTCACGCTACCCCCCCCCCACACACACACACACACACACACATAATGATAATGATGATGTTGCGTGAGCTCAACTTTAAAAAAAAAAAAAAAAATGGTTCTGGTTTCATGTACGATGGTTTATTCCAGCTGTTATGTTTTCCGTTCTTATCTAATTCAGTAGTAAACAAATCATTTCCCTTTTTTATTTCTCACTGACAAAAAAAAATTCCAAAATCAAGAACATTTGAGTAAAGTTAATTGTTTCTAAGGAATAATTGATTTCTCTTAAATGGTCGTATGGATAAAGTGTGAAGAAATAATGGTTTAAAAAACTGTTTTACTCCAGGAGGAATCCACTGATGGGGCACATTGCATCTATTAAGCCTAATTCATAATCCCAAATATGACACAATGATAAATTTAGCACTCTAATGTCGCTTCAGAGGCTTAGCAGTGATATCCACTCTGCAAAAGCTTAAGTTTCCGGCTTCCTCTTCCTTTTCCCTGGGGCCAAATTTGCAAAAGCGGGTCATCCCAGACTTCATCTCCTCCCCCTGTTGAGTAGTCTTATTCATCTATCATAAAGCTTCCCAGAGGATTTCCCTGGCAACGTAAATTGGGGTTCTCAAACAGCCCGAGTTTAGGAGAAAATGCTTCTCATAGCTTCTCCGCGTGGCTCCCCCTTCCCTCTCGCTCTTTCCCCGGCCCCTTCTTCCTTATCTGTCTGCTGTTTTATCTGCCTGCCAAGGTCAGACAGGCTTGAGGCGATCAGTCCTGATAAAGACAGGATGTGGGGATGGGGGGGGTGGCGTTGGCGGGGTTGAGACAGGGCCTGGTCAAACGGGTCGCGTCCTACCGTTGATGGTCATATCTAAAAAGGCCCCCAGATAGCGAGGTGCTTTTATATTTGAGTCACATTCAGGCTACCTCCCAGACGCACTGAATATCCCAAGAAAGCGATTATCATGTCGTCTTGCTGGGTCACAATGCATTCCATTTATCAGGAATGGATATGATTTGCCGACTTGCTGTGGTTTATCTAATTTCATTTCAAGTCTTTCGAAAATCTTTGATACACGCCGTCGGGGAGAGACGGCGAGGAAGAGAGAGCGGGGAGCGGGCGAGCCGAGGAATGTTGATAGGAGGGGGAGCAGGTGATCTCGTAACACCTGCACATTCCCACACAAGTCTCCGGGGAGGGATAGCTACGCCGCAGAGACTAACTCGTGCCTCCCGTTCTCTCCCTCTGTCTCTTCCGTGGCAGGGAATGGATCAGGGCTGGTGGGAACCCAAGGCCCAGATTCCTTCAATATCCTCCCCGTGTTCCACACTGTGACCTCGGATCGACTGGTTCGCCCGCGGGCACCTGTGGGGAGAGATGAGAGACGAAGTGCGTTCGTTTATTTATCTGTTTATCTATTTGGTTAATTTCTCAGCAAATCATCAGAAATATTAAAAAGCAGCATAAGTTGCTTTGAGCAGTCGTCTCCTTGATTTTCATGAGAGGTTCTGAGTGCTTTTTTTTTTTTTTTTGTCGTTGTTGTTGCTTTTCCTCAGAAGGAAAAAAAACAAAAAGCAACATTCGAATTGTTTGTTAAAACAATAGCCTCACTTGACTTAAGTTAAGCCTGAGAGAATGCCAAAGCAAAGACAATAAAGAGCGGAGGCACCGAAGAAACTCCCCATAACACAAACATACACACATGCAAACAAACACAAGCATATTTCTTTTTCTCCCCTCAACTAAGGGAATGGGAGCTCTATTAAATAATTCAAATGGCTGTCCTAGGATGCCAATCAGAAATACTACAGCCATAAAAGCCGTGTCTATACTCGGCGCGGAGTGGAGGCCCTGCAGCAAATGAAGGCATTATTCTTGTTATCCTCCAGAGGATGCAGCCGGGCTAGTATTTCTTCTTCTTTTGCTTGTCGTCGAGTTATTTCTTTATTTATTCTCTGGGAGCAAGGAGAGATGTTTAGGTTTTGAAGCAGGACATATCTGCGGGGGGAAGGCGACTGTCAGCCTACTTTATCCCCATTTAAATAGTGCCTTCTCTGCCTGCTCCAAGGTGAAACACAATCTGTCGGAAACTGGGTTAGGAGAGAAACTGCCGAGGCGGCCTTGCAACAATACTGGAGGTATATGCTCACCGGGCCCTTCCCCGAACCCCCCACCACCACCCACCCATTTTTTTCGGCCTTAGCAAGTTATGTATTCTGTTAAAGGATAAATTATTAATCACTGATCTGGGCTGTGTTGTGGTTTCAGTTAGTCTTGCTGTGTGGGATCTTTGTGGATGAATCAGTGGCCAGCAGGTTTGTCAGTTACTGCATTAAACATTTACAAGAAGAGGGGGGAAAAAAAACCCAAAACATTAGTTAAAACAAGCATATATTCTGTTTATGTGTAGTTTGAGTAGAACACTGGTACCTTCCAGCTTTCTCCTGGATCTGTAAATCTTTGAAACATTCTGCTTGTCAGTTCCGATTTGCTTCAATAAAAAATGATAACGTTTAGTGAAAATGGTGAAGATAGATATAAACAAACTGATACGGATAGAATTAATTTTGTAATTACAAGTCCATACAAACTGCGATTGCATTTTTAATTTTTTTTTTCCCCCCCATGTATGTTGCTAGTCAGCTGGATCTGAAGTCTGTGCATCACAAGCTCTGCGGGTTGAAAAGATCCAGACTGGCCCAGCGTCCGGGCGTCAAACTCGCGGGGACGACACGAGGCACAAATTTGCTTCGGTTTCCGTCCGGACACGCCTTTGGCACGTTCACCGAATATGTCCAAAGGTTGACCGGCTAGCGGCAGACGAAAGCAACAGCACTGCCAGAGTAATTCTTAGTCAACTGACTTGCATCGGATTGGTTTTGACTTTCAGTTAGGTGACAAAGGTACCTACGGAACTGGCCGGCTAACCGGCTAACTAGGTAGCGACGTCAGCAACGTAAAGAGCTGACTTTAACGGCAGCGGCTAGCTGGTTAATTCAGTTTTATTATTTAAATAAATCTGGAGTTTCATTAAAAAAAAAAAAAAGTCTTTTTAAAAAGGGAATATTAGTAAAGGAATAAAAATGGCCTGTTACAAAGATAAGAACGCTCATATAATATTTCACAGTGATAAGTTAAGTTTTAATAGTATTTCACAATTGAAAGTTTAATTTATACTATGTTTTACTCATTTCATAATATCTTACTCTTATTGTATGACACTCTGGGCATCCATAATGTAGGAGTGTGTCCCATAGAAAAAAATTCAACAGCATAACTGAGCGTTCATATTTCATTTTAACGACACTAATGGTGAACACCAATCTAGCTCTTTTCAAAATTAAATCATTTTCTGTGCCAAAAAAACTTAATAAGGTACAATACAAAGGGGGAGAAAGGACATATTTCTGTCTACTGAAATGAGACCCCAGAATAACACATTACAATTCTGCCTTTTTCCAGTTTGCCAGTGGATGTTAACTACACCACATTTACTAGCGGTCTATTATATATTTACGCCTTTTTTTCCCGTCCATTGACTGAATGAGATACTGTAATGTCAAAATGTATAATGTAGAGGTGAGTGCAGTGCTGGTGGAATACAGGAGATGACAGTGATGTAAAGTGTGGTGGCGACTGGGGAGTTAATGCTGCAACGGCAGCGACTGGGGCAAGAACTCCATTTATTCATTATTTAGTTAGTTGCTCTCATTACCTCAAAGTGGCTCAGTACTGTTTGGCATGTGCATTATACTTCACTGGGCGTTACACATTAGTGATGGCAGAAATAACAGCAAGTCAACAGTCAGCGCTAAGTTTCTCCCGACAGCGTCTATCATTTGCTGATGTTGCTCAAGCGGTTGCTGCACGGTGCCGTTAATCGCAGAGGAAATGGAACAAGCAGCCCTGATCATGTAAACTGTCGCCAGTGAAAGGTGTTATCGCGTACTGCCGCGTGTCTGCGGATAAAACCAAAAACCTATTACAAAAACTGTTTTCCCCTGCTTAACAAGCAGTGGATAGCCGGCAATAGGACGCTCTATGTTGATGCAAGCTTCCAAAAGCCCAGGAGTCCGTCTTCAAACTGTGCTAATGGACAATTTAACCACCCCTCTCCTCACCCCCCCTTAAAAAATTGCACCTTAAAAATTGAACCAATCCCCTCAGCACCAAGCCGACATCCACTTATCCATTTGGTTACCTCGGGATGATGTCACTCTCCATCTGGGGAGCTTGTGCACAGCCGTGTGTGTCTTTGTGTATGTGCATGTGCGAAGGAAGACAGCCAAGGTCATTACTCATTGATAAGGCCCCTGTGGAGCGCTCATGTTATCTCCTCTGCCTGGGGACTCCCCAGAGCAACCTCAACAATTAGCCATCTTCCCCTTACTATTTATCCCGGTGACAACCACCCCGACCCGAGTGCTGGCGCTGAGGCAGACTGGGGCTGAGCAGATGCCAGGCAACCCTAAGATGGGTGCTTGTGAAATCCTTGGACACATCATAGATCCCTGAACACCCTTTAATATAATAAATGTAAACTGAAATCTTTATGCATCCCTAACCAGTTATGTAGTTAAGTTCAAAAAATTTATTCCATTTTTTTTTTTTTTTTTTTAATAAATGATACAAATTTTGTATGTGAAGATGTCGATCCTGATAAAAGTGATTAAGAAAATACTCACCGAAGAATAGATTCTATAACAGTGAAACACGGGGGATGAATTATACAATATGCACATGGGATGTGCATTATTTTTAGCATATTGGTTGCAGGCAGTAAGAGCAGTAGTGGTGTCTATGAGTAAAGAAATTATTAGTTTACAAAATAATCGAGGCAATTTTACTTATTTTAAAATCCATTTAAAACAAATTTAACCCTCATTGGACATTTTACCCTTGCTGTGAATCTTTTTTTTCTTTTTATAAAAAGAGATTCCATGAATAATCAAACTCACATGCTAATGCATGGCATGTACTGACCTTACCGTCAATCTAAAATAAAAGACGGTCAAAGCCTTGTGTTCAACAGCCCCCAAGTCTGTGTTTAATCTGTTCAAGAGGCCTTTGCTTGTTAGTTTGTGCTGTGACGTACGTTGGATTGAATCATGGATCTTAACTGTGCCACGTGACCTTCAAGTAGCAACTACGTCACGATTACTGAGGGTCAGTACCAGTGTGTGGTACATGACGTCATTAAAGGAAAACGTGAGCGCACATTTCGGTTAATAGTCCACTTTATGGGCACAGAAGGAAAAAATTACTCATCTGTTTGATTGAGAAAGCACAGAGAAAGCACCAGCCACGTTAGATCACTGAACAAAGGTTACGGTTGGTGGCCTTTGCAGAAGCGCGCGTTATTCCGAGTCCTTCGAATCGTAGCGCCCCTCGGTTGTGTCAGTCAACGGTTGTTTCAGAGCGCAAGTCAGGAGACGGCGACTATTCCAGCGCGGTCGTCAGGTGTTCGCCGCCTTCCTGCTGCCCAAAGTATGCTTTAAAAGCTGAAAATCCTCTGATACAGACATTGAAAGAACTGATCTATAATGAAGTGGCTGACTAAATAGATTAGTCTGTGTTTGGCATATAAAGGTAAGCAGCAGTGACTAACATCTGTAATTCTGTGTTAGAAGTTTTCTCTGCACTTTGGAGGTTGCTGTGAAAAAGATTCATATCATTTATGTAAATTAAACCCATCAATGCAAGAATATGTTCAAGGATACATAGTCTAGACACAGTTGGGAGACATTATTCAAACTGCAGTCTCCCCGTATTCAACACACTTTGTGATATTTGATTTAAATTTTGGTAGACTCACTGATTGACATTTAGAAATCATACAGATGCAAATATTGGTTTAAAGAGAGAATTTACTGAGGTTAGAAAACCGAGGCCATGAGACAGTTTCATATAACTCTTCTAGGGGTTTTTTTGTTGTTTATCTAATTTTTTTCTATTTCATTTTAACTTCTTTGTTCCCATAATCATAACTTTTTACGTTAGTACATTACATTACATTATTATACATTATTATTACATGATTATTTAACTCATTCTATTTTTTACCATTAGGGGCAGCAAAACAAGCTTCTAATGCAACATTTTCATATTATCAAATAATGAAGTTGATCTGGCTAATGTGTTAGCGAGAGTCACCGATTTGGGATTTGTGTCATGCAGCCGGCATCTTTGGTTTTAACTGGTTTATTTCTCTCTAATAACATCTCTGACTTTTCCTTGTTTGCTGGTTGCTAACTTTGTCCTTCAACCACCTGGTGATGGACAGGTAGCTAAAAACACGTTTATCACAGCTTTTTCCTTGAAAACAGCTGTGCGCTGCAGTTTAACGAGAGCTGAAAACTGAAAAATTGAAGTTTGTGCTCATAAAACCAATACAGTGATGTGGAAGCTCTGCATAGCCAAGAGAAACTGCAGAATCAGATAATTCTCTGTGTGTTAATCACCACATGTGACCGTTTTCACATTACACACAATGTCATTTGACCCATTATTATTTATTAAAATATCAAACGTGAGCGCAGCCTTATACATGAATAATAGTGCAATCGAAATGAAAATTATTCAATTCTGAGAGAAAAGCACATCATATCACATAACGCAACAATCAGATCATTACACAGCAACAAACTGTTTGACTGATTGTTGCTTTGTTTTAAGCAACGATCCACATTAGATGTCCCCCATTTTAAATGTTAAATTATGGAAAAAGTAGAATGCTGCACACATCTTCTCTAGACCTGTCGTGTCCTCCATATTTTAGCTTCTTAATATGAGCCTTCATTATCCTATCCATTGCATTGGAAATGAAGATTGTAAAATATGCCAGATAAACTGAACAAAGACTTACCTTAATACCGCATGTCAATGCCACTTAACACGTCGGTCTGAATACAATTCATGCAGTTCATATTACCTCCTTGCTGCTCAGAACCGTAGCCATTAAGTGTACTTTGTGTAGATCTCGATTGCCTTGCTCTCACTCACTTGATGTGCTTCCTTAATCAGAGTAAAATGTCTCCTTTCTTTATTATGTCAAGACACGCACTGAGCCAATTAGCTAATCATTATGGCAAGGCAGGTGGTGCACTAATACAAGATAATAGCACACCTTGGGCATTCAGAGCCACCGTACTGCTCAGGGCTTTTCAGCAAAATTGCACAGTTCTGCACAAGCCTAATTGGGCTGTGGAACGTGGGGAGGGAAATGGGGGACACAGAAAAAGGACCGTGCATGGGAGAAACTGTTGAAATTGTAACTTTTTTATTGAGGGAATGGGAAGGACATTGGCATTATTAAAAAGGACCTTATTTTTTTTGTTTTTTGTTTTTTAAATGGAACGCAACCTGGAATGATAAATAGGGTTTTTTTGTCTATGGAATATTAACATCATTCAATGGCACAGATACTTTGAGTGTGCCTGTGAAATGAGAAGATGGAAGGGAAGCTTTGACCACAGTGTCGAACCCCCCCCCTCCCGGTTAGTTTCTCCAGACTGTAACAAACAAATCAGCCGTGAACAAGTTGTCATCATACACCTTACATACATAGATCCTGTATTTGATCTCAGATGGAATATGACAAAAAAAAAAGAATAGATGTATCATGCAGGTCTGCTTTTGATGTAGGACTCACATCATTATAATGAACCTTCTTTTAACATGAAGATCACAAAAGAATTTGAAGAAACACCTAGAAGTTGAAAAAGAAGGCCGTGCATTTTGTAAAGGGAAAGAAATGTATAGCATTCAGCAGTAGCAAATATTCACTTATTCACTCACATTTCTGATCTGTCAACAAATAAAACTTATCAATGTATTGATTGTTAAATGCATTTATTATGCAAATGCTGTCTATCTATCTATCTATCTATCTATCTATCTATCTATCTATCTATCTATCTATACAGGAAAACATGTGCTAGATAGATATTGTCAAATATATCTATATGTATATCTATCTGTATATATATATATATATCTATATATCTATATTCATATATATCTATATAGATATAGGTATATATAGATAGATAGATAGAGATATATTTGACAATATACTGGTTGCACATGTTTTCCTGTGCCCTATTTCCTGACTGTCAGTACATAAATACATCTCATGAATGTATGATGAGGCAGGAATGAATGCCATCTCACACTGTCTGCACCTGGCAATGAAGTAAAATCCCGATTTAGTACAGTGAATTTGGGCACACTGGACATTTTCTCTCCGCGTTTCTAAATTAAATGTACACCGTGTACTATAAATCTAACTGTCGCAGTAGTTCAAGGTCGCCATTTTAAATATTAGGTGAGATTCGACTGTATTTCATCAAAATTTTGTTCAGCGCTGTTCCATTCTTGCTACGGCTACTGTGAAAGAGTTTAAGTCCTCTTCTGGTGGCCAAAACAAGGTGACATTTGAGGCTTAGCTATCAAAACAAAGACCCCACATGCCTGACTCAGAATAGCATTTGACAAGTGGGGGATCCAGGGGCAAGTAGTCACTTGCCATTTGGGGGTGTTTAGGGGGGGGTGTTCTTGTCTCAGTGAATGGGCCTAACAGTGAAAGCAAACTGACAGTCAAGTGTGTCAAAAGTAGTTTGCTTCCATTACAGCCCCCCCCACACACACACACACACACACATGCACACCCAAATCACACATCTGGTATTCATAGACACAACAGTTAACACACCCTTCTCCTGGAGCCGTGGCATCTCTCTTTCATTATGCTAGCACCTCCGAAGGGCAGGATGCTGTGTTTCTGCCCCCGCCTTTGACTGACACGGTGGTTATGAGCAATGATAGCTGCCAGGGCTGCGAGGGAGCATCTAAATGAACTGACACTGGCAGTGTGAAGACACCTCGCACTAATTCCACTGACAACATTGTTATATTAAGGACTTTATATAGGATGATGAGGCCTGGAGAATCGATGTGATTGATGCACGGCCACTCTGCACATAATTCCTCACGTTTTATTTAAGACGGTCGCCCAGAGAGCTTGTTGTGACTGCCGCCACTATGGAGAGTTGCTGTTGCTGAATTACGCTCGTAGGTTACGCGTTTTCAGCTTTGCCCCAGACAGGAGAATTAGAGCTTTACAGGAAGTGAAACGTGGTCCATGATCCTTTTTTTAGCACCAGTTGTAGTCATTTAGGGAGATGTCAGTTTCATGCAGCCTAAGCCAGCAGCACAGGCAACATGGCAGTGGGACTAAAACCCACTGTACACTTCCTTCTTGGCACCAAACAGTAGACACTGACACAATTAGGGGCTTGCTGGTGAACATAGTGCAGCATTTAGCGGCTAAAGAGCCAGAGATTTCCCACAGGAGTCGGTGAAGACCAAAAACAGAGTTGAAAGGAGAAGGACTATTGGAGGCGTTGTGAAAATGAGCAACCTTTTGCCGTCAAGTTCGCCATATCGACTTTTAAGGTGATGATACATCAGTGTTGCGTTCAGACCCTGTTTCCGCTGCCCTTACGCGGTCAGAAAAAATCAGTTGGTGCGGGGTTGCAGTGTGTTACTGTTTATGTTCACGATTCCTGACGTGACAGTGGACAAAACCTCAGAAAAGCACAAATCTACTCATTTCAAATAAAAATCCTGTGAAAGTTAATGGTATTTATAACTAACAGACTTTTTTTTCATCAGCATCATATCCAAGCTGAGTCGGTAACAAAGCTGAATAAAATAGTTTTGATTTTGTCCCGAGGAAATGACCTGAGACATAGCACGTTTTTCCCTTATTTTTTATCTCAGACTCAGACTTTAGTGGTCTTGACCACAGTCCCGGTCGGTGTTTTGTTCATGTCTTGTGAGTCTTGTCACGTAAACTACACAGTCATCTCCAGCACACAGTTGCAACATCCACTTATCACTCCTGTAATAGCAGTTTCAATCAAAAATTCATCAGTACTTTAGAGTTTTACCGTGTGAATCCGTTTTATTGATGGCATGTGTCAGGCAAGAGGCAACAACACACCACACAGTGGTGCGTACTTTCTCGTCTGTTCTTCTGAGAAACAGCAGTTGCACTTATTTCAAGTGTGAATGTCATATTCAAATCATGAAATAATAATTACACAATATTTCATGTTAATGTCAATCTAGGAAGTTAAAAATTTTAATTAATACTAAATTCCTTTTCTGTAATGTTTTCCCTAAGCTAGTCGAACATCTGTGTACAATGAAGCTGTGCCACACAACAGTGCCCACGGTTTGCCTGCCATATGTCCTGCCCAACTGTTGCTTAGCATAAAATCTACAGTTAGAGGTAATGAGACATGCAGTTTTTGTAAATTAATGTTAAAAAAACAAAGCTATACAGACAATAGTGCCCTTGTTGTTTTAACAATATTTTTGCATTGTTATGCTTTTTGTAACTCTGTGCCCAATGTAAACAAAAGATAAATGTTGCCTTATTATTTAGGCAAAAGTAGTGAATTTAAGAAGGAAAAACAACCTGACAATTCACATTTAGTCTAAGTAAAATGAACACAAGCACATGCACAAGGAAAAAGGTCGCAGTTCCTTTTTTTTCCCATTGTAGCTCTAATGGTATATAGATAGATAGATAGATAGATAGATAGATAGATAGATAGATAGATAGATAGATAGATAGATAGATAGATATAGAGAGAGAGATAAAGATCCAGGGAGAGAGAGGGAGAGTGAGAGAGATAGATATATATATGTGTATGTTTATTTGTATATAGGTACAAATAAATTTTCATAGAAATACATTTATATACACATATATGTATACATATTAATATATACGTATTTACACAGATTACACAGATTATTAAGGTAAGAAGGAAGTAGATGGGGAGATATAAAAAAAAGAGAAATGGGGGAAAATATACTTTAAGGTTTATTAGGAGGCTAGTATGCAATCGCATGCTGCTTGCTCAGGGAAATCTGAGCCCCAAGGCTATATCCCAACCCCATGGCTGCTCACAAGGAGATATTGGAAGAAAGAAAAGGAGGATACCTGCATGTAAGCAGGGGTGGGAGGGTATGTGGATGAGGAGGGGGTTGTTAGTATGAAAAGAAGGGAGAGTGTAGCAGCTAATACTTGAGTCTCTATTTAATGGGAAATCTCGCATGCGTGCGGTAATGAGTTTACTTATTAGAAAATCACGACCGCACTCTCCTCAGCGCATGAAACCGTGCCACAAAATTCATGAACCACCTCAGTAATTTAGAGTGAGAATCAAGAAACGCTTGAGTCATTAAGGTGTGTCAATTAAGCAGTGCCAAGAATAGTTTTATGATGCATGCTTTAACAAGGCAAAACATGATTTATTATTTTTTTATTTCTTGACCCGTCCTGAAATAACGCTCGTGCACACGATTCAAAATATCCGCAGAACCCCCGACTATTCACTCAGACTCTCAGATTCCAACTACGACAGGCTGGCGCTAATTAAAGACTTTATTCATGGATCAAGATTTGATCACCCAAATCCACTTGTTTCTGTCTCAGTCTGCTGGTGAAAAAAAAGCCTGTAAAGCCCCTTTACAGTATTTCTCTCTCTCTCCCCTTTCCTACCGAGACCCTCACCTCATCCTCCCGGCAAACTGACCACCTGTTTCTCTCAACCGTCTCAGTTTACTCCACCATACGCTTAGCTGAAGCTACCCAACGGCATAAGCATATAGCTCGTGCATGACCCAGTGAGTTAATCCTCTCCTCTCCGAACACTTTATTTATTAGTCTGTTTTGCAGCCATAACTAATGGGAGACATCAATCATGATTACGTTGATCAAAAAAAAAAAAAACAGGTTTTCCCCTCATGTGACACTTGAGAGCAGGCTCCATATACGATGAAACCTTAACCTGCTTCCTTTTCCTTGCCTTATAATTCCAGGAACTTGCCTGAGAATCATCAGTTTTTAGATTTTCTTCAGCATCAGAGTTATCTAGTTATGGTTGTCAGTCCATCTAGAGGAACAGAGAAAACAGGAACAGTTAGCGTTGACTCTTAATTACTGATATTTGGAGCAGCGTCCCTCCATTTGTGACCACTTGTTGCCACGCGGCCACAGGTCCCCATTTGGGTCGTGTGACGACAACCGCGTCGGCCTCCTCGTCTGGGTGAGGACTGTAGGACGCGGTCGCATCATCGTCCGACACGATAATCTGTAATTCACTCTCATACAGTCAACAATAATGTAAACGCAAAGAAATGCCCAGTGAACAGTAAGTTTCACATAAGCCGATAAAAAAAAGACACAGACATTTTGCTCAGATAAATGACAAAGCAAAACCTCCTTCACTGAGGATGAAATCAGACCGTTAAGGAGACATGGCGGCGCTGAGCACCTTCTCCCTCGCACAGCACACAGACAGAAGGGAGGAAACAATGGGGCCCAAACACAAATGACCCAAAACAGTGCTGAACAAGTAGACAGTGTGACCTTTTTATGAATCTGGACATAAAATAGGCCACGTAAAGTAGAGGAAAGTGGCCCTGGGGCGAATACCTGTCCTTGTATACAGTTCATATAAGGGCTAATATTACCTTGTCCATGCGATTATTGCTTTGTGGTGTCCTGGGTGGTTTTTGCTTCTGACCTACAAAAAAATGATCTTGAAGGCATGATGTAGGTAATAGTTTGTCTCCGCCAAATAATGGACATTTGGTTCCACATTTGTTTTCTCTATAGGGTAAATCATTAGTAACATATCATTACTCTCCCAGTCACAGTGCACTGGAATAATTTACCTCTGAAGGTTTTGCCCAAATGTATTCGCGTAAACGCAAAGCGCTTCAGAAAATCGACAAGTTAACATTCTCGACGCTTCTGGGAAAAGCGCTGCTTTATATCTTGCAAAAACGGGAAGTGAAAAACATCTGGAAGTAGAGGCAGGAAGAGAAATTAAATTCAAATGCATAGTGTATGGTAGTTAATCCAGCTTCTGTTGATCTTATTACGATAGCACATAAAACAGAACACAGGAATAAGTACTGAGCGCATCAAGTTGACCCTCTATTAAATAAAGGAAATTAACTCAAAACAATGTATTTTGACTTATCAGAAATATTCCAAAGATCATATATTAATGGTCACTTCCTTTAAATCTCCTTTTCTTCCTCCACTAATTTACATTTAAACCATCATTACATTCTACAGTTGTGAATTATAAAAAACACATTTGTTCAAAACACCTTACCAACGTTAATACAGAAGCCAAGTTTATACCGGTTCATGAATCGCTCTAAAGTAGATGTTAAAAGCCCAAAATAGATCAATCACCCAGAAACAACATACAGTAAACTGTACGTTTTGTTCTGTACATTATTTTTTTTGCATGTACAGTGTGCAATATCTATACACTTTATGCTCATCTGTGGAGGAATATAGAGGCTCTCTCTGTCTAGCAAATTTGTCCTCTTTGCTGAGACAATCATGACTGTGAGGCACTGCCAAAGAAAAATATGAATCGCTTACCAGTGCAACTAGAGAAGAAAAAGGGCTTGACAGCATCAGCACATTCCTGCGCCGTGCTGCTACCTCATATCATGCAGCCATCTGATGATTCTGATATTGTAGATTTCGTTATGAAATAAACATGGCGTGGAAAAAGAGAGAGGGGCCGTGCCAAGATTCCAGGAGCAGGCGAAGATCCGATCGCACTCTCAAGGAAAAGCAGTGAGGAGAGAAAAAAAAAAAAAAAGGCAAAAACCAGGCTGGATGAGACGAAGTAATTGGACTTGTGTGGGTAACCTGGGTTGACACAGGCCCATTTATCTCCCTGTCTGGAGCAAGGGAGCAACATCTCAAGCCCTGAAAGGTCACAGTTAAGAATCCTAATTGTGGAGCCATGCAAATCATTACTGATGTAAAAACAAGCTCGTGTCAGGACTTTGTCCCTTTGGCTTTGACTGTAGGAACTTCCTCTTGTCCAGTACAAGGCTTTCTGCCGCTGAAGGAGTTTACTGTTCGGAGGCAGTTTTGAAGAAACTAGAACTTAGAAACAAACAAAGAAAATAATCACACACACACACACATCACACACACACATCACACAATGCTTTGCGAGAAAAAGAAGGGAAAGAGAAACAAAATAATAATCATGTTCACCATCTTAGTTTGTCATGTTTAAGACTGGATCATTTCCACTAAACACAAAATGCAGCTGAGGCCGATGGGGGTGTCGTTGGTTTTGCAGATATTTCCTCACATAGGGAATGTTGTTGGGGAAAATAAGATTTTGACCTTAAAACGGCGTTCCGTGAAATGTTAAGGATCTACCAAAGTTTTTACAGTTCATCCAGCGGGGAACATGAATGTCTTTATCAATTTTAAGGCAATCCATCTAATAGTTGTTGTGATAATTCACTCAAAACCACAAATCCTTTGCTGTCATGGATAATCATGCACAAACACACACAAAAAGACCACAAATGTCAACCTAATGGTTGCAGTAAAGAAAAAGGTCAGACCATTACTAAAGTCAGGAAGTTTCATCCATTTGGGACCATGAATGTCTGTATAAAATGTTATAGCAATCCATCCATAGCTGAGATATCTTTGTCTGAACCAAAGTTATGGATAGAGGGAATAAAACAAAGCGAGAGCCAAGAAAACAGATTGGTTTCAAGATGATTTTTAAAGATGGGGTTGTCTTGGCTCAGGCTTCCTCCCGTTTTTAGAAGACTTACATCATAAATAAAAATAGTTTTGAGTGCCTCCTTTAGACACTGAACTTGATCAATAAGAGCTAAACCGAACCCAAAAGAAACTGTCCTTCTAGGTTCAAGTATGTTTTACTGTCCTCTTGTTTGGTCACAAGAGGCAGCTTTGAAGAACAGGGATCCTTGGAGCTTTTATTTTGACGTTGCTCATTCTTTTTTTTTGTTGGTTGTTCCAGAGACCTTGGTGAAATGTTGATTGAGCTTTCGAGGTCCAGATAGCCTTGGAGGAAAAAAAAAAAAACTGAAAGAGCTGTCTGGTAAATTATGTGATCTACACTGGTCTACACACACACACACACACACACACACAAACACACAATGCTCAACAAGATAACCAACAACTGCATGTTACAAGGCATCGCAGTGAAAAACAAAAAAAAACAAAAAGAAACTGAGACAGCTTGGAGGGAAAAGGCAGAGAGGAAGATATGAGACGGGGCGAGAGGAGGGACGAAGAGGAGAGGCAGAAAGGGAGAGCGTAAGTGGAAACTGCATGCCAAGCTTTGTAAAGCATCAGGGATGAAACATCGCTTTCCTCATAAGATGATTATGTTGTTAAATGAGATATGGCAATACTCTTGTAAGCGCTTAATCCAAGGATCTCCAGCTGCCATGCAAATGTAGCAGATGTCAGCAGGATGACACAAAGCCGCGGAATGAGTAACCAAAATTCCCTCGCCCCCTCCTCCCCGCCTCTGTATTATTTGACGAGGAGGCCCGTGGTTGCAGCAGCCCGTTGTAATAATACCGTTCACGTGTTTTAGCGTGGAGCCGTGGCAAAAAGCACGCAGCTGGTCAAAAACCACCGCGCACAAAACTGCCTTTTGTTTTCTTCGGGAAGAAGGAGAAGGAGGAAAAGAAAGGATCCTCTGAGCAGTGGCCAAGCTTTAAGGCACTTCTGAAGTTTGCCGAAACTTGGTAACGCTTGGATATTCTGACCAACTTCTGAGAAGCCGTTTCTTTCTGAAGTTTCTCTGAGCTTTACCGGGCTTTCATGTAGCTCTCCGGGCATCCCCAGGTGGGGTGTTAGGGGCGGGCGGACCGAATCGGAGT
Organism: Istiophorus platypterus; assembly: GCA_016859345.1. Lineage (NCBI taxonomy): Eukaryota > Metazoa > Chordata > Actinopteri > Istiophoriformes > Istiophoridae > Istiophorus > Istiophorus platypterus. The sequence continues at coordinate 6,724,412 of CM029132.1, read as the reverse complement.
GGATTTCCTCGGGGGAGACACTGAAGTAAAAAATGTTATGTTTGCCCCCCCGGGGCTCACGTTGATGACATCATGGCTATGGGAGTGCAAGTGCGCTCCACTCCAGGCCGATTAAATCGGATAGCATGATAATTTAGTCTAATTTGCCATCAGTCCCGCTAATCGCATCCGACTGTAGACTCCGGAGAGTATCGTAATTCCCTCGAACTGGTTAAAGTGACTGCGATGGGCTTCGCCCAAACTCGGTTAATGGAAGGTGACATATGATTTGTTGATCCGATATCATTACCTTTTCTTTTAATTGCAAAGTTACAGAATCGTCGGATGAGTAGCAACTCACAATTGTAGTTCTCCCCGGGGATTATTGGTTCTACGTATCCTCTTTAGTTGGAATCGGCCCATGAGAGAATTGCATCTGAGGGCTCGGTGTATCATTTAAACAGGATCAGTTCACTCCGAGTACCAAACAAACCTGAGATCTAAAAACCTGTATGACCAGACTGTACATTGAGATCAAGCTTGTCAGATCGCAGTCAGTCGAAAGCAGTTACCATTCAGCCTACCAGGAGGTGCTTTTTTTTTTCTTCCTCGGCAAAAATGATGTATCTAACTGGCCCTTTCTCTTTTCCTTCCCCTTTTCTTTTATCATTCTTCTTTTTTTTTAACGCTCCTACTCCCTTCTGCGGCTCATGGAGCTTTGTGCTCATGTTTGAGTTCTCACTGGCTGACAGGTTGTCACAGATAATAAGTTTTAATTCCCCGTGCGGGACCAAAACTCACTTGCCTTGTAATTTCCTCATAATTTTATTCCCTTTTGAAGCCCTTGAATGTAGATTGGTGAGATGTCAGTTATAAGTGCTGTAAGCTGAGATAGTAATGTATTCCACTGCACTAAGACTGGACTCTTTGTCAAATTAATATGAATAAAGCGCATTCTTTCATGTTTTAATTTGAATCTAACATTCTCATGTCGCAAGTGCAAGATCAGTGATTGTCTTTATACTGTTTTGTTTTGTTTTTTTTTGAAGTGCAAGGTTTGGTGCAGTAGTCCCTCTCAGGTTTTTGGAAAAAATTATTGATCTATTCATTATTTCAAACTGGTCGATCAAGTCTGGAAGATATTAAAAGAACACTAAAACAAGTTCATCTACTGGGCCTCAATTTTACCCCAGTGTGGCAACAATGCCATCTGTGCAGCAACACAAGATGGTGCTAACCCTGATGAGTCATGTGATCCCACTCCAACCACTGATCCCCATTTGTCCCAGTGGTGATGTGTCTAAACGCACCGCAGCAGTTCTGATGGACACTTCGCCTTGAGCTCCTGTTCACCCTTTCCACCCCTCAATGCCACTTTCTCCCCAATCCGGAATAATGAGCCTTTCAACAATTCAACTCAGGGATCCCGGCACAGTGGTGTGCTCCGCAGCCCAGATTTCTTGCCTCTTCCCCTTTGCTAAAGCTCCTTGCTAGCCCCGGAGCTCCCGGGGCCGCGGAAAAAATCACGGCTCTGTCGGCCAAGTGTGGCCGCTGTTTCAGCAGGATAAGTTGGCCAGGGGAATATTGCCTAAGTCCCCCTGAATGTAAACGAAGCACCCTTTGCTGTCACCCTGGATGCCTGGCCTGTCTTGTGCCTTGGATGGCTGGTTAGGCATTCTCTACCTCATAAAGGATGCAGCTGTGCTGTATGAAAAAACAAAGATGGCTCCTCTGAATTTATGCCAGGGCCTTCCTCATTCCAGCGGAGTTGTCACCGCAAGGTTCAGACTTTCTCCTAACCATGTGGTTGGAAACTGTTTGCTTCACCGCCAGCCTGAGCTGGGAACTGGTAGACAAACGTGAACTCATGACATCATCCGCATGGACCAAGAATAATCTATTAAGGACATTTTTGTTAGACACGTGGATTATTCCAGGGAAGACTGATGTGCATGTATTCCGCATTAGTGCCATCTTCTGTTGGCTCTCTACTTAAGTGTCATGGGTGTTCCAGGTGATTCTCTATGGAACCCATGTGATGGATGCTCTTAATGAAGGGTGTTAATTTAAAGTCACCTGCAGGCTATAGCCGTTCCGTCCATAAGGCTGCATCATCATCACCCATCCAATGTTCTCTCTACACTGACAGAGGAAGGCCCAGGGAGAAGTGAGGAGATGGAATTGGATTTGAAGCTCTGAGGCAGGTAATAAAAAGCAACACTCCCACACACCAAGGAATGTGATTTCCCCAAGTACCCCTGGCAGACATGTTGAAATTTCTTGCTGTAATGTATAGGCAACCAAGCTATTCATAACATGGAAGGCCCAGGCGAGTACACTAGGTGAAGCTTGTTTTCTCATTAAAAGAGCCTTTCCTGGTCAAAAATGTAGCGAACTGTGAACTCTTATCAAGGCATATGTTTTTTACATGCATATTTCTATTGGACTTATTATATGCAGTGGCCCCACCCTAAAACCTCATTGGTTTCCATGGTTATGACTTCCTGCACAGAGCAACAATTTCCATTGATAAGTGGCATAAAAGCCTATTATGCAGTACCATGACTTAAATCATAGGGCAGTTGGGTCCTAGAAAAGTCAAATCCATCATTTTTTCTTAAAGAGTATGTAATTTTTCCGCTTTCAAACATATGTATGTGCATGCAGAGGGGTAGCACAAAGCAAAGTGGCACAGAAGGCTATATGCATTTAGAAGTACAAAAGGGACACTTTCGCTATTCTGTATTTCCACAAAAATTCAAATGTCAATGCAAAATTTAAATCCTGCCCAAGGTCGAAATCGACAACGGGAGCGAAAAAAAAACTCAGTCTGAAAACATGCCCAGATCAAACACAACCCCGTCGATGATGGAACAGATGATCCATCTAATGTTACTGACAGCTCCACTAGCCTGACAGTGACTATCCGACCTCACTAGAGTGTAACAATATGAGGCCTTTTGATGAAGGAAAGAATGAAAGTAAAATGGGAAAAAAAATGACATGTAAGATACATGTACACTTGTAGGGAATTGTAGTATTAACATGTCAATTACAGCCCTCTCTTTGCTCTGTACTATGTTCTACACATTGTCATTTACATCAGGTCCCTGGTTTATCTTCCCTGTCGGCTTTTAAAAGAATATTCCCTGGAGGTTTATGGACGTAATGAGCTAAAGTCGATCAGCTCCTGCAGAAAAATACATACCAATCAATACTCACATGCCAGTTGCCGCATACTAGCCTGGTTCCAGAGCTGTAGTTTAATGAAGCCGGGTATGAAATAAATTGTGGCGAAGCTGCCCTCTCTACACAATAGAGAAGTGAGACGGGGCTCACAAAGCCTCTGGATGCCATGTTGAACATGGCCAGCAGCAGGTGTCAGTCCTGCCTGAGCCTGACCTTGCGGAAAGGCAGCATATTTCAATTTCCCCTTCAGTAGCTCCAGAGTGGTGTCCGCAGAGGGTTGGGGGATGGCTGTCCATGCAAAAGGGCCCTCAGCAGCTTTCTATGCAGGCCACTAGAGCAGCAGGGATGGCCCTAGGCTGGAACTAAGCCTCATCCCTGCCTCACTGACACTGATCCGCCTCCCTTGCATTGCTACACAGCCTAAATAAAGCAACCGTGGTCAACGCGCGGAACAGAGGTTGAAGAAAGTGGAGGTTTTCACTTTGTGTCATCTCAACAATTTTATCTCGCTCCTGAGACATGCAGCCATCGACATTCTCTGCCAAAAAAATCCTTCCCTCTCCCGCATCAGCATATAACACTGCGGTATTACAATCTTTTGTGCGACATTTTAGGTGAAAGTGCAGTAAGTACGGAGCAGCCCCTCTCGGCTAATACTCCATGAGACGTTTGATGAAGAAACATCATTAGCTTATTTTAATGTGCCACGATGGAGGCTGAGTGACACTAATGGGGGCCTGTGTAAAAAATGGTGTCAGTCTTAGCGCTGTGACGCTTCACTGAAAAGCACATTAGTGCTAAAAGTATTTCAGGTCTCTAAGAATGCTTTCCTCTCTTGAGCCTGTACGAGAGGGGGGAACGGGCCACCGAGACAATTCAACAATGTGTTTTCAATATTCATAACAGGGGAAAAGTGAGAGCGCACACTGTGAAACAGACAACCCGGAGTTCAGGAAGGGAATATCTCAATTCTCCTGTCGAGCCTCCGCTCTATAGATGCATTAGTAGGAGCGCTGAATGGATTCTCTCCTTTCTATCCAAATATCCACAGTCAGCAAGCAGGATTTGAATCGAAATCATGTGACCATCTCTCACTCGATTAAAGTAAGTACTTACGGGATGCCAACGCAGCAGAATGTCGTCGTGGTGCAGAGGCATCAGATGTAGCAGAAGAGATAAATGAGCAATTTACAGTGTGATTATAAACAATCCTGCTCTTTAAAGAAATGAGATATGATTTCGTGGTAAATGGCGCCGGACATGACTATTGTACGGCTCCTGCAAGTGTATTTGGTAACAGTCGCGGTAAACAGCTTCAGGGCGTATGTGACAACTGTTTGACTCCCTTCACAGCAGCCAACTGCCATTAAGAGGTGCCGTCAAAAGATAAAGTGAGAAAATAAGAGATGGACTTCATTGCCGTCACTTTCAAAACAAGCAATAACCGGGAGGGGACGGGGGTCAAGTGCCTTCACTCTGTCCTCAGCTGAGACAATTTGATGCAAAAGACAGATACACGGTGAGTCATTTTAGCACTTGACATTATTGCAAAATAAGTGGTCTTCCCCACTCTGCCTGTGACAAGTCATGTATTAGAGGTCAGGCTTCCCCGGGGTTATAGCCCTTGAAAAATACAGCACTGACAGGTGAGCGTTTCCACGTTTCTATGTAATCATTAGAGGAAGGGTCCCATTTGCAGAAACACTATACATTTTTTTTAAAAGAAACTTTAACTGAAGTTCATCATTTTCTCTCTCTAAATATATCTTATTCAGTCAGTAGAAACAGTAACATTTTCCTAAATTGGAGGTTAAAGCCGCACTACCCGTTATTTCTATATTAACGATGGATGAAAGTACTATGCATAATGTGAAATGTGTCTCGAGTGGCAAAGAACCCCACAGAGAATTTTCACCCAACTGCAGTTCCCTTCAGCTCCACAGAGCCTTTTAGCATCATTTAGCTAAATGTTTTGGTTTTGCAATCCGCAACTTTGATGTTTTGATTCACTCTGCGTTCTAGTTTTTCTTGTATCCAGCTGCAGCAGACCAAAAGCACTACAATAAACCCACTTCATGATACCTGCCCAGCACCGAACAGCAGGCAGATGAAGTTAGCAAATAGCTGATGAGCATGGTGGAGAATTTAGTAGTGGTTGTTGAAGACAACACAGAGCCAAAAAGAAATTGCATATTTTGTTACATTTGCCATGTGACTGGAGACATGATTTTAAATGAATGTTAATTTTGCTCTTTGTCGGCTGGATGTCTAAAAAGGCAACAGTATTCATCACAACAGCTTGAAGAGGAGATAAAATCTAAAAATCATTTATTAATAACAATCTGAGAAAGCGGTGTCATTATTAAGCTTTCTGGGTAATAATTTTAACGTTTTATAAAACTGAATATCACTGTGGAAATAACCTTCAAATAATATACGTATGTATCTTAATGTAAACAACCACATTTCAAGAGTATGTGGCAGATGCCAGAGGTGTCGAACTTCAAGCAAGGTGAAATGCAGATACTGAATTAAAAGAATGTGCTCAGAAGAATGAGAGATCCCACATATAATTTGATAAAAGTGACAAGCCCTACAAATCGAATGCAGGAGGGAGAATTAATAATTCAGACCCTCAGATTCCTTCCTGAGACAGAGGGGGAGAAAAAACAGAGGAATAAGAAATATGATCCCTGGCGTCTGCTCAGCTCCCTTTTCTTTACAGGTTTCATGAAATCTGGGACACTGAGTTATACTGTATATGAGTTATATGTGTACATGTACAGAATTCCTGCATGTTCACCTCTGCAAATTTTCTTTTCTTATAGATATAGTCACTGGATATGAAACTTGAAACACTGAAATTCATCTTCACAGTTCAGATGGAAACAACCTTCAATTTTGCCGTTATCAGTCGAAATTGCCACATGAAATGCATGAGGTTCAAGTCGGGGTCAAGTGGAAATTGCTTTCAACTCATCCAGCATGAATTCAACAAAACACAACAGGCTGTTTGAATTTGCATTGCTTTGATGATCCCATTGAAGCTTTGCCCGCCAGTGTGTCCACAGGGGTTAATAACCCAGTCTCCGGCAATAGACCTCTCCTAAGTGATTCAGCAGAGGTGGAGTGACCTTAGCTATCTCCTTGTGGAATATAACTGAGTTGACTTGTTTATTGTTGTTGTCCTCCTTCCTCTGTGCCCCCTATCTATGCTTGTTTTTGATTTGCTTGGCTCCTGATATGCGTTACGGAGATGCCCTTTCCAGGCATCGCCCTGGGTGCTGATGCCGGTCTGGGACTTTTGCGGCGCCCCCGTCTAAGGTTCGGAAAAACCCCGTGGCTGCGATTGTCTCCCACCTTGTGATGCCGGAGCATCCAGAGGATTAGTTTGTGTTTTTCCTCTTACGCTCCCTCCTTCATTCAAACACGACTGTATATTGTTGCCGTGCCAAAGCTTGCGCATCCATGTTGTATCCATAAACCCGTAGGACACGCTGTTGGGGCGGCCGGCGTTCACACTCAGTCGCACGAACACACACACACGCACGCAATCACGACTGTTTTCCCGCCAAGCAGTATTTTCCCCCATGAATCTTGTGGCATTCGCCCGATAAGCTTCATCCTGCCAGTTTTTAGCTGCCTGGCACTAGAATTTGTGTGAAGCCTTCGAGACCCCCTCTATCATTATTCGCGAACATCATTATTTTTCAACTGTCTGCGTTCTTTCAATGAATTTTCCCGGCGCCGAACTGTAGGAGGCCTCTAGTATCAGCATGTAACACTCAGACTCTTTTGGTTTTCACTCCAAAAAATTAAGTATGTGTGAACCATCTTAAAAAATGTGCTGCTGAGGAGCATTTGGCTAAATCTTTCTAACACTTAATCGTACCCCCTCCTCCTCCCTCCCTGCCCTGCCCTCTAATTGGTTTAATGTACAGTGAAATAGGGTCGGCTGTTTTCTTTTAAACTTAAACTGTGGACAGATCCTGCCTCTCTCGCCGAATGGCTGTCAGGTTCGGTTAGAAGCTTAGGTAGATTGAACAAAAAGGATCCGTTAAGCTGAAAATCCAATCTGAAGTGGGCTGGTGGTAAAGTATTTCTTAATAACTAAATGATGCATGAACTCCAACCGTGGCACAAGTCAGTGGCAGAGGTTAAGGCAAGGACAATGTACGTCTCATACAGTATTAGTGTCACATACATTGTTGAATTTGCGCTGAGAATACACGTCAAGCAGACATTTATTCTCACTGAATTCTCTTCCAGCCACATAGGGGCTGATTTTTCTGGTTGTATTAAGCTGCTGCTTGTGTTCTGTAGAAAAGCACAGGGCTCATATTCTTGGGGGAGCTGGGAAACCGGTTGCTAAAATAAGGGTAACCTTGCACCTCCTACAGTTAGAGAAGCTTACTAATGAAGCAAGGTCTGCAACGGTGAGGTGCAGGCAGTGTGTAGACACGGGGTACCTGAGTCCCCTATTATGCAGGACTGTTATACACAACATGCCAAGGCTATCCGTGGTATTATCACCAGGATATTCACAAAAGCAAAGAAAAAAAGAGGAGAGGAGCGTTGTGTTTAAACCCAATTTTTTTTTATGGTCCTTTGGCCTCACTTGTTCACACTAATTCTAAGTTTTTTCACAACAGCGTATCAGTTTTTAAAAGCGCCACACATACCGTCTTCAAAGCTGAAGTCCGCCACGCTTTTTATTCATGCTAGTGGCATGGCTCCGTGGATAGCAAGGTCGGCCCGGAGCCAGGTCGATCGGTCCACCACTTTATTGCAGACTGAAATTCCTCCACAGCTACTCGATGCATCACTGTGAAATTCGGTGTCGACGCGTCGGCGTCCCCCCCCTCGGGATTAAGATGATAGGAGGTGCCGGATCGCCAGTTCGCTAAACTAAAACGGTAAACACTGCACCTGCTAGATATCAGCATGTCAGTATCGTCATTGTAAACATGTCAGCATGGGCACATTTGCATTTATATCAAAACATCGCTGCCAGTGCCATTAAATTTATTAATCGCCTCAAATAACACGTGCGTTGACGATCAAAAAAAATACATGAAGTATCGCGGCAGAACCAGAGAGCTCACGTTTTTCTTTTTACTTTTTTTTACCCCACTAATTCTTTTCCTTTGTCAATATTCGGGGCATACATTTCCCACAATGCAGCTTCATCATCGGCAAGCAACCTCAAGCTGCCAGCCCCAAGCAGAGACGATGAGGCAGGCTACAGAGGTAGTAGCCTTATTCCTTTCTAGCTCCACACCCCCAGACTGTTTCAAATGCGTAGACTTCAGACCCAAACCAGTGACACTTGAGGGAATTTATCAGATTTTGTTCAGCTCCCTCTGGAGCCACAAAAGGCTTTATACAATTTTTTTTTTTTTTTTTTTTTTCCCACATAGATCTCCCCAAGACCTTTAGACTTTGATGTGTAAAAATGGTGGAGTGTCCCTTTAAGGTTGTTCCAACAAAACAAGTTCTCATCTGAGACATACCGTATTCTGTTTGTATGTGTGTGTGTTTCTTTTTTAAGTTTCATCCTTTTTTTTTTTTTTCCTGCCGTGTTCATGCGCACGTTCAAGCTTGTTTGACATGACGAGAAAAACACCAATTACTGTTAATGTGAAGTCACCGAAGGTTGTGGGTTCGCGCTCGCTCTTTTTCATCAAAGGATAATTTCGTGCCCTGAGGGCAGAGTCTGACCATGCCCCATCCTGGGTTACATGTAAGTTAGCGTCCCATTGTCTTACAGCACGCATTATTCTCAGCCCGTTCCTCAGTCGTCGGCAAAGACCGGGGCGGACGTGAGGCCCTCTCCAAAGAGGCGCCCCAGGCTATGCGCTTTATCCAGACAGACTCTGCGTGCAGCTGAGGGGCCGGAATAATTCCTGCGCTGTCCCCTCTGATTGGGAGAGGAGCGAGGGGGACTGAGAGACGCGCTGGCCTACATATTCATAATGAGCCGGGCCCGTTCGAGTAGATGGTGAACTAACATGGCGAGACGTGTGGCTAAGGTAATGGGGGAGGCGGCGGAGCCCCGGCCGCGAACCTGCGGTGGGAGTGGCATGTGAACGGCTATTGACGGGACATTTGCTAATCTATTTTGAGAGGTCTGACAGTGAGTGAATGGGAAGAGATTCGGTGCCCCCGAGGCACATCCGAGGGCAATAATGAGGCTCCACGTGGTCTCCTGATTACCTAACGTCATGGTATGAACATGTAGTTCACTGTCACAGGAATATACGGCTTTACAGTAACGTGTGTGGCCGCATGTATTCTTCATCGTTTTATCATTTTTAGTTAATGCAACGTTTATACTGCATGTGATATCTTCTTTTTAATCTTCTTCACTGCACAATGATTCTAAATACAGTAAAACTAAATCAAATTTAATGGGTCTGCACATGCAGACACACACACACATGCAAGCAGTACACTGTCTTAAGAATACATTAGGTGACAGGAATGATAAACTAATTCTAGCTAAACCCTGTCAAAAATGTTTTTGTGTGTCGGTTGCATTTGGAAACTTGGAAATTTGTTTACCGGTGCAGAAATTGAAGGGAGGGAAATTTATGAAATTCTCATTAAAAACGAAGCAAAAAAAAAAAACCTGAGTTCCCATTAAGTTATGTATCTCTACGGTACGCATATCTGTGCTGTTTTAGTTAATATGATTTCCATTGCACCGTATGTGATATGCAGTTTATGTGCTGGCTGTTTTATCATTTATGGACCATGATCTGAAGTTAATTTGGATCAAATTGAATGGGTCCGCTCACATGTGGGCACACACACACACACACACACACACACACTTAGACACACTTGCACACATACACAAGCAGTGAGTAATGCCAATGTTAATCTGAGCAAATGCATGGCCCATTAGCTGTTTTGCGGCAGTAATAAAATTCCTGTGCATAATTCATGGCTCCGTGCTTTCAGCAACTGTCTTGTGGTAAAGGTAGAGCAGCTTGAATTTAACTGCATATCAAATTTAAAATAAGCTATTAAAACAACCTTAAAGTAAAGATTGATTTGACTTGTCTTTTGAACCTCTGCATGTTATCTCATTACAGGCAGACTGAATTGTGTCTGAGGTGAAAATTGGTTATTAATACAGAATTTCTCTGAAAAAGGGCCTCTTCAGTGATTAAACATCATTTCTTTGCTATATCCAATTAACACCATCACACCTCTGTATAGATATTTGCTATTTCTGTCCTCCTAATTGCTCTGTTTTACAGTCTATTTATGCTCGCTGTATGACTCCCTGTCTCTCTTCCCTCCTCTCTATCTGCCTTTCTTGTTATTTGAGGGGTTGTACAGTTTTATGTAAATCGTGCGATGATAAAAAAGACAGAATCTTTCCTCTGAAATGACAAAACTGCCACGATTTCAGCCTTTTGTCTGTGGATTTGCTTTATTCTCATAGATGCTCTGCAATCCTCCAAAGGTGGCACAACGTCATGTGTTAACCAAATTGAACCTGACAACTGTCTCATTCATTTGTAGCCAGCGCTTGTTCCAGAAGTTAGAAACAACAGCCCCATGCATTCTTGCATCTCCGGCAAAAAACTGTAAATGCTTGCAAAAAATAAAGTACCCCGTCACCCCGAGGCTTCTCTAACTCGTGCTCGTTCTCTCTCTCTCTCTCTCTCTCTCTTTTTCTGATGTACACCACAGACAACACCATACATAAAGAACCATTCTTATCTTATTTGAGCAGTTGCTTTAGGTATTTCTGCAAACTCCAAGGGGCTAGAATTATAAATCACTGTGAAACAAGATGGCAATCAGCAAGTATTGTTGCAAAGAAGACTAATGAAACCACCCACCCTGGTAAATGACCTGGAGATCTGGTGTGATACTGACTCCCCACAGTCACTGAGATGTGATACAATGGATCTCTCTTACGTGCCGTCCCCCCTGATGCGCCTTGAGCTGGCCAAGGCCAGATAAGGCCACAAAAGCAAACCAATGGGGCTCTTTGTCTGTTTCTTCCATTACGGGAACCCGAGCTTATTTCAGATTTGGCCAGGCTCTGTTTAACCGCCACGGAGGACATTATAATTTTATCTGAGAGAGGGATAGAATTGTGTGTTAGTGCAAGCTGGTATTCCCTGTGGTAATTCACATTTAATTGTAAATACGTGCTACAACCTTTCTTTGGAATAAATTACCATGTTTACTATTGTTGCTCTGTACTTCCAAGGAGCTCAAAATGATCAAAGCAGCAAGTTTGTTTGAAGAATGAAGCATTCAGCATATTTTAGGTTAACAAGAGCTGAGTTTCCCTCCGCAGCAGTTGGCTAGTGTCATCTCCCCAACCACCAGCCCCCCCATCACATATGAGACATAATCTATTTTTACCCTTTTTATTACTACATTCACATCTTACCACACACGGATATGAACGCCATGCCTCCCAACCGACATCATTATTATCTCCGACTGCCATGCTAAATCACCTCATTTATCTCCATTGGCGTGTCAGCTCAGACACAAACCCCTGGAAATGAGAAACAAACATAAAAGAATTTCACAAAATGGAGATACGTTTATTTAGACCGCGGAATCACACTTGTGGCATCCATAGGAAACCGCGCCAACCGGGGGGGCCGGGCACGGCGCTCGCCGCACCCACACAGCATATGGCTCCATTTGCTCTACATGCACATAGTAACCCGGCTACTGGCTTCACTCCAATGTAAGTTTGAGTCGGGGTTAAGTTGTTAACACGAAGATTTAAAACCCTGGTTCTGTGCTGTCAATAAACCAATTAAAAATATTTCTGTATTTCTAACATGTCACGTCGAGTCTACATACAACTGCGTTAGTGAAATGAAAGCGGATACACTTTGTAAAACAGGTTCACCATAAATTTGCCTAAGGTTATTCCGGGTAAATAAAGTGCGTTTTTAGTTACTTTACAATGGCGACATTAAGATGGTAAAGATGTGATAAGATGTGAAATCACAATATACTTAGAAAACTGAAAAAAGTGCATTGGAGCTTCAGTTTAATTTTAGAGCAATAACAGCATGTGGAGTGAATAAGGGCTCAGTAAGTTCAGTTTAAATTTTTTGACATATGCCTTTGTGCTTTTTTCTGTTGAGAGTGAGGTGAGAAGATTGATACCGCTCGACATCTGTGAATGCAGCTGGATCCGGGAGGTAGTTAGCCTTGCTTAGCATTAATAATGGAAGGAGGGTGTAAAACAATAAGCTTGGCTCTGTCCAGAGGTTAAAATGATAATAATAATAATAATAATAATAATAATAATAAACCTACCAACACCTCTGTGATGCCACATGTAAGTTGCTGACGTAACAATTTGGTATTGTATGTTGGGGATGCCCGTCTGGGGTTTGGTTTTGCAGTCTTCCTGCCCCCAGCGGCAAGGAATTGCTTTTTTCCCTCATCAAGGTATCGCATCAAAAAGAACATATGTTTGAGTTTTTTTAGACAGGAGAATCTTTACGCCATTTATTTTCTTCACTTCTCTTCTCAACTTTGTAGCGGTAATACAGCGCAGACACATTCGAGATTGTGTGTTGCGGAAAAGCGTGTCCCGTTCTGTCTGCGCCGTTTGGAGCACATGCGTAGCCGAGGCTTTCTGAAACAGTAAATTCAACAATCTCATCGTGCTTAAGTGATTAATGCGGAAGTGAGACCAAATGCCCCTCTAATAACTCAGGCTGCCTACGAAGCATCCCTCCTGGTCCCTGTCTAGCTCCCAGTCTGAGCTCCCAACTTAAAGTCCAAGAGGTGATTAACAGGATCATACTTCTAACAAATGGCCCCTTTTTTCACGATTTCCTCTGTGTGTCTCTGTGTGTTTGTGTGTGTTTGTGTGTGTTTGCATGCGTGCCTGTGGCCGGGTGCGCGCACGTGTGTGTTTTTTGTGCTCTCAGAAAGGATTAAGATGGAGTTTGAGTTATTGCAGCTGCCTTAAGAGGGAAATGGAGAGGGTGGTGTGGAAAAAGAGACACGGTGATGGAGGGAGCGAGAGAGGGAGGGTGAGAGAGGGAGACAGACCCGGTGCCCCGCACTCAGCACTTTCAGTGACTTAGCACAACAGTGTGGATGTCACTGAATCTTAAATCACTCCCAACCATCCCCGGGCTCCATTTACATTTCAGGGAAATCCACCTGCCTTGAGCCAGAGGGGCTGTTTTGCTTAACTGTCTCGGGATGCAAATATCAATTACTTTAATGTAACTCCTGTTGAATTGTGTGCAGTTCCGGAATGACAGAGTTAATACAGCCAAAAGAAAGCTTTTATATCCTGTTGCATTATTAAGCATATAGTGAGACTGACTTTGTAATTTTTGCAAAACTTCCCTTAAAATTAATCAGATTTGATTAAAGGTGTCATTCAGTTTTAAGCCGCGTTTCACACAGATTTAGTGATCTGACACCTCCATAAGTTGGTTTTTTTTCCTGCTACCAGAGGGCACTGTTCAGCACAGTAAAATGGGGTCCTCTCATGGGGAGGTCAGCTCAGGATGTGCCTCCGGTAATTACAGAATACACGGTCAGTTTTGTCCACTGACAATCCCAATAAATTTTACTCAAACCAGACGACCGGGACGAGACGGTTTTAGACATAGCTTGTGAAATATCACTCAGGTGATGTTGAGACAGGCTCGCCGCGTTTGCGATGGATCCTTTTTGACAGCGGCCATGTGGGAAATTGAACATGGACCAGCTCAATATGCAGACAGCCAACCAAAGATTTCTCACACGCCAGAAATCCATCCGATCATCCAGGAGCCAGAGCGCTGATCATTCAGGCTATTAATCACCCCCCTACCCCCAAACTTCACATCAAACGACGACTGATCTGGCAGAAATTGGGTCACATTCTAAAAAGCGTGGGGAGCAGCCATTTTGGAGCTTAATCCTGCCAGTGTCTGTCTGGCTTTATCAAATTGTCAGCACTTTTTAATGACCAAAAAATCTTCACAGTTTTTTTTTCACTGAAATAATAGTGATTGGTCATTTTGTGGTTGTAAATAAAGCATTAACTGGTTAACAAAGACAAAGTCCTCTAAAGTACCCACTGTACTCTAATGGACCATCAGTGGAACATCTATGACCGGACCGGGCCATTATCTGTGTGCCACGATTGATGGCCCGTGCACATTACAAATCACTCAAGAGTCCTAGATTGCTCATTAGCATGATGATGGGGAGAGGATGAATCTCAGGTTGATTACAGACGAAGAGCCTAATAAGGTTTCCCCCTCGATGCCTCTGTAGGGCACTTGTGAGTGCACAGGGGAGTTTTGTCTGGAAGTAGACTGAAGACAATCTGGAAGCCATGACAAAAGGCAAAAATGCATGACAGGTTTGCAGTCTGCTTGTTATGTATCCAAAGTAGATGTAAACTTTTGGAAGAAGCTTGCTGCAGCCCGATTTCTCTATCTTAATCCTCTCAGCTGGACCCAGGACCGTGAATAGGGAAGCTGCATGCTCATGGATCCAAGCTTGGTACACTGTCTCCTTGTTTTTGTTGAGTTAGTCCAGAACTGCAGGGCTCTTTGTTGCTGGATTTGTTTCTGTCTCCCTGCACTATCGCGCACGCACACTATACACACACACACACACACACAAACACACACACACACACACAGAGTACAGACGAACTACTCACTAGAGATAAATAAACATAATTTCAAACTAAAAAAAAAAAAAAAATCAAATTGATATCATATCAGAACAAATAAGCATGTGCCTGTGAGTGTTGATGGAGATGTTGTACCTACTGTACACTCACACGTTATTCTCAAACCGATGCAACATATATCCCATGCATCCGTCACAATAAGGTGGGCTATTTAAGGATCCACTGCCATTTCCATCCTTTTCCTGATTTGCAACCTCAGCGGTAAATAAATGTAAAACAGCTGCAAACACTCGCTGGTTTGTGTGCTGAGGCGACGCCAGAAAGCTACGAGGACGCTGAGGCTGCCAGCTGTTTTATTGCTCTGCATGTGGGCAACATCATGACATTTGCTGGATGCTAATTTCTGCCATTGTGTTGCTGTCATCTATTTCTGTGCAGTATTTCCATCAGTATTAATTGTGAATTCCCACTCATCAATGCTGCAGAAAACTTCACAGGAACTGTCTGCTCCAAGTCATGGATTCTTTTTGAAAGTGTGATGTGCTGAAGTTAATGTTATCTGCACCATACCTGATGTATGTCAGCCTGCTGGTGCATATCAGGTGGAGCACTGGGTTTATCCTATTTACTTCCCTAGACTGAATGTAGCCTGCAATAGCACAGATGTTTTGTCGGGATATGGCCACAAAGGTTTGAAGATACCATATAATAGCTGGCATTGGCATCTAATGTTGTTTTGAAGGGGGATTATTATCATCACTTCCATTCTTTGTGCAAAGCTCGGTGGATGCTTGTGAGGAGTCAAGGCTTTGTTCAGGCTGCGGGCACATCTGATCTGTTATTTGCAAGCGATAAGATCGGCTTTGTGTGTCCAGGCATCCGAAATCTATCTGCATGGGTAGCTGCGGTAATGACGTACACGTGCCTACGCTGGTGACGGGGCTTCCCAACGGGGAAGCATTTTAGAAAACGAGGTCCAGCATCTCACTCTCCAAGCGGCCGTGCTCTTAAGTCGTGGTGCAGAGCTCCTCCGCCGTTGTTCTCCGGCACCAGAAAACTCCAGCCTATGAAAATGACAAAATATTTATAAAAATGGCTGATTCCTTTGTGTCCCTGGAATTAAAGATGACCATCTACACTTCGATCACATCTTGATGGCTTTGTTTCAAATCCATTGTGTTGGTTTGCAGAGGCAGAAAGTTACAAAAATTATGTCTCTGTCCAGATATTTGTGTACCTCACTCCTATATACAGCAGTTTTCCTAGAATGCTTGTTGAGTCAAACATGAATAGAGCAATCTGTTCACATAATATGTTCCCTGCTTATCTTGAACATGTTCTCTCATGCACAACGTCGTCACATGTAACATCTACCGAAGGGGTTTCACCATTTCTTTTTCTTTACATGCCGATATACTGAGTTTGTAATGCAACTTTTCACTCACAGATCACTGTGAAACTAAACCAAGGGCCAGCGCAGTTCAAGTCCCTGTATCTTTCAGCTCGTCTTCATTTGAAACACAATGCTTAAATCCCCGGTTGGTATTGTACATAAATAGCCACTCTCCGCCTCTCATCTACCAGAGATGGATTGTCCCCATTAATGTGGTTTGTGCAGCTAAATAATTCATCACGGAAGATGATTGCAACGTGTTGGGTTATGAATACAAGCAAAAGGAAGCCCAGACAGAGCTGAGTAAGATATGGTATCGCAGCCGGACATTCTCATCTGGGATAAACTGTACTGTAGAAAGTAATACTCTATTATAGCCCCCCCCCCCCCCCCCCCAAAGAAAGAAACAGGCTTTTTTTTCAGCTATGTCTGGAAAACTCTGAGCTTCAGGCTCGATATATGCATGAGCCCGTCCTTGGTGTCTCATTCACAAGTGAAACTATACAAATTGGAACATCTCAGCATGCTCCTGTGAACAGTGAAAGAATGTGTCAGAGATTTTCTTTTTTTTTTTAATTTTGAAACCGTGTCCGTGTGCTTCTGAACTCTTTGTAACCTTCAACAATATCGAAAAGAGCAGGGAAAGTGTTTGGGGGAATTACACCCCATATTCATCTGGGCCACAAAGGGCGATATTCAACACTTCCATTATATAGATTTTGGTTCTGATTCAAAATACTGAAAAGCCTTGTAAAATATGCAAAGTGCTGACAATTTGCAAAATTATATTTTCACACCATCAATACTCATTTATGCTTAGCGGTTTCTCTGTCCCTCTTCCCTTCCCTCAGCCATATTTAACACTACCACTTGTCGATGCCCTGTAGAGGACATCATCATGGTAGAAACTCAAAGATAGTTTAGAATTCTAAAAACCTGTGAAAGAGTTTAACGTACAAGCTCCATGTTTTAGTAAAGAGCCCATTTGATAACCTGGCTGAATTTTATGTTGGGGCTCCCTGAAACCTTTTGATAAAGGTTATTAATGTTGTCATATGCAACTTCATGTTTTAATTCAATATTCCTTTTTTTATTTTTTTTTTTTTTTTTTTTTTTTTTTTTTTTTCTTTTCTTCGAAGTCGTTCCTCGGCTCCGCAGGAGTGTTCACACACACACACAGGAAGGAGAACGGCACAGTTTTTATCAGAGACGGTCAACAAACAAAGATTTCATGTTTCTGTTGCACGTTGGAAACGAGAGAGCTCCGTTGGCCAGCTTCTGGCGTGTGATGTACAGAATTTCATCCACACAGATGGCGATGTTTTTTTTTTTGCAGGAGCCAGCCCCAATGTAGGTTGTTATATTTTGGGTCCTTTGATAGATATTAGAAGGTTCTTTGTTATGTGTATCACATCTGTGCATGAAAGGAATTTGTCATTTGTTACTGATCCCTTTTGGGTCCAAATGAAACATCTTTTAAGTGGTAAAATGCACAATGGATACTGTTTAATGTTCAGAGACATCAGTGTTCAATTTAGCCCAATCCAACAGTTTGGAGCCAGTTGTGTATAGGATAACTGATTAAAGTATGGATTCACTGTTTTTCTTAGCCCAGACCCTCATAAAATGTTGTTTTCTCCTCATTTACAATCATTTAAATCTGTGCTTAACCATTGAAAGTTCTGGGCGGTGGGTTATTTAGGCCTTCAAAAACAGGATTAATTAGGAATTAGGAAACTAAAGCAGAAGAATGAATGATGGGAAGGACCATATTAAAAGGGTCTGGTTTGAAAAACCCTGAACTTAATTAATGACAGGCACTGTGGCCAAACAAAATCAAAATCCTATGATTCCCTAACTTCCGCAGCGCCACGTGTGTGCAACCAGTTAACCAACCAATACAGAGTGACTGCACTGCTCTTCAGCTGTGGTGCTGCCGCTTCCAGTGCTCGAGTACATATGTTTGTAAAGCCTAGCTTAACTTCAATTTAAATTGCATGACAGTCTGTGTGGTTACTGCAACTGGCAACTGTGTTCGGACATGAAACATTGCTCTCATTTTGTGACGTTTCATTCAGGAACAACAAACAGCCAAGAACAGCTGAGAAGCTCTGAATGCATTTGCAAGCATTTTCAAACCAAGAGCCCTTTTACACAGCTTAACTGATATAGTACATGTCACTTTATTGCAACCACAAATAGCAGTGCAGTGTTAAGTATTTGCTTTGCAAGATTGATGCAGCAGTTTGATAAACATGTCTCATGTTAAATTGACCGTTTGGTTCGGTCAGACAAGACATTGTGCATAACACAGTCAGTGGCTTGAGATAGATAACGCCACAACTGGAATGCAGCATTCAGGGAACATTTCATTAGGGAATCTAATTTTAAAGAACCGAGTAACTCTTTGATATCAGCGATCAGTCTTAAAGCTGGGTCAATTACCCAAGCTTGTAGGACAAGTGACAAGCAACTCTTTACATCGCCAACAACGGCACTGTGCTGGTTTTTATCACACTGCGTTTCCCACGAGGACGCACTGACCCCACCCTCAAAAGCGAAGCTCATCTTAATTGCCTGGAAAATTATCATCTGTGCTGGGGAAAGAAAAAAAAAAAGCGAGGCTCAAAGTTTGTCTTAATTTCTTCCGTCCCGGCTCCGTGATGACTCTGTCCAAGGCGCACAGTGCCGAGATGGAGGAAGTGTGTGGTAGTTCATGTTCTCTCAGCTGCGAGGCCTTTAGATTTGCAGTTGGAGACATTCCCTCTGTCCTCTGTTTTTATTTTTAAAAAACTGGGAAAACTATCTTGCAATGCATCTTCTTTTTTTTTTTTTTTTGACCATTTCCGATAAAATGTTTTTTAAATAATATGAGGTATGAATGCTCTATTGATCTGAACTAGATGAACTAGACTGCAACAACATGCCCCTGGTTGCCTCCTTCAATAAGTTTAAGGATACTGCAAGGTAGTCCTGCAATAAATAATATATAATGCAGCCAAATGGAAAAAAAAAACAACAACAAAACAAAACACATACTGTTAGGCAGCCTTGGCAAACACTAACCTTTCTTTGTTCCATCTGTGGTTAATAGTGTAATCATTTGCCAAGGACCACTACGATTACATCCATAGCAAATTGACAGTGACTACATCAATAATGTAATCACTCCTGTGACCAGATGTAAAATGAATCATAATATGAAGACATCAAATCACTGGTCACGGATCTCACATGGTTGTATTTTATTAGAGGAAGACAATATGCTCCAGACATGATGATTATAACTGCAAGGGGTTTATGTTTTGTAGATTTAATGGGTTCGGATTATACGTGTCTACGGCACCAACACTGGAGTGAATCTTGGAAAGGCCTCTTGTGTAACAGTACACCTGCGGGAATGCTCGGCCCACCGGGATCCCAACTGGAAACTTTGAATTCAGAATCTCAGGTTGAATCGACTTCTCCAGCCTCCTTCGGTCTAGCGTGTGGTGGTTTGTATGAGTTTCGGGATACAATGGCCGTTCACCAGACCCCGTCCCCTTAGTTACTGTTGCTAAGCCTGTGGAGCCTCTCCATTCTCATCCACACCGCAGAGACAGTGTTGCAGTTTGCAAAAAACATCACACCAAAAGATAAAATTTCTTACTACACTCCCGTGCACATCGATCTGACATCCGGAGAAAGCTTGAGGGACTGCTGGGCCTAGTTACTGTTGCTAAGCTATGATAGGGCAATTACTCTCAGGCAGAAGTTCAGCAGACGGTCAGATGTCACCGCTCCAAAACGTGTTATAGCGAGCGTTTCTCTTAAAAACTTCTGCTGCCGTTGTTTTCATGTGCGCCGCAACCAGTCCGTGACACTGTAGATCATTCATCAGAGCGCGCACAGAAGGATGAACAGTGTTGTTGAGTGATTGTTGCCCCGGGTGGGCATTCGTCTGCAGCAGGGCTCGACTAATGAAGAGAGAGCTCGAATCTAAACAAACCCCCGGTCAGCGCTTCTCCAGCCGCATTCCTTCAAACACAAACGCGCGCGCAGAGCAGTCATCCAGTTTTCAGCTAATCTGTGGTGAGTTGCTCGGATAGCAGTCTTGTGTGGCTGAGGGCTTACTGCAGAGATGTACGGTTTTCAGTCCGGCGACTGAAGCTGCCCGTTCTCACATTTTGTTTGATTTAATTTCTGGTGGGTAGGTGCGAAATGAAGGCCCCGGCGGCGCGCGGGCCATGTTTGTTTGACCTTGTCTGTGTGGGGGAAATAAACAGGGGTCATGGACGGGTCTGCTGATAGCGGCTGGGGCCGACGTCGGATCGAGGGGGTCCGAAATCAACCCGCACGAGATGCAGGGAATTCCCACCGGACTGGGGATGTTGTTAGGTTGTGTCCAAGACAGGAAGGAAACACAGCTCCAAGCCTGGGAATTGGATGGAAGTCTGGAGGAATTTGCTACACAGTAGTTAAAATGTGGTTTCATTATATGGTAGATGTATATACTGAAGTTTTTACAGCACAGAGTCATAATATACTAAATGATTTTTTTGTTTAACATACATTCAGGGATTCAGTAACACATAATCCTATTTTCCCACATTGGAGACAGACAGGTAGCTACGTGCTACAGGTTATTTTGTTGATTTTTAGACAGTTAATGGGCTGTTTTAAGCCACTTAGGTTATTTTTAGGATTAAATCTGTCACATAAAACTTTTCACCAACCTCAACCTTCATCGCAGAGTCATGGAAACCGGGGCTTTGCCTCCAGATGCAGATCCGACTCCATCCCTGACCCTGATCGTACCGACTCGGGCGAAGGTTGATAGTCTTGAGTTGTCAGGTTTGTCCAGGTTAAGCTGAACATCTGGCAGGACACAGGGTGAAAATCATTCACCTCATAATTTTCCAGCAGGTCCTTCCTTGACCTTTGCACTCATCCCTGGTGTGGAAATTAATAAATACCCAGTGTCTTTTGTGTTCATTTGTTTGTATCTACATTATCACATTAATCCTCACTGTAATCTCACTCCCATTTGCCTTTTGTGGAGCACAACTCAATAAAGCCTGAAATTCCCCGATCGCCTACTGTCAGAGCTGCCCCCTCCCTCCCCCCAAACCACTCAATGACAATAACAATCCACTAGGGGAGTGATGTTTGGGGACCAATTGCAGGTCTGTTCAATAGGTCTGGTGGTAAATTGCTTTTTAATGTGTCACACAATGGCCCAAACCGAAGCGGATTGTTGTCCGTAAGCCATGTGAGGCCATTTATGTGAGCGTGATACATGACTCACAGAGGACCCCAGGTGTCAACGCCACTGCAGGAAGACAGAGGAGACAGCGGTGGTGATAGGGGAAGGTGAGCATGAAAATAACTGTATCGGTTTCAGGATATTCATGCTGAAATGGCTGACTGAGAGATAACTGCCCAGCAAGCCGCTGCACTACTAAAAAATGTTCTGAGACCTGTGGAAAATATTCTGTCTTTAATTAGACCTTAATCCGTCTTTTCAGTGTAGCTAATGTTTTTTTTTTTTAAGTGAGACTTGTGCATCTTAGGCACTGATCACTGCATATCCTGTTTATAGCCATGACCAAGGCATGGCTGGAAAGGAAATTATGTACAGACATTCGTGGTCCCCAGATGACGAATCCCTCTAACTTTGATTTATCCAGTCTAGTGCCACCATGAGCTTGACATGTTTGGCTTCTACTAAAAATAGTTCAACAATTCTCGGATGGATTGCAATGAAATTTGGCACAGCTTTACAGTACGTGGTACCAATAGGATTTCACTTATCCTGCAAAATATAGCAACATCTGCTGGATGAATGGGCACAAAGTTTGGTGCAGACATTAATGGTTCATAGAGGGTGACTAATACCCATATTGATGATCTCCTGACCTTTACTGTAGTGCCACCAACAGATTAAGAATAAAATTTATCCACTTCTTAGGTCAAAAAACCTTACACAGACATTAATTGTTGATAAAAGCTTCTGCAGAACTAAAGAAGAAGAGAGAGGCATCGAGATTTATTAGAAGACAATTCTACATGAAATTTTTAGGCGTAGATATTTCAGAGTTAGGCATAAGGGACTGGGGGTTACAGCTCCGATCCCGGACCCCTGTTGTATGCATCAACCAATCGCCTTAAGCTCCCAGCGCCACATCTGCCGCATTCATACAAGAGAGAGGAAGCACGCTGTTGGACGCATCTAAACCCAGGACCTCGCCTGAATAATATTAATTAAACCTCCCTAACTAATTGTGTGTTACTTTTTGCTGTCAACCAATTATGTTTTACACTCTTGGGGAGAAGCAAGATCCCCTGCTCACAGTGAAATTCCAGCTGTCATTGAATTTCAATAAGCATGTATTTAATTAACATACTAGGCCACTGGTGCATATCAATATTTATTCCTCTTACAGACAAGACAGCAGTGCGTTTGTTCTGCCAACAGTCAGCTGAAGACGCCTGGTGAGTTGACGCGACACGCAGCCGAAAACACTTGATTGAGGACCCATAATAATGTTTACCTTGCAAGTGCGGCTGTGAGCAGCGTGCTTAATGTGTCGGCCAGTTTGAAAGCACCTGACACTGTGATGCCGCGAATAGACCGCCTTACGTAAGCAGAGGCCTCGCGACGCCAGACAGACACACTGACTCAAATTGCCTCGGTGCTATGAATTTGGCAAGAGCAGATATTGATATGAGTTTTGCTTTTCCTGCACCATCCGTTTGTCTTGTGCGTCTGTCCTGTGTTGTTCTTTTATCAAGCGCCGGTTTTGACAGCACAACAGAAATCATCCATCATCTAGATTTACCCCCACAGCCGTAATATCTAGCGGACAGTCCAATGCCATAACTCCACCGGCGACAAATGCATTTTAGAGGAAGGGGATGATGCGTGTGTGTGTGTGTGTGTGTGTGTGTGTGTGTGTGTGTGTGCACAATTTTTTTTTTTTCTTTGTGAGTGTGCTTTCAGTAGAAAGAAGCATGAGGGTGGGGGGTATAATAGTGACAGAGTGAGCTAAACTCAGACTCTAGCTGCCATGCCATAGGCAACTGGCCGAATACCCCCCCCACACACACCCTTCTCGCTGGGTCAGCAGAAAAAGTGCACAAAACAGCATCAATTGATTCATCCATGATATGAGGAGGAGGAGAAGGCCTGTCTCTGTACAGCGAGCCCCCCTCCCTCCCTTGCTTTCATTCTACCTGCCTTGTCAGAGCGCTGTCACACATAATGAGGCCTGAGTTAGAGACGGAGCGAACCAAGAAGCCAAAGGCAGCCACCGCGGCACAAACAACAGCCGCCAAGGCCCAGCGGACCACAGTGGAAATGGTACATATTTTAGCATAATACTCTGCCAATTCCCGCCTGTCCCCTGTGCTTCACACAGCAGAGGAGCTGTGTGTTATTCAATGATGTGTCTACCGATCCAGTGGTCCCGTAAGGCTTGCAAGGTCACAGATTCAAATGATGTCACACGTGTCCCAACTAATGATTCCCTGCAGGGGAGAGGTTTTAGGATTTGTGGAGGAGCTGTTTTCAAATGCAGGGTGCAGCAGGTCTGTGCAGAAGCACACTGAAAATTCAAGGCCTTTTTTTATTTTTTTAAGGAGATAGGCATACAGTGTACAGTAAACTCTCTGATGAGCACAAGTTGTTTTCCCTCTGGGAATAACCTCCAGAGCAGTGGCTCTCGTAAGTGGGTGATTCTATTCGGTAGGCACACGTGCTTCCTGGGAAAGAAAAGTTATTAACCATTAGTTGGGAAAACGGGCAATTTAATCCAGATTTTCGTAACTTATTTTAGTCGGACATTCATAATGTAACTTTTCAATTTCGTTCAGCCGCTCTCCCCACCCCTTTCCTTCTTTAAACAACCCTCCTAATCCTACCTGCTAAATTTATAGATGTGCTCTCTGAAATATGTGAACACATACGCACGCTTGGATCAGTTTTGCAGGCAAAAATGGGATGAAAATGAATCGCTCTCCAGGCCCTGTGTCCAGGAGCGGCGTTTAGCTTCAGCCGGCTGTTTAATAATTTCCCCTTTTAATTTCACATATAACCAGCTCAGTTGGTAGAGGTTCAGGAAGGCAGGGCTATCAACCAAAGCCACCTAAAAGGTGTGCAAACAGATAAGTACAGACTTTCCAGTGTCAAGACTCTGTTAGTCCACATAAATACACCACACACCTCTCAATTTTGTGCACCAGAGATGATAATATGAGAATATATATATATTTTTTCCACATTAGTGCACCTCGGGGCTTGAAAGTAGGATCCAGGCAGTCATTCCTTCCGCTTTTATATCCCCATCCTTCTATCACTTTAACCAGTAAGCTACAAATACATTTAAAGAGGTTCATTTTAGTGACAAGTGCTATCATGTCAACCTGAGATGAACAGAGCGAGCGCAGAAGTGAAGTAATTACCAGAAACACGTGATTAGAATGTCATTTGGCTGACAAGGGCTAATTAGAGACGTCCCTTCTCGTCATCCTTGCTCTGATGACAGTCCATAATGGCAGGGGACCAAAACCCTGTTGTGAACTTTGCCTGCGCTGGAACACACAGACGAGATGGCCCTCCTAATGATTTGTGTCACTTCTCTCATATTAAGTTTTGAGCAGATCTTATATAACGCTCCGTTCCGACACTGGCTTGTCTTTCTCTTGACCTCCACGGCTTTCGTCAATTTTGCCTCAGTGAACAATGAGTCTGCGGCTCAGCACTTGCAGTGACAAAGTCACTTTACATGTCTGCCCAAGGGTACTGCAACTTTTTTATCATATGATGTCTAAGTTCAGACAAACCATGCAATACAGTGTTGAGTTATTAAGTACATTACAAGGGTGGAGAGTCCAGAATGGAGGATCTAGGCTTTTTGTAATCTGGAAAAAAATCACAATCAATTCTTTTGTATTCTAAAACCTTTTGAAATTATGACACTACATGTGTGTTCTCATCCTAAGTCTTCCTACCAGACTATCTTCAGCTTCCCTTTTCAGTGTTTCAGAGACTCTTTGTCTATGCTTACTCTATTGTTTTTCTGCTTTTTCATCACCTCTTAATCATAGTGCTTATCTTGCCAGTTTTATTCATTCATCCATTCATTCATTTTACTCATTTTATTTATATTTCTTTGTATGGTATATATTTTGTCATCAGTGAAATATAATTGCAGCCATGTAAATTCATCACTATCTGAAATAATATATCATCTACATGTCATTTCCCTTCTTTTTTTATTCAAATTGAAGTGAGGACAAATAGGAAATTTTGATTTCCCCATACTCTGTGTCTTCTATGAAATAGGCTTGTGAAACTACCTAAAGAAAGGCTAAATGAGGCATTGAAACGTACAATGGCAACATCGGAAGCTGCACTGACGTATGTAAAGACTCGACAATTAGGAAGCAGAACCTATTGTCAGCAGTATTAAAATGAAACCCAGGAGATGCTATTCAGCAGGTGCAGTCTGTAATCAGGCATCAGAATGTAATAAACAGTGCTGGTGGAATCGTCCAGCATTTGCATTGCTTTTTTTCCCCCTAGAACAGAATAAAATACGATATTAATTCAGAGCTGGAACAGTTGGTCAATAAATGAGCCGATCTGCAGGAAATTAATCTGCGACTTTTCTGATGATCAATTCAGCAGAATTTTTTTAATTTAAGCAAAAATAAAAAATAAATAAATAAAAAACACTGGTTGTAGCTTTACAGTTATGAATATTTGCTGTTTTTTTGTCTCCTACAATAAACAAAATATCTCTCTTCAGTGGAGAAAAGGAGGAATTTCGATGAGTCAGTTTTCCTGCATTTTATAGTCCAAATTATTAATTATGGATTAAAAAAGGAGTTGTAATCTATTTTATACGTTATATATAATATATTTATTCAATTTTTTTTTTCAAGTTTGAGTAATGCTGTAACTTGGATTACATTCTTCAGTGTCAAATATTTCCTTATTGATATAAAAGCCATCACGTACCTCACTAATGTCTACACGCCTCCTGTAATCCAAAGCTCACGCGGAAGAATCTGAATTCAAAATGTGCCTTCAAAGACATGGACAGCACGAGACCGTGGACCCCTGGGCAAAGACAAGTCAAAGGCATCCCTGCCCTCCCACGGTAGACCGAATCCCCCAGACTGAGAAAGACACAACATTTTGTTTCTGGTTAGTTAATTATGTGTCTCTGTGATTGTTTCGCTTCTCTGTTAACTACAAACATTTTGTGTCTTTTTGAAGTCGTCTTGTGTCGTACGGTCATTTCGTCTCTGTTTAGTTGTCCTGTGTCTCCCTGCAGTCATTTCAAGCCTCTTTGTTTGTTTTTGGTTTTTTGTAATCACTTTGTCTATAGTGATTTCTTTTTTTCAGGTCATCTTATGTCTCTGCGTCTTTGTAGTTCTCCTTGCGGATATTTTATGTCTTGTGATTATTTTGTGTCTCTCTGTAGTTGTTCGATCGACTTAACAGTGAGAAATGCTGGTCACTTCCCACAGAGGCTCTGGTCCATTGCCCCCAGGCCTGTGCCCAGGAGGCCTGTCCAATAATCCCTCTATGTTCAAAGGTATCTTGTACAGTTTACTACCTCTGATACTGAAACTACAATTAAACCCAAGTACAGAATCTGAGCTGAATGTGATTCACAAAATTAACAATAATTATAATTCAGGTAGTCACATTTACCCTCTTATACTAAGTATGTAATTGAATACTTCTTAGAAAAGTAGTGATTAAAGAGTAAAGTAGAATAAAATCCCAAGACTAAGTGTGGGTCTGGTGCAGCGGGACCAGCAGGGATAAGGGCGCGGTATTGCTTGTCCTTTTGCCGATTCCATAAAGAAAAAGAATAATGGTTGTAGGGCCTGTTTATCAGCAGGAGGAACCGTGTTTGTCTGGCAGAGCGGCATCAGTCTATAAACTAGCAGAGTATTTGGGGGATAAGAGACTTGACTAAAGGGAGCCGTGGAGTATGAAGGGCAATGGAATTAGATCAATTATAGCTGCAAATTGTGATGTGTTACCACCTCCTAAAGACTGCAGTCAAGGTGAAGACTCTGCCTGCTTAGACTTAACCACAACCTGTGGAAAACACACACACACACACTAGCCAAGCACTTTTACTAGAAACACCATACAAATGCAGGGAAGGGTCTGTCTTTGCCCTGAAAACAGACCCGCTTCCTTGCGACATGGATTCCATGGCGTTCCTGACAAAGTGCTCAGTTTCAAAATTCAATTTACTCATCAAAACACCTGTGAAAAACAGGTGTATTAGTTTCCTTTGTGGCTCTGGAGGTTGTTTTTCAAAGTTTTAGGAAATTACCCTGATGATGTCTCCTAATCAAAGATGCCATCCAGGTGCATCGTGGGGAAAGTAGGATCATTTTTGGAGCTTTAATAGGACCAGACTTCGGATTGTCTCAGTCTGTGCTGCCTGTTTTTTGACCATTTCTTTTTTAAACTGTTTGTTAAGAGTATATCGAGGTGCAATCCCAAATCACTGGAGCCTCCTGTAGCCGTCTCGAGAATAATCAACATATATGACACACTTATCATTATGCACATTTGGCAATTCTGGCTATGAAATTACTTTACATGATTCCGCTGGTTTTCCTGAAACACAAGATCAATCATAAGGCTGAAACAGACTGAAATATAAAATTAGAGTTTTAACACAAATATAATATATGTTTTTAACATATTGTATATCAACCACTATTCCAGGCTCAATATTCCAGTTTATGCCAAAAAGCTCATCATCAACTATCAGCCCTAATGTATAAATCAGAAGGATTTTTAGCATTTAACTGATGAGGCTCCCTGTTAAACAGATCCGGATGCTCGCTGTTTATTAATTCCAGGGATTCTTTGTTTTCAAGTGATCTACGTGGACGTTTTAGGTGACAACAACATCTGTTCCCGGGTTTCAGCATGGAACCACATATCACGGAACAGTAACAAGCCTGTAGTTACACAAAGGAGTCAGTGAACTATTGTACGCCGAACAGCAGAACAATTAATTACAGCCAGTGTGGTATGATGTGTAAATGAAATAAATTTCCCATCATATTATCTTGGGAGATATCAAGCAACTGAACTGCAGAGAGGAGTGCTGAGCATCAGTGGGCAAGGGGAGGAAGTTGATGCTTTGAATAATTGCAACGACGTTGTCTGCATTGAATGGAGAATATAAACAAAAAGAGAGGAGCAGGGCAACTGGGAAAGTGACATTTCAGGTCTATCGATGATAGTTTCATTTTTCAGATATATTACAGCACTGCATAAACTTAAAGCAGCACCCACCTCTCCATGGAGCTTTTTAGCTTCTTTCAGCCTATTGCTTTGGTTTTCAAGTCCCCTGCTGCACTGTACTGCCCTCACGGCTGTGGTCGGTGGAGAAGCTCTACAGACTCTCCATTTGCTACCAAACCACTTTTGTCTCCCCAGAACCAGCCGTTTCCTAACAAGTTCAAACTAATAGCACGATGATATGCCAACGTCAATATCATTTTTTGAGGATATGCAAAATTCTAGTGCCACTGAACAATAATTAACAGAATAATTTTGGATTATAGCTCCTGGTGAGCTTTATTTTATCATAAAGTCCAAAAATACAAAAACCATACAAACAAACATGATATGACACATTAATCAGTAAGCTTTAGAAGTACTAGTTGACAGATTTTATA
This sequence comes from Istiophorus platypterus, assembly GCA_016859345.1. Lineage (NCBI taxonomy): Eukaryota > Metazoa > Chordata > Actinopteri > Istiophoriformes > Istiophoridae > Istiophorus > Istiophorus platypterus. Next base: position 6,695,484 of record CM029132.1, on the reverse strand, counting down.
ACTTTTGAACGGAACCAGGCTAGCTAACCCCCTGTTTTCAGTGCTTATGCTAAGCTAAGCGAACCAACTGTTGGCTCCAGCTTCAGATACATGTGTGTGTGTGTGGTTGGTATCAATCGTTTCAGCCAACTCTTGGCAAGAAAGGGAATAAGACTCAGGCCAGCACTGTAAATAGGCCAGAATATACATCTTATGTGCTCATTAGAAGTTGCTATAACACAAATTCAATAATGTCAAAAAGAAAAATGTATCACATCAGAATGAAGCATGAATTAGCTACACTGTCATGCCAACAACTGTATAACCAACCAAGAGGTCCATTTAAAAGCATTCAAATGCAGTCAAAAACGAGGCACGCTGTAAGAACGGCACTGGAATCAGGTTGTCATTTTTCTTCCCTCTCAGATGCAGCCAAGCAAAAAGCGAAGCGCGTGTTTCCTCCTGCAGACAGGGCCCCTCAGAGGCTCACGTCCCACGGGGCCTATCTAAATAGCGTTTTGAGACGAGATGCACGAGGATTTATCCCCAGGGAAAAGGTAGCTGGCAGCCCAGCGGACCAACGTATAGCACTCCCTGGAGCTGTGCAAAAAAAACAAAAAAAACAAAAAAGAAATGCAAGAGCTGTGCAAGACGTGAATTGATTTACTTACGGTCTGCATGTGGTATATTTACAACAGGCTGCTGAAAAATAAAAGCCAGATTGTCATGTATCATATGGACATGGCACATTATATGGAGGCATACATGTGTATCTGGGTCCGGATATTCGCAAGTGACGGTATCCAGCCTGTTTATTCGTAAATATGTATATTTAGTTAACGCGCTAAGGCCTATTTTGGTACCAGGGTCATGGCAGAAAAATATTTCTTGTCTTGAGGGAATCAATCACATGTACTTCCACAAAGTCACTATGGGTGACCTAGATGCAGTCAGGCTTCCCAAGATTCATTTTTCTAAAAATGCAAATAAGATAATGACAAGTGAAGCAAAAAAAAGGAAAAAAAGACAATGTTGGAGACACTATAACTATATTTTTCATTGTGTGATATTAACTAACGCTGTTTAGTACCAGAAAAGCATTAATGTGGACTAGTTGGACAGATGGCTTGGCCTGAAATAGACAAGGGTTATTTTAAAGTTTTGATGAAATTAACGAGGACCTTCAATTCAAACCCCTCTAAAGCACAGGAAAAACGCTAATTCTGAAAGTGTGTTCTTACGTTTGTCCGGTGCATATCTGCCAAGATTTGTAGTTTCTTTTATGCCATCAGTGATTTCAAAAACGCCCTTTCATTTAGAACCAGAAAGGGAAAAGTTGCAAATGATTCAGTGACTCGCATTCACCACTAAATCCCCATTGCTAACTTTCCAAGCTAATATTCACTTTTTAACTCACACTTATCATCCTTTTCAACCCTTTTAGAAAGTTTTACCTTTTAAGCTTCAGGGTAAACACTAATTGAAAATAGTTTATTATCATATTAAAGCACAGGAATTACTTTCATGTTGAGGTTTCACAATCTTTGACCTTATCAGCAGCAACAATAAAGTAAAAGCTCTATGACAAGTTGCTTTTCATCTTCACAACCACCTTTTTCAGTTGAGATCAAGGGCAATAATTTTGCCAAGCAAGCTGAGCAACAACTTTTCTCCGGTGCAGTTGGGTACGAGTGCTTACAATAAACTCTTTACGAGACGAGGTGTCCGTTGTAGCCACTAGTTCACCTCAAAATATTACGTGTGTCAACGCTGAGTACGTTTGAAGAAGTTGCACTTTTTCTTTGTCCTCGTTTCCATCATCCAGCAGATGTTTTTCGTTACTTTCAGTGACAGTAAAATGACTGTCGATGCCAGCGAATTTTCCCCGGTCGGCGTACCGATTTTCCTGATGGTGCACGGGTAGTTGTGAGCTGCTTATGCTGCGAGTTAGACAACATAGAGCCGGGAGCCATTCGGTATGCAAACAAACAATTGACACGGCCGCTCGACAAGGTGCCACTCGGGATTCCCCTTCAGCTACCACAGGACGAGCAGATATAATGTCAGCCTCGCCTGCGCCGCCTTTAAAAATATACTCGGGTAGATAGACACTACATCTTCCTCCGAAAAAAAAAAAAAAAAAGACTTTCCCATAGGACTGTCAGAGGGCAACAACACAGAATAAAAAAATGAATATAGAAAAAAAAGCGAGCTAACGAAATGTGAAAAACAAATTTAGAGACCTGTTGTTTGTTTTGCGACGCAGCCTTCGAAGACATAGAGCAAAGGACTACATAATACCAAATGATGCTTGCCTGACGTGCTGTTGTCTGTCTGTCATTGATAAAAGTTGGGGCCACGAATATTTAAATGTGAAGCCGGGATGTTTTCCTCCTATCAGGATAACTGTCTGATCAGGATTTGCTGGTTGGAATCACATGAAAAACAAATCTGAGGGCTCGGGTTGCTCGTGAATCACAGCCGTGCATTTTTTTGCCTTGCCGCTTTCTGAGACGCTACAGATCATACCCTAATCCCTCTGTGCTGTCTATGCAAATCACATGTCGCTGATATCCTTTCTCCTGCTAGGCTCTGGCTGGACATGAAGCTCTGTTGCTGTTTACATCAACTCTGACTCAGAGGACTATCGGGTTTATGCAGCGACGTTGTGTGGGAGTGAAGGAGATACGGTAACAAAGCCATCTGAGTAAACTGGTCTCAATCAAATACGTTGTGTCTGCGCCCTTCATTGTTCGGCGAACGTGACACTCCCATAACCCCTTGCTCTCGGCCTGTACTCTGTTGAGCTGAAGGCATTATCGAAGCCAAGAATTTACTTGAGTAATCATCTGGTAATGGCATAAATCCAAACACTTGAGAAGCTGCGCCATCGTGTGCGTTTAAACCCTGCACAAGGTCTTTATATTTGGAATTCCTCACCATGATGTCAATTCACATAACCCAGTCTGAGGGCTTGAATATATATAAGCTGTGACAGTTTAAAGGATGAAATGAAGAAGCGCATCAACAAATCATATTTGACAAGTTTTGTTCTTCCTCCAGAGGGAAATGGAAAGGGCCTTTAAAGAGAAATGAAATGGATAAAAAATACAGATGTTCATTTCCTGTGAGGAATTAAGGCTCAGAACTTTCCTCTTTCAAGTCAAATGCAATCTGTTTCCACTTTGATACAATTCACTCCAGTTGAGGAAATTCAGAATGTAAACCGACCCACGTGTCAGTATTATTGTATTATCCTAGTCTGTGTCTTACTGAATATAAAATGCCTTGAAAGAGAATTATCATACAGTCATACAAATTGATGTGTTTTTGTTTGTTTGTTTGTTTGTTTGTTTGTTTTTGTTAAGTGTACTTTAGTCTCCTCAGCCAGGAGTAGATTTTCTGCTCTACCGGAGTCTTCACTGCGAGAGACAAACAGTCCCGCAGCAGATGTTTTATCTACAGATACTGTAAATATGGCACACCTTTCCAGGATGCAGTATTAAATATTATCAGCTTTGTTTGCTTGCTGTAATATGACCTCTTACAAAGCGATAAACAGAATTTGTTTTTCTCTTTCATACTGCCAGGTTTCAGCTTTGTTGTACACCTGCCACATACTATCCCTGCAATAGTAAATTCATCAGTAAACCCTTATTATCACACCATAATGATATATATGTCTGTGTATAAGCAGAAATACAAATAGAAATTGCACGTTACATGCATTAGTACACGTTGTATTTAATGGCTGCAATCCTTTAATTTAAAGTTATACTAGTTTTAAATATAATTGAGGAAATAAAAAAATAACATCTTTCAGTGACGCTGGTTGAGGTCAGAGATGCAGCAGATGTCAAAGTTTTGACTACCGAGAGGGAAATGCCATTGTTCAGTCAAGTGTTCAGTCACTGTTTGATAACCAGGTATATGGAGCCAGTATCAGATAGTTTACAGTAGTTTATGTTTGTTTGGGTTTATGTTTGTGTTTGTTGGAAAAAAAAAACAAACTACTCGTTTTGAGGAACGGGAATTTGAGCTACGCTAACCGGCTAGCGGCCGTAGCTTCACGTCAACTGCACGACAAGCTGGCAAATAAGCGCATTTTCCATATTGTCAAACTCTCTCCGTAACAGTAAGTCTTTGCCCTGGGTATTTGAGTTTTATTGCAAAACTAATTGGTTACTGATAAAATTAGTTGTTACCAACTATAGATAATACTGATATGGTCACATTAGTATTTTTGAAAATGACATATTTTGAACAGGAAATGTTAAGCGAAATCGTACATTCGTCCGGCAGAAGATTGTGGAATTTCTCGCCTAAAATTATTTTCACTGTAGCAGCTTATCTGTTTGAATATAGATAGGGTATAGCTTCTTTTCCTCGGGGGGGAGTGGTCCAGGTATCACCATGGGCCTGCAGTCAGCCCTCAGGTGTATTAAAAAATAATTGATACCTCCAGCGGGGGGGAACCTTCCTGCTTGAATATGAATAAATTTTACGAATCCCAGAGGCCCTATTTATTGTCACATTCTGAAGGTGTCAAGTCTACATCACTCTTGTGGGTGCAACCTGTTATTAATGTATAATCCACACCATGTTATACAAGGTTCATATGCTCCTTCGTAATCATTACATTTGCATAATCCTTATATTTTAACCAAACAACAGAGCGAGAACAATCAAATTGCCACCACATTTTACAGCTGTGATCCACTTTAACACATCCGTCTTTATTATGCCAGAATTGTGCAATTTTTTTATGACTTGATTACCTTGTGCAGCGTAGGAGTTGTCAAGCATTTGTAGATAAAAATGAACATGTTTTCCTCTCCGGTGCATCTCTGATTTGCTATAAATGCAACTGATGTTTATTTCTTTTCGAAATGAGTTATTGGCATATTCTCAAATCTGAGCTTTCCCAATCCTCCGTCCGCAGCTCCGCTCGACAGCTCAGCGATCAATCACTGGCAGCTCTCCGCCTTCCGCTCCTGCTTTATCCCCCGAAGTGTGTGTGTCTGTGTGTGTGTGTGTGTGTGTGTGTGTGTGTGTGTGTGTGTGTGTGTGTGTGTGTGTGTGTGTGTGTGTGTGTGTGTGTGAGTCAGCCCAGATTTTCAAGAATTAGAAACTCATATGATCTGGGCTCTCAACACAAAAAGATGTTTACTTTGCCTCTACTTACAACTAAATGCGGAAAACAGCAAAAAGTATCCCAAAAAAAGGCTGCGTTTGCAGTCTGCAATTTGTGTCTTTGAATAATAAGTCATGAGGTCGGATCTACATGCTGAAAGTTTAATTTAAATTTGGATTGTTTATTATTTCATATGCACGGCTTGGAAAAAAAAAAAAGTAGTATCGGATGCCTGCTCTTAGCAGCGGAAAGTGATGAAAAATGATGCAATGATTGAGATTATTTTCCTTGATTCTACAGACCATTGGGGGATTTCTCTCGGCAGGCTGGGGGGAGGCTTGGCTTAAATCTAATAGAAAAGTTCCCGGTCTAATACCCGTTTGGTCCGAAAACCGCTGAATAGGAGTAAAAATCATTTGTAAGACTGTGTCTCCCTCACCCACTTCCCACTTTTATGACTTCAAAATGGTCAGCATTTTCCTTCAAGTGTGTCAAATTTGAATGAGGACATTATTCGTCCGTCTGAGCCCCGGCTTTTTTTTCCCGAGGCCGGCCGCGGCGGCTTAAACGCCTCGTTAGGCATCGGGGAAAATTCTCAACGGATAACAATCACATCTGCCTGTTGGGATTGGCGGACGGCATAGATTAGATTTATAACTTCCCACACTTGTCCAAGCACTGGTATTAATGTCATTGATGATGCCCATGAAGCAAGAGATGGTGCCGCGAGATCGAGGAAATGGGAATGAAATATTCCTTTAAACAAAGTGCTATAGTTTTAGTCATCATGTAAGATTGTTCTTTTAAACCTAATGACAGAATTCTAACCTCCTGAGTTTACTATGTTTTCAAATGTTTAACAGACTTGTTCGCACCATCATTTCAGTGGGGTTGAACAGTAAAGAAAATTAAGTTTGATAGAAGTTAGTCGGTTTTGCATCTAATGGACAACCATCCACTTTTAAGTGGTGTCTCATCATTCCTTTTGGACAGTGGCCTTTAATGGTAGCATGTAGTTTATTGGAAAGGGTCACAAGTTCATCAAGTCAAACATATTTACTACCCCCCCACCCCCCATCAACACACACACAAGCACACACAAACACACAAATACATACTATATAAGGTCAAGGGAGTTTTAATGGCCATGATTCTGTCTCTTTGAAAATAGTGTAATATTCCCACTTTTTATCATGAAACTAGGTTGGTATAAATCACTGGTTGTGCTAACTGCTGACATTTAAGCTCTAGTTACCTCAGTGGAATTTAGGGGACATTTAACATTTAGCTGAGTGTTTTAACGCGATACCACTTGGAGACTGTCGACAAAAACAAAACCGCATAGCAAGAGCTCAGGAGAAATGAATTAGAAGTTGGGGTGAGGGGCGACGTAGGTTTTGGGAGAGAAGGCTTTTTTTTTTCTTTCTCTCTTTTTTAAGAGAAATCCTAAGTGAAGATCTGCCAGTACGCCTTAGAAGGGCACTGCAAGGACGGGGAGGCGGGCGCCAGCGGTGAGGTCGATCCTCAAACAAACGCCTTCACCGGTGAGGGGATTAAGCCTCGGGCTTTGAGAGTGAGAGTGGGATTGAACTGTGCAGCCCTGTTGAAAATACAGCAGAAGCACATTTTTATTTTTTTTTTTCCCTGAGTGTTCCAGATGCCTCCGATTGGACCCGGTGTATGTTGGGAAATGGAGAACCCAGTCCCTTTTCAATGAAGTTATTTGCAAGCAGCATTTCCTGCTCCTATTGGGGTGCAAACTACAATGATTTGTATCAAGTAGATCAGTCCTGGAGAATCTCTCTGACCTTGTCACAGCGCTGTGTGAAAGTCTTGAGGGCCTGCATTGATCTCACAGCATTTCCTAGCCCGGCGCTGACAGCCTCGCAACCAAACCTATAAAATCGGCCGATATGAGAGAGCAGGCAGCGGGGAAAACATTCCATACGTTTTGCACAGATCATCTATAAAGATCACGGGTATTGGATCGCCTTGTTTTTTCAAGATACACCTCTCATCACAGAGACCAGATTAACACAAGCTCTGGCTCTGCACTATCTCCTATTTCTCATTTTTTCCATTCCGTGCCGAAGGACCTTGGTACAGTGCAATGTTGTGGGGAAAATTGAATGAACAACCTTCCCTGGGAGACTAATAATATCATGGATCCTGAGTGCTTGCTCTCTGTGATGAGGCCTAACAGAAGGCTTGACAGGAGAAAATGATGTGTTGTTCTCTGCTGGGATAACAGTCCGGGTCCCCCTCAAACGCCGGCAGCCGAGATATGAAGTGTACATAAACCACAGGTGTCTGCGGATCCCCGAGGGTCCGCAGGGGAAGAGAAAACTCGTCGAGCAAGGGAAATGAGTGACGCCGAGGAGGGGATGGGGCTGCCTAGAGACCCCTCGAGGACCACGTGGGCACGCGTGCGCTCCGTCGCTCTCTCAACACGTACAAATAGCAGAGGCCCTCACTTCAAAGCATCTGGAAGTTCGAGACACACTTGAAGTGAAGTATAGCAAATTAGTTCATAAAGTCAAATCCTTAACATTTCAATGAATATTTCATCGCAAATTTCCCTCTCGCAGGAAGGACTGTGGGTGGGCAACACTGATGGCAGTAATGGTCAAAACCACTTACTTACTGCTGATACTTTTCTTTAATGTTAGAAATGTACATGATACTTAAATCCTAGCTTTAAGGAAGCCTGTTTTTTCACATTTGCTTCAAAATATTTCAATTTTTGAGCGATGTGCTCTAAGGAGCACTGTAGTTTTTAATTATACTAGTTTGGTTTGTGATAATGTGTAAGATTCATGGTTGCGTTTTTGCTTTTTGTTTTTTTGTTGTTTTTTCTTTATGCATTCATATCTACATTGGACAACCATCTGCAGGGCCACCAAATTGGCAGCAGCTCCCAAAACTCCCAAACTGGACGGTTCTATGGGGACTACTGAAGGGACTCCAAATTCTATGAAACCGGCATCTATGCAAGCATGACAAAGAGATTATTAACTGAGGTGAGATCATAAATTCAGGGGCAATGCACAAATATTAATTCATTGAAACAAAGAAATAATTAAACGTACTTCAAATCTTTAATCTGGTAAGTGACCTGTCACCACACGGAGCTGAAGAGGATGCCCCCAAAGAAGATTTACGTTCACGTTTGGTGTTTACAGTCTTTTTTCTTCACTGCCTTTGTTGGTATGTTGCATGAATTTGTTGGCGCGTTACTGCCACCAACTTTTAATCACTGAAACAGCGTGAAAACATATTCACCAAGTCACATATACACATGGTACATATACGCACACATTACGAGTGTTCAAAAACTCTGAGGGGTAAATGTAAGGATGTTTTACAATAATGGGAACAATTTCAAATTGAAATGTTAGAATATCAGAACTGGCCCAATAGGATTCTACAGACATTTGCTGAATAATAAAAAATGTTATGAATCAGCCAGTTCAGGAGGAAAAGAGCAGCACCTGCATCTTCCTCCAGTCCTCATCTCTGACCATTTTCTATCTCTGAAAAGGAGTGCTCCCCTTTTTAGCGCTTGCCTTCCTCCAAAGGATAAGTCCGTTTTTTTTTTTTTTTTCCCCCTGTAGAATTACTGCTGATGAAGTTTAAGAGCTTTACATAGTGCCCTCTTCTCTGTTCAGCCATGGCAACTAAGTTGCAAGCTCTTTCCTTCTGTTATTTTTTTTTTTTGCCTGTTTAATCCGAGCCATAGACAGCGGGAAAGACATGGATGCAGCTTCCCATGTGCATGAATCTCTGCCATTTGCAGCGGGTTTTTTTTCAGGAGGCATTCTTAAGCTTGTATTTGGGCTTTTACTCTCCCTGACACTTTTCAGTTAACAGGGGTCAGGAAATTAATTATTTGTGTGGAGCGATGTGGACGCCGGTTCATTCCTTTAGCTTAATGCATGAAACAAAGCCAAATGCCATTGTGTTTCCTTCGCTGTTTTAACTATTTGAGGACTGACTGGTGCTCTTTTGAATGATGTCAACACGTTGCGCCCTCATTTTCTGCAATGATCTAATTGCACCCAACTGGAAGATTAGCACCACCACCTGTTTGTTCCGACAAACCAGCTCCTAATATTCGCATAAAGGTAGCGGAGGCAAATGTGCATAAAAATGGGTAAAAAAATATCCATTATACACGTATAATTGGTAGCTGGGGAGGACCATTAAACATTTAGCACGATATTTTTCTCAGGAGTTGGCACGCCAACCCAGGGTTACAACACCAGAAAATATGAGGCTTCCAGTTGGTAAATAGTCCAATATGATCCCGGTGTTGGTCTCTTTCTGCTAAATGAGCAAGTGGGCAGCTGTCTGGTAACCTAAGCCATAAACTTTATAAATGATACATCAAGGTTTGCTGCTGTGAGTTTGTTTTGGACTCTTTCTGCTTCCTAATGGTCCCAAGTCACCTAAAGCAGCTTCAATATATTGTAATGAAGTCTTTTTTTTTCTTTTTTTTAAATCAGCACTGGAAAAACCTTGTTATCAATTATTTAAACCACTGTTGGTGTTAAAATGACACACGATTCTGCAACTGCATAGCTTGTCTTTCGTTCCTGATTTCTTCATCGAGGGATTTGACAGATAGTTGAAAAGAAATTTCCCTGAACACCCCCGTCTCTTTTCCGGTTTTGAAAATAAAAAGACAAAGAGGAATGACAGCCCAGAGAGTGATGTTTGCTCAGTCAGGTATGGAAAAGTTTTCATGTTGATGTCTGAGCAATTGATTTTCTGACACATAGATTACCAACGATGGTTAAAGCGAACACCGGTGATTGTGCTGTGAGCAAACAAACAAACCTGTGAGTGCGGCTTTTAAATAAGAGATTTTTATCTGTGGAAAAAACAGGCTTAATTCATTTCCACTTTGCGTTTTTTATAACGCCCATCCTACCTTTCCTACCTCTCAAATTCTACTTGTACAAGCTTTAATAACTGAGCGGCATAATCAACTTTGATGAGGGGTCTCATCCTTATATGACTGACCTATTTTTTGCTCTTGATAATCATAGTGGAATTCAGAGTAAAAAGGGGGAGCTCTGTCGGTACCAAATACATGCAAATTACACAGTTAAAGTCTCCCGGGAGTCTTCTCACACTCTGGCACTTCTCACAGGTAAGGAAATAAGAGTTCTGGGTATACAGATGTACAGTTTGTGCATGGTTGTCAATGGATTTCATATGTTACAATAAATACTGTAAATATGCCAATAGATTTGTCAATAAAACATCCAAGACAGATCAACCGGCACTTGCCCCACACATAAAACATATTGTATGTTCCAGTTCTTTATTCGTTATTAATGTTCTATTAGCGAACATTTTCAGATGAGCAAGGGCAAGAAATCAAAAGTTTGAGCTCTGGCTTATTGGCACATACAAATCTCCCAACTTGTAAATTGGGCGGCATGGGAAAACCATTGGCAATACATTAGAAGAATGTTCAAAGCCAAAGCATCCCATCGATTTGACCTGTGTGGGCCTCGCAAGCATGAGCCATTAGTATATTCTCAGATGCTGTTTTCAGGTTTGTTTGTGTAAACGAGGTCCCGTGATGATAGCGGGGGAAAACAGATGCAGGATTTTATAACTATCAATCTACCAGATAGTAGGGACACCATAACCTGTCCTTGGGCATTCATACTAGTATTTTTTTTTCTCCCACAGTGCTGTAATAGCCCTCATTTTCCCTCAGTTATTTTCTGAGTAAAATGTTCCAAACATTCACTGTGCATTTCTTCGACAATTAAATGCTGCACAGAATTGTTTGAGAGTGTTTCAAAGGGCCCCTTTGTTACACACAGAATAGCTGCTTTACTAACACAAACCATTGTGCTTGAAGGGAGCTACATATTTATTTTACAATAGGCCAGTGGTGGTTGTGAAGCATCTTCTTCTCGAAGGATTCCTGTTATGTTTGATATGCTGATGGACTGGGTGGATATAGGCTCTCATGTCTTCCTGAAGCAGAATCTAAACACAAGTTTTCATAGCATTTTTACAAAATTCAAGGATTTTTTTGCAGCAGATTTTCTCCAGACAAATGGATAATAAAATTCATCATTATTTACAATTGTTCTCTTTACCATCAAACAATGCTCTAGTTCAATATACCAATGTGTCCTGGCTTGACTTATAGGGCTTATTGGCTGATGTGGATTTTTATTTTTGCTTTTATTTTATTTATTTAATGTTGTGCAAATATGGTTGTTGTGTAGATCACTGTGACTCCAAATAAAATTGCAAATTGACTTTAAATATATTCATATAAAGGAATAGAAAAATAAACATAATTTGTCCTTGGCAGTTTATTTGCCATGGCCTAATTTAATACTTGCAACTCTGCAAGAACCGGTTGAGATTTAACAGCTTCCTATCTCGAGAGGCTCCAAATGTTTGCAACCTTTCTGCATACCGGGAAGGGGAGGGGGGGCAGTGTTGAAATGAAATGGTAAAGATATCAGGTTTATAAATCTATACCACTCCAAATCAAGGGGAAATTTGTGCTTTTTACTCCACTCCATGCATTGCTATGATTAAACTGTATTAAACAGTATATAAAAAATAGTTCAATTAGGTCCACTGTCACCAATGATAACAGTAGAAGTACTTGCACATGAATGCATCAGTAATGATAATCCAACAATATATATTCAGCCACAAGTCATATTTACAGGACGCTGCCGCTTTGAATTCAGTTGGGCTCCGGGACCGAGCAGTTTAGGATACTGGAAGGAGCATGCCCCCGGAAGCTAACAGCTCATGTGCAAAATAAACAGGAAACAAGGCCTATCATTCGCTCAGGCAGCAAACACAAAATCATCATCGCTGTACAAATCGGCAGTCACGCTGTCCACTCATGTCTAGTCAGCATTCGGCTAATCCGGTTGACCGAAAAACATCCGAACCCCCAGAGGCTGTGTGCTAAAACATGGGTGCTCTCATCTGATGATCCAGTGTCGCCACCTCTGCCCTCTGTCTGTACCAAGAACACCGAGCTACCTTCCCCCTGGAGCCAGCTGACGGCCGATGGGTGGTGCTGTGTGACTTGGTGCACAGATAAAAAAAATAACCCGGCCGGTCGCTGATCAGAATGCAACCTGTTTATCAAACATTTATTGAATAAAAAATTCTCCCTGTGAATGTGGTTCCCACTTATTGTGGATGAATCATCTAAACAAACAGTCAGGGGTAAGAAACACCGTGCTACATAGTAAGAGATGTTAATAGCTTGCGGTTATTTTCCTTTTTCAAACTATGATGATATAAATTCTGAGCATAATCTCATACCTGTTGTCCTCGTGTAAAAGCAAAAATAATATACTCGAGGGTAACAGCGTGCAAAGACGTGGATTTTATTTTAAAGACAAATATAGTGCATTAAAACCATTAAAATAGTTTTTAAAAATTTGCATTATACATGCATACAAAGTATAAACAAACAGGCACTAAAAGAGGAATTAGAAAAAAGCTTATGCCAATTACAGAAGGGAATAAGAATTGGTACAAAAGTGTAATTAGACATGTTAGTCATGAAATGTGCAAGACCCAATTCAGGCCTGTGATATGTTTTTAATTAACCTCAGAAAGCCACTTGTTTTCGTCTTTTGATAAATGTAATTGCCTTTTTCCTCTTAGAGTTACTGTACCTTGATGTATATAGTAGATGATCATTCCTTAAATGAAGAACCTGCTGCCATTTTTGTGTTTTTCTTAAGTCTTAGTGTACCAAAAGGGTTCGATGTTTTTTTTTTTTTTACATCTCCACTAACAGTTATTGACCAAACCTCCCAAGTTTGTATTTTCCCCTTCCCAGACCTCCAGCACCGGGCCAATAAACATCCCGAGAAAAGGTGCCAAAATACTCACCCCAAACAGATTGTAATGATTTTGTGAACGTGATATGTTTAAAACATTAAAAACTTTGCACTACACTGCACTACACTTTATTTTTTTGGCTCTAATGCTTTGGCCACTTGATTAAAGGGTCTAACAAAGTGTGAGGAAAAGTCTAAGGCAAGCAGGTTCGGAAACCTCAGGATAAAATTAAGGCAAATAATTTTTTTACTTAAATCTACTGTATTTATTGTAACTTCATTTTAGAAGACAGTTTGTTTAGAGTGTTGACAGAGAAGAAGTGTCTGTGTTTTGATTTTTTCGAGCGTCAATTGACCCCAAAACTAAGACAGAGCGTCGTGATGGAGAACAAAAGGAAACGTAGTCCGGGTTAGGCTGCTGACCCCTGACTGTAAAGTCAGTAAATCTTAAAATTAACACGGTCTGATTAATGTAAAAACTCCTGGCTTGTACATCTGCTCATACACTGATGTTAATAACAGGAACTTGGATTTTTATATCCGAAACCTGCTGGCAGCGTGTGCTTGTCTCTCCACACTCCGTTAGTTTCTGAGTCTGAGCACTGGATAACAAGCTAAAATAGTACAAAGTGGACAGCAGTCATGCAAATACAAGCCCACATGAATACAAGTTGAGGAATTAAATTTTAATACCTATTTCGTCCTCATTATACCTAAATGGTGCGTCTTTGATACACAAACAGGCCTGTTGCAGACACTGCTTCAGATGTTTGCCATTTGCTAGCCAATTTCCAAAGCAGTTGGCATCCATCAGCATTCTAACAATGCGCCTTGGCAACAAAAAGCCATTTGCAACTATTTCAGAGCTGGGGGAGAAAAAAAAAAAAAAAACAACGAAAAAGGAAAAAAGAAAAAACAAGCGTCTGCTGTTTTTAGTTTCATTCTGTTCCCCGACTGAGCATTTGGACCTTCTTTTTGAAAAGATTCAGAAACAAATAGACTGTGAGGGCCCCGGCGTTTCGGCAGGTCTCCGAGAAAGCCGCCTTCGTCTAATTCTTTCTCTGTCGCTCTCGCCCTACAATGCCACTGTTTATTAAGATTAAACTACATACAACACGTGAATCCTGTAGAAAATACTGTACGTAAAAGTCTCTTCCTCATGGTAGAATATATAGAGAGAGAAGATATCTTCCCTCTACCCGCTTTTTAAACATTTTGCTTTTGAATCATTAAGACACAGCAGGCTTGCAGCATGCCTTTAAATCATCACTCATTAGCAATGCTAATGTGACCCCAAGTGATGTCTAAGTGAGAGGGAATCGCTTGAATAATGCACCTGTGCTCACATCCTCCCACCTAGTCCCGACCAAATTTCCACAGAAAGAGCACTTGCGCATAAATGTGGCCCCGCGGGAATGGCTGCTAACACGGAGGCGCCCCTCTGAAACCCGCCCGTCTTGATCTTTCAGCGGGATAATCAGCGAGGTGATTGCCATGAAAAGTGAGCAAACTTCACAGCAGAGGTTTTTTTTTTCTTTTTTTTTTTCCAGCAAAGTGTTTCAACAAAGTTCCAGAAAGAAAAAGAAAAATATATATATATATATATATCACTGAAAAGCAATGGAAATATTTGAAAAGACTGATTAAAAAAAAAAAAAAAATACAAGTTCCTGGAAGACGGAGTAAGCAGCTGATTTCCTCGCCACACCTCGTCACTTTGCATTAATGCTCACGTTACAATTTAAGATCGACTTCTACTTCTCATTTTGCTCCCCAGCGAGATAACAAAAAAAGCAGTTTCCACCCTCTAATTCTCAATATTACAACTGCTTGTTTTTCTTTTTCATCCTGACTCCCGGCTTATCACCTAAAACCAATCACAGGGTGGCCTGATAAAAGGATATAATTAGAAAGTGGAAAAATAACAATCCTGCTTCGACTTTAAAATGGCTGAGGAAGGGATTTTTTGGGATGAAGGCAGCATGTCGTCTGTTTTTGTTCGTGTCTCTGTTGCCAAAATGGGTCAAAAAAAAAAAAAAGAAGAAGAAAACACACCTTCAAGCGATAGTGGTGCTCTGTGGAGCCAGATGTGCTTTTTTTTTCCTGTGCCATATTTAGTTGAAATATTTGTCAAGTTGTCAGTACTTTCTTTTTTTTATAGGAAATGAATTCATTTCATTTCTCGTTATCTTTTTTTTTTCCCATTTTATTTCACAGAGGTAGGTTTGACAAAGTGGCCAAACATCGATATCTATTGGTGGCATTTGACTAAGTATATTTAATCAGGTTATTTGTCTGTATATATATGGTCTGTTTAAATCCGGAGCAGGAATGGTAGACCCTGCCACTAATGATGAAAAGTACTATTTAGAAAGGTAATTACAGAATGTAAATAGATTGAATGGCAAAAAATCTCGACCACAATTAATATCAAAGCCTGTTTTGATTAAATGAAAAACTTAACAGTCACACTAGGTACATTTTTGAGGTACTTGTACTTTACTTTTTCCATGCTTTGGAATTGTAAACTTACACTTAAATATTCTATGTGAACACAGTGTATTATACTGTTAACCACGTTAAAATAGCTGAAAACAGCTACAGTAACCAGTTACTTTCCAGATTGTGAGCTACATATTGCAATCTTATAAAATAAGATGCAGTGTTCCAGATGAAAAAACAGGTTCTCAGGACTTTAACTTGAAACTAAGCATTTTTACATTGGATCTTTGGTACTTCTACTTAATCAGTCTGAGTACTAACCCAATGTTTGCCAAGTTTCTAATGATTTTCTTAAATCGTTACTGTTATTTCAGTAAATATATGTAATTTGTAAAAATATCTATAATGATTAAAGAAATTCTTTTAGTATTTTTCCTCAAGCCTTTACTGAATACCTTGAAGGTTCCCCGCTGGTTGATACACTATGCCAGTATGAATTCAGGATAGAGCTTCTCCCACTGTCGGGATGGTAAAAATCCAGCGTATCCCTGTGAGATTCTGACCGTTCTTCCGAACGCCGGCCTCGACCTCATGAATAAGTCACGTCCATAGATTTGAGTATGGAAATAGGTGAACAGAGGGTGATAGTGGCTTGCTGCCAAGTGAAATAGGCTGTACAGTGCTTAAGCGTGATGGATTGGTGGCACTAGTCTGGCATAACAGTCCTGCAGTGGACCAAACCCCTGCTCAAAGAACAAGCTTATACATCATGATACTGCAGACATCCCAGCTAATACTAAGCCCCCACATGCTACAAAGGTACCAGTTTCTACATCCACAAACTTGATGGATTAAGACAAACAGGTTATTTATGGAGCAAGCAAAGCTCTGGGAGCTTGTTTGTGCCTTACCCACACATCTGTTTGCCGAAGGGGAAAGAGGCTGGACAGATAAAGACCTCTAACATTACCAAGTGAGCGGCTGGCATGAGACGAATCCAAATCAAACACCAAAGACTGCGCCGGAGTTATGTAAAGAAAGCTGATAGGGAACAATAGCTTTTTATGCCCTTTTTAAAACAACAACAAAAAAATATGATTTTTCTTGGGAGAGAGTGTGTGGGCTAGATGAGAGCAGTTCCAAGTGAACTTGTTTCATCTTGAAAAGCTAAAGGGGAGAGTCACATTTTCATTTCTCCCTTTTGCACAAAAAGCTCACAACATATTAATGATGTGCACTATGCAATCGTGATAACTGTGCTGCTTCGGGATAGAGACTGTTTGACCTTTGTGCTCCAGAAAGTACAAAAGCTCGCTGTTGTTTTTCTCCTGTGTTAATTTTTCTCTCAGTCCCCAAAGAACATATGTAAAGCCGTATTAGCTGATTTACTTAGCTTGAATACCTTGAAAATATAAGGCCCGGAACCAGCTGTTGAAGCTTTTCTATCACCTGCAGCAGATACAGAAGCATTACAAAGCTAATTGCGTTAGCACATCAAAGTGATTTTCAGTGTAACGTTAGCATGTTGCTAAATGCTCGCTGATTTATTTATTTTATTTTTTCTGTGACGTTGCCTGCTCAAAATCCTTAAATCGAGATCTCCTTCCTGGACGTTTTGGTGTCAAGCCAGCGAACGCAACGCGCTACCAAGAGCAGAGTATCACTGCGGTTTCTCGGAGTCAAGGTTCACAGCCTGTTGGTGTTTTTCCTAATGGATAAAGGCAAATGGTACCTAATCAAGAAATTTAAAGTTTACATAATTTTATATGATATGCACTTTGACCTCTATCGCTGGAGGGAATTCTATTCTTCCCCCACCACAAGGCTGTGGCTTTAAATGGATTGATCTGTGGTTTAAACCTGTTTGTGGTAAATTCTCCCTCTGAAGGATTCGTTGGACCAGTCGGTGTTTATTTACATGTTAAATCATCCATTCGTGGTAATTGTGCGATCTCTAATACTCTTTTTGCGAGTTTTTCCATTTTGCCGTATAAATCCTGGCTACAAGGTGACTGCCGACATATCTGAGGCGTCACCCCAGAGATGGTTGGTTGGCTGGTCCGTTCATCGTTCACCAGACTAACATATCTCAGCAACTATCGGATGGTTTATCATGAAATTTGGTACATGCTTTCATGAGAGGGATAAAGCCTACTGACTTCGGTAGTGGACTTTTTATCTAGCAGCACCAGTAGGTACAAAATATTTACTTATAAATATTGGATTGGCACCAATTTGGTTCAGACGTTCACGGTGACCAGAGGCCGAATGACTCCACAATGAGGTTGATATATGAGATTTTAAGCGAAATGTCACGGCAGCCATTGGATGGGTTGCTATTAAATGGGGCACGGACGTTCATGTCTACCTCAGGATGAACTGAAATGTCTTCGGCGATCCCTTAACCTTTCCTCTAGCACCATCGTCAGGTCAGAATTTCAGACCTCGGCACCAGAACTCCATGTTTAGTGCTTACTGGCAAAGGTAGGCATCATGAAACGCTAAACTGAATAGGTCTCCATGGTAAGCATCGTACCTGCCAAACATCAGCATGTGTACATTGTCATTTGAGCAAGTTATGCCAGTCACTTGAAGCACCAATTTGCCTAAGTGCAGCCTAATGGAACTGCTAGCACGGCTGCGAAGTCTGAGCCCTAGGACACTTACACTGACTGGATGAATCTTATTTGAAGCACTGTTGTTGTTGCACTCTGGCAGTTTTACAAGGAGCAGAGATCCTGGGGCTCTGAGATGCCGCATGGTTATCACACGATCCACAGCTCATGCTTTACACTCATTCATTATTTACATATAACTCCACATATATGTAACAGTTTGAATACATGTATGTCTCTGAGGGAAAAAGCTGTTCACACAAACAGGGGTGTGCTTTATCGAGCTCGGGCGCATCGCCAAAGCTTGGCCTTTGACATGGGGCTAATGAGGGTATATTAATACACCGGTGGAAGTCTGATTATTAAAATTGATGGGTCACGCTTCAAATTCCTCATCGTGATATGTCTGTGAGTTGTAAGAGACTTATGATGCTGCATTCACTGTGTGAATCCGTGTAATCTTTGATCATAGATCTGGGATCGTTTGTGTCATATTTGGAGCACATTACAATTCTAATGCTTCATTTGGAAATCTTGATTGCCTCACTAAGCATCCTCAACACCTTACCATGATATTCTCATTATTGATTGTTTTTGTCAAATGCTCCAAGACTCAAAATCGCATATAACCATAAAACGCTGAGCTTACAAGGGGGGAGATTCAACCTGCAGTATTTTTGGAGGTGCATTTTTTCTCCCCCCCCAATTCGCGCATTTGATTAAAAGTGAGACTGCATTACTAATTTGCAGCACACACATTTCAATGGCATTACGTTTGAAGTGAGGAGGAAAATCTCCAGTTCAGTTTAAATCTCCTCGCTTGGTAAACCTTTTGTTTTCTAATAATTTCCACACCAGAGAAGGTGGGTTGAATACTCTAATCTCATAAGCAGCTTAATTCAGATACTGTGACTTCATTACATTCTCTGCTGTTTGTAAAGTATTCTCCTGAAAAACTTCAAGTTGTTAGGGTTGACTGGAAGACAGGGTGTAGAAAAACTTGAGAGAAAGCCTTTGTTTCTTAGACAAAGTCAGGTGTACTCCTGGGGCCCGAGGTATATTAAAAGTTTGACCGGGGCTCGTAATAAAAAAACCTTTGGCTCCCACTGTGCAATTAAGCGGTAGCTGAAACTATTGATTTGATCTTTTGTTTTGTCCGTCCACCCACCTGTTACATTGCTAGCAGGGGAATCATCACCGACCACAAACACAGACACCCAGAGAGAAAAGGGATGGTTGTGCAATGCAAAAAAATCTCTCTCTATATTTAAAATGCAATGCGTGTTTATTGACATGTGTAAAATGCACATTTATATCCCAAGCTGGCTGAAGGATAGTGATCAGGCTATTTCTCTAAAAATGTATGTTTGAAATGCAGTTATTGCTCAGACAAACAGAGTCGCTTCTAAGGAATTATTTCTTCAGTAATGCTGAATTAATGATTGGCCGATAAAATAACTCGACTGATTTGTTACCAGCGTTTATTTTCCTTCTCGTTTCCATTTGCCCTTTGTAAAGCTATTGTCATTAATGTTAGAAACTGAGTCACTGTTGTTTCACCAGTGACTACAGTGGTGAATGTGGGATTTCAATGGGCTACCGTCAAAGTACAGTATTTCCTTAATTTGTACAGTTGCCAAGGGTCCTTCTTCTGCATTTTAATCAAAGGTCTTCTGTGTTTCTCAAATGAAATGGGTGTTATTGATATATATATAGATATATATATATATATCTATATATCTATATATATATATAAATCAATGTAATGATGTGAAGAAGAACATTTAAAGCTGGTGGCTCTAAATGACAATCTCCAAAGTCATTGGAATCCAGCCTCAGGAGATCATGAATGTCTGAACTAAATTTCATGTCAGTTTAGGCCTTTGACATTACTTCTTAGCAGATTTTGAGATCAGATTATTTTCGTTACACACACAAAGTTTCTTCATATGAGAGCCAAATAGTTTGACAAAACAGAAACGGGTCTTTGAGGCTACTCATGGTTGTTTTGTTTGAAGTTTGAACCGAAGATATTTTTTTGAGCAACACTGAATGAGAATCCGAAATCCTGGTGTTTACAAGGAGTATAATAATCTTAACTTTCACCTGCTGAGATGTGAATGTTTTGTTTCTCAAAGCCCAGCAGCATAACACCCAAGGCTTTTTTATCCGCCAAGAATTATATCAGATAAAGAGACTGCTGTATAACAAATTGTGCACTCCAATATGAAATATGAAAGCGGCACAAGTGTCTGCAAAAGCAACCAAACAATCATAAGGCCGTCTCAGAGCAGCTGCGCCTGATGAGGACAGATGTCTGCGTCAGGTTGTAAACAGCTTCTTTACTGTTTACAGCTTGAGTCAGCTGCCTCCTTGCCTGCCCCAGTCATGCATTTTGATTAACTCAGAATGCGAACTGAGTCCTGCCAGGATCGCTGTGACGACCCCGGCAAAGACCTATCGAAAGAGAAAATTGACAGCACTCCACCAATCAACCTACTTTAATTTGTCGCAATGGCAAAGGTCATCACTTAGACAAATACAGCTCATGCTGCTGAGGCTCGTCTCCGGCAGGGCCCAGCACACAGATCAGTCCCACGGAGCTAACGAAGCTACTAAAACATGATATAAGGAGATTCCGAGATGCATAATTGAACAGTTTGCACCCAGCTTGATAGCTGGAAATCTCCTTCATTAATCAACTCCCACAGAGTTACGAAGACATGAGGAGAAGAGGTTTATGCTGGCACGGAGCAAACATAATGGGATGGCATTGGACGCTCCTGAACCCCACAGACTGCCTCCACACCTCGGTGGCAGCAGTTGCAACAGTGAATATGTTGAAGGCTAGGAGCAATAGCTATGATACGCTTGTTTTATTTCGCAACTAGCATTACGAATGTCTTGGAAGTTTAGGTCTATGCCTCAAAAAGCATACGATGTTTTCATCTGCAGGTTTAATTGATCATGATAATCTCAACATGTTCTCAAAACATGCCTTCGGTTGTTAATTGCTTCGCGGCTTGGCAACGAAATAGACATTTCAATATGGAGCCGTTCCTGCGGTCCTACTCATTGTAATTAGATGTGTTTCCAGCTCCCTTGAATCAAAAATTAAACACTAAATCACTCATGTGTAAGTGTGCACAGAATCCATGCTGGTGTCCAATGAAGCCAATTAAGTTGGGTCATCTGGTGCATTGCTGCCTGTCTGCCAGGAAACATCTTGTAGCGGAAGAAAAAAATCTTGGATGAACTCTTTTTCTATAAGGTTCTCTTTTGCCTCCTGGAACTTTTCAGCTGGTATGAAGTCAGCAAAATGTTTGACCTGCTGCTGAGGCAAGAGTATACCATATATTTCAGTTGGCAGCTCGCAGCCAGTCACTGTATCAGACCGGCATTATGAAAAGCGAAGGTGTGCCTGTTGCCAAGTGTTAATAGAGGTCAGGAAGGGAACAAACAAGTGTAAACCGATTTTTTTAACAAGAGCAGTGACACCACGAGAAGAAAATAAAACAACTGGTTGGCTGAATATGAGACGTACCTAGACACGGTGAAAGCCTGGGCGAAACAGGTTTTGAATTAATTCCTCATTATTTTTACTCTATTTCTAGGCTGGGTAAACAAGCATGATCTAAAACGCTTCAACTACAGACTTTAAAAGTTGCAGGGCCTAAGACGCTCTGAGATCATTCGAAGTGGAAATGAAATGGATATGGTCTCTGTTTGCAGTTGACAGTGTCTGCACTGTGACATGATTGTTGCAAGATCTGTGCAGGCAAGCAAGCAGCTCATCGCTTCAACTCACATCTCTTAGGGAGCAGTGCTAACATTAGCAAATTCTGTGTAACAGGGTTTGTACAGTGTGTGATTCCACTTGCCATAAATTTACTAAGTCGTATCCAGCTGACTGAGAGATGCGCTTTCTCGGTGGATAAATGCCGCCGGCGCCTGGTTAAATTTTCCCGTTCCTGAGATGGATGCCAAAGATGGGTCCCCCCATGAACATATGAACAAGCCAGTGCTGTGGTTTGAGGAAAGTGGATGTAATGCATTTCAAAGCGCTAAATTGTTCATGTAACATATAGCGCATTCCAGTCAGTAGTAACCCATGGGAAACACCCACAGAGAAGCCTGAAGACAAAGTTTCCACAAGCTGTAACCAAAAACGGTTTTATCCTCTAAGAAGAAATGGAAAAGAAATGTAGTTTCTATATCAGTTTGATTGGAAAGGGGATGTATTTATATGCTAGTATGTGGACGAGAATGGGAACGCGTCTCTCGCAGTAATCTCCTGTCGTGACTAAAACATAAATTTGTTCCCATGTGAGCACTGAGGTTAACGAGGCATGGCCTTTGGTTCGGGCGAGTCTATGCCCGTCGCCATGGAAGTCAATCCCTGCCCGTGGAGAACTATTCCCCGAAACCTGACCGCTAAGAAGAGCCGATAGCAGGTAGACTCGGTTTTCTGAGTCAGTTTTCTAGGCTGTTTCTGAGTTTGTGGAAGAAAAAAAAAAAAAAAAAGGTGCATTTTCCAAGAACAAAGGTGTCGGAGCGAAGGCGTTTCAGGATAACGTGTCTTGCCCTCGTGACATTTTGACGTCGGATGGCCGCTGCGGTGCGTCCAAAATAAAGGCCACACGGTAGGTCTGGCCACATTCGTCAGTCGATAGCGACAGCTGCGGGTATTCCTTTAGATCACCTGTTGTCGGTTGAGGCGGACGTATCCGTAACCGCACAAGAGATGAAAAAATTGACAAGAAGGTAATAACGCAGAAACTTTGGAGCCTTGGAACATTTTTTTACCGCAGGCATGGCACTAAAGATAAGACCTATGCGGCCATTTACTTTACTTCTACATGTGAGGAAAGAGTGTAGCGCGGCTTGACAGTTAAACAGTCAGCCCTCTGTCTTTCCCCTACTGCATCTACAAGCACATACTGCCGGCTCTTCTTTACATAAAATCTGTTTTCCCGGGGGAACTTTTATCTCTCACCCTTCAGTTGAGATTTATAATTTGGATCACAGAACAGGAGATGTCGAGGAGAGAATAGAGAAACAGAGGAAGGAGTGTGGGTGTTTAAAGACAGATAATCCATTTCAAGGCTTACCCATAGGGAGGCTTCTGTTGTGTTGTGCTGCTTATTTGTTTTCGAGAAAGAAGTTGCCTTGCACCTCTTGCGGGTCCTGCTGTAGGCTTGTAGTGAAAATGACACTGACACAGACGGCTTTTGATTTGGGAGAGGATGGAGGATATAAATTCTGCAGGAGAACTGGGAGTTTCCTAAGTGAATGTCCCAGCCCTCAAATGGCCTTGCTGGCCCTGCAGAGTAGGCTATCTATCATTTGGGTCAATCTCATTGACAGCTGTTCTCTTTGGCTCCTATCAAGGAGAAAATGACCACTACAATTCAGAGGCTTCCCGCACTGCTGCCCACATACATGCACAAAAAAAATAAATAAATACATATCTATATATATAAAGATATATAGAGAGATATATAAATGTGTTCCTGTTTCCCACTGTGCTTAATGACTTGAAAACCGAGGTCAAAAACTGACTTTTCTCAACATATCTAATTAGATCCTAGATGAGATGATGCCTCAGAGTGACTTAATTGCTCTGGATTTTGT
Source organism: Istiophorus platypterus (assembly GCA_016859345.1). Lineage (NCBI taxonomy): Eukaryota > Metazoa > Chordata > Actinopteri > Istiophoriformes > Istiophoridae > Istiophorus > Istiophorus platypterus. Next base: position 6,671,824 of record CM029132.1, on the reverse strand, counting down.
ATAATTTTATCTTGTGCTGAGGCTTCAGATTGATTCCTTTCTACATAAGAAAAAGCATCTCAATCTTATAAACGACACCCACGTTTCCAACTGCAAATTTGCACATTCGCATAACTCCCTGAAAGAGTCTCATCTGTAACTCCTATCATCTGAGCAAATGCATTTTTTTAAAAAAATAAAACCTCCAGAGAAGACGAGGGGCGATTCACGTGCAGCACTCTTAGAAATGCATGAGATCAGTTAAGGAGGCTCTGTGGGGTCTGTTCATGCTAGTTCCATACTGCTTGACCAGCCAAATCATATTATAGATCATATTATAGATAGAAATTTATCTCGTGTTAAGTCACTTTCCAACTCTGAAATATGCACTTTCATCTACAGCATTAAAATCTGATGGTTTTGGTGGAATATTAAAGTGGAAAAATGAAGTGGACGTAATGGATGAAAGAAGTGGGGGAAAAAGTATACTTTGACTATTCACTTTGACTTTGATGTATTCAATAAATGTATTCAACATAAGATAAGATAAGAAGACAACCTTATATTTACACTCATTATTACCTCTTTAGTATTTTGCATTGTTTGCGGCGGAGACCGCCGTTCATACGGATGAAAAAAAACGGCATAAATGATTCACGAGAAATGATGCATGAACGTATTGGACGGAACTTCGGAAGACAAGAGCCGGGGAATGTGCACATCGCATGTAATTTATGCGCATTTATCATTTCATAAAGAATACATCAAAATTTTTTTATCATGGCCAGACAACTAGCGAAAAGAAAACAGAGTAGATGCTCGGAACATGTTTCCCGCCCCCGGTAATGAAGAGACGTGTCATTCCGAACAGAAGATGAGTCTCGTGTCAGTAAGACATTTGCGTTACCGTGAGTAGCCGCAGGTGTCGCCATATCAGCCAGAGCTTTAAGCCTTGGATCCATATCTCTCATAGAAAAAGAGAGACAAGGAAACTAGGACTTGAGGGCCTTTAAGAGACGTTGTTTTTTTAAAATGTGGTTCACTCAAGTACTGTACTTGCAAAAAATTTGGAACGCGGGGCTTAAACTTGTACGTGCTTATTTCTAAACTTCTTGAATTGGTACTTATACTCAGGTAAAAGATCTGACTCCGTCTTCCGCCACCAGAACAACAAGATGTCAACTCACAGTCCAAACTATACATGTAGAGATAAGTGTGTATATGATTGTTTGTCCTGTGTAAAACCTCTGTTTTTTTAAGGTCTTAACTGTGTTGGCTTTATCCGTTTCCAATATACGGGAGAGAGTTTTTGACAGTCCAATTACGGGCGACCAATAATCATCGAAAGTGTGTCGATGTGGCCGTCAGCCTCTCTGATTTATCAATTGATTCATGGAGAGCGACGGTCGTACGGCCACGTATTTACTCCCTCTTTGAGATTTCCCACTTCCCTGTAATGCTGGAGCCGTCTGAGCGGCTGCAAATGAGTCACGAGCACAACCGCTGCCGAGCGTTCATCCGATTTGGGTTCGCAAATTGTCTCCTCACACCTTTCATTCCAGGTTCGCTTGCTTGTAAAAAAAAAAGGGACAAAAAAAAGAAAAAAGCGAGAAAAGCAACAGTGATTGCTAATCTGTAATTTGCAAAAAGAAAGTGGAGGCTTACTTTGACAACAAAAGGATGTTGTGGCCTTTCGGCTCGACCAAAACCGGCAAAATTTCATAAGTATAAGGTTTTCAGCAAGATGCTACCCACTGTTTTATGTTGTCGGTGTTTCACGGAAATGTATAACACTTTTAAATTTGCAATAAAATGAAAGATCCAACACTGACAAAGATTACAGTATACAGTCTCTTAAGATTAACATAGTGGCAAACACAGTGCCACTACGCTTACGGCTCCTCGCCGCGTTAAATTCACAATAGCCTCAGAAAATTTTCCAGCGAAATCCCAGGGGAAGAGAGAGAGAGACTCCCCGGTATCCGTCTGAGTGCCACCCACAGGGTGCGTCTGCAGTACAACAAATCAAGTGACACATGCAAGGACAAGCGCTGTGAAAATGAAAGGGACACATAAAGACCCGCTCTAGCAGACCTGTCAGGATCCACCAACAGAGGTTCTCTTCTTCTTAAGCTTCCCCCAGATAAAGTTATTACTTTTTTTTTTTTTTTGAAGGGAATTACGGTTACAAAAAACAAAAACAAAACAAAAAAAACCAAAAACAAAGCAAAACAAAAACACACAAACACACACACACACACACACACACACACACACATAAAGCCCTCGGGCAGTTGGGAGTTATTTGTCTCATCTTTGCATTTGTCTAAATTCCTTCCATTTGTTTCTTCTAAATTTTGGCCCTGAAGGGAGAGCACGTGGTGATGGGTGCCCTGCAGCCAGGTTCTGATAACAAGAAGGTAGATAAGCTAATAAGTCGAATAGCTCTTTCGGCAATTAAATACACTTTTCTCTAAGAAAAGAAAAGAAAAAAAAAGGACCAAAAAGCATTAATGTTATTTCAGTTTATTTGCTCAAAACCTCCTGGTGCCCAATAGGACGTCCCGAACGCGCTCACATATGTGCCCCTGCATATTAATTTGTTTTCAACCTCAAAAGAAAGGGCTCCAGTTTTTGGTTAACGGTTAATCCGCCAATCATTCTCTCAACTAATCACTGGGCTGTACTATGGAGGAATATTGTGGAAAAAGCCCTTCACAACCCTCAGTGAAGCTTGAACCCTTGAATATCTCACATTTTTGCTTGAGAAAAAAAAAAAAATCACTTAAAGTATCTGTCCTTGAGATTTTACACTTTGTTTTGCCAACACCTGCTTCATAGTAAAAGCCATTTCACTTGTTGAATGCTTTTAATGTGAAGCAGCAGCAGCAGTAAAAAGCCGATATCAGTGAGATAAAAATAGTAACGCGGGATTACAATGCTGCGTCGTTTCCTGTGACTCTCCTGTGAGGGCGATTTTAATCCACCAGGGGAATGTCGAACTCTGACGCTAACAACAAAAGCTGCTAGAAAGAGTGGTAATTACTGCATGTAAATTAAAGGGCCATTGCTTGTCTTTTGTTTTTTTCTGTCGATCAAATGATTAATTAATTGACTGGTCATATGAGCTCTACAGAATAAATTAAAGTCCCAAACGCTCACCCTAAAATATGCAATAAATAAATAAATAAATACCCAAGCACTTCTATGTTCGCCTCTGTCAACGTATAATAAAAAAAGAACTAGAAATGAGCCGTGTGTACAGGTATTTTTCACCATGCTGTGCAAATTTTTGCTAGCAAGCACCTGCAAAGGATTAATGGATAAGCTTGTGCCTCCTGACGCTTGCCAGAGTTTTACCCGAACCAAAGTTGTTTTAGCTGTTGAAAAAAAAATGGTCGGCCAGCCAAGATTTTAATGAAACAAATGTCTAAGGCGTTCCGTTTCCGCGGTTTTCATGTGCAACACGCCAAACAGGACTGAACTGGGAACACTGGAGCCAACTGTTTTCGATGATTTGAGCAAGTTTGAGCGAACTGCTTCAAGTAAAAAACAAGGCCATTAAACTAATGGATGGTCATTAGTTCCTATTTCCCATCACATGCAGAATATCTAAGCTTACAGATGAGGCGTGGTGAGAATCATTGCAGAAAGAGGCCAGGCCATATCAGTAATACTCTAATCCAGGGGAAAAAAAAAAAAAAAAAAACTTGTTAAAGTGAGATGAATATCCTCTTATGATATACAGTATTTCTCCTGTGACACTTTACACCCTTGTTCAAACTGAAAAGTGGGCGAAAAACTTTTCTCCATCCCTTAAATTCCCCGGAGAGATTTACACTCAGACATTGAGAAAGCCTGTCCGGGCCCTGAGGCGCACAATACCTGGTAACTAATGAAAATGAAACATTTGTTCTTTAGGGCACCTCACAGGCACACAGCCGAGCCTGCTGCGAGGCTCACACCGAAGACTGCACACCCTTTGATAGATTGGCAGGAGGGGGGGGTGAGAGCTAACTTTAGCCCTTAATGGTTTGAAATATGCTTGCGCTACAGTTTTTTCACCGTGGGGCCAAATGATAGCCCCTCTCTTGATGATTTATCAGGCCCATACAGAGCCTTCTCGTCAGGGATAAATTGGCTCCTGCCTCCTGTAATGCCCTTGATGGATAATTGTCTCATTTCTCTTGATTATTCTATCTGTACGGCTGTTGCTTAAAATCAAAATGAATATCACAAACATAATGCCTTGCTCATTCTTGCCTCATATATCTTAGATTTTGTGGTTGAACGTGATGATATTCGGGGATTAGGACGAGCCAAAGTGAGTGGCAGCTCAGAGCGGCTCGGGTTCAATTTGACCTCTGACCTCCTGGATTTGCTCTGCTCAGTCGCCACAAATGTCATCAAAGCTCAGATTCCGCTCTGATTTCTAATGTATTGTATACCTTTATCTGCTGTGTGCCCAAAACTGTATCATATACTTATGAAGTATTTACACTTATGTTGATATTGCACCATTCTGGCCGTTAGTATACAAAACGTATGTGCGGTTGCATTTTGAAAGAACGGGAAATATCACAAGTTGGGCTTTTTGGAACATTACTACCTATTTCAAATGGGAAAACCTCAAAGAAATCAAATAAAAGTTCATTCACACTCAAGAAAAATAGAATCGGTAGATATCCATCTAAAACGTGTGGTATACTGTTTGTATATACAATTATGGTCTGTAATATAGCTGCAAGCAGCAATGTGGGAGCCAAGCAGAAAGCCATACAGATAGCTTTGTGCCGCTTTTGCAGAAGAATAGACATAATTTGTGGCCTGTGAAAATATTTCATATCTTTCGATGAAATCCAAAATGGCGGCCCCAACAATCAGGTTGACATAACGAGTTGCCACTTCTCAGCCTTGGGACCTACCATAGTATTATTACACATAAGAATGATTAGTCAGGTGAACAAATCAACACATGCTAGCTAAACCATATTTTTGCTTATTGCAGCCCCCCCCGAAATGAAGAACAAAAACTTTTGGTGCTCCCTAAAAAAATTGGGTCCCAAGTCCATGTACGAGGAAGGACTTTGATACAACAAGGCGTTAGTCAGCTATGACCTTGTCACTTGTTCGGCGGCTTTGCCGCTGATTTGTATCGACTGTGACCGACGACCAGTTGCAAAAATGAAAAAAGTCTGAGAAACCTCTTTGCCAGTTTTGGTGAAAATTGGAAAAAAAATTGTGGCCTGTAAAAACCTGTTTCATAAAGTCCAATAAATAAAAAATTGTGTTTCCCCTAAAATCCAATATGGTGGAGAGTTGAATGCGGCAAAAACGTATGTGATAGGTTGCGTTGTACTTGGCTTGATCCAAGGAATCCAGTGGTCCTTGATTTTTAAAAATCTGACGTGCTGCTCAAAAGGTACGATCATAAACGCACCTCCAACTTTGACCCGCTGGCGGCGCTAGAGCACTCGAGGCGCTGGCACGAAACTCGTCGTAAATGAACCAGGCGACCGGCACCAGTCGGTGTGTCAGATTCCACAGCTTCTTACCGTACAGTTCTAGGTGCTGCCATAGACTCCAATGAAGGAAGAAGAAGGAGAAGATGAATGAGAAAAAGCTGAAACACAAGTATCGTATAACATATACAGAACTGTATAGTCTAAAGTTAGAGCAGGCCAAGCCAAGGCTGTTTTAATGTGTTTAAAATAATACAAATAATTACCTCATGAGCACAGAATAGCTCTTTGTGACTCTGTGACAAGCTAATAGTCCCATTTACCTCGCTGTTTCAAAAGCACACTCTTCTAGTGATCTCTATCAAGACACCACGGTGACCTCTCTCAATGAAAAACATCATTATGCTCCACAATGAGAGGCATCCGGGAACATAATATCAAAATAATAACATTTATATTAAAAAACTGATGAAAGTGACATGAGTTTACTTTATCTGCAAAGTCATAACGCAACGTCTTTCAATTTAGAACACATTAATATCTTATTTCATGCTTTCTCTGCCTGTTCCAGTGGGCTGCTTTTGTCCTTTCATATATTTGTGTTTTCGTCCCAGGCATATTCTTATTCAAAATAGGCAATTTTATTTTGACAGCTATTTGTATGTAAAGTGTGGAAGAAAGGGGGGCAGCGGGGGGGGGGGGGGGGCACCTTGTCATCGCTCCTGTACTTTGCTATTTGCTGAGGAAGCCTTTTTTCTCCTGGACCCGTCCGAGACATCCTCTCAGTGGATTTGCCGTTATACCCCACAATACATCCTCAGCTAGGTAAACTCAGGAAAGAGAGGGAGGAGAGACGAAAGCACTCTCTGGCAGCTGACTCACTTTCGGGGGGCTATTTTTTGCTCTTGCATTATGTAATGTCTCCTCTTTTTTTTAGGTTTCTATTCAATGGCAGTACCTGAAAAAAACACGGGTCAACTCACCGCCGGCCTCCTCGCGCAGTTAATCGTTTTCATCTGTGAAATTTGCGATGGCGTTACGCTGAAAGGCGAAGCTCAACCCGCGTTCAGCGGGCATTACTCTCTGTGGCTGGGGCTCAATTTTACCCCTGTTGCCAAATGTAAAAAGCAGTCAGCCCTGCAGTGCCACCGCTCGTCTATCAGCAGGGGCAGAGTCAATCAACCACAAAACACAGGGTCGTTTTCATTTCTACACATACAGAAGCACTTCTAATGTAAACGATAACTGATAAAGCAACCGCGGCGTTGATTTTGACGTTTTATTTGCCTCTGTTTGACAGCTAATAGTGGCGATAGAGACAGAAAACAAAAGAAAGCGACGGTAAGAGAGGGGACATGTGGTACCCTCTCCTGTATATATGAGGACATGCTTTTTGGAAACTTGATTTTCATTAGGTTTGAGTGTCTCTCCCTGTCTTTCCTGGCCACGGATCAATGAGAAATCTTCCCTGTGGGGCTTGCATTGGCCCCGATATTATTATTTCAAATTCTGGACTTAACTGGACTCTCGCAGTGTCCGTTTCATCAGTGACAAACCGCTCTCAAAAAAAAAAAAAACAAACCTGGCCCCGTGTTCGCTCGAAAGCAACAAGAACACCGAAAATAATCATTACCATAATGTTTGAAACAGGTGAACCGTCAGGTATCCTCTCATTATATTCTCCAACACTGTAATCCATCATTATATCCTGTCGGCTATATTGGTAAGCAGGAGGACGTCTGCGGTGGTTACCGAACAGATGGCAGCCATCTTAAGGTGCAAACAACCTGCCACCGGGCTGGGACAAATCTGTGGAAGCAGCAGAACAAAAAAACGATAGCGGTGGCCGATATAAAGGGGATTATACAATCTGTAGAATACCGCTTGCTTGTGACCGTGACTTCACCGCAGCAATTATATCATGGTTAATATCGTGAACGGGAAAAAAAATACAGAGATGCTGTCAGAGCAGATCAGGAGAAAACTGAACTTAACCAGTATTGACGCTGCAAAAGGTTCCCTGAGTATCAATCAATTATTCTATTACGGAGAATTTAAGAGCGGCAAGTGGATTTGGGCCATTTTCTTTGCAAAATCAGGGCAATGGTTAAACATTTTGAGAAATACACTTCTTCGCTTTCTTTGCAGGGGGTTAGACGAGATGGTTGACGTCGGTCTCACGGTGAACATGTGGACTGAACCGACAGGTAGCTAAGCATAGCGTCCATAGGTAGTGGAAACAAGGGAAACAGCCGGCCTCAATCCGTGCAGAGGTTACAAAATACTAAAGCGGCTGTAATACCGCTAACAGGTTTGCCACATCAACTTAAAAGGCGATGTTAGGTCAACGTTCCTGCTGCCCTCAATAAGCAGTAAAATGCAGCGCGATGGAAATGCGTGCGGCAGCGCTGATGATGAAAGCTCAGGGTTCCACATATGTCCGTCGGAAAAGCTTCTGCAAATGATCGAAGGGTTCGTTCAGCTCATCGCATCACGACAGTGTAGATACTTTCAGGCAACGTGCAGAAGGAGAAGCAAGTACCTCCCCTGCACGGTGTCCAAAAGGTGGGCGAAACGAGCGCCTGCAAAGGCTCCCTCGCCGCAACAGGTTTTATTCCACGCCGACGCGTCCAAATTCCTGCACGTCCCGGCATTTGCGTTTTCCAGCAGACAGTTGACTTTTTTTACTCCCTGTCTTACATGTGTAGTTCATCGCCTCTACAGTGTTTTCGAGTCTCCAACCAAATCCCTACAGCGGAAACCTTTCAGTCGTATTCGGCTCACGTGCTACGATGCGGCCCTGACCCCAGACAAACAAGAAATCTTTTGAACCTTTCAACAGCCATTCAGCCAGGCAGGGCTAAATAATATCCAACCATTAAATTTTCATAGGGCTTTTCTAGGCCCCCATTTTGTTCGTTTTCTTGTTTATTTTCGTGGCAGTAAAAAGGAGGTGGCCAGATGCAGTCGCACTTATATATATATATTTATATTTATATTTTTTTTTTTCCCCCTCCTCTCTCATGTCAAGCCATTCACTGTGTGTTTTCAATTATGCATGCGGTTCTTATCTATGAATGTATGATGTTTGACTGTGCAGGAAGCACTCAGCGAGCGTTTGTATGGAACACGGTTAGGAGTCTGAGAGCAGGCGGCTGCTGACAGAGCAGCGTATTAGGTGTTTTAGGAACGGTCACGTTTCAGTCCATGGGTTAGGAAGTAAAACAGTCTCTCCTGTTTTTCTCACAGCGACAGTTTAGTTTATCCCCCGGGCCTCAAACATTTATTAGTGATATTATCCGGGAGAAAACCAATAAATGTTCGAGGGGATTATTCAAACATTAAAGCGCGGAGCTAATACAGCAGAATTATCTGTGTTTTCAATCTTAGCTTTGTCTTTGTGTGCACAGGCATTTGCAGGGCATTCATGTTAATGCATGTGCATGGCAGCTACAGTACATGTGCCGTGTGTCCTGTAAGGCTGTGCACACTCTGGGGAGATTACAAGCGAATGTTTCAGAATAAGCATGAGTATTTTCGGAGTGAAAGTGAGGGAATGTGAATGTGGGGCGGGATAGGGGTAGCGAGAGAGTGCCGAAGGGTGAAAATCAGTGTGTGTGTGTGTGTGTGTGTGTGTGTGTGTGTGTGTGTGTGCGGTGTCAAAGCAGAGACACAGTGTCCATAGTGCATTCAGGGAAAGTGGGATGCAGGCAGGGTGGCGGCCCCCTTTCTCCCAAAGCACTTCAATGTTTTATTTATCAGGGGTGGCGAAGCAAGCGGTGTGTTTAACTCAACAACAGCCGCAACAGCAGCAGAAATCTTAGCTATTTCCCCGGCCCCCGACGAGCGAGGTAACTTTTGTTTTGGAAATAATGTGCTGGAAAATGTCCGTCCTGTGATTCATTTCCCTCAATAAGCCGCAAATAGCTTAGTGGCAGCTGCCCCGGCATAACCTCCATCACCGTATAAACAGAGAGAGGAAGAAATAGGAGAGGAAGAGCGACAGCGAGAGGAGAGGAAGAGTAAATAGCCCAAGAAATAACAAAATACCTGATGACATTCAAGGTAATAAATGATTGACTTCGGGTTTTACTCTGCGAACAATTTGATATAATTGTTATCAAGATTGCAGAAGATGTTATACAAAAGCAATTATATGCTCATGAAGTAATTCAATTTCTTTATGCTTATTTGGATCTAATGAGAATTACAGCACTGAATGTGATAATTAACCCTATCATCCAGTTTATTAACTTCTTCTTTGATAGCCACCAAAACAGATAACCCAACTTGCATGGTAGAAAGAAGTCATTTACTTTATAATTAAAGGCAATTAGCGAATCAATTACAGCTCGATCAAACCTGATGGAAAAGAAAACAAAATGGCAGGAGCCGCGACGGGCTGTATTTGCAGATAGGCACCATTATGGTCCCATCAAACATAAACCCCGATAATTGAACCTGGGGTTAAAGAAAAAATCAATTTCTAATCATGGATTGTCATATCCCTAGTGTCCACGCTCGCAAAGCACCTATTTTTCAAAATTTCCCTGCCATGAAGGACACGGTGCTGTCTTAAATTACACTTGTAAATATTTGTCATGAATGTCATATGACAGTGCAGCCAGGAGAGATGTATGGCACCCTATAGATATGATGCTTTTTTTTTTTTGATTGGTTTATTTTTTTTTCAAAATCTATTACAAACAGGTCCAATCAGTGAAAAAAAGCCCTTGAGTTTTGGTCTGTTGATGTATGACCTTCGGTTCAAAGTTATTTTCCCCACCTCACTTCTCTATCTATTCAATCAGAGTCATTTTCTGATTAAATGAATTAGATCCCTGTGTCATCCTTGTGGAATATGACATTTTAATGATTCAATTTTGTGCTTTTACAACCCTTGTTTATTCCCATCCTAAACATTTCTCCCGCTTGATATTAGTGCAATCAGAGCTAAGAGTAAATAGAGTAACTAATCAGTGCAATTTTCCTTGACGGCAGTTTTTACAAAGGAATCTCCTTTTGGATTTCTGACAGGCTGCAGGCGAGTTGTATGATAAATGAATTAATGGAAAATGCAACCTCTTCTAAACCAAATCATAAGTGTGGGTGTGGGTGCCTGAATACCTATTTATTTATTTATTTATTTATTTATTTTTTCAGTTAAATCACTCTGGAGTCAGCTCCATCAGTCCTGACTCTTGTTTTGAAGAAAAGCAAGCCTTAAGCTTTTTTCTTCTTTTTTTTTTCTGCAAAGTGAAGGATGCCCTTTAACTTGGTATAAGATGGAACAAAACAGATTTAACTTTAACTGCTGGTTTCATCTTTGGCAAAACACAGTATTCTATAAGCTCATTATAGGTGTTTTTTATGCAAATACAATAAATAAAAACAGCATAAAATGTTATACTCAAGTGCAGTACAAGGAGTGTAGAATTTTACAAAAGTACAAAGGTCTACTAGAGTAATTGTACATTTTCACCGCTGCTATACACAAAGCATGAGTTTTATATTTACCTCAAAAAGGGATGTGGCATTTATTCATTCAGTACTTGGGATATTCATTTTAAAGCAATTCTATTCACTCTAGCTTGAAAACTGACTAAATTTTGTTATTGCATAAGGAAATTCTTTTCTTCTTATTTTTTGTTTTGCTATTCATGCTCACAGAGTGTCCTTGTAGATGGTTCACTCTGATATGACTTTATTCAGAGGACTAAAAGCGAGGCATCAATGATAAGTCAAGTGATAAAATAATGTGTTTTTGAAGGTGCTTGTGAAGTGCGTAGACTTACAGCATCAACAGAGGATCTCATGCTGGGCAACAAGCTGCTCAAAGTTGCATGGGTAGGAGATAATGACTATTTGCTTTTCCAACAGCTTTTGCTGACATGCCAAAAGCTCTTTACAGGCAGTTTCAAGTCACAGATACAAGAGAAAACGGCAACTGTGGCTACTGGCCACCATATGCTGCCGCGCCGAGTGTAGTCGTTCAGTTCACCTGCCATTTTTGCATTCGCTATTTCTGCCTTTTCCCAAAGCCTGTGATGATTCGCGTCGCTAATTACAGATACGAAAAAAGGAAAGAAAAGAAAAAAAAAAGACCCAAGAGCTTTTCAAGAGGTTTTCCTAATCTCTGTCCTCCGCGGTGCAGAGTCGGATGGTGCTGGGTCACGGATAACGAACACCCCTTCCCCACTTTCCGCTTCCTGCCCGTCTATTCCAGCGGGAGCAATATACCGAATGATTCGGACTGAGGAAACACTAACAGTGCAGGAGGGTCAGAGAAGGGCCAGAGACCTTCTCTTTGGGTTTTGCTCATTATTATTTTTTCACCTTGTTAGCCCCAACACATGGCTGAGGTTCTGTTAGCAAGGCCCTACCACTCTGTGATCAATGCCTGTGGTTATCTGGGGGAGAAGCCAAGCGTAGCAGCCAAACCAAGACGAGGAGCAAGAGTGAAATTCCGAGTTTTGGGGCAAAAGAAGCCCTTTCAGGCGTTTCCCCCTTCACACCAATGTGAAGTAATTGGTCCAGGACAGGATATATTTCAGCTGCTCATCAACCCCTCCTTGTTAGAGCCCTCACGGCAGTGGCGGCCATATAAAATGTAAGAACCCTTCAACACCTTGGCCAGAAAAAATAACATAAAGGTTTATTTTCACTGCCATTGTTGGGGTGTTGTGTTACGAGCCACCGGCACGACACAAGTGGGATTTACATTCGGGGCCGACACAGAAATCTGGGTTACAACTGGTTCAAAATCATCAAAAACACTGTGGCTGAGATCAATAGTTGTATAAAACATGCAGTACAGGCCTTTTTTTCTGCTTTTGTAATATCATGGGTTTTTTTATGTTATGGGCCCTTTTCATTTTAGGGACAATATCCCAGAAAATGTCGGCGTCCTCCTCCACATAAATTTCTACCTTTATAAAGAATAGGGACAAAAATCAAGGACAGGCAGACATTTTTTTGTTGTTGTTGTTAAACAATATTTTTTTTTGGATGAAGAAAATTGATTCCTCTTATACAGGAGATCAAGTTTACTGATATACTATGATCTTTCGTAAAAAACGTTTCGAACATTTGATTTTCATTCCTATTTGTAGTAAAAAAAAAAAAAAACTTTTTTGTTGTTTCATAAGCTTGCTCGAATGACATCATGGATCAGAAACCCCTCGGAGCTCGCGCGGGACTGAAAGATGTGACTATCAACGCATGGGTCAAAACAGTTTAGGAGGGACCTCGGTGAATCTCACCACTGGGAAACCAGATCTTTCTGAAGGGAGGCAATCGATGAAACAAGGTGATCCCAATGTAAAATCATTCATGGAGACTGCATGCAGCAAAAGATTTGTTTACTCCGCTATTGATTGGCTGGCTGATTTCTAGACATTACAGTGCATGCTTTTTGTAGAAATGAGGTATAGGTTACTCAGTATTCCAGAGAAGTGTGCCAGCGGATATTGCTTAGAGGATAGATAGAGGATGCTCGAGACATCTAACACTATGCAATGGAATTTGCACGCCTTATTACTCATGTTTATACATGCAAATGTATGAGATTAAGCAACTCAATCCAGACCTTGCTGTAGAGCCACCAACAGTATGTTACTTATTCTTTGCTGTATCATGACTGAATACAATGGGGACAATGTTGTGTCGCTGCTCCGGTTTTTCCTTTGCTTATTCATTTCCAAATAAGTTACGCGAACGGCACAAAAGAGCCCCGGGGAAAACCTGAGGCACACGATCAGAGGGAAAACCGCTTTGTGTCGGTTTGGCTACCGCTTCCCCGTTGAGTCCACCTCAGGTCATGTGAGGACTCCTGTGTCTGATTTTGTTGAATCTCCCAAAAAAACATGATTAGAGCAAGAGGAAAAGCATTTTCGCTTAAAATGTCAGGTCTCAGAATGACTGGGCTTCAGTGAAGGTCATTGTTATAAGTGTTAACCTAGCTCATCTAAAAATTACCACATCAGAGTAAAAACAAGGGATTCGTCCCCAGATGAGACCTTGCTGGAGCCTGATAAACGTAATGAATTGCCGATTTTCACACATTTATTTTCTAGCGCCCCAAACCGATCAGTTATAACTAGGTCCAATTGTGTCTTTTTGACAATCTTAGAAGAAAAATGTTGATTTTAACAGTCATTATTTCCACTTACAAAAAAACATCCCTATCACCTTTTTGTTCTGATGTCACTGTTTTTCATGGATGAAGCCAGGTAGCCAGTCGGCTATGAAGGAACATGACGTCAACTTTCTCAGTCCCAGCCGTCGCTTCGACAGAAATAGCAATCGATTGGCACACGATGCCAGACCCATGAGAATCAGTTGTGGCAACTGAGATGTCTGGAACCTTGACGATCCACATGTGAACCTTCACCGTCGGTCCAAAATGGAACCGTGAAAACAAGAACATCCAACCCCCAAATTCAAGGGGTTGTCCTTTGATGCGAAGTAGAAAATTTACATTCATCCTCTTAGAAATTAAAGTTTCATTATTAGCATTAGTAGCATTTTTTGTGCTATTTGTGAGCAGTAGAACAAACATGTTATTACTTTGTGTATTTATCATTGCAAACATGCTAGAAAACAATTACCTATTTCAACCAGACGTAATTTCCTGGCAACATGTAGGTCCAATATTCACTCTCCGTGTGGCATGATTTTTGGTTTTCAAAGACTCCTTGGGGAAATATCCGGCAGTTTACTTGCTAAATGCTCCACTGTGTTCAGTTTAGCTAGTCGCTAACTTTGCACGTCCACCGAGCTCGCTGTGAAGGAAGCGTGCGGCGCATTCAAGACGGGCTTTTGCTTTGTTTGTTTGTTTGTTTGTTTTCAGAAAACAGCTGCCTGCTGTTGCAGGAAAAGAGGTTGATGAAAGCAACGAGACTGAACCAAAAACCGTAAATTCACGCGCGGTAAAACGAAAAACAAAGAGCTGAAAGATGCCAAAACGGCGCCGCGGGGCTGAAGGTAACTGCAGTGTTGACTCTTTTGTGGGTTCTTCCGTACTCACATTATACGCAGGGATTTGATCCATGTTTAATATGAAATGTATTGATTAGTGCAGCTGGAGGGTTTCTCTGTCTGTTTGAGGATCCCAACCAGGGAAAGTACAGTAGCGAGTACATTGGGACTGTGACCAGAAAAAGCAGTTAAAGCTGCAGGAACTCCAATGTTAAAAATGTATTTCTAGAAATAATGAAACATCTACATGCATTCCTGGATACACTATTCTATATGTACACTTCTATATGCCTTGACAAACCCGCAGAATCTTTTTTATTAGCAAATGCCAGTCACAATGGGTGACTGTGTTATTGTTGCTCTGTCTTCTAATAAACCATATACATACATTGTCTTGGAGGTTTTCCATCTATCATGACTAATAGATGACTGGAGGGTAGAGTCTTTCCTTAAGAATCGACAAACACAAAACTGTAGTGACGGTGTATAAATAGTGTGGATGAAGTGGCCTTGAGAGGAAATTTGAAGAAGAAAAAAAAAAAAGGAGGAGAATAAACATTATCAGATGATCCCTGCAACTGTCAATTTCCCTGGGGGCCAACAGATGGCCCTTAATGCACTAGAAAATGTTCCCCAGGGGCCACGTCAGACCAGTGGCGGTTGGCACATCGCGTTTGTGAGGATGTGGACACGCAATTAGGAAAACACACGAGACGATAATGGCACTGGAGAAAGGTCAAAGGCAAAAAAAAAAAAAAAAGAAAAGAAAAGCAAGTATGCTCACGTGTACAGACAAACTAAGACTGATAGGGAAATTAATGAGGCTCGCTAGCGTGTCGCAGGCATGGCTGAAGAGCAACTAGCTGCTGTCAGGAAATCATTTACGGGAGGGGTCTACTTCATGGATTACTCTCTGACATTCCTTTAATGGTTACTGACTGGGCGGCCCGCGCAGCTCGTAAAACACATCAAGACACCCCTCGCCCCACCGCCGCCCCCCCACACCCCACCGCCGCTCATCTGAGGACGTCATAAATCCGCGGGCTACAGGGCATGGTTCATCAGATGACCCCCCCCCCCAGCATTTTATACGCTCCCTAAACGTGCGTTGTGCTGATTCTCCTTCTTCTTTTCTTTGTTTTTATTTTGTTTTCGTTTCGTTTTTTTTTTCAGTTTTTTTCCTCGTAAACCGGCGCCCCGGGGTGTGGAGAGGGAGCCACGGTGATTACGGGGGGTGATATGTGCACGCTCACGCGACTCCTCCGCGCATCTTGCATTCTCGTGAAGACGCCGCTCGCCGCTCCGAAGGCGCAACTTTCACCTTAAAAAGATTGGCCTGTTTTCCCAGTAATTGGTATTTCAGAGTGGATTGGATTGTATTAGGGAGAAGCCACTTGATCTAAGCTCCAGATGGGGAATAGAGCTTGAGTTGTTTTTTTTGTCTTTTTTTTTTTTTCCTGTTGTTGTTGTTTGTTTCAGTGCAATTGAAGAAATGGAAGGAGGGAATGGGGACACTTGAGAGCTGCAGCATCCGCCAGCAGGTGGCTATCACAGCGGTTACACTCTGTCACCTTCCCTCTCCTGCTCCTGTTGTTCTCCTTTTCTTTTCTCTTTTTTCTTTTTCTTTTTTTCTAACCTCAAGTTTGAGAAGGAGGCCGGCGGGCATGCATTTGATGTGTTAAAGGTAGATGGTTTGAGAGTGCTGACTTTGCATAGAGTAGGATATATACGGAGGGAGGGAAGGGGCTGGGGGGGGGGGGGTGAGGAGACGGACCGGGGAACGAGCGCCGCCCGCCCCCTCTCCCTCCCTCTACCTGGAAGCGGGCCAAGCCTCGGCCTTCGGGAGGCCCGTTAATGATGCAGTGTTGCCAAGTGGCAGACTTTTAAAAGGCTACCTGCCATCTCTCTCTCTTTCTACATCCGAGGGGTTCGGCGGGGAGGCGCCGCGGTCCCACGTGTCGGCCGCTGCCGGAGACAGGTGCCACGTGGAGACGAGTGCCATCATCAGTACCCGTCTCGCTCAAACCGCCCCCTCGCTGAGCATCACACAACCCGGGGGCGAGGTATATGTATATGTAGGTATATGTAGCACGCCGAGATGCTGCCAAGGCGCAGGAACAGGGCTCCGCGTTTGCCCGCCTCATCGCCGACGCCCGAGCAGTCGCGTAAATTCCTGTGCTGGAATGACGCTGGCGTGTTCGCCCGTGCGGGTGCGCGAAGGAAACCTCCGTGCATGACCGCAACGGCTTCCTGCCACCCCTGGGGGGAGCCGTCAGGTACAGGCTGCGGTTAAACTCTGAGCCGTCAACTCGGTCAATATTTTACCGCTGCTGGGAGTGACTCACAGAGGTTTGCTTTTATAGTTTTATATTTACAGCTGGTGGGAAAGCAGCTGCTACCTCTTTACCACAATCACTAAGTCAGTTTAGTGACTTCACGCCTCCTATGTACCCGTGCTACTGTTTTACAATGTTATACCATTTACCATCATCCTGTCGTTGTAATTTCTTTTTGGCTATAGCTTAGCCGCTAATAACTATTTGTTTGCTGTGGCACTGCTCCCTAAGTTCTAATTCTCATAGCTTAGCAATACAGTGTCTGGCTTTACACACACAATTCCTCCGAGCTGCATGCACCCTGCATACATATGGTAGGATATGCAAAATCTGTTATAAGGCATTTACCGTGCAATTTACAGCAGCATGCTCAGTAAGTGGGGAAAGTGCATACACACATCAAAAAAAAAAAAAAAGAAAGTGTTTGTGCAGCTTTGCTGATAGAGAAGCAGCCGAGAAATGGATCACTTCTTTCCCTCTCTCTCTCTCCTCTGCTCCCACTCCCTCTTCAATCTCAGTAATGCAGAGAAGAGCCCTGAGCTCTTTTACGTGCAGACACAAGCAAAAAGCTGCATTAAGGGGGGACAGAGGAGATTTCATTGGAGAAGTAAGCTGATGAGGGAAATGGGGGGGGCGGGAAAAAAAAGGGAGGAATTTCTCTGCTTCACCTTAAGAAAGTGAGCTCTCTGAAGGCTGCTGACTGATGCCGGCTCACCTGCTATTACACGCGTCCGGACAGAGCATTAGGAACAGCAGCAAGGAGGAAAATGAGCACTCAGACATTTAATATTCGTAGACGTTACCCTCAGCGGTGAACGCTCACGGTCTTCCTATGCTTTTTACTAGATTTGGGCGGCGGCCAGAAAAACACCAGCGCGGGCTCGCAAAGTGCTCGGGCCGAACGCTTAAAATGTTATGAGGACGGTGGGTGCATCTGAGTGTGAGAACAAATCCGTACAAGTAGGCATACAGGTGAATCAGTATTTCTGAGTCACTGGCTCGGTCTTGCATTGTTGGGGGACGCGTGGGAGTGATTCGCTATTGTGCCTCCATATCTCCGTTGCCAGCTTGGCTGTCCCTTCGCTGCTGATCTGTGAGATTTAGAATTGCTCCCGGAGTGCTTTTCTAACCTTTTCTCTTTCTCTTTGCAGGAGAAAATCTAACCTACGGACAAAATATATCCCTTTGGTGCCTCTCAAATGCGTTTGGTTGCTGTTTTTCTTTGCATCCTTTCAATGCGGTTTAAGAGTAACGAATGCACACGCTTGTGCAGTGGATGCTACGAAAAAAATTAAAAATTTGCCAGTGTCTCTTTTTTTTTTAATTTCCATTAAGTTTCCCATGAACTTCCTGCGACTTCTCAAAAACTTTATTTAAGGAATCTAGTTCACTGCTGTGTCAGATGTCAATGCAGCAGATTTTTTAAATAAGATTCTTTAGCAAAGGCTTGTTAATTTCATTAAAATAGAGCTCGGGGGATTTCTGGGAAGAGGTGCTTGACATCTTGCAAGCACTACAACCCTGGGCCTCGGTCTGCACCGTGAGGGGTCTGCCAGCTCATAAAAAATACATTCGACAATGGACAGTCTGCTGATGAGAGACACTTTCTCCTCTCTCTGTTTGCCTCTCAAAACCGATGTCCAATTAGCTATGAAAAACCAAGCTAACCCGTAGCTGCCATTTAGCTCCAACCACCAGCAGCGCCTCCCAGATATCAGGACATGACATAATGAATGCAATCAACAATAATTAGGGGGGGATGATGGACTCTCACTTTGAGGCGTCATTAAGAAGGAAAGGCTGGCGCCGCGCTGCCAGTGACCTCTCCCTCTTTAAACACTCCCTGCCATCAGGAAAACGGACCTCCTGCAGCGTCATAATCTTTCATGTAAGACATTTCACAGAGTTGAGAGTATCTTTAAAGGAGTTAACGGAAAAAAAAAAAAAAATATCGAATGATCAATGTGTTACATTATAGTCGTACGAGCTGCTTTTAAGAGCATTTCCGCAAATTTCGGATTCTAAGAATTTAAGAAATACAAAGAGGCATTAAGTTGTCAGCTTGAATGAAGTCACTCGACCTGACACGGAACATACGGCACAAGTCACAATATCTTGTGGCTTCACCCTCCTTATCGTAGAATTGACTGATGTGCTCTCAAACTTAGATAAATGTGCAGTGAGCTCGGATCCGGTAGACGCCCGCCTTAAAGCCTGGCTGAAAAAAAAAAAAAGAAATGGCTTAAAAGTAAGAGTTTCCAGAGCGCTGCACTCAACCTGCTTTTCTTTTCCGACGCCAATTGTGATTCCGATACCTCCTCTCAGGGCTTATGCCCATACAGAGCAACGACCCGAAAGCAGCACTCTCTTTTGACCAAATGTTTCATCTGTATTCTGCGATGCACCGCGTGAAACTCACCGCTATCATTTTTATGCATAAGGACAGGGGGGTTGCTGTGGCACTGAAAGCGGAGTCGGCAGCTTGCCGTGACTAAACGAATGTAACTAATAACAGAAACACTGAATTTTTAAACAGCGCCGACATAGAAACTGTATTTAATGCAGATCGGTCATGTCGTAGAAAATACCTGATCCGCCTAATAAGGTTAGTATCAGCCCTGACACTCCCGTTGTTTTACCAGCATTTGAAACGCTGCATTTCGACAGATATTTAGTATCGGCTACACGGCGAAGTAGAGTCGTTGAAATGGTTGTAGCTTATAAGTCTAAATCCCCGTTTGGACGGGCGATATCTCTCTGTGAGAGGTGGGGTGATTTTAACATTACTTGCCCTTGTCAGTGATTATAATCCAGCCCAGTATCAATTACGTGATAATGGGACAGAAATCGAATGCTTCACCTCTGTTTGGGGAGAACTATGATTACAGAATCTCCCCTTTCAAACTGCAATAGATAATAATTAAGCCGGGGAGTCCATTTGCTTGCTTTGTGAACCATTTCCATGAACCTGTTAATCATTTAATAATTATATAATTGGTTTTCAGCGAACACACTGGTCCCCCTGAAACTGTGCTGCAGTTTTTTGTTTTGTTTTGTTTTGTTTTGTTTTGTTTTGTTTTGTTTTGTTTGTGTTTAGTTTTTCGTTTTTCTGTCTGTTTTTTACTTGGGAGGATATTCTTTCCGTCTCCCGCATTGTTCCAGCTCCGTCTGAAATTACGCTTTCGGGTGAAATTGAGGGAAGTCAAAAGTGCTTTTGGCCCATCTGAGAGGCGGAAACCCGGTAACGCAAATGTGTCGGCAAATATGTGTCTCCCTGCATTTGGCTCCATCAGATTTTGAGGCAGGCGGATGGGAATAGTTCTCGAAGCAAGTAAATGGGTTCCCAGACTTTGGCATTATGTACTGCGGTTTGGAAGTGGCGCTGTAACTGCAGCTCTCCCCAAACAGAGACAAAGCTTTGGGTTTCCGCTCCAGCGCCTTGTTTTCTTCCCCCTTCGCGACTGATCGGAACCAGGAATGACGGGGGCCAAGGGGTTACGCGATTTTCCCGGAGAATGTCCATGTCCACATCACGGACCCCACACTGTTACCCCACACGTTTAACATCCCGCGCAGGAGTACTGTTCCTTAAAAGAACTTCTACATGTGTGGAAAATTACTTGTGTTACACTGTACTCAAATAATAGTAAGTTAATTAAAATGTACTCTGAGTAAACAACTGTGTTATATTATCATAAGGGGGAAGAGGAGGGACTAATTGTGTTATATGGTGATAATAATGATACAGTGTCTACCAGGCGTGTATGCATTGGCATTTCAATGCATAATTGTACTCCAGGTGTTTTCTGTACCAATTATTTATTCAGAACATTAGTCATTAGGAGGAGCTGCATTTATTTCTCCTTTTTTTCCCCATTCCGGGTACTAAGCAGCAATAATTCTGTTTTCCGCTGAATTCTTGAGGGCCGGCTGATTAATGAGAGAGGCGCCCGAGTGATGCAGACTGGCCACTTCTCCGGCCTGACCTTAAGAGACACGGGTGGCTCGGAGGAGCGGAGCGAGGGGGTAGCCAGGTGAGGAAGGCCAGGCCACAGCCACACTCCGGTTGAATATCAAGTAGATGGTCTAAGCTGTGGGTGAACAGGGGAGAGCGTGGCCACGCCGGTGTGGTGTTTGATGCCCCCGCTACAAGGGGTTTGAGGGGGATGGAGATCAAGGAAAGAAGGGGGGAAGAGGAGCGGGGACAGGCTTTGTGGATCCGCGCCCACTTCAGCTGCTCAGTCATTAATATGTGCTAATGTGTCTTAAGACACCCAATCTCTCACAATGTTTATATCTTTAGAATACTGTTAAGGATCTGAATTTAATTTCACAGATAATCTCTTAGATGGAAAAATGTAGTTGATCCTCAACGCAATCTCAACCTGTATTGAGACGAGTGACATTTGGAAAGACACCGGCATGACTGAGAGATGTGAGGATTGAGCTCTGATTAGAGGGACGTGGGTGTATTATCCCGAGACCTGGATGTGAAAGATGTGTGAGACTGCAACTGTTGTGAAAGAGGGAAAAGTCATTACTCGCTGCCTGAAGTAATTTGTATTAAAAGCCGTTTGCATCTGAAAATCTGGGTATGTGAATGCAATTAATGCTAGCGGGTGGTCTATGAAATATGAACTGTGTGGCAGAAAACGTTTCCACCGAGATTCAACTCCCTGAAATTCTGTCTAATTTATGCTGAGACGAACTTTTGAAGTCATGGGATGTTAATGTGACACATAGTCAAAGGTGATGCTTAATAAATACTAAGCAGATAATGTGCTGTTAACATGAACGAAATAAATCTGTTTTCAACCAATTAGACAAAGTCGTTCAAAAAAGGAAAACTAAGATTAATGCTTAAATGCTTAAGTGCTATTCATTCTAACTGAACCAAACAAGTCAACACTACATCGCCTGTCATACGAGAGGAATTGGTTTGCGTTTGCACGTGTGTGAAAATGAACACGTGTGTGGATGATGAGCAATCGAACTCAGTTATATTCAAACAACTATTAACATTCAGGGATCGTTTATGATAAAGAATTAACTGCCACCATTCGTGGGGGTTTTTTTTGTATTTTTTTTTTTTTTTAATCAACAACTTATTCAACCCAAGTTTTAAATGTACGAAACCTCATGCAATTACAAAAGGCAAATTAGATATTCCTTCCAGGCTCCTACTTAAAGTCAGATTAAAAAATTATTGCAAGTATAATGGTAGAGCCTTTTCTTTGCATTAAAGCACATATTTTTTTATTAATTTAACTCAAACTGCACTTACTATTAACACGTTTGAGGTTGGAGGTGCTTTTGTAAGGCAGCGGGCTGCTTTTTAATCAGTTTAATTTTCATTCCTACAGTAAGTATCATTCTATATGAGGAACCACAGTATTTTTTTTCTTCACATGTGGCTGAACATGCAAATGCGAGCTTGTTTGTTAAAAGGTTTGCTCCTCCATAGATTTGTAAGCTTCTAAATCACAGAAAGACAACAGGTTTTTAATTTATATGATGATGATCACATATAAACTTATAATCAGCATATAAATATAATGCTACATATGTATTGTGTCCCTCCTTTAAAAGGTACTTAGTATACCACCATGATGAATAACGTACCATCTATGACATTACTGGATCAAAGACCTTGCAGGGCCATATAATAGGCCTCGTGCCTACATTACCCACAATGCAACCCAACCGCTGACGGCTCACCTGGAAATGCGCCTGTGTTAGGCCTGTTCTAGTTCGGGATCAATGCAGTCTCAAACCAATGGCCCCAAGCAGAGATGAGGAGCTCCACAGGTCTGGTGGGCTCACATTTTTCTAACTCTTTCACATATTAAGTTATAATCCCCGAGACCAGTAAACAGACTTTGATGTTTGATGTACAGTTGGTGGCGCAGCCTTTTAAAGCAAGATCAAAATCATCACTGGGATTTTGTTTCCTTATTTCTGCCGAAGCTTAAGCCAAAAGAACATAAATAAACGTGACCCCTTCCATGTGATTCTACCCAGATTTTGATTTAAGCTGAAATCCGTTTCTCCACATACTCTGTTAGCCATCTAGAAACATACAGCTTGTCTCTCCCTGCCATCTGTTTGCTGAGGTAAAACAAGAAATCTGCATATTATTGAACACCAAAGACATCAAATAAGATGTGAAATGATGAATCACAAAAACTTCAAGGAGATTAATTAGGCAGTGCAACGCCGTTGATTGGTCTATAAAAAATTGGAATGGTGTTTACAGGAATGTACAGACTCTCAAGCAATCAAAACATGTCCTGCCATTTAAGTGCTCAAGTTTTAAGGGATAATCAAAGGAGCCGGTGCCGCCAGGGTGCACGCGGCGTGACGAGGAATCGTTTAAATGTGCTGAATTTAACATACAGCCAGTGCGTTCGAGCATTCCTGCGTGGACTTGGTCCAGATCAGCGTCGCACCCCTTTGAACGTCCTTTTGATTTGCAGAGCTGGAATCGCCTGACCGGCATCCCTCGCCGCGTTACTCACGCCCTCTTTTAGCGAGCTCGCGATGAGGCTATAACCCTCTGGCCGGATATTGCTGAAGTTACTTATCACACTTAGTGTGGCTGTTCCGACTAGCAGGAAGGTTTGTGATATTTAGAACAGAATTATCATGAAAATCCTCCCCTTCTCCAGTAGTTTTCGTCCACTGTTCAATTGATTGGTCAGTTTTGGATCAATGGAGATGTCAACACCCACTGTGATCATGTTCAGAATCTATAGGAAGAGGAAATAATACATCCTTGTCAGTGGTTATTTTCACTTATCAAAGCTGGATGACAGTGTAACAGTGCATAGTGGGCAACTGCCATCGTTTCCCAGAACTGATTTCTACTATTTCAGTTCCTGTACCAAGATCTAGTTTTATTAACCTTATAATTTCAGCATATCTTTTTTTTCCAGTGGCACATCATGAAAAGAGTTGAGGCAAATTTGTTCCCGGCAGTTATGGACCCACTCTCCTGCAACATAGACATAGATATAGACATGATAAACGTAGACCTAAAATTATCAGTATTGCAGATGAAAACAGATTTTCAATTCCAGGGTTGTTTTTTTTTTAGGGCCTCCTCCATGTTGGGGCCGTGGGTCCTTAGCTCTGTTATTCCCCTTTATTACAAAATTCCTGTTTGTCTGTTACTGTCATGAATGAAGCCAGCTAGCAGTGTAGGAAGATGGATCCAACCCCTTCTTAATCCCACCAGCAAAACTTCGATTGGTCAGTTTTCTCCAACCTGGAAACAGCTGTCGATTGGCACAGCACCAAATCTATATGGCTCTCTGAATAAAGGGTGGATCTCGGCAGTGATTCACATGGGCTGGAACCAGGCTACTTCTTGGGATCCAATGGAGATGTCAACACCAAAACACTGTGATCATGTTCAGAATCTATAGGAAGAGGAAATAATACATCCTTGTCAGTGGTTATTTTCATTCGGCACCAACAGCACATCACTTATCAAAGCTGGATGACAGTGTAACAGTGCATAGTGGGCAACTGCCATCGTTTCCCAGAACTGATTTCTACTATTTCAGTTAAAAAAAAAAAAAAAAGATTGATGATTATGCGCCACAAAAGGTCGATATGAACCCATTCAATAAATACTGGAGTTCCTGTACCAAGATCTAGTTTTATTAACCTTATAATTTCAGCATATCCCATGTAAATGTGTTTAACCAAATAAATATAAAGACAACCAGAAGGGGCATCCATTTTTTTTTTTTTTACTTAGGATTTCCCTGCTTGTGTTTTAAACGAAGGAGGAAGTAATTTATTTTATGTCAACCACAAACTCTGATTATATCCTTAAATTATAGATTACACATCTGAGCTCATATCTGGGGATCTGATCATCTACTGTTTACATTCAGTCGAGCTCTGAATGACATCTTCATCTTGAAGGGAAGGAGATGAAATGTCAGCCTTTAACACTTTCATCGGCAGCGTGAACATCCCTTGGTTACTTAGGTCTCTCCTGGCCTCCTGATCTACTCTCGTGTCTGTGTCACATGCCATAGACGATGTACATCCAAATCTGCGCGTGGCTGTTTGCATGTGTGGGGGTTGTAGGCTTTTAGCTGGATGAACCTGCATCCCTTTCCCACAGAAATCAATTAAACCTGTCAATGTCCAATCGATCTGCAAGGCGCGGATCGACCGGGCCGGTGAAGGATTAGAGGTGTCGTGGGGGGAGGTTACTGTCTTAGTGTTAGCGTCTCAGTGAACCTTGACATTACCGCACATCATCTCCTCCTCACTTCCTGGAATGGGGGGGGGGGGGGTTTGCAGTTAGTCTTTGCAGTCTCCAGGAAGCAAGCCGCACCATAATTGAATAACAGTGAGGCGGCTACATCAGCAGGGCTCGAGAGATGTGTTCCCTCCTCTGTCAATCCACTTAGATGATAAATGGTTCACACAAAAGTGTTTTAGAGGGTAAAGCTGAAAAGTGCTGCACAGCGTGTCCGGTGAGAGCAAATACTCAGCTTGTAAGATGAGGATTAGTGTAAAATGACAAAGACAAAAGTGACAGGAAGCAATAAGATAAAGTACACATATATATATTATCTATCCCAGTGAGCAGAAGTTGGCTTTTTAATTGCATTTTGTGTCTCGTACCGACCGTAAAAGAAGAAAAGTTGTGAATTAAATATCCTGTTATGTGCGCCAGGCAAAAATGGACCACCGAAGCAAGTCTGCGCCGTCTCTACTCAAAGAAAATAAAGCTTCAAATACGACTAAACCAACCTGAAAAACTTTTGAAATATATCAGATCCTATAGTGGGCCGAGTAATTGCAGGCGGTCAGCGCTTGTGACAGAGTATCGCTACGACTGAATTAATGATCATGCGCCCAAGCGTGTGCATGTGTGTGTGCGTGTCAGCGTGCGTCGCTGTTGCAAGCACGAGTGCCACCATATCCTGACTGTCAGGGTGTGAGTGGTGTTTATGAGAAATAATAACGCAGAAGTGAAATCCCGGCAACGTTTAAGCCGGGGCATTAATAGAGACAGAGACATTGAACCAAAATGTATTATTCAGCGCTTAAAAGCACAAGAGCATCTGCTCATAGCAGTTCAAAGCCCCTGTCCAATTCCGCTGCTGCTTAATATTTCACGCACTCACTGATGGGGATGTACATCGCTTCAGGAGCTAATAGACGCACCAGACATTGTGCACACATCGGTGACCTTGAAGAACAGAGTGCTCAGAGGTCAAAGGGAAGCGATGTGTTGTACGGTGTCAGTAGCAAAGGCCTTTTGTTGTAGCCTTGGATACCTTAGTGCTGGCAATATTTTTTTGAGTATGTGTCAAAATATGCTTCTTTTCACCTCCGTTATTCGTTCTCTCATCTCTGCAGGTAGAAGACAACAGTGTGTCTTGTTGTTTTTGGGGTTTTTTTTGGTTTTCTTTTGTTTTGTTTTTTTTACTTCCCTTACTTTTGAAAGCACACACACGCACGCACACACACACGCGCACACGCATACACACACACACGCACACACACACACACACACACACACAGAAGCTCCAGGTCCCTTTGTCTCCGGTCCCAATCTCCGAGCCCACACACAAGCCGACGTCGCTTTCATTTGAGCCAACCTACAGCACTTCTATTGGATGATACACCAGCACCAGCAAACAGATTGCAGTGCCAGGATATATCAGATATCTCTAGGAATCTGATATTTATGGGTCTTGTTTTTATTTCCACCGCGTTTTGAATAGAACCCATTCAGCTTTCGGTGTCCTTGCATCACCCCTGACGCCTGTCAGAAAAAGTTTGAGCCTGTGACTGAGCAGTTGCTGGATTTCAGGGAAAAGGCTGGCAAGGAAAAGGGGACCCCATTCCATTTTGCGGTGCTGACCAATTCTGTGCCCTCAGGGAGGCTGCAGGAGAAAATGTGCATTTTCGCTTGTACTTGACTGCGCATTGCCTGAGGCAGACCCCTACGTTCGGCTCCGCTCTCAGCGTCGTCAGACCCGCAAACTGCCAAATAACAACGAAAAGTCTGTGTGCAGCTCTTAAGTGTTTTGCTGGAACACACTGTCTGTGCTTTGTTTGATCCATGATCAGGTGAGACGGCAAAAATAATGGAGAGGAATAGTTAATGGTACCGGTACACTGGCTGTTAACATAAAAGGGCATCACTCAGTTACAGAGAGGAGAGTTTGGTTTATTTAATGAGCTGAGTAAATCTTGTTGTTTTTCTTGACACGTTTGTTTTATACTTCTCCAGATGTACTTGCATGATTTTAGCATAATGTTCCGTTTAGTGTAGGTTTTTTTCCTTGTTGTTCTGTAAAGTGTCTTCGCAAACTGAGAGCTGGATGAGTCAGACATATAGTAAGATTAATGAATCAGAGAAGAAAGTAAAAGGGCCGACATGAAAGAGAGACATAAAACCTGAGATCGTATACACAGATTGCTCTGTCTCCTGGAGCTTGCAGAAATAAGTTTGTTCTCTAATTATATATTTTCATTTTGAAATAATTTGTTATAAATCCTATGGCTCAAGGGAATATTTATTTATTCATTTATTAATCTATTTATTTATTTATTTATTACAAATTAAGCCCATAATAACTAACAACAGGAGGAAAATTGAAATCAGTCAAATGGAGATGCTTTCAAGTACTTACAGGAAGGGCAATACTAAAGCAAATCCATCATTGTTGTGAATCCTATAGCCATATTATTATTATCAATATGTGTGGACAATACATATGATGTATTCACATGTGTTCATATGTATGTGATTATATCTAAAATTTTGTGTCTATGACCTGAAAATAGTTAAAATGGTCCAGAAAATGGCTAATTTAAAGGTCCCCCTAGTGCTAATGATTGTTAGCGAGTGCAGCAAACGCATCAAACCTTTCTAACCTTAGTCTTGAGATCACAGTGTTCTTCAGGAGTTACACATAACAGGAAAACTTTTAAGGCCTTTAATAGGCCTGGTGAGCTCCTCTCCAGTCGTACTGTCGTAGCTTTGGGCTATTTTACAGGCAACTCTTTCTTCTCAGAGACAATAATGGTGATGATGCTTTAAGTAACGATGATGATACAGTTACCTTTTATATTCTGTCCATATATTTCACCCTAAAGCCAAAATTTGCCTCCTTCACTCGGTGTTATTCTGCAGGGGGCACCGTTATGGCCCTTTGACTTAAACATCACCCGTGAAAATCATATTTGGTCCGAGACATAAAAACACCCCAAAGCCCCCCCACCCATACATGCCATGAACAGCAACAGACCCAAGAACTTCAAGGCGTTTACACTAATCAAGAATCCTCTTTCCCATTCCAAGCACCCAGTCCTGTCAGTGATTAAAGGTCCATATGATTTTAGATAAATATGTGCCCAACACTGATGCACGTTCCTGTCCGACCATTGAAGTGTAGCGTAGCTATATTTACTGTTATTTTAAATTTTTCAACATAACTCATAAACGCCGTGCTAATTCTTCAGCCTTGAACGTCAGAGTTTCACTGCAAACATCCTGGTGCGGTTTATTTATTCTTTTCAATTTCAAAATCTCAAAAAAGCTTTCGATATCATATTCTGAATCTGAAATACTGGGCGGAAATAAGCAGTGGGAAGTAATGGCCATGTTTTGTCACACTATTGGGAATTTACTTGTTTTTTCAGTAGTTTCCATGTGCAACACAAACATTCGGGACTTTGAAATTAGTGTAATATTTCCTGAGCTTGTATGAGATTTCTACAACAAAGCGAGCGTTGAGAAGTATTGACTTCTACAGTGAAATGAATGTAGAGCCACTTTGAGATCCAATTTGAGCACCAAAAATCCTGATGAATGAGGCCATTATTCGTGGCAAACACGGTGGAAATGAACGACCATAAAAAGTAATAAAATCCCCCGGCCTTCAAAACCACTGCAAAACTCGGATTATTCCCGGAAACCTAGACCCAGAGAGCCGACCCGTCCAGACATCGGCCTTAATGCCATGTAAATATTAGAGTTATAGAAGGTCCTCGTTGACAGGGTTTTTTTTTTTTAGAGATTTCACCATCGACTGCGATCGAATATTAAAAAGCACCGTGAGCTCGGAGAGCGGGATCTGATTTCTGGCCTCTACCCTTGGAGCGTTCTTTCACTCAGGGACGGTACAGGTACAAAGTCGTCGTCCCGCAAGTCGCTCGCCATAGTTTCCGGCAAGTACCATTACATTTATGTAGGTTCAGAAACCTCTTTTCGCACTTTCACATAGGTTACACGTAGTCAAGAGACATTGTTATTGTTAAAACTTCAATGGTGGCTGCTCTGAAGAGGGGTTGAAAGAAAAAGAACCTTCTAAGCTAAGGGGCTGGTTAAGTGCTTATTAACTGTCAGGTGGCAAACTTTTTTCTCTATCGCTGATGATTGTCATTTCACAAAATGTAATCAAAAGACCAGTTTGTGCACATCAAATTAACATGCATGGTTCTACCCGGCAAAGAGCACTAAAAGAGCCTTCCCCATTTAAGTTTCCCCCGTTCCCTCATCATTGACAAAAGTTCTTTGATTTCAGTCGTATCAGTTAACACGTAATCAACATGCCGCACGTGAAAAATCAAGGGAAAAAAGGGGTTTGTTTTTGCCGGCGTCGGCTCGTCACTCGTCCAGGTTTTTCGTCCCCCGCTCCACTTTGATCAGAAAGAGAAATCCCCCTCTACTCTCAGTTGGAACGCGGGCGCCAGTTGTCACCTTCGCCGTGCGTTTCTTTCCCTCTAATCAACCACACCTGGCGATACACCTGGCACTCATGTCATTAGCTGAATTCGCTGATTGCGCCGAGCTGCCGGCCTCCCCGCGTCTGATTCGACTCTTTTGTTCAGCCGGGCACACGCAGGATTAGATTCTCCTGGAGATCAACTACATCTCCAATTTGACTCGTGCAGGCCGAAGTTGCAGACCCTGCTTTTTTCTTTTGTTTCCCCCCTTTTCCCCCGAAAGCTTCAAAATGATCAAACTGTGCAGAATTTTTCCTTTCATTTTTTTTTTTTTTTTAAATTCACACATAAAACCAGAGACGTGTGTTGTTTGGGCGCAGCTAGGGGCAAATTAACCTCAGGGCGCTGCAAGGAAACATGAAGTTGTGGAGAAAATCTGATGCGCTTCAGCTCCTCTCACTTCCTCCCTCTCCCCATTTGCCACCGGTCAGCCACAACATTTAAAACCAGTCATCGGTTTTAATGTGGCTGAACTGTGCATATACACATTTTTTTTTGGGGGGGGGGCAAATTGAAGGAAAAAGCAGCTTAAAGTGTCTTGGAAAGGTTTTGGGGAACCACACGTCTCCGGGGGGTGAACATCATTCCTCCGAGAGATGTTCCCAAAAATCTTCCATAGGGGTTGAGATCGGGCGACTGCGAAGGCCAAAGCGTATGATTCACATCATTTCAATAACCGTCAAAACACTCAGTGACCCCCGATGCCCTGTGCCCTACGCGGTCCGAACACCATGTGCACTGACATTCATCAGTCACCTGCGGAGGAGTTGCTCTTCTGTTTTACCTTGTGCCTCGCGCCACAGCCTTTGACCCCGTTGACCGACCCTGTTTTCCCATTGATTTGAATGCACACGTCGCTTTAGTCCCTGCTCCTTCTGAAACGCCGGCCGGCCGAGCTGTCTTTGGGGCCGGAGCTCCTGAAGCCCGCGCCCCGACGCCGGACCCTCTTCCGGAGTCGCTCCGATTCTTTTGCTCTTGCCGTCTCGAAGCAACCGGGCCTGTGCGGCGTTATTTGCGCACGCGACAGAGCCCGATCGGGTTTAACTGCTTAACTCTACCGTGCGCTGCACCTGTGCTGAAGCGCCTCCACTCGTTAGGTTTCTCCGGTCATTTATTCGGGTTTTTCATTAAGTCTGTCACCTGTGTGTGTACACACACACACCCACACGTGTATATATAAGAGAATCCTTCGTTGCCATCATACCGGGGGAATGAAGTGACTCTACTTGAGAAACTGTAGGATAGAAGTTACCCACTAAAGAGGCCTCAGGGAGGAGAAGGGAAAGAATAATAATCATGAGATGCTGCTGTGTCTTAAGTAGGCTTCCCACTGAGAGAGGAGAAAAAAGAAAGACACTCTCCCGCTTCCTCGCACCCCTTGACACCCAGGAGTGAAGGAAGTAGGAGAGTGAGCTGCAGGGGAAGGAGGGCAAAAGGAGGGCGAAGGAAGGAGGGAGCCGGGCGCTTTATAAATGTAAGAGAGGCTGTTTTGGGAGGAGAATCGTGCCCTGTGCCCTCATCAACAAGTCTCCTTATCCACAGGGTCCAACGGCTCCGCTGACACAATGAATAATTCCCAATGTCCTCTGGCCCCGGCGCTGACCTGGCAAAGAGACTATAATTAATGCATTGGCCCGGCTCTCAACAGTCGCAGATGAGAGCGACTAGATGCAGATTTGGATCATTGGGTAATATTGTAAGAAGGACAAAAAAAATATGGAATTCGCGGCCGCTCCTTTGTCTCCGCGTCGCACTCCCACAAAAAAAAAAAAAGGCCATTGTTTGGTATGCACACCGGTAAGCGCTCGCATATGCAGGCCGCAACAGTTAGTTTAACGTGCCCAATGTCATACAGATATCCAGCAATGTCAAGATTTGTATTTCTCTGTGTTTCCAATTTCATGAGACAGTGATGCGTGACAGCGGTGACAAGAACGCCAAGGTGCCACACTGCCCAGGTATTCACGGAGCAGTGCTGACATGGCTGTTGAAATTTGCTTTTTCTCCCTCCCCCACCACCACCACCACCACCACCACCCGCCACCTTCCTGTTCCACTTTCCGGAAAAGCTCTCACAAATGAGATTCCACCTGTCATCCGGAGCTGAAAAATTCATACAGGTCATCTGAAACTCGACTTCAAGTCTCTGAAGTTTGGCACGAGGAGGAAGGGGAATAATGTGAAAGCCAACACAATTATCTTCTGTTTCCATCGGTTCGGTTGAGCAACGGGTGACTGATAGTTCCAGTAATCTAATGTATCACACGCGCCGAAACTCGTGCTCTCCCATATCTAGAGACAGTCAACACTCATTGAAATTAAAAGATCACCTTCTCACCTTTTTATTCGGCGTAGAGCTGCATAACCCTTGGCCTTCACAGTTTAACTACAAGGCTAATTCTCTTTCTCTCCATTGTCTTGACACTGATCACCCTGCTCCTCCAACCGGCAGGTGAAAACAGTCCTTTCTCTCTTCTCGCTCCATTTCATTCGTTATTATGTTAATTAGATTTTCCCTCCAAAGTCAGCTTTGAATTGGGTATGTCTGCCGGTAATTAGCTCCTCTCCCGTCCTCGGCTGTGAGTCGAATACGGTATCGGGCTGCAAACGGGCGATACACCGAACGTCTGCAACCCCACCGACTTCCTCTCCCCACAGACTCGCCCTTGCACATGTCCTGAAATAAGAAAATCTTATTGATGTCTGAAATATAGCCGACCCATAATCTGTGAAGAGAGATCGGGGTTGTATTTTTCTTAAATGTGTTTTTCCTTTAAACCCTCATGCATGCAAATGACGGCCCATTTGATACATGCTGGGGTGGGATAAAAAAAATTAAAAAAAAATAGAGCACTCGGTTATCTGTTCATTTAACTGCTGAACTTTAAGTGTGCAGCTGGTTTGCCCAAGAGAGTCTGGGCTATTTGATGAGGTTTTTGAAACGTAGTCATTCAAATTAAATGCTGCGCTGGCTTTAAAAAGTTTGAAGGTATTAAAAGAAAGATTATTTTGTTAAGTGCATCTGCCCGGCCCAACTGTTCTCAAATTTAAACAGGAGGGTATTTCAAAAGATTGTCAGTTTTAATCACAATTTATGCCGTTGGAGTGACTCTCGATTGGTTTCAAGCGTAAATCAAACAAGTCGCCCTCATGGTCCCGTTCTATTGTGTTTCTTATGCTTTTATTTTGTTCACAGAAAGGTCAGTAATTGTTCCCGTTCCAAACCCCCCCAAAAGAAAAATTAATAAATGACATTGGTGGGACACCAGACCCATGATCTATGAGGCATAGTCACAAATCAGCCTCAGAAATGTTGGGTTACAGTGTCGATCACTGATGTAGTGTCTTTGGCACAACTGTCCACCATTCATTCTATATCCCATCTCTCCCTCCACTGAAGCCGTGAATCTGCGTGTAAAACGGGGTGTTAAGTTCCTCTTTAAATCTCTCTTGAACCCCCCAGACTTCAAGCAACACGAGACCAAATTGCTGGAGAACCCCTAAAAGAGAAACAAAAGAAGAAAGAAGAAAGAAAAGAGAGAACAACTTTCCTTAAAATGTCAGTAATTTTCTGCTGTAGAGAGACATCTAGTGATAAGCCCTTGTCCTTACCTCGTCTCCTTTATCTTGCCGAGTGCAAAGAGGCCGGCGCGACGCTACGGCCGTCGCGTTACTGCTCCGCCGCTTGCAGGCAGCGCCAGATGCCGGAGAGCTGTCGAAACCGGCTCGGCCCGGGTTTGGGGTTAATTAAACTCGCAAACCCTGCAGCGGGGACGGGCTTCCAAGGCCGGGACTGAAAAGGACACGGGCTCCGAGGTCAGCGGGACCTTGTTAGGTGAAGCGCGGGCTTGACATAACAGCGATGGGAAATGGTTCGCAAGGTTCAGGGAAGGGGCAGGATGAGTAGGGCCACAGCTGCACTCTGGGAAGGTGAAAAATGGAAGCGCTCTAGCGAAGGCGTGGGAGTGCGGCCGGTCCGGCCGGCGAGCGGGCGGCGCCGCGAGACGGACGGCTGCCAGCAGCCCCCTCCGCTCGAGCCGAGCGTCGGTGAGGGACGCGTGTCGGACGGGCAGCTATACAGGAGCTTCCTGCTTCCTGCCAGCCTGTTCAGCAAGGTGACCTTAAACTAGTTTGGCAGCGGTCCCAAGGCCCAAGCTGTGCATCTCACTGGAGGGGTTTAGTGGCAGCAGAAATCACTCTGCCACCCTTGCCAACAATTATGAGGGGCCATGTCTGTGAACTCACCGCGCTTTTTTTTTTTTTTTTTTTGCCGTCCGCGGCCTCTCGGCAAAAATGAAACAATACGACCGAATGACAGTGAGAAATTACACCTTGGGTTTAATCTTCGTTTTTTTTGGCTGGCGGGGGGGATATCGCCGGCATCCACGGTGTGTTTCATCACATCACCGGCCATTTCAAGCCCTGGCATAAATCATCGTCTCCGCGCAAGCGACGGGCGTCTGCGATTTTTTTCCGAGCGTCGTGCGCAAACACGCCAGCTAAGTTCGACAATCGCGTAGCTGTTAAAACTTTTAAAATGGCCCGGTTTGATGTACAACCACGGCGTTGAATTAACATCCGCGGCGGCGACTCGGCTGTGTGATTTTCTCACCTGAAGATCAAGAGGTGTGTCTCTCCCAAGTCGTCTCATTAGCACCCGGTACAGGAATATGGGTATGAAGTGACATACTGTATGGTGGCAACCATTATCATAAGCTAATAGGTCTCTTCTGACATTTCCAAGTAACTTCGGGCGCGGAGCCATAACTAGTGCGAGAATAAGGACTTAAAAGTGAGCCTCTGGGACCCGGAGTCGATCAGTGCGTCTCTATGCATCAACGACCTCTGTCTCAAGGGTGCTCTGTTTTTCTCCAGCAGAAAAGGTCTTTGTGTTCCAAGTCTCACTTAACACAGTGCACATCTTACATTTCCCGGGGAAAGTCTCCCCACAGAAGATGCGGTTAGTTAAAGTTGAGTATGCGACTATCACTCGGGGCTAAATATAGTGCGTCTGTTTGTGAGTGCATTTGTAGACATTCGAGCGCCAGATGTTGTAATAGGGAAAAAAAAAATGCAAGGAATCTACTGTAATGCGGATTTATCTGAATGTGCTCTGTAGCCGCATGTATGCGTGGAGTCCTAAAGCTGGGAAAATTAGTTAGAGGATGTTCTTTATGCTACTCAGGTTGTTTAACATAATCACAAAAGCGTATTAGATCGCTAACATCTACAAAATCTGAAGGTCGACGCGATGATGTAGACGTTTCCATTGTTTCCATTGTTTCCATTGTGGTCCCTAATCTAAAAAAACAAAAACAAACAAAAACAAGACTCTCCCATGAGGTGAGGATGGTATCGCGAAGCCAGCGCGGTATCCGCGAGCTTTCAGGCAGCTTTAGACGCACACACACACACACACACAAACCCTGGACCAATCACCGCTCTGGCCATACATGTGCATCCCATCTCATACTATGAGGTTATTGATTATTACGTTACAGAGCGAAAGGCAAAAGATTAGATTCATATATTCAGGACGTTAAAGTGGCTGAATTTTTATTTTTTAACATTTTCACCCGACAATATTCATTAAGTTATATTTGTGTAACACTTTTCATGCACTCGGTGGCCACTTTCTTACCTACACCTATACAATGTAATGCAATCAATCCACCACAACAGCTTAGTCCTAAGTTACACCTTTACAGTGCATGTGTGTGTGTGTGTGTGTGTGTGTGTGTGTGTGCGCGCCATGTGATTACACGGCCTCAACGTGGATTCATGTGTCAAGAGAAGAAGTTTGAATCGCTGCGAGAGGGATTATCCCCTTCCTCCGTGTTTGGCCTGCCATCCTAATGTGACCTTTAGGAGAATTCCCCGTTAGCCGAAGGCAGGCGCAGAGCGCATGTTGTGCAAAGGCCACTGTGAAGGAAGTGCGGCGCCCGAAGGGAGCGAAGGTTTTTTTTGGCGAAAGCCTCGCTACGGATCCCATAAAACAATCGGGCGGCTGCTGCTGAATTCCCGTTCCCCCCCACACACACTTCTCTTTGCAGGAAATATCCTTGATCCACGAAATATGTAACATTGTAATCGTGCAACTCTCGGTCATTGGTGAATTATCTTCTTCTAATGAAGTTCTTTCATTTTGCTGTCTGATATCTTTATATAGCAGAATAAGTGGGAAAAGAAAGAATTTTTACTGCCGAGAAAGATGTTTTGTTATCATTTTCTCGATCTCTATCTTTTCTTTTTTTTTTTTAAATCCATATTTTTGTAGAGGCAATCAAGTGAAGGTCACTTTGCTTTGAAACATCTTCGCCTCGGTCAGAAAACTCCTCAACAGAAGTAGAGATAAGCAGTTCAAGCCCATTCGTATAATTCGGGGTAATAGCTTCTTCATCTCGTTTGCATCAGAAAACGTTTATTTTCCTTTGTTTTTTTTTTTTTGCATCATGACCGTGTGCCAGCGTTTGTGTGTGGGTGTCGATGAATTCTGTGTGTGTGTGTGTGTGTGTGTGTGTGTGTGTGTGTGTGTGTGTGTGTGTGTGAGACACATGGCAACACAGAAAACAGAGAGAGGAGCTGGAATAATTAAAACTTTAGGGGGAAATTACCTTTTATCTGTGTTTGTCTTTCATTCTTCCTTCTTTTTTTCTTTTTTCTTTGGTTGATGTTTGGCGGGTAAAAGTCGCCTTGTCGAGGTGAAAACACAAACGAGCGTATGAGGGAAATTGTTTTTGTTGTTGTTGTTGTTTGGGGTTTTTTTCATGTTTTCAACAAATAAAGCAGGTGTTAACAGCAAGAGACGGAAGAGAGAGAGCGCATTGGTGGTTTGGGAAAATGAATGGCCTTCCCTGTCATAATAATTAGCTGATGAATCATCTACTTTCCATAAACAGTGCAAATCCTGTTTGATCCACCTGAAAAGCAATCAATTCAATTATTCATCTGGAGTGGTGAAATGCATACAACGCTTTACAGGAATTTAAATGTGGAAGTTGTTTTATACGGCATCAATTACCAACGGTGAGAAACATAGTCCACCACTTTGTTCTAGACTGAAATATTTCACAGTTTGCCAACGGTGCATTTGGTCCCCATTCATTGTCCCAGGAGGATGTATCCTAACGGTTCCTGGTCATCCCCAGATTCTTCCTTTGGCGACGCGGTGAGGTTTGACATTTCTGGCTCTGGAAGAAATGCCTCGGCGACGTCGGATGTGTTGCCGCGACATTTCGTACGGGCGTCCGCGTTTCCCCGCAGGAGGGACGGCGGCGGTGATCCCTGGAGCTTCCCTTCGGCGCCGAAACTAAATGCCCCCGCAAAAAGGCTGGTGACGTTCGCGTCAGCCCCGGCTGCTCTCTCGGGTTCAGTGCTCATTTATCAAACATTTGCACGCTAACGTGCTCTGATTAGATGGTGACTGCACGGTGCCGCTGCCAAACATCACCGCTGACATTAGCACTGGACTAAAAGCAGTGCGGCTCCATGCACTGTCCCACAGAGCCGTTAGCATCGCTGTAGACCCAGTCCATTCTGTGGTCAACAAAAAGCACAAAACAATATTATTATTATTATCATCATTATAAGTAGTAGCAGAATTAGTGCATTTTGATGGCAAGTAACATACAGATACCACAAATACTACTAAAAAATACAGTATGTTTACAGTGTCTTTAAAGAGACAGATTGTCAGTGGACGTGCAACATGTTCATTTTTTTTTTCCAAGCTTAAACTTGCACCTCTCATTGTGCCTGAATCGCCTTAATCAACGATCATTGTCAGATGCACAATGGCAGTCAAAGGCGCGCACAAACACACACACACACTCACACACACACACACACAAACACACAAACACACACACACAAACACACAAACACACACACAGACACACACAGACACAAACACACAAACACACACAGTCACACATAAACACATCCTCACACCTGCTCATTATCCCATAGGCCTCCGTCTAAAACTGAACCACTTCAGCGACATCGGAACATGCTGCTAAAGTGCTGGTGTGAACTTGCAGCCCTCCTTCGCGCCTGAGAGGTACCTGCCTGGAGCAGTGACTGAAATAGGCTGCGTGATTGGACAAGACGGTTCCAGTCGGGGGGGGGGGGGGGGGGAGAAATGGTGCATTGTACGGAGAAATAAAATCCGAAGGATGAGATGGGTCCATGACAATTGCTCCTCTCATGCCGGGAGGACATGACACTGAGGTCACGTCCTCTGATATTTTTCTGGGGATTCGGGGGCTTTAGGGTTTATATTCAGCATTGGTGGTTTGTTTGTTGGCTGGTTCCAGTGTTTGTTAGACTCACTTTATTAAATTATAAGTACTTTTAAGCCAACAAATAAATAATGGACTCATTTACACCCAATCATAATTTAATTCCTGGCAGTGTGTGGAGTGGCTGACCAGTGAGATGCATCTCTTAACTACATTTATCAGATATACTTAATGGGGCCTGCCACTCATTTTTCAGATGAGGTTTTGTGAAGGGAGCTGTCCTAAGTTTATTTTTTAAAAAATAATAATAAATTGTTCTGCTTTGACTTGAGCCTTAAAATATTTAACAAAAAGCCAGAGTTACAAACTCACGGTGTGAGGTTTGAAAGAAGTGAGCATTTAGGGGCTAACGAGGGTCTAATGAATGATTAAAAAACAATCAGATTATTTTGAAAATTTAATTTTCTTTTCCTTCTTTGTTTGACAGTTTGGACAGATGTGATATACAGATGTACTCTCAACCAGCATCTGTACGGTTTAATCCAAACCTACATCTATGGACCTATTTGTAGTATCTGGTCTTGGTTTTGTTTTTTTGGGCTGCTTTTTTTGGGAGGAGGGTGAAATAAAGGGAGTTGAAGTCATGATATCAGTGTGTGTAAATATATATATATATATTTATAACATATTAAAGCCTGTTTGCTGTTGGGTATAATCAAATTCAAAATCTAAACTCTAGAAATGTCTCTTTAGTATCAACAGTTCAATATTCAAAGCGTCGTTTCATTATCTGATCAAACTGCTTATTTCATTTGCTTCTTTTTTTTTGTACATCTATATACATAGGTCTCCCTCATATGCTTGTATTTGCATCGATTCTGTTGTGGATGTTACGTTGCGCATCCCAATTGCAACCGAAGCCTTTAACAGGCTGTTATATGGAGCAAGATTACATACAGTGACTGAAGGTGTGAGACATGCCCTTAATCTATGTTAATATTAAAAGCCTGATAAATGTGAGAAGGGCCTCAAATGGGAGTTGGGATGATTAATGCTGTTTTATTTATGGCACTCATATTCCGTGGTGTTTGAAATATTGTCCTGCATAGATTTCAGCAGCTGGGGAAGAAAAGCGGGCCAGACGATGCACTAGCTTAAGGAGGTGTTTGTCTCTGTATGTGTGTGTGGGTTTTTGTTTTTTGTTTTTTTGTTTTAATTTTCAATTTTGTTTTTCCCATTTTCGATGTGAATGTATCCTTTAAACAAGATCCACTCTCGCTGGAGGAGAGAGGCTATCGGCACTGCCTGTGGGTTTTAGCGTCCGACAAAAGCGCACATCCACAGGCTGCAGGGTGGCCTCCTTGTGTCCGCTGCGATCACTGGAACTTACCTTCAGAGCCGCGTATACGTCTCATCATCTGCACGCCGCTTCTGTGAAAACATCTGGAGGAGAAAAGATCCTCCCCTCCGCTGTCATCCGTCTTCCCTCCTTCTGCTTCCCTGTCTCCTTCCATTGCGACTCTGGCATCCAACGTGGACGCCGTTACGTAACTGCGGTGGTGATATCTTGGATGGGATTCACACGGAGCCATCGTCGGGGGGGTCGGCAGCGGCTCAGTAGGCCGAGTCGTGATCGTGGCTGGAGTCCGAGGGGCCACATCCACGCCATTAAATCACCTTTGCCCGATCAATCTGCTCCCCCGTCCACGTCGGCAAAGAAAATTCAGCTTTCAGAAACACTCTCCATAGGGTCAATCAGAAAAAAAAAGAAAAATAGTGTCAGTCTTGTATAATTATGTGTATGAGGAAAATAGAGCTTTTTTTAAGAAGGCCGGCATAGGCCAGCAAATAATTGGTTTGGCTGGCTCTCGTTGTTCTGCAGCAAAAATAGGAATATAGCTGTAGGAATATTGCCAAATATATCTGCATTATCTGCACATGGCCCGAGAAGAAAGTGTGTGGGCAACGTTACGCGCCGATGGAGATCTCTGACAATCAAGACCTTCGGTTTCATATTTGGAAGATAAAACCCAGTGGACGTGAAGTCATAGCCGCAGGGAAGCAGGCTACTGTACGATCGCAGCAGCCGCCTCCAGGTGGCTGAGGTGCATTTGTCTCGTTGCTGGATTTTTCCTCCCTTCTTGGCATGTTAAACCCCACCTCTCCCGGTCCCTGTCACCCGCGACACGTTCCTGTTAAATCATCGCGGACAGTTCGGGCTTTCCAGACGGTATCCCATAGTATTTTGCAGCGCGTCCTGCAGTACAGTATATTTTGCTCGCGTTGGTTTGCTGCGGCCGGGAGGCCGTGCTCGCTTTCGGACGGCCTCGTCGGCGGGAACAAAACGCTCAAGTTCAAATGCAGTTTTCAACCAGTTGCAGCACTTGGGAAAAAAAAAAAATGAAAATGAATGAAAAATGAAAAAAAGAATTTAAAGTGTGTTATTGTCATGAGTGATGACTCTTTGCTGCCAGCTTGTTTATCTTGATGACTAAACTACATTTCTGAATAATGTTTTTCTTTTTGCAGTCGCTCTCTTCGACAGAGAATGAGTGAGTGAGTCAGCAAGTCATTTTCGGCGTATTAGAGACCACATACTGGGCTTTTCTGCTGACATATTTAGCGATAGATTTATCAAACGGGATAATTTAACGCTGCTTTGTTCGAACATCCCCTGCATCCACTACTGACAGCACATTCCCCTGGTTATGCATACGATAGCCAGAAATGGGCATATAAAATTTGTGAACTGGCACCTTCTACCACTGAAAAGACACAGCGGTAAACTGTCAGGTCCTGAACGCGTAAGCGTTCTTAAACTTTAGTTACAGAACATTTAAAAAATACGGTACGGAACTGGGCTGAGGTCAAATCTGCTGGGTACCATAACTAAAATGAAAAATGTGCATTATAACACAGTAGGATGTTCCAGCCATTATTTTGCATAACTGTCTCATATATTTTAGGATAGATCACATGTACATGTAGGAAAATGTGACAAAGAACTGGAGAGGTTGTGGTTCTTTTTTTTTTTTTTCACACAAATTAACTCTAAGCTTATGGTAATTTCTCATTCTTGATAATAGCTTGTAGTGTCCAGTGCCACATAGTACATTGAAGATTTTAATTGCCAAAGTAAGAACAAAGCAAACAGAAATGAAGTTAAACCCAGTTTACACTTTAATCTGTACTTAATTTTCATGGATGCATTTTATGCGTCGTAATCAAATGAAAAACAGATTTTTAAATGGAGAACTATTAGGCTTTTTGTTTTCATTATCGGAGTGGATTGTTTTTCATTGTGACATAAATGGTAAACTATGGTAAACTGAAATCACAACACAGAAAACAAATTGCATGTCAATGGCTGTTCATCGATCCAAGCCCCGAGGATATGATTGGACAGTTGATTGTTTTTTTCATTCTGGCATGGACAATGCATTTCCATTCTAAAAAAGAAAAAGCTCCTTGCACCCTCACATGAAAGCTAATGACAATGCTTTGCATGTAGTATTGTCAAGTCTATGCTGCTCTCTGCTGGGCTACATT
This sequence comes from Istiophorus platypterus, assembly GCA_016859345.1. Taxonomy (NCBI): domain Eukaryota; kingdom Metazoa; phylum Chordata; class Actinopteri; order Istiophoriformes; family Istiophoridae; genus Istiophorus; species Istiophorus platypterus. The sequence goes on along the minus strand of CM029132.1, from coordinate 6,630,508 downwards.
GAAATGCAATACACCTCTTCACTTTTAATTTCTGTGTAGTGATTTGATTTCAAAATACACAAAACTTAATTATGTTATGACAAGCAAGAAGCCAAATAACCTTCATTTTACATATGTTTTACACTTAATTATGAAACATAAATACATTCATAAAAATGTAGTACATGCAGCATTGTGTGCTTTGCTTCATTTTGTTTGTTTTGTTTTTATTCTGGCATTTTAAATCTTCCTTAATGATGTATAGTCATTGGTCATGTATCGGTCATTCTTATAAACTACAGGGGTTTTTTTTTTCCCTTGCGTATCTCTAAACTAGATTTGAAAACAGAGGGAACAGAAATGAGATTCATCCAATTAAATAAACATGCAGATGCCATGCATGATGTAAGAGTTTGGGTTGGGTAATGAGCAGAGAATGTTACCTCATGCTTCCCCTTAAACATCGAACACGATTTCTCTAAATTTCATGAAAATTCAAACATCAGTTTCTAAGATGCTGTGTATGACGTACAGAAAAGCAACCAAACTGTGTAGTGCTTAGCCTTAGGCCTGCAGGGGTAATTTGGAAAATGCAGTTAAATAGTAACACACATCATCCCTCATTGCACTGATAAATGCATCAAAATCTGATTAGAGACGCCGTGCATGGTGAAAAAGCAGACAGGCTGGGGCTGGAAAGTTTTTGCCATCCAGCTCCATCAGTACATTCAGTATGTAACGTGCCCTCACACATAAACGTGCACGCGCAGCGGCGCGTCGTCGTTGCGCCATATTACGAACGGGGCGTTGTACAGTCTGGAATAATTCCGTGCCATTTGCAGCGACCCCCTGTCACGTTTTGAAGTAGCAGTTTTCTTTCTTCACATGCATAAATCTGCCAACCGGGGGGAGAGGCGTGAAGTCTGCATGTGACGTGGGGCTGCAGTGTAGCTCGTCATGCTCCAGTGCTCGGCTGAGACTGTGTTTGCCGGCATAGAGCATTCGGTGACTTCACTCCCTAATGTTACACAGGTGCCGAGAGCACGTACACAAGAGAAACCCTGTGGATGTCCTGGTTCTTTTTCTTTCACAGTTGCAGGTATGTGGGTTTATGAGGGACGAGTTCCTTCGGTTTTTTTTTGCTGATAGAAAACACAGTTTCTTGGGTTAATATTTTTACATATTCTGTACTTTATCTATTCTTTTTTTTTTCTTTTTAATACCGTTGTTCACATTCTCTTTGTTGGGAACTTTCCTTCGGGAAGGCCCTGAGAGCGCGTACACGGGAGGAACCTGTGAATGTCCTATTTCTTCACAATTGAAGTGGCTGTTGTGAGAGGCTGACAAATAAACTGCTCGGAGACATTCCCGCGGCGTGTGCGCTTTCTTCCGACACAACGCGGCGCGCACGTGCACTCACACACACTCAGACAACACCTGTGTTCTTTTGTTGTCGGTCGCTGCGCCTCACGCCGCCACATCTGTCTTTCACTTTAGCATTGTTAGAATACGCCAATTATCAGTCTATACAGCATTTAACACAAAGAATTCAACGCTAATTTCCACCTGAAAAGTGGTATATTCAGGGACTAATGGCGGCGCCAGGCAGATGGCTGCACCTTGATGTCTCTTCCATTATACCAGTGTGATGAACTTCCACCTTAATTTACAGTATATATTTGAAGCGTTTATCTCCCTTAGGAACCTCTTGTTCTGCCTACAGTGGCTGCACTTTCAGCTGCTGGGAGGTGCTAATATATATATATATCCTTATTTTCCACTTTAAGTCATGAATTTTACAGTGTTCTTCAGCTATGTTTGAAGCACAACAGAACATCTCAATGAGATTTGTAAAGGCGGAGATATTTACCTTGGAGTCACCCTGGTTGTTTCCTACAGCAGTTGCGGGGCTTATTATACAGACAATACGTTAACAGTCTGTCTCAACTGCTGGACAAATTCTGGAGCACTCCAGTCTTTGAAGTGGCAGTTTTAGCGGGAATAAATCTTGGGGACTGGGAGCTGTAAAAGTCGACACTGAACATGATAATGAGATGCTTTGACGGTGTGCGCCACTTCCTCTGACTCCGCCGACGAGCGATAAGCAATTGTCTGTCACACTTGCGCATGCAACATGCAAGAAGTCATGATGCAGAGGTGAAAAGGGCAACGGGGGATAACTGAAAATTCTGTTTTAGCGTTGCTGCAAACATCAACGCTTTTATAAAAGCAGGTGCAGTTTCCCTACACAAACTCTCTTAGCTCAACAAGACGCATTTTTTGCTGGTGTATGGCCTTCCTCTATCACAATGTCTAGAACCATACTAGAAATATGGAGATATTCTCAGCTCCTTGTTGATTATTTTAATCAAATCCCCCCTCTCTGGGATTTCACAGAGGCTTATCGGCAGGCAGGTTGGCTGGGAATCCGTCTTGCTTGGTAAGGTGTAGAGTCTCCGGGACACAACACCTTTCTGAAGCGCCACACAAAAGCCCCCAAGCGCTGCTGAGAGTGGCAGATATCACTGCACCCTGCAGCTCCACAATCACAAATACATACATTTAGTCAAAAATACAAGGGACTTTGCTGTTTGGCAGATAATGACACTGCCAATCCTGTGAAAATGCATGACTAAAGGGGAGTAAAAATAAACAAGGTTACAAAAATGGGAAATATTGTCAACAGAAGATATACAAATACAGCTTTTTTTTCCCCCTGGCACACCTGTAATCTCTATATATATTCCACATGATTTGTAATAATGTTTGGCATGACTGGCCAGGCAAGGCATGCTACTAATCTATGTTGAATAACAGTTCACCGTGGACACCAACATCACTAACAAATGGTTTTTGGTTTTCTTTTTTTCTTCTTTTTTGGAACTGGAACTTTAAGAAACGGCCCAAAAGGCAGATAGTGCACAGACAGACGCCGACTGTAGGTTCTGGACACTCGCAGACGGGAGCAGAATTTCGCTGAGGTGGTAAAGCACAGAATGGGACACAGTGAGTAATTGAAAACATCCAAGACGGGATGTGGTTACAAGGGAGATAGATTACACTTTGTTGAAAAGGATGTGAAGGAAACTAATGAGTCAGTTCAGTAATTGTCCTCTGCTAAGAATAAGCATCGACTGAGACAAGTCTGACGCAGTGGGCCTCTCTTTAGATGGCATTTAGATCACTGTGTCACCAAACCCTAATTGCAAAGTGACCATTCTATTTGAGAAACCAGACAATAATGCCGGACTCAAACGATGAGTAACTCCGTGCAGCTTTTAATGAGCTGTGCTGATGTAAACATACTTCCAATGCTTTTCGGTGGTAATTATCATAAAAGAAAGAACCTGTAAGAAACTGTAAAAGTGCCCAAAAAAAACAGTGTGACTGTTTAACTAGTTAGCTTTGTGGTAAGTTATCCCTTTGAACACGAAATCATCAAGTGAAAGTGTCAGTTTTCTATAAAGCGCAAAGGACACCAACAGCGTTGTGGAGCGTCACGTCTCATGTGTCGACCGACACCCGCAGAGACCAGATGCGTCGTTTAGACAGAAAAAAAAAAGCTAATGAACCAAGTGAAGCGTAGTTTAGCAACTAAAGAGCCAGATATTTTTCTCAAGAGTTGGCGTAGACCAAAACAGAGCTTAAAGGAGGGTTATCGTTGGACATGGATTCACCAGGTGGCCAGAAACAAGACTCTCAATGGAGGCTGATCTGCTGGATGTGTGAATAGGCAGCTGTTTGCCAACGTGTTTGACATAAGCTAAACTAATATATCAACATTGGGTTTACAGCTTGTTCTGCTGCCCCCAAGTTGCCCCAAAAAAAAAAAAAAAACATAATAATGATTGTTTAAGGGATTTTTTTTTTTCATCTAGGAGTAGTAAGAAAATTATTAGTCGGGTAAAGGTGTCACGAAGAGAGGAGGCTTATATTTGTGCGGAAGGCAGGGGCAGGTGTTTCAACACGCATCCTAATAAATCCACTTCTTTATCACCACTCATTTAGAACATACACTGTGCTCATCTCAGTTAACGCCCAACTCGAATATAATTTGATGTATATACTGTAATAGCATGGACCCCACATGTTATAGACTTTTTCAGTCCGACATACTACTCAAACGATGAATATCTAATTTTTTGAAACCATGTTTTTGCTTTAATTGAATTGTGATTTTGCTTTTTAGCCTGATCAAGCTATACTGTAAGTCGTGCTGTTTCTGTGAAACACACAATTTTTTACCTACATTAACATATATAGATCGGGCTCAGCCCTTTTTATTATTAAGCAAATAAACAATCTAGGCTCTGGGACAACCGATATGAAGAATGTATCAGGACCGTTTTAACACCTGCGGCAGGAGGTATTGTATCAGAGTTCCAGCAGCCTGTTCAATAGGAATCATAAGAAACCGTGATAAAAAAGAAGCCAAGCACTTTGCAGGCCAAATCAATTGATTTTTATGGTACCAGAGAGATAGATGAAGGGATGTGTGCGTGGAATGTGGATACTGATGAATTTCAGGGCCAAGTGGATTTTCACAACACCTGACAAGATCACGACTCAAGATTCACCACTTTCAATCCCCTACAGGAGAGGGAAATTGGTGAGGCGAGAAAAAAAAAAACCCAGTGGTCAAAATGAAGACATAAATCAGAGAGTGAAACAGTTCTAATAATGGAAGCTGGTTAAACGTCATTGGCTGAGAGCAGCAGGCCATTAAACTTCTGATATCCCTACATGACAGGCGAAATAGTCTGAAATACAGCAGCTACCTCCTGTCATTACCTTGTTAAAACATTCCATCATGAGTTAGTCTTACACAAACAACCGTTGAGAAGCAGTTGACCCCTGTGAAGTCCTAAAAGTTTGGGTTTTTTTTCCTCCTGCCCCTCTTCGTCTCGATCCACATTCGTCACGATGCCCGTGAGGAAGAATGACACGGTCTCGTGACGCTCCGAAAGGTCAAGGGCGGCTCCGAGACCCGATCGTCGGCATCATGTTGACAAAATTACAGCCGTTAAAGAGGGCAAGATGTAATAGCTGGCTCAACATACTGTAATCCACCATGCCCCGGCTTGAAAGTTCCCTGTTACATGTACGTAGCCTCTGCATGGACTTCAGTGAACCCCGAAACAGCCTGACCTCACCAAAGACACCGTCCGGTGAAGTTTTTGGGCAAGTCTGAAGCATTAGCAAATTAGCCATTCAAAATGCATGCAAAGGTCAGCGTTGGTCAGGAAGGGGGCGGTCAGCGTATAGCATGATTCATGACCATCATTTGAGCTTGAAAAATTAATAGGGGGGGCCTGATAAATCATCACCCGGACCATCCTTTGACAAAAATCACTGAACTGCCATAATCTTCTGTGCCCTTTGAATGGAGACACATGCTGACTGCAAGGTCAAGATGAATGGGCGAAACTTAAGCACTTCTCAGTGAAAAGAGGACACAGACAAGGTGGTGTGTGTATCGCTCAATAATGACATTTAATATCGACTACTTGTTGCCGATCTGAATAGGTCTCTCCTGAGCTGCGCCTTGAAGAAAAGTACCAACGTGTACACTTACACATACTCAACCCAGAAGAAAGAAAAGGATATAATGCTTGAAGTAAATGTGAAAGAATGTGAAACATAAGCCCATTACCCCTTGAGACTTCAAGTGGCACGGAAACAGGAACTTGATTGCATCAGGCTCTTTAATTTAATGTATTTCCTGTTGGAACAGAATATTGGGTTTGGGATTATTTAAAACGCTATAATATTTTGGGTTATTTTATTTTGGTATTTCTAATGATAATATTGGCGCTGGTGTGGTATGAGCTAGTCATGGATTAACTGCGGTATTTATTTTAAAAGTAGGTGCATAATAGGGCAACCTTAACTGTGGTCAGCTTGTAAAGTGAAACCAGGACATCCTGATCCCTTCTGCAGACACTCAACAAAGAGGGATTTAAGGACTTTAAAGCTGCACTAATCAAAATTCTCACATTAAAAAATGGAGCACAAGACTATGCATAATGTGAAAGGGGATTCTTGTAATGATGAACCAACAGAATGTTATCATCTAGCAGTGCAGTCTTCCTCGGCTCAATGGAGCCCTTTAGCATCTTTTATTGCTTTGGTGTTGCAGCCCCCAACGTTAGCACGTCGGTTCCCTTTTATCCCGTCTCACGGAGCAGAAGGCGGCTGCTTTCAGCTACAGCCGCAGTTCTTCTATACCCGATGTACGTTACCTCCCTGCGACTGAACAGCAGACAGGGAGAAGTCAGCAACTACCTAGTAAACACATTTACCCGCTAACGTATAGCGTATTTTCTTGAGGCGTTGGTGGAGACCGAAACAGAGCTGAAAGAAGAACTGGGCATTGAAATTACTGTACAGTTTTCAAGTGGACAGAAAGACAAGTCCAAACAGATGCTAATATTGCTTGTGTCCACTGGATGTTTCAATGCAGGACGTTGTTTGCTTACATCTTTACCATAACAACTTTGTAAAGTGATAATATGCAATATGTTAATTCCATTTGTAAGGACTTTAAAATAGTAAACCACCTCTTGTATTTTTGGTAATATCATCAGCTAATTAAGTATTGAGTGCTGATGTGTGTGTACTGTGATGTCTTGGGTTTTCAGCAATGATGGTGATTGTTGCTAATGCTAAATGCAAATCCCTGCATTTAATCCAAACTGAAAATGTAAAAGCATTATGCTAATTAACTGTGAGTAGACAGAATCACATCCAGTCCGTTATAATGGCACAGCCTGGTGCAAACAGCAAATTCAGAACCCATTTCTGTTAGCATTAATGCATCCACTCTTTCCGTAGCTTTCACACATATTCCACAGTTACTGTGTGAAGCTATAATAAGGAATTAAGATCTGTAACAGACAGTTCGCCTGTATAATTGCAATAAAAAAAAAAGAAATGCAAACAGATCTTTAAATGAAAATGACCATGTGCTAGAGGCTTTCTGTGCTCAATGCTGCAAATCAGGTGGTGAGGGAAAGCTTCCTTTGTAACAAAAGGAAAGTTATGTTCCATGCAATAGCAGCCAGAGGGCAATGTCCAGCACTGAGGCTCAATATCTGCTGTGTAACATGTGATTATCCTATCTCTCAGAGAAAAAGCCTCAACACAGAGGCTCTGCCTTCACAGCAGATTAATCTTCAGTAGTGTTGATGCTAAGCTTGGACTCAGTGCAATCCTCTCAATGCCAGAAAATGTTTGATTATAGTTTAAAATATTGAAGCAGCTCGAGGATTGCTTGGGTTATCTTCCTCTACACCCACAAAGATGCAAACATCACTGGCAAGATAAGATAGATTAAGTATTTTCTCCATTTATTTAAACGTAGTAAACTACTGCTTTTTGCAAATTCTATTTCTACGCTAAAACTCCCCCTGGGGAGGGAGGGGGTGCTGGATAACTATTAATAGGTGCGAACACATATATTCATCGGATAAAGTGCACCTGGAGCCTCTCTTAACCACATGCATATGTGCGCGAAAAATGTTCATATTTATTTCTGTCTCTTTCTCTCTCACTCTTCCTCTGTTTCTAAAATAGCAATATCAGTGATGAGCAGTGCAGCTGGAGACAATAAACTGTTAGAAGAACCAATTACCAGCAGGTGACAAGCTGGTGGCGCTGGGCTTTCAACATGTCATTATCTGCACATCGACATTTCCAAGAGCCCTGACAGGCCATTTCTGTGGCTGCCATGGCCAGGAAGCCCAGGAAAGAGAAAGGGTGGAAGAAAAACCTTAAGCCATTCCTAAGCCCCCCTATTTTCACACACTCTTTCACTCACTTTCACAACACAAGAATGCATGCAGGTGCACATACACTGACATAAAAATAGGAGAATTTCTTTTTTTTTTCTCCCTACCAATCAATTCTTGAACATATACGCATATAGATATACACATAAACAGAGCTCTCATCTCATTACCTTCCTCCTCCCCTGAGTTGTTGAGCTGCTCAAAGATTATTCCCTTTATATGTGAAATGGTAATTGTATTTCTCTAATCTAATCCCATTAGAACCCCGCACCTCCTCTGCAAACTGCCCCGAGGCAATTACACAAAATGTCAATGAATTAAGTAATAGCTTGGTGCCAAGCCAGGGGTGCTCACCGTTGATCACTGCTGTCAGCAGAAAAACGCATCTGTCAACAGCAGAGCGCATGCCCGCATGTGGGTACACACCACGCCGCGCGCACACACACGTGCGCACACATGCACACGCACACAAAGACACACACGCACGCACACACACAGTCACTGGTGTTATTCGGCAAACCATTTAACCTCTCTGTAGGACATACACTCACACATTGCTGGCACTCTACAACCCATTTAACTCCTGTCCAGAACGCACACGCACAGCCGCACACACACAAAAGAGGAGAGAACGGAGCCGGTAAAACCGAGTGTGTTGCTCTTTGTGGTGGAATATGTCCCTGTCCCGGAGTTGTGCCGGCTTCATCTGTGTTACAGATAAGACACCACAGAGGGCAAAATATTCTCTGGACTTGTTTAGCTGCAGGCAGGGGGAATACAAGCGCAGGTATCACGGTCGTAACCGCTGTATACAATAAGAGATGACGGCTATTGAGGCTACTTTACACGAGCGTCCGAACGTAGCTCAGGCTTTGTTAAACGCTCGGCTGGATAGGGGAGGCTTTGTGCACATGATGTAGGTGACTGCGGCGATCTGAACAGTCTCGCTGGGAGTTTGCGTGCAGAGAGTGATGCGAGTGTTCCAGTTTATGGTGGATACACAAACCGACCAAGCTGGACCAAAATGTAAAATATATGCGTATAAGGGCCAAGTAATGAGGATTATATATGGTTCCTTAAATAGCTACTTTTAAGTGATTTTTCACAAATAAATGTTAATATTACATATCAGTTCTTTCTGCTTACATGTGAGCAAAAAAGGGGGCTACACAGAGATCCAGTCCTCCTCTTCACCACCTGTTGATGGAAAAAGTCCGGTACTGACAAGTTTCAGCCCCACTCTGGGCTGCAATGTCTGGGTCTCTCAGGCTTCCTAAATGTTTGAATTTCTTCTCCACCCATCCTGGATGGGCTCGAATCAAGGTCAAAAAAAGGTTGTAAAGCGATGATCATAAATAATTCCAGAGTTTGTCACTATAAATCAAGAAAGGCAGAGAGAGAGAGAGAGAGAGAGAGACTGTGGGAATAAAATCTGTGAATAAATGATTATCAGTAATGAGGTTACACAAAGACACTGAGAGGAAGTGCTTTTGTTCGCATCTGTGTACAGATACAACGCAGAGAACTGCATGTAAAACGCTCAAAGTTCTGCTATGTGTGTGATGGTGAGCCTACAGGTATGAATTTTGACGCCGCCCTTACAGTTGAATCGGTTGGACAGCGACAGTCCAATCACGAAGCAGAGTCCAAACAGAGAAGAGGCCGTTCCTCTAACCACCGCCGCAGATCCTGAAAGACGCGGTAAGATTTTCAAGATGCACGACCCAGTAACGTAAGCATCGTGCACAGGGTCAGAACTTTGAGCTCTGAGTTTTACACAGTTTTCTGCATCTGTACACAGATGTTCCCAGACGTTCATAGATGATCACACAAACACTTCCTTTTTCAGTGTCCTCATGTAACCTCACCCTTGTTATCCTTTATTCACAGACTGTATTCACGCTGTCTGCAACTTTTTTTTTTTTTTTTTAACAAACAGGTTTACAAAGGTTTATATCCAGCAACGAATTTTGGAATTATTTGTGAGTGTGACTTTTCAAGTTTTCAAAATCTTATTGACCTTGATTTTAGCATCTAACCCTTTTAATATAATTCAATAAATTTGCAAATGCCTAACAGGGCACTTAAAACCGCGCAGCCCCTGCATATACCTCAGTAAAGTTTAATACAACATATCGTTTAAAAGCATTCACCGACCACTTAGCTCTCTACCACTTTGAGCTTCATTGCATCATTTAATTAGTGCCCTTGCTTGAAAACGCACACTAGGATTGTCAGGCATGCTTTTCATCAGAGAAGAATGCATGACAATAGCTTTGACTGTGTCAACCCTGCAGAGATACAGTCAAAGAGACTGACTCTAAATGTTTCAGAATCATGGAATCAGGGAAAATGGAAGTAGGTACTATAATACTGTAGTTTACGAATAGTAATATTAGCAGGGGTTTGCAGTGAGTACTGAGAAACAATATTCCAAATGACTGCAAAAACCCCAGAAACATCACAGTACCCACTAAGAGTTCCATCTTAAAGACCTTGTGATGACCTAGCAACAATCAAGTATACAAAGGAAATAAAAAGTGTCAAGGGACACTTGAGCCGCCATGTACACACTAGGAAACCAACTATCAGCACCCCACGACCTTTGAGCGACGCCCAAGCAAAACCTTTGTCCAAGGAAGTTTCAGTCAGGCGGAAAAATGCATTTCATCACATCTATTTTTTTTTGAAAATAAATAAACCTTAATAAAATTTTAATGGCCCGAGGAACAAAATAAACAAATAGCAAACATCTGCACAAACCGACTCCCAAGAGCTGGTGTCATAGTAACCTCAATTATCAGTCACGTGTATTTGTCTCCTGGGGTTTTGCCAACATTATTAGTGGTACTGCCTGCTACCTTAAAACTATTATAAAGCTTTTAGCTGATAGTTTCAAACTGTTTCACAAGGGCAGTCTTCCAGATAGTCTTTCTCATTCATGCATCGTAAATGTGAGAATTTGTCAGTGGAGAAACTGCACGGAACATCATTCAGGAGCAAAGGTAAACAAAGGCAGCAGAGACGTGGAGGAGACATGAGGTGCTCTGTGTTGCCATTGGCTGTTTCTGGAAGAGACCCCTTTTCTTTTCCATTTTCGGTATGTCGGAGCACAAAAACAACACGATAAATCATTACAAAAACAACAACAACCAAAAAAAATGTTGCCAGCGAAGCAAAAAATTTTCCACACACGCCCAGATATGCAGTATCTTCAGTGTCCGTAGCCACCGTGATGGATATGCGCTAAACACTGTCACGGTCATGGGGATGTACAATGAGTGTGATTTGGAAGATAGTTGAAATAAATTGTAAATGAACACCTCTGAATAAAGACCGGAAAACTCCATCACTGAGCCACCTCTTGGGACAAGGAGGGCAGGAGGAGTTCCGCTCTGTCGAGACAACCCCTTTTATCTATAACCATGCGAAACCTTAGATTTCAGAACAGGCCAAAGCCCGAGCAGGTATACAGTGTGGATCGATGTGTCTCTAATAAACAAAGCACTTCCTCCAAAATGTTTTTCCTGCTACGTCTGCTGCGAAGGAGGTCTCTACTTCCTTTGTTGCCATAACTGTTGTTGTTGTTGTTGTAACAAGTATTCACGGCGACTTCGAATATTCTTCGGTCGAAATCATGTTTTGTCCTCAGCGTTTCCCGAACACACAGCAGAGCAACATGTGTTTGGTTTGACCGCTGCATTTCTGTCGCTTCTCGCAAACGAGATAACGTGCTCTCGCCGTGCTTGTCACTTGCAGTATGCGCTTTTTCTCCCCCCCTCAAATTATACTGCAATCTCGGTTTCGAGGCTCAGGTGAAATGTGCTCAGGTGTTAATCTGGAAGCATCCATTCAACTCTGCAGGTGCAGTGGATGTGTATAAATCTCCCAGTTTCTGTCGGGGTCCAGGTATGAAATTGAGTTAGTGGCTCTGTGGCTGTGAACCACTGAAGTGGAGGGGGGGAAAAAAAGGAAAAGAAAAATAGCCATCCCCAGCCAGCAGGACGCCTCTACTTGAGCACAGAAGCTGTCACTATTCATGAAAGTGCGATTTGGGCAAAGAAAAACAGAAAGGAGAAGAAAACAGCCAACAGTGCAGCACCAAATGACAAACTTTGGGAGTTTATATATATATATATATATATATATATATATATATATATATATATATATATATATATATATATATATGAAAAAGGGAGTAGCCACTTGCCAGTTGTTTATCTGCAAAGTGGTGACACACTCTTAAGCTCACACTTTTAAACCTATAACACCTTTTGTAATTCTTTGTTTAACTTTGCATCTAATTTTCAGGGAGGGAACCGTTTGCATATGTTCTTTCATGTCTGAATCCGTTTATTGTGCCGTAGCAATATGTTTTCCGAAGTGTGGAATATGTAGCTGCGGTAAAAGCTTATGTATATCAGTTTGTGAAGTTTTATCGACAGCAATTACTTGTTGCATTTTTATGGATATATTACATATTACTGCTCTGTATCCGTACAAAGGTCTGTCTAAATCCCTCGTTCGTCTGAGGCAGGCTTTTCATTGGTGTTTGAAATACAAAATGAGGAGAAAAAGAATGGAGGCCCGCCACAACAACAATCAGGGAAAGCAGCAACTAATAAATACATGGAATAGCTAAACAATTGGCAGAGAGGAGCCAGTCTTTTTTCCAAGCTTTCTGCTCGCATGTGCCAGTTACTCCTGCCCCAGACTGCTGCGGATGCTATTTTAAAACGGACATTTCACCAGGATGAGTGACGCCTGCTTGGGCAGAACTTCGGCCAACTAAGGTGAAGCAAGGTGAGCAAACCAAAACAGCTATTGCCTCCAGGAAAAAAAAAAAAAAGTTACATCCTCTAGCTATAAATAGGTAATGTGATATGGGAGGAATCGAAATCCCAGCCAATGCAGGTTTGCAACACCTTCTAATTGTTTTGTCGGGACAACAACACGGTCAAGGTTACTCACTAGCTTCGGGTTACCCGGCCTGTCATTTTTAGTCCCAATCTATAGGCCAGGAAACATGTTCAGTAAATGATGAATCCACGCCGTAGCTCACGACGAGCAGCGGAGTTTCATTTCGCCTCTCGGCCGGACTGCTCCCGTCCAGGGACGAGCATTTCGCTTTCCTCCCCGGCCCGTTTGTTTCGTTTCCCGGTCGTCGGCTAAATTTTTTCGGCACCCGCCGCGGCGGAGGGTTTGCCGTTCAACGCACATTGTTTATCTTGTCTCCCTACGCGTCTTTGCCTGTTTTGTTTTTTTTAAATCACAGCAAAGGCGCGACGGAGCACAGATGACACCGTTTCCTGCCCAGTGGCACCATCTGGCTGCAGAGGATTCTTTTAATTCTCTTTCTTATCCTCCCTGCTTCCCTCCTGCTCGTTCTTGCACCGAGTTTCCTCCCCGGTCATTCCTCAGGCTTCACAAACATCCTCAGACAGCAGTCGCAGTGTGGTTCTTCGTCCATCTTCCGCTTTCTCCCTCTCCCTCCCCCACTCCCACTTTCCTCCCCACACTTTCCCTGCATGCCCATGCCTCAGTGTTCCTCTCCCTCGCCTCGCTCTTTTTCACCCCATCTCTCTGTTCGTCGCTGACAGCTCCGCTCCTCAGGAGCACTGAGGGGAGCAGAGAAAACAAAGATTTGGTTCAGTGGCTCTGATCTTGATTTTCTGCAGATTGGATGGAAGATTAGGAGGCGCTTTTATTCATACACCACACAATCACTTCCCCCTGCAAGTGCAAACCATGACTGCAGACCACAGGGGTTGCAGCTATCAGCACAAATGTGCCATCTGTGACAAGGCGTCTCTATGTTTTCTACCTAAAACCGCAACGAGTCGGGGAACACAATGTACTGAACACAGGTCCCAGAGAAGCTGGTGTGAAATGCAGGATGGGAAAGAGAGTGAAACAAAGGCACAATGCAGTGCATATGGGCCTAAAGTAAACTATCAGATCACAACAGGAAGGACGAAATGAATCAAACTTAGTGTAACATCTTTGTTTTCCTGAGCTTAGGTACCTTAATAGACACAACAGTTCACGCTTACATGAATCCAGCTGTTCAATTTGATAGACAACGGTGCAATTATATTGGAGTTCCAAGAGTTTTTACTTTTTGTGAGCCAGGATGAGATCTGAGCTGCAGCCTTTAGCTTTTAAAGACACATGCGTGGAATTAGAGGGTGCAGGTATGTACAAACCCCTTTTTCTACTATCGAGAGTTCCAGGCTCAGAAGACGAACCGGAGGAATAAAGGGAGCTCGGAAGATTTACAGGGGAAGAGGCAGAAGAGGACACGGTCTAGGCATGAAAAACTTTTTTACAGATAGCAGGGGTTTTTTTCTTCGATATATGTGATTTAGCTTGATGGCTTGTTATGGCTAAAACTCCAACCAGCGCCGGCGCTCCGTGTCACTCTTACGTGACGCGGGGAGAGGCTCGGGCGGCCAGCGGCGAGCCCAAACAGCGAACCCAGCAGGTTTCCGGTGCGCTTCATTTCAATTAGGCGCTCCGTGACGCCTGCCATCTCGCCAGTCATTGATCATGTCTCCGCACGAGCCCCGCTTTACTCGCCACATTTGCTGGAAGGACGCGGGGAAGTTTTACTTTATACTTTCATAGGTGGCAAAGAAATCACATCACGACAGATTTCTCCTTCCCCTCTCAGGGTAAAATGGGGAGCGGTGGGAGGGAGGAAGAGACAAGGAGAGGAGCCAGGCACACACTCATCAGACAGGGCTTTCAGCTTCTCCTCTTTCATCTCTCTGGCTTTATTTCTTCTTTGATTTTAGATTTTAGAACACCCTCTCATATTCTCAAGAGCTGGAGATTCCATAGCCTAGGTGGGCAAGATTACAGCAATGAAATTGTGCCTTGTCACCCCAGCAATATAACTACTTGCTCATCTGAGAGGGGAGAGAAAGAAGTGAGGCTACAAGTCAAAAGAGCTGGGAAAAAAGCAGCTGATTTGCAGGTTCATTTTAAGCGGGTGTACGGAGTAAACAAACTGAAGTAACGTTGTCTATTTAGGTAGCATTTTTAGCCTCTGGCTCCAGGGAAGGCATTGTTGGTCGGTACACTGGTCTTTGGTCCAGACGGGGACACCCCGACAACCTTAGCCGATCCCCTGACTTTCCCTCTGTGGCTACCAACAGGTTGACATTTACGCCTCGCAGCGTCCTTTGTGTTTCGTGCCGATTGGCACATGTTAGCACGCGCGCACGCCAGACCAAGGCGGCTGACAGAGTACTCGCTAAGCATCAGCGTGTTAGCACTGTCATCGCGAGCATGTTAGCATGTAGCTCAAAGCACCACTGTTCCCAGGCGCAGCCTCACGGAGCCGCTGTCATGGCCGCTCCCCGGTCAGCCGCTTGCAGGGTGCACGCCGACGTGTGCCTCCTCGGTTACGCGCCAAACGCTTGTTCCGCTCCGGCAGATGCCTTAACCATCACCTGGCAACCTGTTGTATTAGCGACACGGGCAGTTTAACGCTGGCATAAGTAATAAAGGGAATAAGGACCTCAACGCTCCGGCCTTGTCCGGCCGGCGACTACCCGCTGTGTTTTTGTGCGGCGCCCAGCGTGGTGCCTTCCTGAAAAGCCAAAACCTGTTTCCAAAAGGCAGCGGGGGAGTCGAACCCCACTTCGAACCTGCGAGGCGAAGCAAGCGCCCCGCACGGCGACCTCAGCGTTGTGACATGGGAAAAAAAAAAAAAAATAAAAATGGACGGACACTTTCTGCTCCAGGCGGAAAAAACACTGGAGGAATTTCCAGATAGATGGAAAGTAAATGGAATGAAGTCAAAGCAATAGCGTAGCAAAAGCGCGCCAAGTGCTTTCCTAGCACCATGTGAGGAGAAAAAAAAATGATAATGCTCAGATCTGGTTCTTATTTCTTTTCTAAGCGTTGGCATGGACCCCCCCCCCCCGGCCCCCCACCTCCACATCTCCAGCTTTCATCATTTCTAAAAAACAGCGTAGAATTCGCACTTTTAATTTAATTTTCTGGGCTCTAGCTTGCTGGCTCCACCACAACACTTGGGCGTACACATATAAAATGAACCCAACTAGTAATCTCACTTGGGTCCTCGGTAGCGACGTGACCTTAACAACGCAATATATTTGACTTTCTAAAAAAATTAAATTGAATATGCCTTTCACATAAGTATACATCTGCATCAGTGGTAATTTGGGGGTGTGTGGGGGGGGGGGCATTTACATCCTCTGTATTGATTTCCTCAAAAAGTGCCCTGGCAGCAAATCAACTCCTCCAGTGCTTTCGGTCTTCTCTGCTCTGTGTCACCACTTATGGAGGGAAAGAAGCGGATTGTTTTTCACTCTTGCTTTTATTTCATTTTGAATTCAATTCGTTTTTTATCCAGTTGGGAAAAAGGAAATTTCAAAAGTTCAGGAGCCATTTTGGGAAGTCAGTCACCTCCCAGTCAGTCCTCCCTCCATCCTCCCTTCTCTCTCCTTACTGGCAGTAACTGTGTCCAGAGCTAATAGGTCCTGACATTAGCACGTATATACATAATTCACGCATCTTTTTTTTTTTCAGGGAATGCACTGTATACGGTCTCATGAACTCGACATAGCATGTGCCTCCAAACTGTACCTATCCAGTTGGGGGAAAAGGAACCGAGTCACCCGATTAACAGGTGGCTTGGTCCGGGGGAAAGACGCTAAAATCAAACTATTATGCAGAGAAAAAATGAATCAATTGTGAACAGGTAGGCTCACTAAAGAAGCCACATGCTCATCCTCTCCCCCCCTGACAGCCCGTGTCTGTGAGTGTGTTTACATTAGCACATACGTCTTCACACTCGCCATTTGTGCAGCATCCCTGTCCAGGCCCATTCATCTGGTACAGCACGTCTGACCTTGGTGTCCTCTCCGCTTGGCTCTGAGATGAGAACCCTGTCTAATCACACTGAGCCATACTTCAGCTCCTGCAGGATTTGGCTCGCCACCACCCTGACAATTTTTGACTCCACATGGCCCTTCTGTGGCCCGACAGCTAAATACCAACACATGCTGCTATCAATGGCGTTAAATGCCAATTACATGCTCTCCCCCAGACTTTACTGGCAATTAATGGCACTGGAGCAAAGCTGTCCTCTTACACATTTAATTGATGTATGCACTGTCCTGTTGTTGTTGCTTGTAACCTTGTGGCAGTCAAGTGGACGGTGAAGTCATATTTATTAAGTCGCAGAGTCCACTAATACAGTAAGGGACTGTATGATAATTTTTCAGGTGGAGAGGTGGGCTTTAGACAATCCCCATGACTTGAGTTAATGATACATTGTCAAGCCATTTTTGTTTTTCATTTATCCGACAATTTTTTTACAATAAATCATAGTGGAAGAAGGATATAAAGTCTGCAAAAATTCAAAAATCTCCTTAGCTGCTCACCCAAAAAAAAACAATTTGACCACTGTACCTTCAGGAAAAAAAAAGAAAAATGCAATCATTTTTGTACAGTCCCTAAATAATGTTATTAATGCCAGTTATCATTTGGAGGTTGACATTGACCCATTTCCACTACAAAACCCATGCACATCTCGCTATTACTTCAAACTAGGTATTTAAATGAAATTTAAAAAAAAACAAAACATTTCCCTGCTGCAGCATGGTCCCGGCGCCTCTGCGGCACCCAGCTGGGATAAAATGGAGCGAGATGCTCTTGTTTCACTCGAAAACAAAGCAATCATTCAGAGATTGATCTGGTGCTAGAATAACTGCTGGCACTGCAAATGTGAGACGGCTTATTTCCCCACTCCATCACTCTCCATGGTCAGTGAGGATTACACCAACAGCGTCCTCCTGTAGGACACGGCGCTGTAATTGGCTGGTTGGTCGCCTCAACTGAATTCTACCGTTGTTGTTTGCAGTGGTTAAGATCGGACGACTGTGAGCGCGGAGGAAGGCGGCCGAGCACAGCTGACACGGCTACGGAAGCTAAGCTAATAGAGTGGTGAGAAGACGACATTATGCCTCACCAGATGGAAAATACAGTAGGTGAACTGCTGCATTTTGCCCATGTTTCACTGGTCAGTGTAGTAGAGCACAAATATAAATTGAATAAACCTGACACGCACTGACTAGCTCACCTGGAAGTGATTTTTGGGGGTTTTTTTTATTTTTTTGTCAGCGCTCGCGGTTTCATAAATTCATTACAAAATATCTTTCAGCCATTCATGATTTAACGGCGCATCGATTCATCTACACCTTCTTTTTCAACCTTGCAATCTGGGAAACTAACCGGAGCCGAAGCCGAACCTTGATGCAACCGATACAGTCTGCCATTCAGTCAGAGCTGCCTTGATCCAGGCATTCAAATAACACAGCATAGAGGGTGGTGGGGGTGTTGGTGCGGGGGGGGCGCGAGGGGGCCGAGACAGCTTGGAGAGAGCCGATGAAAAATATGGGCAGTAATAAGGAACAATAACAAATGCTGGAAGGTGATGCAGACTACACCGTCAGCCAACCTCCTCTATTTGCTCTGGGGCCCTGCTGGTCTTCGTGCCAATTTTATTTTTCTGCCGGTGTTTGGGAGGGAATATCATGTCAAACTTTCTGCCAGAACAAATCTGGTGATTTATCGTGTCCCTGGTTAAGATAAGATAAGATAAAATGTACCTTTATTGATCCCCGTGAGGGAAATTCAATTTAACACGGCGGCATGAGGGAAAGTAGCCTACGTCAGAGAAACTTCCATGAATACCTGCACGTCAGAAATAAGGGAATAATAAAAAGGATATGGAAGGAATGATAATAAGGAAAAAGGAATAATAGATGCAATAAAAAATAAAACAGATGTGTGGTTAAGCTACTGTTAGTTAGTACTAAAAAAGTTAGCACTCTGTTCTCAAAGTACTGGACGAGAAGTCCCATCTAGTTGTGGGTACTTCCACATCACCGGACTCCAATGCGGACTCCACAGAGCCACCGTGGAGCCGGATGGCTCTCTTTCTTTTTCCTGACACCCTGTTATTGTCCTCCAGACAAAGTTTTAGTAACGTCTGGAGCGACGCGGAGCTCAGCATTTACAGGAAAGTATTGTATTTTTCGGCAAGGCGGCGTCCGGAGGAGATTGTTTGTGATTGTGTGGAACTGCTGCTCCACTTTTCATCACACGAGCCCCCCCCCCCCCCCCCGAAAAACAGTGGTGTCGTCCCTCTCATAAACACGTGTGCGAGACGGGCCTGGATACGGAGGACAATTGACTCGGCGAGAAAAATAAAAGGTATCACTGGCCGCCCTCTCGGAGACGAGGTGACAATGCTGAAGTGCTGTGCAGTTACAGCGTGTCAATCCCAAAAAAACAGAGACTGCAAAAATGACAAGGAGACGCACGATACTACAGCGTCACCTACATCCAAACCCAACCCGGTCGCAGCTTCAGGCTCGCAGACATAACTCATATTTGTTCTTAGGACAACAACGACGTGAGGGGAACAAGATAAGGAGAGGGAGTTAGGAAGGCGAATCCGGATTGTGCTCCTCCACTTGGTGAGGGTAAATTATGGAAAATCAGCTTACAGTAATCCCAGCACTCGTTGAAGTGGGGATCATCCCGGGCGACTTGACATCATTGTGCACTTTTGAGAATGATGTGCTTGTTAGTGAGGAGGCAGGGAACACACCCGGGCTCCCGCTCGCGGCTCCGTAGCCATTAGCGGAGCCTGGTCGTCGCCCTTTAAGCGTCGCTCCTGCTCCGGCTTTGTTATCTGGACGTGTTCTGAACACACGGCGCGTTAAAACAAGCGACCGTCTGAGGCAGCGAGTGTTTTTCGTCGGCTCGCCATCCCGCCCCGATCCCGGCGAACATCTGAGATCATTAGATTCTGTCGCTACGAATGGACAGTCTGTGTAAAGATGGCTGCCCCCTGAGCCTCTCCGCAGTGCCGCCCCGAAATCTTCCGCCAGATGTTGACGCTTGCTTTGCGATGGGAGGAAAGTTTCAGGGGAAGCCATATGTCCACTCCTAGGACATAGTCTCATGGCATTTTATTCAAAATCCACAACATTAACTGGAACAATTAGTGTTTCCCTTGATTAGAAACCGAGATTTGCCAAAAACCTGAGTCTCTTTCGGCCAAACTGAAATGCAGTCTGATTTGAATGAGACCGTCCTCCGTGCTCGTGCTAATATCTCTAGCCAGCATCCGTTTAGCTTAGCTTAGCACGAAGGCTGGAAACAGGGGTCAAAACCTAGCCACCCACCCACACCTCTAAAGTTCAGTGGTCAACATGCAACACCTGTCTGTTTTATCCATGTGGAGACCAAAGAATAAAAGCAACAATTTGCTGTTTTATAGTGTGTGTGAGAGACTATTTCTTGTTCTACAGTACAAATAAATGATAAAAACAAGGTCAATTTTAATAAAAAAAGACTCTAATATGTTCATCAGAACAGTTTTAGAGGTGCTAGTAGGTGGATTTTGTTACATTTGGACAGAACCAGGCCAAACCCCCCTATCCCCCCCAGTTTCTGTGCTAAGCTGAGCTATCTGGCTGCTGACTGCGGCTTCATATTTGGCGCACGGGCACAGAAGCGGTATAATTGTTCTTATATGACTCTTGGCAAGAAACCAAAGAGGAGTTTTACCCAAACTGTCTAATTTCGCTTCAGGAAACAGTGCAGGCGCAACGTGCAGTTTAAACACTGGCTGATCAGATCTTTGTGAATCATAGAGAAAGGAACCGAAAACACATTTGGAAACGACGGTGTGTTGACTGCGTCTCCGTGTCTGCTGTAGCCACGAATCACATTTCCATCTAAATCGTTACGTAAAGTGACATATTGAGATCCGCTTTCATTATGATTGTTTAAGAGCACAAAAGTAAGACAGATGGTATGAGAACAAATGAGCAAAATAATATACAGCTCTCTAAATTCAAATGCAATTTGTTTGTCATTTACTGATGTAAATATTGTGCTATGACAACATTAGGCCACAAAATGATAAGAAAAGAAAAATCATATTCAGATGCTGCTGTCAGTAGTCATTTTCAGTATTTGCAATGCTTTAATGGATGATTAGGTAGGACTTTATTTATATGGCACTAATTCCTGTGCTACGATTTACAAAGATCTAAAACTATAATTTGTCTGTAAATCAGCAGTTGTCCATCCCTTGATCATCCGAGTGCATGCTTGATTTCTCCTGCACCTGCCTGATGCGTGCTCATACTGCATATTTCTGCAAGCTCTGGTCTCATTTTCCTTATGTGATAAAAGCCGCACAGCATCAGCATAAACACACGGGCAGCCTTTTCCCCTGGGCTGTTTAATCTACCTGCAGAGTTTATAGATAACGTAAGCCATTTCAAAGTACCATGTTCATGCCAAGCAATGCTTTTAAACAACGGCCACTGTTGTTAATTTGGACTGCAAACTGGATGTGTACAATCTTCCACATCTGTATTCTCTGGGAGAGGCAGATGATACCTTTTTTTTTCCTATCAGTTACACAGATGACTTTAATTTAAAAAAGAAAAACAGAGATTAACACTGACTTTAGAGGAGAAGTGAGCTACTGAACAATTCACCTCCTCTTAAAACATCACCAAAGCTGCTGGCAATTTTATTTTTCTTCCCCCTCCCTCTCCTCCATGACAGAGTTTCAGGTTTTAATCAAGGAGATGTCTCCAAGTAATTATGCCAAACAATAAAAACAACCCAAGAAATACAGGGGGGACTTTATGAGTGGGTTAATAAGACGCTAGCTGCTGAAAGGTGGCAAGAGTCGACCATCCAATTACGAAAGAAAACCAGCACTTAGCACTTAAAATAAGCGCTAAAGAGACTAATGAAACTAAACTACTTTTCTGCTACTCTTTTTGAGCATTAATCTTATTATCTAAAAACATGCTATTGATGGAATTTGATGGAATTTCCATTACCTGCACCATTTTTTTACAACAAAAAATGCTTTGATTGTTTAATGGCGTCGTTTTAGATAAACTATCTCAGTCAGTGCCGTCCTCAATCATAAGTACATCGTGTTTCCTGTAGCTGCCTCACAGTAAAACCCAGCATCATGACTCACCAGTGGAATGCTCTCAGTGTGGAGCAGCTACAGCAAGAGGTGTTTGGTTTGCAGCGGCAGGTACTTAATACAGCTCTCATACAGTGTTGGGAGAGTGAACAGGAAAAAGTTCAGCTGATTTAAAATTACAAAAAGAAACACTGGATTTCATGCTCCGTTGTTTCCTGCGAATTGCTCGTGCATGGCGGGCTCTGCCGCTAACATGAGAAATAACATCTAGAGAGGTAATTACAGAATGTAAATACATTTAATGGCTAAAGCTGAAAAAATGCAGACATGAATAGGACCAAACGCAGCCTTGGATTCAATGGAAATATTAAAAATCCAACCTGAAACGACGGTAAAATCGTTTATAATGTTTGCATCACTGTTTGATCCGCTGTCAGTCTATTTCTAAGGGAGCTTCCGTCTGTCTTTCTGCTTGTTCCCTACTCGGTTAACTGCCGTCGCTTAAGACTGCAACCCTAGATTAAAAAAATTAAATAAATAAATTCCCTTTTCTGTACTAAACTAATTAAAAAGAGAACAGATTCCTGGAATGCTTCTTGGGGATAAGGGAGCAGCGAGCGTGGGCTTTGTCTGGTTGGGAATAGGAAGGGGGATTTCCAGCGGGTGTGCAGTCTGTTCTCGCGAAGCCCCAAGACGCACGGCTGACATTGAGGTTTTGACCTTCTTCGGGATGTTTACGGAGGTAGCGTAGGTGAGCGGGCCTCCGCGGCCACTGTTATTGTTGGTCGCGGGGTTTTGTCGATGATGGGTCGTGTCGATGCGGACGAAAGATGACGACGCCTGCCGTGGCAGTAATGCCGGTTTTAACTTGTTGGTGAGAATCATTGCAGCTGAACCTGAAGCAAACGGCCTGATAAGGAAATAGGGATGGAGAAAGATGATACATCAAAAATACAAACAGGAACTATTGTTTAAAATAATTGTTTGATATTTTGGGAGAATTAGAAGATCTATACAACTCTAATGCCCATATGGTATCTACTGAGCCCGAGCCAATCAACTCCCAGCTCTGTAATTAGCATCCAAGCGTGAAAGTGGCATCAATCTTCTCATCAAATTCACGGCAAGAAAGTGATTGACTGTATTTTCACAAATTATTGAACTACCCCTTTCATGTCTATAGATAACCCCGCACGGGAATTCACTATATCTTCGCGTTATCCTTTTTTTATTGGAGATGACAAGGAATTATGTAGAGGACCTCTTAGCTCTGATCAGCTGGTAAGAAGTTGCTGCAACTTGAAGGCATAGTCCAAAATTAATTTAGGGAGGACAAAAATATGAGCCAAAAATATATATATATTTTTTAAATTCTGATAGAATAGAAAATATAGAACATTTGAATGTCACTTAACATGCACAGTGTGTTGAACATAAAGAGCAAATTTATGTTTAAACTTAGTTAGACGCTGGATGTTGTCTGTAATTAATAACTATTGGAGCCACCTCCGGGGGACGTTGTTTCAACCAGCGTTTGCCCACTGGCCATCAAGGCGGCGGAGGGTTGACGTTGAGGCGCGACAACTGTCACGGATAGAGCGACGTCGCCGGCGGAGATACGGAGCCGTCCCCCCCCCCGGATGCGATTGGCCGTCGGTCACAGCGCCGGGGACAAACAACGAGCGCGGGCCGGAGCGTAGGCTAACTGAGGAATGCTAAAAACCTCAGATGGTTATCAGGTGTCGCCGGCATGTGACTTTGATGTATTTTTACCCGCCAGAGACAAATTTGATCAGTATCTGGCACCTGACGGGTCGTGGTGCCGGACCGGGTCGTAGTAGGCCGTTGGGTGGGCTTCCACTTTGTGTCTCTAGCTCTGTATGGCACAGCAAGCCCCCCCCCCCAGTCCTTCCCCCTGTATCCCTCCCACTGAAACCCCCCCTCTCTTTCTCACTGCCCTGTCTCCTCTCGCTTCCAGTCCTCTGCACTTTCCTCTCTCCTCTTTACCCCCCCCCCCAACCCACCTGCTCCTGTTCCCAGGCCCAGCACAGGTCAAGCGGGTCGGTATGAAAACTAGGAGCTGACAAATAGCTTGCGTTTGGCTGGTGCGGTGGGATTATGTGCCTGTCAAGCAGACTGTTTTGGAGACGATTCCACGATGTAAAAATGTTGTTTTTTGTTTTTTGGGGTTTTTTTTTGGTTTTTGTTTTTACCGATACACTCTCCAGCATCTGTTCAGCACAAATATTACAGCAACCTGCCTTCTGTTTTTGCAATGAAGAAGCCTGGGAGAGAGAATTAAGATGAATGTAAAAGACAAGACTCCTTTTAATTCCCTTACGTGTGTCAGATTCGAAAACTTTTTTCTTCCTTTCTCTTTTCGACGCCCCATGCGAGTCCAAATAGCCTCTGTTCATTTCCACAAGAAAGTCACATACAGGCATCTGATCCGCATGCTGAGCTCCCTCAGATGGGCCTCTTACACCTCATGAATTGCTGATGCATCGCGGGTTTAACAGAACGGCCCCGGTCCTTCCCGTTATAATGCTTTCAAATGCTGATCCGGGATGCCCTTGCCACAACAGAACCGGCAAAGCCGAGGAAGCCTCGGGACAGAGCGGGCCGCATAAGACACTAACAGAGAGCAGAGAGGGGAGCAAAGCTCTATTGGATAACTGCCTGGCTGTTTCCACAGCACTTGACCCTGGCACATACACCTCCCCTCTACACCCCCCCACCCCCCTTTCCATTCCCCTCCACCTTCTTCCTCCCGGCACCGCCAAATGAAGTGTCCCCGCTCTCGGCTCTGATCCTGAGAACCTATGACAGCCAAAGCCTTCCTGCTCTCTGAAGTGAGCCCTGGCAGCGATGGGCTCGTGCGCTACCCCCCGATCCAGCCCGAGCTGCGAGGCATGAACACAGGCGCAACAAAGCCCGTGTGGCTGAGGCGAAGGGAAAGACTGAGGGAAACGGTGGGAAAGCGAGAGGGTGCTTGACCTTACTTGTCAGAGTGGAACTTTAAAGGTGCTTCGGGTGAGACGCGCTGTTCTCTGGTGCCGGGATTCAAGAAAGGAAGAGCGAGGCAAAGAGTCCGAGTAACTTTTAGTTGAATAAGTACTGGTTGTTAATGTTAATAAATCCATCGGTGATGCTGTAATAAGCCATTAATAAGAACTAAATATGTCACATTGTAAAGAAAATCTCTGTGGTTGATGAATCTCCTTCTCTATCCTCCCTAATTCATCTTCATAGCGCACTAGAAAGTGAGAAATTAATCACGTTAACTTTATTTCTAATCTTGTGTTTGAATTAAATCTTACTTAAAACTTATGAATAATTACAGTAATTCATCAATTATCTTACAACCTGGTAACAACCAAACTTTTTATTAGTGGAACACTATCGATCAACAACTTGTGACTGCTTATTTTATTGATGTTAATTAATCATTTATTAATGCTTTATAAATCAGTAATTAAGCTCTGCCGAGCGCAGCATTTGGGTCACTTTGCTCTGCTGCTCTATATCCTTCTCCAACCTCTTCAACTCATGTAAATGGCTTATCGGAGAGTAAGAAACCTTCTTATTAATGACTTAGTAACATTATCTTTTAATGTTAATACATTTTTTAAATGTGAAATTAAAGTTAATATTAATAAGGGTTACTCAAAACGTTGGATTTATATGGCTTTTCTCACAACCTGGCAACCAGAAAGTTACCACCATCAGTTACCATATGTAACTTATAAGCCCCTTGTAAAATACACTTTATTATGAAGTGGTACAGAATTTTCGAGTTTATTTTTTAAACAGATTACACCTGTGATTCATCAGCTGGTCTGTTTGGGTGCAGGAAAGGAGCTCAGAGCTCAACCCCCCCTCTTTTTTACAGCCTGTGTAGCCTTTACAAGGCCCCTTACAAACAGATTATCATCAATCCACAGCGGTAAGGCAATCATGTCTCTCTAAGACAGATTGCTCTGTTAAGGTGCTCCATAATTTAATATCCTTCTCATTCTTCATCTCCCTGCTTTTTCTCCCTCCTTCCCTCCCTCCATCAGCCGGGCAAAGTCATGCTGAGTTCCTTAAAATGTATTAAATTATGATGTGTCATGAAAGTAATTCTCTCCCAGGAGCATGAATCACATGACGGATCCCTCTCCGGCCTTACCTTTGACACACTGTATGCACATAGCAAGGTAATAGATTAAAATTAGCCTCGAGTTCCTTAAATTATTGACCCCGGCCCCGGTATTTCGCCTCCTGTCGGCGGTCGGTTTGCAGGGAGGTGTGTGTGCTAATGCTAAAAGGCGGGAGGGAGGATGGGGTCGGGGATGAAGATTGGGCTGGGGATGGGGGGGGTCACTTTCCTTCACCTGGCTGTCAACCCAGCCTGTTAGTCTTTCCTGGCGACTTGTGCTGAGCGCGTGGGAGACGAACGGACGAGCGGAGGGTGGGACTTGATTTTTAAGCGTCGCGGCGCCGCAGTCAATGAAACGGCTTTGTTTTTGCACTCTTAATAATGTCCCGTTAAGATTTCATGGCTGGGATTAGAACTAATTCAATTTTTAAAATCCACCATTTATTATTAAGCCTTTTCCGATGAATATTTCACGTTCTAATGTTCTTAACAGGACGGAGTGTCGAGACTTTCTTTGCCACACCACAGATTTCCCCTAACTCGTGTTTACCCATGATGAACCCGTTCTGGGGCAGTCTCCAGCATAATTCGGTCGGAAAGACAAAGATCGGTTCTGGCATTAAGACGACGTTTGCGCAGTCGCCCATTTGTTTGCTTTATTAAGTGCGCGCTCCGATGGAATTTCACCTCAGCTGCAATATGCAAAAGTAGGAAAATTCTCACATCCTGGATTTTCAATGTAGCGCGCATCCCTGTGCCAGATGATGCATTTGTGTCTTGAGAGTTATTTGGCCTCTGCAGTGCTGAACGGGAATCTGTTTGGATTTAAACATCTCTTTAGCCACACATACGCTCAGGACATTTTAGTGCTCAGGGGCAATAGCTAACTGGCCACCAGGCTCAGTTCATGTGCCAGCATTTTATTAATTCCTCACAACCTGCACCAGAAACAGAAATGCAATTGTTTTCTCTTAAATTTCCCCCTGCCGGCCTCTCTGAGGAGACCTCACACATCCCACAGGCTGACTTTATGGATCCCTGAGTGTTTTTGCTCATTTTTCTACTTTATCTATTTATTTTTTCTCCTCTCAGGCGACACAGTGTCCTCGTTCACGTGGCGATATCCGTCCGGAGGGGTCATATCAACCGCGTTTGCGTACACGGGTCAGATCCGTGGGGGGTTGTCGGCGGCTCGTGAGTGTCTCTAATGAACTTCAGCCATTTGACTGACAGATGGGTTATAGGCTGGGAGCAAACTGCGGAGCTGCTATGTGCCTGTGACTGATTGGATACGTGCTTAATGAAGCGACACACAAGCTACACGGTGCCATAGATTTGTTTGGGGGGGGGGGGGGGTTGTTGAGAGTGTTAGCATATCTGTATGTCACAAGTAAATGTTTGTGTTGTTGCATTTGTAAGCGCAGGAGAGAGAGAGAGAGAAAAAACGACTCTATTTGCAACTCTCATCTAGTATATCTGCGTTAGTGGTTCAAAACCTACTCTCACCCAGAGAGGCTCAAATAATTTGAGATAACGTAAATGACAATTTGATTTGGAAAATTAAAAAAACCCAGATACTAAACACTCTGTGTAAGTGAGTCAAAAGCAGCCGCAGAGGTCGCAGGGATGCTCGAAGCACCGGATGGAATAGATCGCAGCAGTAAGGGACGCACAGATAATACCGCCTGCTTCCGTTAGCTTGAACGCAGCCTCGACCGAACACCACGTAAACGCCGACGGCGGTGGCGGAAGCATCATTTCAACCAAACCCACGCCGCCCGAGAACCGCCGTTCTGCACGCGACCCCGGGGCTGGGGCGTTACGAGTTTACGGCGGGTGCGTTGGACGGCGTGAACCCCGTCCTTCGCTCTCCGAATACAACCTACTGTAGCGGAGGACTACCCTTGGAAAAAGCATCACTCATATTCCTCATCGAAACAGCTCAGCAGCCGACTCAGGGGAATCCAGGGCAATATAACGGAAAATAGTCAACATCTCATACTGTCGCTGTCCTTCTGCAATGTTTTTCTTTTTTCATTTTTCCTCCTTTAATGACGAATACTCGAACCTCGGGTGTGTAGTACCTCGATCTGCGTGGCTTTGTTGTCTTGTCAGTGTCACGACTTTGAAGTCGCGTTTTACGTTGCACAATGCTCATTTCCTTTATTTTTTTTACACTTATTTATTTATTTGCCCATGGCAGTCCAATATCATTAGTTTCCCCCTCTGAATGAAAAAGAACGAAATGACGATGATAAGAGGAGGAAAAGAAAGAAGAAAATCCAGCCTGTGCCAATTTTTTTCCACCGATTCTTGACTCGTCTCAAAACCCAGTTACTCTTTCAATTATTCTAAACTAGAAAGATCTCTCCAAAGAGGTGACAACACTGACAAAGCTAGTGTAACATCTATCAGCTTGGAAATAATTTGATGTCAGTCACTTTTTATTTGTTGCATATCGAGGATAGCGGTGACAGAATTGATTCGCAGTGACACATTTTTCGGGGGGGAAACACGAGGAGAGGAAACGAGAAAAGGTTGTGATTTACCACGCGGCGTTCCCTTTATTCTGTCCCTCAACTTAATTGGAGTGGCCCAGCTAGCGCCTTACATAGCCCATCGGATTGTTAGCGGTGACAACAGAGACTTTCCTCGTTGTCGTTTCATTATGGGATCGACACGTATTTATGATTTATTTTTTTTTTTTGATGATGTCCTGTTCCAGTTCATTGTGGGTCGACGCCACTGCTGCGTTAACGGTAGATAAAGATGCGCTTCGCGGTCGAGATCTCCAGATTATCGGCAAGGGGTAATGGACTGTCAGGACTCGACAGTACACTTAAAAAGGTGTCAGGCGCGAATGCATCACGAACTCTAATTCTGTCTCCGGCATCCAATTTAATGTGTTAATTTCCAGATTACTTAATGTGTAGCCCGTAATGGGAGTTTCTTTTAAACCTCTTTCATTTCATTAGATGCAAAGGGTTCAACTTAGGCCGCAATTTCTCTTTCTTTATACTTGGGTGCGGCTAAAACTACAGAACCAAGACCTGAGTTGTGATCTTTTTTATTGTTTTGTTTTTTTTTTTTTTTTTTTTATTTTTTTTTTTTTTTTTTCCTGCCCCACGGGATGTACTTCGCGGACAAGTCCTCTTGCTTCCCCGCTTGCGCCAACCCTTCGCAGGGCCGACTCCGGGACGAAGATCGGGCAGCGCGAGAGGCTCGACGACGTTTGTCCCGTAAGGTTCCCGATGAATATCATTGGGTTGCTTTGTCTCACATCATCTGATGTGACGTGACAGGGAAAGTGTGGCGTTTGTGCCGAAGCGTGAAACGCGTTTTCGGTACGACTGAGATGTCTTTCGGTGTCTCGTTGGAAGTCAGGTCTAATTTGCTCAAGAAACTGAGAAAGTAAAAGCACGTCAGGTCAATGATTAGTGGTCTCATCCTGCTTAGTGATCTACACACCTTATTGATCAAACTCTTGCTTTTAGGACTGTTGTGGTTTCCTCTCTCCCACTACTTCTTTCTGAATTGTCACATTACATTTACAACAGTCTGTTTAACCACATTATACCTCTTTTTATCAATTTGTGCTTCATATCTTATCTGCGTTCTGGTGTTTTAAGCTAGTTAGCTCTTAGCAGAGGTTCTAGTTTATTCATCTCGACTGAATTTAGCTACTGTGTCATTTGCAGAGTAGAATCAATAACCTGAGATGCTGGTTCATCAAAGTGTATATTTTTCAATTACAGAAAACAGAAGAGAAGCTGAAAAACTGAGTTTTGGCTCTAGCTAAGGCAGCTAAGTCTAGCTAAGGCAGCTAGCCCTAGCAAGAGCTTTCATTAAAGACGGTTATCATGGTAATAAAGTTAGCCAAAAAGCATTAAAGGAACCACAGTGACGAGCTAGGTCAAGTTCATCGGAGGTATGGGGACAACCACAGGCCTCCGTGGGCTACTTTCTGGTGGCTTTGCTAACTAGGCGAACAACTAGGCTTAGATCTGGGTCCCCATGTTGTTTGGATCATAATCCACTTTGTTAAAAAAAAATGAATAAATAAAATTTGCTCCACAGAATCACTAGTGGTAAAAGAAACAAAACAAACAAACAAACAAACAAGCAAAAAAACTTGAATTGTTATCTTTAATGTCGGGTTTAAATATGTATTTAAATATGTGACATATCTCTGCTACACTCGTGATCTGTTCGTCTGTCCGGTGACTGTTATTCATCTCATCCATTCTGGCTCATCAGAAACACACTCACACACACTCACACTCACACACACACTCACACTCACACACACACACACACACACACACACACACACACACACGCACACACACACACACACACACACACATACACACACACACTGCAATCTGACTGATTATTTAGCCATGACTGGGGCTTTTATGCTGAAAATATGTCGTGTCAACCTGAAATTTACCGAATTTGTGACCTTCGCTTTTGGTTGTTTTGTTTTTTTTTCTTCTTTTTCTTTTAAACTATCAATCTCATTACTTTTTCCTCTTTTTTTTATGGTCAAAACAGCAAACTCCAGAGAGCAAATGAGGCTAAGTCAGACAGCTTTATCGCCGCCTTTGTATAATTCTGAAAGGTGATTTCTTATTCAAGCAATCAACAAAGCAACTTCATCTAAAATACTGCAGCTGCTGTGCACTATTTCTTAGATAAACACAATTTTCAGACTTTTTAAAAACCTTGACATTTACTTTGCTGTTTTATACTAACAAACCACGCTGGCTTTTTTAAAAATGGGAGCAGCTGCTTATGGCTTTGTAAAAACACACTGAGATTTGCGATGCCGCCAGTGACATCTGACTTGTCAACTCCATTGCAGCGGTGAATTTTTCATTTTTCTTTCTTTTGTTTCTCTTTTCTTTTTTCTTTTTTTTCTTGCCAGCGAGCGACAACAATGCGCTAACATCTCCTGCTTTTCTTCTTAACCCGTCCCACACACTTGCAGCTCTCTCGTTGTCTTCCTCCATCACAGTTGAGAGGAAAATATCACCTCAGGTCTAACCTTTCAAATGCAGAGAAAATGCTCACAACCTTGACAGAAGCTCTAAACATTTTGCCCCCCGGTAAATATTAGGCTTTGTGTGAGAGAGGAATCTTTGCGGCAGCCGGCAGAAAGCTGGAGGGCAAACATGCAAACCTTGATTAACTTGTGTAGCGCGTGTTTTTCCCTTGGAAATCACTACCTCTGCTCACTAATACTGTAGATTTCTATACATAACGCTTTGTATGCCTTTTTCTTTTGTAATTTTCTGTTACAGAATAGTAAAAGAAGAGAGTGAAAAGTTTGCAAAATTAAAAAAAAAAAATGAATGTGTGGTGAGAATAAATGTGACATTACGATGGTATGAGTATGATTGAAATCTTATCTGGTCCAGTGTCACAAGAAAGTTTACAGTGTTCCTAATAAACTGTCAGAGAGATAATGGAATATGATTTGAAAAGGGTTTCAATTGCACTCCAGTGTACCGCAGTCATTCGCCGTCACCGTGTTAGAGCATTATTGGTGAAAATATACTGTATCCAATATCTCCAGTCGGGCAGCAGAGAGCATAAAATAAACCTTTAATCACTGAGGAGTGAACAGGATGTCCAAAGAGCTGCTTAGCTGTCCAGATAAAGAGGCATTATGGGTGTGTGTGTGTGTGTGAGTGTCTGTGTGCATGTTCGTGCTTTTGCCAGTGGTGGCTTTCACGCATTCTTCTGATTGTGTTGCCTAATGTGTGTTTGAGTGTGTGTGTGTGTGTTTCTGTTCCATATATTGTAAGGAACGGCAAAGTATTCTTTAATTACGCTGTCAGTTCAAACAATTTAGCTGATGTTAAGGGTAAGATGTTTTTCGTCGCTGTGACAAAACAAACGAAAAGAGAAAAAAAAAAACAAAAACTTCCCACACGTTATCCTGTCGCTTCACAAGCGGCATGAAAAAAACTGTTGCTGTAGCCATGTATAGCTGAGTAATCTCTGTGTTTTTAAATATGCCAATTCAAAGGCTATTCTGCTGTTTTCTAAATAAAACCAAAGGAACCGAATGTGACAATATGCAAAGGTGTGAATAGAACAGGCTGAGATTTTGACATATAGACATCTGTGCCATCCACCTACATACAGTCACACATATTGTATGCAGAGATATATTGACTTAAAGTGTTATGCACAGAGAATCTTTTTGCCATGTGTAATAACTGTCTTAAAAATGTTTTTTTGTTTCTGGATAACGTCTGACCAAAGCAACAACTCCAAAATCCCTAAGTAAATTACTTCTCTTTGGCTAAAAAGACCTAACAGAAGACACCTCCGAGCTCTTGGTTCCAGCTGCAAGCTTGTTAGGACTTTTGTTTTCTGAGTTGACCTTTTTATTTGCAAGCAGATCGAGCAGGGAGGTGAGACCCGACCGCAAGGCGGTCGCTCGAGGGCACGCTCCCGTGCTCCAGGTGTGAACCGACGCACCTAGGGGCCGCTCGCGACCGGATCGCCCCCAACGGGGCGGGTTCGAGGCGGCGTGAGAGCGGCGCCGTGCACGCTGGCGTTCGCTCGCCGCCCGGCTCATCGAATATGACGTGATCAGGGAGTTCATAATTAAAGGCTGTTGTCAAATACCTGCCCAGCTATTCCTTTGGAAATATGGTTTCATAATGAGTAGGTAGTTCACAATGGGAGCCCGGCCTCTCTGTCCTCATGGGAGGGAATAATACCTACCTTCATTAATTATGACTTAATGAAATACAAAATTGCCCCAGGTGCTGTTTGACTGACAGATAGTCTTACAAGAGGAAAGCCCCCTTAAATGTATATAGGCCTCGTTGTACCCTGTTACCCTCTAATTGGCAATTTACCTCCCACTCAATAGTCAGGATTGCTTTTTCAGTGTCTGTGGAGGTATTAGCAATGGTGTTTTTTTTTTTAACATCCAGATTAATTTCTTAAAAGCCAGCCTTAAAAAAAAAAAAAAAAAAGTGTTGGGCTTGCAAATAAAGAGATGTGATTTAAGGGGGGGGGGGTGTTCATCTTGGTAGTATTGTGAAAAGGTCTCCAAGGAAGTGACAGAGAGAGGGAAAGATAGGAAAACAGAGAGAGGGGGCCAAGAGCATTAAACTCAAGTGAAATAAATTTGCTTAGCAGGTACTTCTGTTGGAGTCGCCTCCACTGAAAGAGGAGATCAGTCTTGCCGGTTCTGCGTTGCCGTTTCATCTAATCCCTCTCTCGGTTTTCTTCTTTCTTCTTTTTTTTTCATGAGCTTGGGAATCTGTCATTCACAGCTCACTCATTTTTAATACACTCGCCATTAATAGATACACTAACGTATATGGTTTATACATCGGTCCGGCCAAGTCTGTTTTCCGCTTCCGAATAATTAAAGGGGAAATAAAGCAGAAGCGGTTATTGTATTAATTGATCAGAAAATCAGCGGAAAAATTAATTACCAACAATTCTGTTGAGCAATAAATCATTCAATTTGTATTTTAAGCACAAATCGACAAAGAATTTACTGGCTCCAGCCCACTCTGGCTTCTTTATTGTCTGTGGTGATAAACTGAGTAAGGTTTTAGATTCGTCAGGCAAAATAAGATGTCTGAATAAGTCACCCTGGGCGGTGAGACCCTGCGACTGTCGTCTTTCTGACATTACATAGACTTCTGATATAGACTATCAGAGACAGGTATCAAGTTAGCCGAACGCATTTGAGAGGAATAACAAAGGCTGATGTTAAAATGTTTTAATTTGAATTGTAAACATGCGCCAGAGTTTACAGACCAGCTTTATGGTTCAACTTTGGCTTTTGCTATTCACTATAGATAGATAGTAAAGGGGGATCATTACCAACGTCTAGTATGCACGTCCTGTATGTCTCTTGACCTGTAATGTCTAGTCGATCATCATTTTCTAGAAGTCGGAAAAGTCATAACCTGACTTAGACAGGAGTGAGGAACAAAATGGTTTTACATCTGAATCACTGGTGACTAACATATACTCAGAGAATCTTAAAAGCCCTAAACCAAAGACTCTCATTAGCTGCAAAAATCATTCCCTCCAACAATCCTTCTCAGTCTAGAGGAATATTTTATTCTCAGCAATAGAGGTTTTTTTGCAGAGTGAAGCCAAATTGAGTAAAAAAAAAAAAAAAAAAAAAAGTTTTTGTGAACCTGAATCTTCTGAAAATGTTGCTTTCTATATTTGATCATCTTCAGAGGATCATTTAATTTTATTGACTGTCATAAGTAAACCGATAATAATGAATATCTTTCATATAAGTTGTCTTGAAGTTTATTAGTAATATACTTAGTGGGGACAGTAAGAGATTTGTAGACTTGACTTCATGTGGGATCCCTTACTGGGTCATTCGTGTACTGGACATCTGTGACAGTTACATCTCCTATTCCCATTTCACATTTCGAAGTCAATCTAAACACTGAATTGGGCTGACAGGCGTGATTTCATACTCTCCTTTGCCACCCTGTGCCAAAGAGATCCGGGCTCCGTCCCCCAGTAGTAGAGCTTTGTTGGTGGGAAGCCAGTTTGGGATCTTTTTTTTTTTTCTCACTGCATAGATTTAAACAAGAGAAAAACGAAAAAAAGAAAAACGGACTCACATTTCACACTATAACAATGTTTGACAGTGATGAAAAGTTTTTTTTTTAAGGTTCAAAATAAGTGCTGCAAAAACTGCGATATCATCATTTTCACTCCATGCGTCCTACCTCCTTTAGAAAAACCCTGAGCCTGCATTACCCACAATGCAACCCGACTGCCCAACGGCAGTTCCGTTGGAGCTTCTGGTCTATTGTTCTATCAGTGGCAAATGTAGCTGCTGGCAGAGATCAGGAACGGGCTGCAGAGGTCTGATGAGAATTTCTTCGTTTTCGAGAACTATATTTGAGACCGATCAGACCAATCGGAGGCCGACTCAGGTGACATCACTTGAGGCAGTTTACCAGGCTTCGCGCAGCTCTCTCTGGAAACGCATTTAATGCAGCATTATTCCCCATAGCTTGTAAAAAGAGACTTTCTCCTTTTAATTTTCATTTTTTTTTAAAAATACTCTAAACAGCACATGAAGTGCCTGAGCCGTCGGTGCTAACACAGTATTGCCAGTGGTTCAGTGGAGCTACCATGGAGGGTCATTGACAGAAGAGTGGATCATACCTGTGACAAGAATAATTTCACTCGGCAATGGATTCAATTATTCATCAGAATGATATTAAATTCGAACGTATCGATGAGCGAAAGAATCATCCTGCCCTGATTTAGGTCCACGAAGTTGGCAGTGTCAAGGCACATGGGCGCGGCCTCTGGATTTGTAATTACTGATGACGGAATCATTTTTAAAATCTGACATGTTGTCCATGGTGGTTTGCAAAAGTATAGAGACGACAGACAAACTCGCAGAAATCCCTTGGTCTTGATGTGAAAATGTGATTCAGCAAACGGCTCCAGCCATTTCCAGTCCCTCACCGATTGTTTGTCAGCAGTGGAAAAACTTTTTTAAGTGTATGGTAATTAAAAAAAAAGGGGGGGGTGTCGAAGTAGCAGAAGTACACTGCAATATCCCCGGTAAATTCACTGTACTGGCGAGGTGAGTCAGTTGCCTTAATTAGTTTAGTCTTTCTTCTTCCTCTCTCTCGTGAAGTCATTAATGTTGACACGAACATTTTTCTCTCATTTGAATGGGTAAATAATGAAAGCAGAGTGACAGTTGGGGGGGTGAGCTAGTCACAACTTTTTAAAGCAGCGGGAAGGCGGCAATTAACAGGATCTGACAACCCAGAGGGACACACAAGTACGCACACACACACACAACACACAAACACGCACACACACGCACACAAATACACTCAGGCACACACAACACACACTCACAATACAAACAGCACTTACTGACATACAAACCCACTGTTTGCAAACTCCAGAAAAGCATATAACTTGAATACTTGAAGAAATTAATATGTAGTGCATCTCCCCCCGATTCACCTTTGTCAGACGTACGTACTAAATAATAGAAATCACACTTGCACTAAATCTATCCTGAGCTCATCTTGGCTCAGTGTGTCGTCGAGAACTTGGTCTGGACTTTCTTTCTTTCTTTTTTTTTTTTTTTTTTTATTGTCAAGGTGAGAAACCTCAGATCAAAACAATGCACATTCCAATGAGAGAGATAGACGGACTGTTGTTCAATTAGCAAATGAAGGCTGTAATTGTTTGGATGCCAGTCTCCTCAGAAAATTTAGCAGTGATAATTAATTGTTGCAAGTAAAAAACGCTCATCGGGGAGATGGACCATTAGAGAGGTAGGTAAACAAACCTTTGTCTATTACGGGTGAGCGGCTGATAAAGATTGATGAGAAAAGTTTTATTTCCACAAAAATGGGTTAATTAATTGATTAAAAATAAAGAAGTGAAAAGCGGAATCAGTGAAACTTCTCTGAGACGCGAGGCAAAAGAGCAGCATCTGCCCGTCGGTCTTAATCTGAATGAATCATCATAAGCGAGATTTAATGACATTAATAAAAACAAATCAAACCCTTCTTTGGTTGATTTGCCTGCTGGGGTTTGCATGACAAAAAAATGACACAAAACTCTTTAAAGAACCACAGAAGTGCACTTTTTCTGGCACGAAATTAAAGTTGTGATCCAGAAAAACTTTAAACAACATCAGACTTTGCTTTTGCTGCTATTTAGAGTCAACAAAATACTACTGAATGTATTCATCACCACTTTTTACAGTAGTCTTCATTGTCAGTCCACCATTCCTGCACGGGATTCAAACTGCTGTTATCAGCCTCGCTGTTCCCTGTTCGCTGTCAACCAAACTGAATTGAAAGCGCTCAACTGGCAAAACAAGAGGTGGCTTTTGATTGGGAAGCGTTGACAGGAGGCGCACGATCCTGTAATTACCAGTAAAGTATCTTGTAATTGGAGCAGTAACATGAAACAGTTTTCCCCTAAAGTATGAGAAAATAAGTCATCTTTTTTTTTTTATTCCTTTTGTAATTACAGTGCACCTCCATACTAAGTCAACCAGACCCAGAGAATCTTAAGTCGGAGAGGTTTTCAAGGGTGTAGAAAGGGAATCACTATTGTATGTAAATTTTTGACTAAGGTCACGATCATAAATATATGTATGTTCAAGTCTACCCAGAATGGTGCTACCTTAAACATCAGCAGTGTATCTCGCTGCTTAAGGTCACCGCTCACTTGTCTGGAGCCTCTCACATTCATTATTCAACAGGGACTTGCCATAATGTAGCTAAGAATTGGGGGCGAGTCTGTTGCTTAACACATGCAAATGTGAAAACCACTGTAGTAAAACCCAGTTGTTCAGCTCTGCAGCCCAGCCATGATGAGCAATTATCACACACTGTGTAATATCTGTCCCTCTTTTTTCTTTCTATTGTCTTGAATGCGTTTAAATACGAGTATTACAGCGTACGTAGCTCGAAAGTTCTTTTAAAAACAAAGCAATCCTTTATGAACCGCATGAGTCATCGCGTGCCCGTCTGCTCCCGCTTCCCTTAAGTTAATTTTACGCCAAGGTATGAAATGAATTCATTCTCATTAGTCTCGACGTAATATATGATGGTGAAAAATTAAATATTCAGGCATCTCTGGCTGACGCACCTCGGCAAAGTACGTCACAGGGAAAGAAAGAGGGCATAAAAGAAAGTTGAGTGAGTGATGGGTGGCGGAGCCAGAGGGAGGACAAAACAGAGCGGCGAGGGAGGAAAAATGGAGGAGGAGATGGAGACTGCCTGATTGGAAAATGGATCGGTGACAAAACGCCACAGCTTGGAGCTAAGATTAGGATTCCATCTGTCTCGAATGAAATATTCAAATATACGCTGGTGAGGGGAGGCATATTACTAAAAGGATGGATGTGGAGAATATATGAAACAATGACAGGCTCTTTACATCCTGTAGGGTCAGCGCTCATCCAGATTAGTTATACAGCTCGGAGTGGGGGAGCTCGCGTGTTCCCCGGGCGCGTGTGCTGCTGCAATAGTGGGGAGACCGATAGGAACTAATTAATGGCACGAGGGAACGGCCGGTTACGCCCTGATCGCTCAGAGATGGAGATGGACGGCGGCATCTGAACTTCTCCCTCACGCCCACTTCTCCGTCGATTCTTCGCTAAACTCCCGACATCCCCCGAAAAACGGGACCCCCCCCCCCCCCGGGTTCCCCTGCTTCCGGACACTGGCACGGGAACGTTGGCTTTGGTGGAGCGTCACGATGCGAGGAAGTCGTGCAACGTGGACGTCGTTCCACGGGATCCTGGGCTGCCGTCCGGACGTGGTCGCTAGCAGCCGGTCGTTTGCAAAGAAGCTGTGGAGTAACAAGTGTGGAGTAACAGCTAATCTTCCAGACATGCTTGGAACACACCCTCGGTTATCTGAGAAACCGGGCAGAGACATCTGAAACGCTGCAGAGCACGTATGACTTTACTATTATCCCCAAATCCACTTAAAGCGTTTTTTTTGTTGTTGTTGTTTCTTTCTGACGACAACTTCTGTGGCCCGGCACAAAGGGGTTTTCGCCTTTCATTACTTTGCAGGCCAGATACCTCATTGTCTTGAAATGGAAGCATGCTTCACCTGCTAAAGTGGAAGACTGGATCGAGGAGATTCTGAATTGTATTAAGCTGGAGAAAATAAGGTCCTCCCCATACACAGTTTTTTTTTTTTTTTAGCAAGGTTGGGTTGTTCTTTGAATGAGTATATACTATAAATGTGCATCTGTATGTACGGGCATGTATTTACCAGTGGACATCATGATTTAGGGATTCGACCTCCTCGTCTGTGGCCCTGTCGTCCCTGCAGCACATTCTGACGGCATTGACACAATCTCTCTTCCACTCTAATTTACTGACTGAGTGATTTGAGCTTTCTCCAAATGCTGAGTAGCCAGATGACCCTCCTGAATTTGCAGCCAAAAACCTATTAAAGTTCTCATTAATAATTTCCAGTACTGCCTTCATAATTCCTGACATGGAGGAGGGGAAACTGTGTAAAAGAAAGAAACCCACCAGGGTCCTTGCAAAGAAAATATATATATATATATGTATGTATATTACCCCAAATTAGTGAAAATGCTTTCTTTTACATTTCTTTTATATGTCTTATCTGTCATTCTACAAGTCTAATAACATCAGATTGCCACCGATTGGCCAAATATATGTGTGGTGGAAATTATTTTACTAAAGGATTAAGAACACAGACGACCTCTGTCATTATTACAATTCCCAGGAGGATCCTTAGTAATATGAAGTACTGGATGTATGGGACTTATGACTGACAAATTAAAGGGTTCCCCTCACAAGAAATTTCTCAGTCCCGGCGCCGGTGTCATTGTCCGAGACGTCACTGCCGGCGCCCGGGAAACCGTTCCGTGGCTGACCTCTGACCTCCCGCAGGAGAACGACCACGTCGCGGGGGCAGGGAGGAGGAAGGTGGGGTTTGGTTGGGTAGGGACATCAGATACTGCCAGTTAATTACTGCTCAGTACAAAAATGTGTGGAAAAACAACCCCATAGCTCAAAGTATCACATTCACCCCCGTTTGTATTTGTGCATCGTTTGGCTGCTTCCCCTTCCCCTGGTTCCCCTACTCATCAAGCGTTAGAGGTGGATGTCGAACGCAGTGATTTGCATGCTTTAAAGTAATTTAGATCTGACCTTCAAAGAGAAGGCAAAGAGTGCAAAACAAATAAGGCAACCAAAATGTCAGGACTGTTACGGGAGATGGGATGTCATTAAGAAATGCACCATAGCAGATCCACCTTAATTCCTGAGAATGGGAATCTATAAAACCAGCAGAGAGCTTCATTACAAAGCAATCAGAGGAGATGCATCCACACATTTCCAAAAGGATGGCACTGTATGAGGGAATGCTTTGGTGGTGTTTTAAATGTCATAACGTTATTATTTCTTAGATATAGCTTTTGCGCGGGGTTGACGTGAAGACTATCAAGATTATCTTTCAAAAAGTAAAGTTTGATTTTTCGTTCGTGTCCAACCTGGCAGGAATAGCCGGTTCTGATTGACTGGAAGATGCACAACTGGGATTTCTCTAAACTAACAAATTACCTAGAAGGTAATTTGTAAAGATTAAACCATCATTATAACTGCCCTGATCAATATTTTTATATTAACAGTGGGTCAAATTCTTACATTTAATGGAAAAGAGGTAACTCATAGTGATGAACCCAAAGGGAATGATCAGTTATCTGATCCAGCAGGCTCCCCCGGCTTTATGGAGCTTTTTAGGTGCAGGTTTTCCAGACCAGATCTTTCGGGTTCATCCGCCGGAGGCCATGAATGTCTGTAAAACATTCCACAGTAATCCATCCAGTAGGCGTTGAACACAAAGCGCACAGAAGCAGCAAATAAAGCAAAAGCAACCTCACAATTTTGAATTTATGAATAAAAATGAATCTTGATGGATCAAGGCCAGAATAAAACTTCACCTTTGATGGTTCTGAACTTTTGTAAAGTCCGTTCGACTCCAGGCTTGCCCCTCATTAGGTTCCCATATCTTTGTTTTCCTCTAACAAACCCAGTTTGATCCAACAAGACCGTGCTAACTGGCGAGTGTGTAACATTGTGCCTTGTTAGGCAGAGTTTATGGTACCAGTGTGTGTGTGAGTGTTATTATAGGAAAGTATCAACAGAAGCAATTAATCAGCACTTTTAAAGGGCATTTAAATTGCTACAACTTTTACAAGTTGTTTGAAGAGTTCTAACTTCTTGTTGTCTTTGTTTTGTTTTTGTCTGAAAATTAGCTTTTTTTTTTTTTTTTTCCTCCATCCTGCTCGGTAAAAGCAATTAGAACAAAAATCTGCAACAGTGGCTCACACAAGCTTGAATTATGTCAAGGTGAACAATTATCATTTGGAGACGAATAAATTAAAAGATATAATTAACAGCCAATATTGAGTAGATGCCAGCCCAAAACTCTGGCATTTCCGAGACGGAGATTTAATCAGGGCCCAGGCGGTTTGAGGGACCGTCACTCTGAACGGTTCTGACGGCGGTGGGCGCACGCGGAAGCGGGAGGGGGGGGCGGCGACCGCGTGAAGGCGTGTGGGGCCGAGCCCGGGTGCAGACGCGCCGGCTCCTGAAATGGCCCAGACAGCAATCACTCGCGTTTCCGGGGCCGCGGCGAGATAACGGCGGGCCGGCTGGGGAAGCTGCACGACTGGACGCGGGATTTCCATTACAACTTGTGTCAGCCGTGCGATGGCGGATTCAGATAAGAAACCAACATTTTATTTCTTAATTATTTCGGTTCCTCATACATTCACGTAGGCATTTTGAAAATAGCTTTTTTTGGCCCACGTGTTTGGTCTCTTCTTCACAGCCTTCTCTCTGACGCACAACCCGATCCGGATGGAAGAAGCAACAAAGAAGAAGATGACAACAAGTAAACAGTCTCAGTTCTTTTTTATTAAAGTTTCTCTAAAGTGGAGTTTTTTTTTTCCTTTCTCTTTCTGTCTTATGATAGATGGGATCCCTTTGTTCACGCTCTTCAGAGCACCACTCTCTAATGCGAGAAGAAGATGATATCGGTGTCATAAAACAAACAAGCTGATGCTTAATTCGATCAAACTTTTTTTATGGGCTGAAACTAACTGTTTAATTAAGGTGGCTTTTCCAGTTCAGAAGAGAACTTGTGGTGCATTATTCGGCAGCTACAGTATTTAGTTCTTTATCTTTGATTGAAGCAAAATTGGAAGAGAACGGAGAATTCAAATGAGGGATATTGTTCCGTCAAATGTCACTCGATTGCCTCTATTGCTTCACGCCGTATGCTCTGGAGCAAACCGAGCCACTGAGCTGCGAGTGCTCGGTGTTAACATTTGCCTGAAATGAAGCAAGTTGGATCATCTCCGCCGGGTTTATGGGAATATTCACACGTGAGCAAAAACTGCTGAC
This sequence comes from Istiophorus platypterus, assembly GCA_016859345.1. NCBI lineage: Eukaryota > Metazoa > Chordata > Actinopteri > Istiophoriformes > Istiophoridae > Istiophorus > Istiophorus platypterus. The sequence continues at coordinate 6,588,611 of CM029132.1, read as the reverse complement.
TAAATGCTCCGGGTTCATTTAGACGACTGAGGCTGGCGAAGCGTGAAGACACCTCAGATCTGTGAAGTCAGACAGATATTTGACCAGGCGTGTGGATTTATTTATTTATTTGCAGCCCTTGAAAAAGGATGGAGGAGAAAGTTAAACACTCGAGACAGAGTTATATATGGAGGGGTACTTTGTTCTTGGAGAAAATACCATGTACTATACAAAGAATGTGGAAACAACACAAGAGATGGGGAAAAAAGGGCCTAAAAGTATCTCAACATTCCCCCCAGGCCCAGTGGAGCGCTCTCCACTGTCCATGATCATAAATCCAGATCTCGGCTCTGCATTATATGTCAGCTCCTTGCCTGCAGCTTCCAGATGATTCCCCTCCACGCCACCCCCCCCCCCGCTCCCTTTTTTTCCGCTTTCTTTCTCCGCCTACGCTGTACCTGTTGGAGGAAGCAAAATATGTCCTACATGTCAGCAAGGGAGGAGGGAGGGGAGCCACCAGGAGGCCAAGTCACCGCCAACTCAAAGGATGTTGATCACTTGTGTCTTATCGCAGGCAGAACCAGGCCACCCCTTGTGAATTAAAGGAGAAATAGTATCTCGCTTCCTCGTTTTTCACCGCCCAGAGATGTTCGGTCGCTCCCTTTCTTCCGGCTCCTGTGCCAGAGAGATAATCCGGGCCCATTCCGGGCAGCGGAATCCATCTTTCTCGGGGCGTTGGACCGCTAGTCCTTGGCTCCTCCGAGGTCATCGGTGCCCAGACTACACTGAAGTGCTTCCAAACAGAACTCCTCCTTTTTTGTAATTTCTTTTCCGGACTTCTACAGCAAGGTCCGCAGCGCTGATTCCTTTAATCAAAGCCCTAAACTAATATGGTTCAAAGGGTTTTGTGTCTCACATGTCTCTCTCTCTCTTTAGAGAAGAACATTCGCTTCTTTGCTTCCACCAAAGTCACTTTGTTAATTACCATCCTTTAGAAATCATTTTTTGGCCACATTATTTCATTTAATATGAGGAAAAAAGCATTTTCAGTGCAAATATATTTCTCCTATTTCTTAGAAAGATTCAAGGAACCATTTAATCTTTAAAGTCATACTGAAATTGGCATGCATTTTTCACAGTATATGTCATTACTTTGTCAAAATTATAATCATCCCTAAGAAGAAATAGAAGGTTTTTTTATATATATATATATATATATATATATATATTTCTGAGCTAGTCCCCCCCCCGACCCCTCTGACCCCCATCTTGGACATATTACAACGCCCTGGTTAAGGTTTAGTAGAGTTCAGACTTGGTTAGCTTCGGGGAAAAGTTCATGGTCGGAAATGAATTTTATGAGGTTATATTTCTGTGGCCGAGTAAAAACAAAAAAACGCTACAGGGAAGAACAACAGGGATCTCCTGTGCTAAAGTCTGAACAGCGCCACCTTCAGGTCTTTGTCACACAGGTAGTTTTAGGGCTCTCACTCAAACGATTAATTTGCTCCCAAAAGTCTTCTCTTCTTTTGAAAAATGGGTAAATATGCAATTAAGTTTGCATAGTTCTTATCCTTTTATCTGTAAACAAAAAGTAAGAATGAAAATTTCAGTTTTACCATAAATACGTCTCTAGATTCACTGTAAAAACATTTCTTATACCTTTTTCTCCCTTAGCATCCCTGCCTTATTGATAACTATCTAGAATTTGTCTTAACTGTAGTACATATGCACATCCATGTATATTTAATTGCTACCTGACGGTCACGACCTTCAAAAGATCGATTGAGAACCGTCCAGGTCCGTCTCTGACTGAATCCGTGCCTCCTACCGACTGTGTGAGTCTTCAGCTGCCACTTCAGGTAGATATACAGTATAAAGTACGAACACACACACGTCTCTCTCTGATTTCCTGTCATTTCAGGTTGAAATCAGCCGACGTTCCGGTGCCGCGAGTGTTTTGTTTGGGGAGAAAACGTAGGTTTTTCTACTTCAAAGGATCTCATAAGCAGTTGCAGTAGACGGGGGGGGGGGGGGGGGTCCCCTAACCTTGTCGGAAATTACCATACCACTTTGGGAACACCTAGACCGAAGACAACTCAGCGGGGATCTGAGCTGACCTGTACTCTGCATGAATATAGAGTTTTTTGGGGGGGTTTCTACCCTCGTACCCTGAGAATGTACCTTTGTAGGTTCCTACCGTGTGGTTGGAACAGAGCGGGTTTTTATTCCTCAGCATGGATCTCCACCTTGTTACAAACCCATGCTGGCTCATTCGTTCAGTCATTTCTCTCATTAAATTCTTAATAAATGGTGAATTCTGGGACCAAATATAGGCGTCCTTCCCTCGCCAAGGTACAGCTGACCCGGTGCTCCCAGCGGCAGAACCGTCGAACCCCCAACCAGGCGGCATTTTTATTCGTCTCTTGTTGCAGTCAATGCACAAAGGTTTGTTTGGGAATGATATATAGCAAACCGCAAACCATTGTCTGGATATTTCTGCTTGACGAGCTAAGCCTCGTCCTTGCCTTCTCCTCTGACAGCAAATAAGAAAAAAAGAGAAGAAGAAGAAGAAGAAAAAAAAAGTCAGACATCATGGAATCCTGGATATCAACACCTATGAAGCAGATGAAAACTGCCAGGATTGTGTGGGCGCGGGGAAAGAGAAGTAAATAAATAGCTTGAAAAAGATATTTTCCTCTAAGATTTTCGGCGTCTCAGAGAGAAGACACACTTCCTTTGTGAGGGGAATATCGGTGTGACTTGACAGGAGTTTAAAAGGTTTTTGAAACACACAGCGAGTGGTTGCGCATTCCTGTATGTGCACACTCCCGCAGAGGGTAAAGAAATATCTCTTTCCCCTCACGCTATATTCAAACTACGACGGGAGTCTGGGAAAACTTGCGACTGTCGATGCCTCAAACATGCAGGTGCAAAAATGCGAGGCGGATTACTTCAAACCCTCGGCCGTGTTTTGCCAATTTCTGTGCTCGGTTTCAGACGAGTGCTTCCAGGGCCACTAATTGGACAGCAGACCGAGCGTGCTGAATGGCATATGTTTCTGCCTCTAATGACCCTCCTGTAGTAGCTCAGTGACAGGACAGGCGGAGAGGAGGCACTGCCATCTGACCTGTAAATATGCCAGAGTCCCTCCTCTATGCAAGTCTTTGATCCGGCATTTTGTAGTCCAAATGCTGCCCCCAACACCACTGCATGCAGAGCTGAGAGTGTCATCTGGATATGTACACTTTTTTTTTGGGGGGGGGGTTGGGTTTCCAAGTAGTTCCGCTCCCCATTACAATAGCGGTGCATTTCCTCGTGCCGATTAAAAGGCCATAATCGCTGGCACCAAAAAAAAAAAAAAAGGATCCTTGCATCCATCTCCGCTCAAGAATTTGACCCCAAATTAAGAAGATATTCGTGGTAAGAGCCGGATCTCGGTGACAGCGCTCGGCGCTGTGATTTAAATGTTAAGTGTGGCTACATTACTGAAGGTCAAAAGAGCGCCCGGCGAGAACGGTCGGAAAGAATAAGACGGAGAGGAGAGGGAGAGAATAAAGATCTTCAGGATGTGAAGGGCTTTCTGTGTCTTTCAGGCTGGCTCAAGGATGAGGACGGCCGATTCTTTAATTGGTGCTCAAGATTTTTTTGAAGATTTCCAGATCCATTAGAGCAGTCAAAGACACTTGGTGAGATTAGCTTGGCCTGAAAAGACAGTGAATGACTGCAGGAATGACTCTAAAGGGGTGCTAATAAAGAGAGGACTTTTAAAAGTTACCATCGCTAGGTGAAAGTCTTCCTTTTCAAAGGAGTCCTTTTTTTTTTTTTTAACGTTTTAGATTTTCCGCAGATCACAAAGTTCACTTCAAGTCTAATGCAGATTTAATGGATCGAATGCTCAGCTGTGGACGATAAACACCAGCTGCGTCTCGTGGGCAGGACGTCCATTAAGCTGCTGGAGCCACTTACAAACAAATAAAAGTGTCACGCTATGATAAAAGTACGTCATTATACTTGTACAGCACCAGTTCATCTGACTGTCTGTCCAAGTATCAGCGAGGAAACATAAATAAATAGATTAAAAAAAAATCAAAAAATGCCCCGCGTCACGCGCCCATGTCCCGCCGTCGGTCGGTCGTCGCGACAGGCGAGCTGTGCCGGGCGACTTGCTCTCGGGGGGCGCGGGCCTGCGAAGGACGTGACCAGGGAGGGGAGGACCCGATGGGAAGGAAGAGCACATCTGGACAACAAAATATTCCTCTGTTAGGATTAGGTGAAAACGCCTCCTACCGCACTGAAGCGCACACGAGCTGAAAGTTGATCAGATGGGAAGAAATTAGTGATGTAACTCGCCTCCTCCTCCTCCTCCTCCTCCTCCTCCTCCTCCTCCTCCTCCTCCTCCTCTGCTCCTCCTCCTCCTCCTCCTCCTCCTCCTCCTCCTCCTCCTCCTCCTCCTCCTCCTCCTCCTCCTCCTCCTCCTCCTCCTCCTCCTCCTCCTCCTCCTCCTCCTCCTCCTCCTCCTCCTCCTCCTCCTCCTCCTCCTCCTCCTCCTCCTCCTCCTCCTCCTCCTCCTCCTCCTCCTCCTCCTCCTCCTCCTCCTCCTCCTCCTCCTCCTCCTCCTCCTCCTCATGCCATCCACCCTTTTGCTGTTTACTTTAATTTATTCATTTACATCCTTATTTATTTATTTATTTATTTATTTATTTATTTATTTTCATGACTTTTTAATTTCAGAGCTGCCTCCCATTGCCAGCATCAAAAAAAAAAAAAATAGATAAATAAAGAAATCAAAACAAAACAAAAACCTTTAACACTCCTCCTATCATCACGCCTCCTCCTCCTCCTCCTCCTCCTCCTCCTCCTCCTCCTCCTCCTCCTCCTCCTCCTCCTCCTCCTCCTCCTCCTCCTCCTCCTCCTCCTCCTCCTCCTCCTCCTCCTCCTCCTCCTCCTCCTCCTCCTCCTCCTCCTCCTCCTCCTCCTCCTCCTCCTCCTCCTCCTCCTCCTCCTCCTCCTCCTCCTCCTCCTCCTCCTCCTCCTCCTCCTCCTCCTCCTCCTCCTCCTCCTCCTCCTCCTCCTCCTCCTCCTCCTCCTCCTCCTCCTCCTCCTCCTCCTCCTCCTCCTCCTCCTCCTCCTCCTCCTCCTCCTCCTCCTCCTCCTCCTCCTCCTCCTCCTCCTCCTCCTCCTCCTCCTCCTCCTCCTCCTCCTCCTCCTCCTCCTCCTCCTCCTCCTCCTCCTCCTCCTCCTCCTCCTCCTCCTCCTCCTCCTCCTCCTCCTCCTCCTCCTCCTCCTCCTCCTCCTCCTCCTCCTCCTCCTCCTCCTCCTCCTCCTCCTCCTCCTCCTCATGCCATCCACCCTTTTGCTGTTTACTTTAATTTATTCATTTACATCCTTATTTATTTATTTATTTATTTATTTATTTATTTATTTTCATGACTTTTTAATTTCAGAGCTGCCTCCCATTGCCAGCATCAAAAAAAAAAAAAATAGATAAATAAAGAAATCAAAACAAAACAAAAACCTTTAACACTCCTCCTATCATCACGCCCCCTCCTCCTCCTCCTCCTCCTCCTCCTCCTCCTCCTCCTCCTCCTCCTCCTCCTCCTCCTCCTCCTCCTCCTCCTCCTCCTCCTCCTCCTCCTCCTCCTCCTCCTCCTCCTCCTCCTCCTCCTCCTCCTCCTCCTCCTCCTCCTCCTCCTCCTCCTCCTCCTCCTCCTCCTCCTCCTCCTCCTCCTCCTCCTCCTCCTCCTCCTCCTCCTCCTCCTCCTCCTCCTCCTCCTCCTCCTCCTCCTCCTCCTCCTCCTCCTCCTCCTCCTCCTCCTCCTCCTCCTCCTCCTCCTCCTCCTCCTCCTCCTCCTCCTCCTCCTCCTCCTCCTCCTCCTCCTCCTCCTCCTCCTCCTCCTCCTCCTCCTCCTCCTCCTCCTCCTCCTCCTCCTCCTCCTCCTCCTCCTCCTCCTCCTCCTCCTCCTCCTCCTCCTCCTCCTCCTCCTCCTCCTCCTCCTCCTCCTCCTCCTCCTCCTCCTCCTCCTCCTCCTCCTCCTCCTCCTCCTCCTCCTCCTCCTCCTCCTCCTCCTCCTCCTCCTCCTCCTCCTCCTCCTCCTCCTCCTCCTCCTCCTCCTCCTCCTCCTCCTCCTCCTCCTCCTCATGCCATCCACCCTTTTGCTGTTTACTTTAATTTATTCATTTACATCCTTATTTATTTATTTATTTATTTATTTTCATGACTTTTTAATTTCAGAGCTGCCTCCCATTGCCAGCATCAAAAAAAAAAAAAAAAAAAAAAAAAAAAAAAAAAAAAAATAGATAAATAAAGAAATCAAAACAAAACAAAAACCTTTAACACTCCTCCTATCATCACGCCCCCTCCTCCTCCTCCTCCTCCTCCTCCTCATGCCATCCACCCTTTTGCTGTTTACTTTAATTTATTCATTTACATCCTTATTTATTTATTTATTTATTTTCATGACTTTTTAATTTCAGAGCTGCCTCCCATTGCCAGCATCAAAAAAAAAAAAAAAACCTACACATTCATCATCTTTCAATTTAGAGCCTTGAGACTCACCCTCCAAGATGCACTAATACCCCAATAGGGAGATAGATATTTGCATTTTGATTAGCGGGGGCCAACGTCTCTCATCTCTCCCGTCTCCAATTCCACACGGTCGACGCCGACGACGTTCTAGAGCCGTAACTGCACAGATTGATGCCGTACAATTAAATAATGAATCAAGTGGGAGGGGCTCTGGCGAGGCGGGGTTGGGGGGGGGGGCTCCGTGGACCTCTCTGAATGCCATGTCGGATGATTACTTTGGAGTAGTGTTTCCATGTCGCTCGGTGTAATGAGGCGGCCTCGAATTCTCCGCCGCCCTTTTGCTTTTTTAATTTTTTTCGGTTTCACCGTGAACTTTTTTTCTACCCGGTGGTGGGGGGGGGGGGTGTTTGGGCTGTCTCGTGTCACTCATAAAAAAAACAAAAAAAACAATCAAAAAAAGTAAATAATAAATAAAGAAACACGCAATGTGGGGGGGGGGCAGTTAAATTCACACCAAGCCTTGTGGGAGTAGTTTATTGCTTGTATTAGTAAGAGCTCGCCTTTGATGTTCTAACTCCTACAAGTGTGGTTTGGTGTGTGTGTGTGTGTGTGTGTGTGTGTGTGTGTGTGTGTGTGTGTTGTGGGTCGGGGTGGGGTGGTGGGGGGGCAGCAAATGAAATAAAACAAAGGTTTTCATCTCCCTGATGCCTCCCCATAATTCAGTGTGCCAGAGGATCCGTGCGCTGTCTCCAAATGTTTTGTTTGTGTTGCATTAATTTCACAGGGAGTCTGGTGTAGAAAGACAGAGGGGGGGGCAACATCTCCTTCCGATCAAATCCGCCTGACAAATCAGTTCGTTCGTCTGCGCGTGCGAAAGCTTTAGCTGGCGTTTATTTGTTTTTGTTGAGTTTTTTTTTATTTTTGGTTTTTCTATCAACTCAAGTGGTGGGAAATGAGTCGTCCCGTTAGGGTGAACGCAAGGTTGACCATCCTCTGAAAGGTCGCCCTGGTGGGGGTGGGGGTGGGGGGTACGGACGCGCAGACAATCAGCCTGACAGATGTCAATCAAAACGCCCACGCACACACCCCGTGACTGCGATCGGGGCGAGCTTGGTTATGTATCAATAGACAGAGATTGAAGTAATACATTACCATATGCTTGCATAACCTCCGGGCTCGGTAACCTTGAAGAAGACAGCTGTTTCTCCGCCGGGACGCTCATCCATCGCCAGATAAGATTTCAATTTTAGGAGCAGGAGGTGCGACTGTAAAAGCTGTGGAATGGATCCCATAGATTTTCCCTCAGTGTCTCGCTTCCCCCTCTGCTTAGCTTAACTCGGTCTGGGCTGAGTTTGGTGCTATTAATAACATTTATTTTTTAATTTTAAACCAAAAGAGTTTAGGATGGTGTAGGTACTATCTCTCTCTCTCTCTCCCTCTCTCCCTCTCACTCTCTCTCTCTCTCTCTCTCTTCCTCCCTATCTCTCTCTCTCTCTCTCTCTCTCCCTAAGGCCTCTCCGGTTCCAGTCGCCGTTTGTCTTGGGGCATTGTTTTATTACCTTCAAAACTCTGCCGGGGAAAATCTTAAGACAGCGGTTGCCTAGCAACAAGGACCTGACGGTTCCACCACAGGAGCGGAGTGAAGCGTTGGAGCCGGGGCACTCAGACCGGAACGGCGGCGTCGGCGTCGGCACAGCCGGAGCCGCGGGTCTGGATGCTCACCTGTCCCTTTCGAGCGGTGACGAGACGAAGACGAGTCGATTTACCTGCGGTTGTTCACTGTTCGAGTGCTTTAAAACCACCGGGCTCTAGTTCACGCTCGGAAAAACTGAGGCTGCAACTATCAGTCGTTTGTATTATTGATTAATCTGTCGATGATATCCCTTTTTTTTTATTACAGAATGCATCGTTGTGCGTTTGAGGGAATGCTTTGACATTTTGGGAAACACACGGTCACTTTCTTGCCGAGAGGATCGATCCCACTCCCTCGTGTCTGTATGGGAGATGTGAAGCTGCGGCCGTTTAGCTTAGCTTAGCATGAAGCCCGGGAAATAGGGGCAAACAGCCAGCCGGGCACGATCGGCGGATAACGAAATCCGCCCAGCGGCGACTTAAGATCTCGCTAATTAAAATGTTATATCTCATTTGTTCAATTCGCCGCAGTTTGGACTCCCTGCTGGTCACCTAGCGAAGTCACGGTCACGCCCCGGGAAGACGCTGCTCCCCTCAAGAACCATTTCCGGACGTAGCCTCAAGTAAAACCAAGACCGGGCTGTTTTTTTGCGGCATGCTAATTTAGAAGAGTGAGTTATAGAAGTACTGCTCTGGCAGGCGGATTTTATTTATTTATTTATTTATTTATTTTTGCCTATGAATGGAGTATGGGCTGCAATGATTAGTCAATTAATCAGTTAGTCTATCGCGAAATAAGTCTTAAGCAACTTTGAAGCATTGTTTGTCATGTGTGATCATCAACTAAAAAAAGAAAAGAGAATTGAAGGGTAAATTACTCTTATTGCTCTAATGCTCTAATCAAATTAATACATTTTCTGTTTTTTGAATTTTTTCAGCATTAGAGCTATGGAAATTTTTCTTAGGTGAGTCTTCTATTGATTATTCTAATTATTATTGAAGAAACAGATATGAAGGAACTTGCACATTTGTCAACACAAGTCCCATGAGGTACTTATCAAGCTTAGGTGTTTTTATCGAACCAAATATTATTGGAAACGGGGGGGTCCCCTGGCCAATCATGATCAAACTTCAACCCCATTATAACTTAGAGTTGTGGTTACAAATCGAGGTCAGAGTGAGAGTGTAGAGAGTGCATGAGTGTGTGGGTGTGTGTGTGTGCGTTGGGCCGATCTGGGCCGATCTGTGCAGACACGCAGGAAAACAAGATAAGCGTTCGTTCCTTCCTTCGGTCGTTCCTTCCTTCGCACCAACACCACCAACACTGCGACTCCTCCCGACATTCGGACCGTTGGTCGGTGAGGATGCACTCCGCTGCAGCGGAGAGAAGTGCTCTGCTGGCACCAAACCAGACACTTAATCATAATTACCCCCCCCTCCAAAAAATTAACTGGGCTAATTGTCATTGGGGAGATATTGGAGCTCAGAGAGGAGAAATGTCAAGTTCGTCGGCAGGGCATCTTCATCCCCTCCCCTCGCTTCGCTTCGGAGTTGGACCTCATCCCTCACCACCTCGATACTTGTATAGACGACGAACAAACACAAGCTCCATTTCGCAGAGACCCCCCCCACCAAGACAAACTCATGCACATCCCTGTATCGTCACAGCCCGGTCGAGTTTATTTGTGACCGTCCTCCAAAGGGAGGAAGAAAAGGGAGCGAAAGGGCACTTAAAGGCCAGTGTGAATGGAGAGGGCTTTTGAATATCAGCACTGTATTTGACAAAAAAAGGAGGTCAGGCTCAAAAGTGTGAGACTGATAAGTGCGGATGTTTCAGAAGGGTCATGCGGTGCTCGCCGAAGTGAGGCCTTTGCTTTGGCTATTGATAGCTCCACCAATACACCTCACGCAGGGGCGGAATCGATGTAATCTGGAGACTGTGAACCTCGTTTGTGCTTTTGAAACCACTGACTCACAAAGAGGGGCCCTGCAAAGTGCAGCCGCGGAAGAAAAGCGGTCATTATTATTTAGTGCAACTTCCTCACTCTGCAAGTTGAACTTAAAAAAAAGAAAAGAATAAAAAAAAAAAGAAACTTCTTCCGTCTAATTCCTGTGATGCATTTTTTTCGGTTTTTCTATAATAACAGACGGCATTTGCTTTGTGCAGAGAAATTCAGCAGCCCCATAGTTCACAGCATCAGTCGTGTTTCTCGTGCAACACAAGACTTGAAACAAAAACTGTCTATTGTTCTGGCATATTTGCATTTGCCCCCCCACACACACACACACACACACACACACACATAAATTCTGCTGAGCCCTTTCAGTTTACAGTCCCTTTGATTCTGCTTCCATCTGCCATTCCCATGAAACACATAATTGCTCATCTACTCATTTTGTCAACAGTCTCTTTAAAAATCATCTTTGTGAAACGATTAGCTAAAGCAGGGAGAATCATAAGAGATTTAAAACATATGATTAATTAATTCCTTTTTGTTTTGTTGAATTGGAGAAGACAAGGGCGTCAGACGACGGTTTATAAAATAGATTCCCTTTCTCTTTTCAAATTACAATCTCATTGTCATTAGCCTTTGACAAGCCTGTTATTGGTCTGAAAGCTAAATTGCATAATACTCAGTTATATGATTGGAGTTGCATTCATTTCAAAAACAGACTATTTGCATTTGGGATCACAGAGACATGAGTGTTTAAAACAGGCTGACGGAGCCCGAGCGCCGATCTAAATCGGAAATGTGTGATTTAATCTTGATTACGAGTTAATACACCATATGCTCCTCGCAATTAGCTGTCCATGGATGACCCTCCTCCAATTTGTTAAGAGTTCAACGTAGCATGAAATCTAGGGCAGGTCATTCCCAAGTGTTTAATCTGTTCTTGGGCGAGGGAGGGGAGAAAAAATAGCGACGCTAGCCGCGGCAGGGTAATTAGCTGGGCGGATCATGGACGATGGGGCCGCGCTCCATCATGCTAACACCTTCAGCTCTCCCGCCGCTTTCTAAAACTCGGGGCTTTTTGGACTGAGCCGAGCGAGAGCAGAGCAGATGTGCACAGTGATGGGAAAGGGGAGAAGAAAAGTAAAAGAAAGCAAGAATGCACAAGGGGGGAGAGAACATGAGAGGGACAAAGGAGATTTGCAGGAGAAGATGAGACGTTCTCAGAAGACCAAAGGGGCTCTGCAGCCTTTCAAGAACAACTGTGTGAAGTCCAGTCCTGTATATATCACAGCCCAAATGTTACAGTTTTGATCCTGGATATCAGATGAATTGTATCAGCCTGCATCTTTGAATCAGGGATCGGTTTCATACTTTAGCTGCATCATAAAATATTGTTGCAGTCGTGCTCATTAGACCGGGTTTTTCCAAACCTGACCGCTCATCTAAATGGAGGCAAATGTTGGCCATAGAGATCCGAAGGAAAAAAAGGCAACCTGAACACCAGATTGTGATATTTTAATCGCTACGGAATACTTAATGTAAAAATATGAATACCAATCATTATGCAAAACTGAAAAGTTTTAATTTGAAAACCATCGATCTGATTTAATGTATTCTGAATTCCACGGTTTTAAATTTTCAACAGGTGATAGTTTAGTCTGGATAATTTCTTTTTTAATTAACAAATATGTAAAGAAAACTCCGGTATCCAAAAACTGTTTTTATTGAAATTAAGTGATGAAAAATCAGTTAAAAAAAAAAAAATTAACAGATTCATTTACCCAGGAAGAAACTGGCTAAAGATACAAAAAGTCAGCATCCTCACCTGTAAATGACACTAGTAGAGGATAAACAAATAAAGGGGCAGTATTGTTCTTGTGTAACAGGTTACCTGGCCGGTACAGTACTGCCTGGTAGGGACGTGAAGGACGAATCTAACATTACACAGTAGCGTTAGTCACTGTGGTTAAGTTACCTTAGCAAAGGTCGCAGGGATCAAAACCGACCGAGGACGTAGCGGCGCCGCGGGGAAGCTGCCTCACCCGAGGCCTCAGGGACATGCAGACGTCGACGGCCATCAGCCTCCCCAACCTGTCCAGGGAGTGTTGCACCAGCAGCTCAGGCCCCCACCTCCTCGTCACACACCCGCACGCACACGCACACACACACACACACACGCACACGCATGCACACACTCACGCATGCACACGCACGCACACGCACGCACACGCATGCACACGCATGCACACGCACGCACACGCATGCACACGCATGCACACGCACGCACACGCATGCACACGCATGCACACACACGCTTAATCAAGGTTGGAAGATGCATTTGGTGTATTCAGAATTTCAAGCACCTCTCAACTCTGCCAGTGTCTCGACTTTGCCTGATTAAAATGATAGAGGGGCTGGAGAATGTTTGATCTCCAAATCAATTTACATTCAAGATTCAATTTTGCACCTGCAGGACTTTGATTTTGGAACTTTATGCCTTCCCCAGTCTTGCAAGGATGGAGATTAATCTACACCAGCTGTTGAAGGAAATATTGTTGGATTTTTTTTTTCTTTTCGCTCTCTCTTTTGCTCCCAAATAAATTCAAATAAATCCTCATAGATGTATCAAGCTGTGTGATATGTGAAACTGTTTTTTTTTGTTTTTTTTTTAATGATTAAAGACCCTGCTTGAGAAATTTGTTTGGCTGAGGTGAATAATAACATGCTGCACTATCTAAGACTATCTCTGCTGTTTACTGCTAATGTGCACAGAGACACGCGTTGATGACAACATGAAAAACTCTCACACCCACAAAATTCGCCAAAAAGGAAAACACAGAAAGAACAAACAGGAAACCCAGGTCCTTTGAAGCACAGAGGGAGTTGGTTATTTGGAGAAAAAAAAAAGTGGCAGGAAAAAAATCGAAGTTGAAAGGTGAGGAGAGAGAGGAACTCCGGCTGCAACGAAACAACAGGACCCCACACTAAATCACAGCTCACAGTCTTAATGTAAACCTCAGGGGGGGAAATATTTGTTTTAGAACATTCTCAATGATTTATTGATCCGGGAATTAAATTACGCAAGCCCTTTCCCCATTATACAGGCCAGTGACATTAAGACATGTTTGATGTTTCCATGCTTTTTAATTAAAACGGTTCTCGTGGGGGGGGGGGGGTGCGTCAAGAACTCTGTTTCAACACCCATTTTTTTAATCAAGCTTCACTTCATTGCTTCATGTTTGAAATTTGATTAATAAACGCAGAATAAAAGGAGATAAAGGTGACGTGATTTCCAGTGAGTCCTTCATTAGCTGCAAGTCTGTTTCAAATTGCTAAAGGGAGAAATGGGCAATTTTAAATACATTTCCAATGTTAATCTTTCTCTGGTTAAAAGACAAAGGTTGCATCGTGTATATGTGGAAATATGAGAAATAGTAACACAATGACCTTTATATCATAATTAATTTTCTCAATATTTTTAATAAAACTCTATACCCCAATACCCCGTCATCCTCTGACTTAATCATCTATTCTTTACCTAAGGAACTAATAAATATTTTGAGAAAAAAATTTATTTCATCTTATCCCAAGAGTAGGAGTTAAACACAAAACTGTATTTTTAATCAGAATAAAGTAGCATACTTAAAAAAAATATCATGGAAAAATACAATTCCTTTGCGTTTATATCTAAGACGGCTTGTTTGTGACATTGGACATGATTTACTGATTTTCTTTAAATGTACATCAAGGATGTATTTGATTGATTTTTTTTTTTTCTATTATTATTTTTTTTACATTTCCCACCATCAGATTAGAGCAGTTATATTGAGAGGTTGCAGTTATGATGGGGTAAATATTCCTGTCAAGACGGTTTGACGGTCATCTCAACAATGTCACTGGGAAATGTAACAGGACTAGAAGGTCTCCAGCCATGCTAGAGGTCCAGTGAGGCCACACTGACCTGGTGCTAATGGTGGCATGCTAACAAGGCCACACTGACGATGCTAACATGATAATATGATAATGCTTAGCAAGTAATGTTTACCACCTCCACCATCTCAGTTTAACACTGGGGCTGCAGGGAAGGCCATTCGTTTTAAACTGAAATTTCAACCTGATTATTGTGCTGAGTGAAAAGTATCACTTAAGTTATTACATTTCATCTTCAGAGGGACGGAGGACACATGTACAAAATCTTTATGGAAATCCACTCGATATCTGTTAATAAATTTCACTCAACACCAATTCACAACCTTGTGATGGCATCAAAGTCAGGAGGGCACATCATCTGGGAACCATGCATGTCCTCGCCGAATTTCGTGAAAGAGATGTCAAAGCATCGTCATTGACATTAGGGTTCAGCCTCCGGGCACCACGCACACCTTTGCCAAGTTTCATGTCAGTCTTGTTGTTGAGATATTTGAGCCTGGACCAAAGCGCTGGACCAACTGACCGACCGACCAACCAACTTCTAAAAGGGACTGAGGTGGGATTAAAGATTGTTGTTGATCCAAACAACCTTATGTCCTTCCATAAATCGATAAAGAATAAAACCAAATTGATGCTTTGCCGATTCGTAGGAAGCGGGACTGCGCTGCTCTCTCGGGTTCTTCAAAAGTTACGCCGCTGTCAAAACTCCCAGCGACTAATGGCCAGCAAGAAAGCACCGAACAGGGTACGGACCTCCACCAAAGCCTAATAATCTCCCCAGTTAGCAATTACTGTCACAGACAAACTGGGTAAATGCCAGAACGCGTATGATGGATATGTTAATTTCTATCTACCAGGAGGCACCAAATTTCATGCTAATGCGGCCATTTATTTTCAAGGTATTTGATCAAACGGACTCTTGTGTTTGAGAGTGGGGAGAGATTACGGATCTAATACTGACACCAAGGACAGTGAAACCCTGATGTTATGCAGTGTGGATGTTTTGCTTGCCATGATCAAAAATTCTGTCCTTTTATATGAGACCCCAGCGGCTTTGTGTGAACTGTGAAATGGCTCCAATTAATGGCGAATCCCCGATCTCTTGTGGGTATTTCAGAAACCGGTTTCCCAGTTCTTTTGTTTTTTTTTCCGTCAAAGCATCTTTTCTACACGGGCCTGAAAGGAAATTCCTCCATCTGAGCCGAGCCTCTTGCTCAAGTAGCGATGCACGGACGTTAAGTTGGGCGGAGGAGGATGACGCGCCACTTCGCACGCTGGAACCGAGCGTATGTGCCAGCGCGTACTGTCCCTGCATCACTGCAGTATAACCCCTGAAGAAACCGCCACTTCAGTCACTTCAGTTCAACAATGTCAAGGGGGTGGGGGGGGCTCTTCAGATTCCAGTGTAATCATCGGGAATGAAAATTTCCTTTGCTTTTTTTCATTGGTTGTAACCATCTGTTACTGTATAAGAATGAAAATCATGCATTTCATTAAATTAATAATTTAATTTTACTTGTGTTAAAGTATAAAACATGCTGTTCTTGGGAATATTACAGATTTGGATAGATAATATACCAATGGACAGAACATAGCAATTACAGAGGTTTTCTCTTATTAAGGAAACCACCAAACCATTAGCCTACATACTTTTAGCAGCTAGTACAAGACAGTCTCACCCCTGTGGCCCCCAGACCATAATATGCATTTTACTTTATGTTTGAAAAGCACATGACTTGACTCACTATACACACAGCAAAAAAGGTTTGCGGCTAATGCCACAGGCACAAAATTTTCTCATCCATTTTGTTCCCAGTTCAGTTTACATTTACTTTGACCCCGACCAAAACAACAAATTTCTATCAGATTTTATTAGATTCTATCACAAAAATATACAATATGATAGAAAAAAAAAACACAAATCTTATCTTGAGTCCAGTTTTCTCAAATTTTGCCAAGAATTCCAATGAATTATATGTATCCCTGAGTGTATTATTTTGTAATTTTATTTGTCTATAACAGCCACAGAAGGGGAACATTGCCCCTTTCTTCCTAAGCAATCACCCAAAGTGACATTCCTTGTATCTGAAACGGCAATCAAATGATCGGCCTTATTATTTGATAAGCCGTGTTTTCTAATTTGTCAGACGGGAAGTAACACAGAAGAATAATTCACAGAGGCAGGGAGAACAGGGGAAAGAGCCTCGGAGTATAAAAAGTGCAGTGCGGTGAACATGAGCCAGACTTAAACTTAAAATGTATCTTGGCATCTTGGGACACCTTAAGCATATTAACTGTTCCCATAAGTGTCCCAGAAGTGTTTTTACAGTAAGCGACCCTGGACGAGATCCAGTCCTGCGCCGGTTGCCAGCCCGGGACAGGGAGAAATCCTTCACTGGCGTTTTACGAACGGGGTCGCCCGTCCGAAACTCAGCAAAAACGAACGGCCTCGCTCTAAAGCGGGACTCCCACGGGCGTTTGGAAATTAGTGAGGCGAGAAGTCGCTGAAAACTCAAAGGCGAGGAAAACATCATCAGCACCGTCGTTTTAGGTTCAATTGCAGCCCCAAGCCCGGCTCTGATTCTGGCTTTGGAGAGAAACGTTTATACCGGCACGGGCACCGATGTGTTTTATTACAGCGCAGTTGTATCAGTGGCAGCTAAAAAAAAGACGTTTAAATGTGCAGCAGCTGTTTAATGACTGTACCTTATGAGTATTAGCTTTAGCATAGCTTATAGGAAGAGTGTGACATCATGTCCGTACAGTAAATATGCAGCTGTGGCCAGAAGTTGGTTAACTTAGGTGGAAACAGGGTAAACAGCGAGTCTGGGTCTGTCTGGAGGTAAGAATAAAATAACATTTCTAACATGTAGCCCCCCCCCCAAAGCGCCGAGCTGTTTACTTTACATACAGATTAAACAAAAGATAGAAAGCAAGTTCATTTGGGATATTTAGAGGTGCCGGGAGGCGTAATTTGTCATCTTCTGACAGAACCTAGAAGTTTCCCCTGGTTTCCAGCAAATATGGCTTCAGCTACATATTCACCGTTCGGACATGACAGTAAACAACCATCTACCTGCTGTCCAGACAGCACTTGAGCATATAGCCCAAATAGACCAGGGTCTCACCAAGTACCACCACTCACCAACCTCGTACCGACGGAGTGTATCGGTGACCCCCGGGTTGAGTTGCCTCATCATCAACCCAAAGCCACGTTTTCCTCCCTTTGTGCTGACATTGGCAAAAAAAAAAAAAGTATTTCAGTTGGGAGAGAAATAGACTGTCAAGGATGAGAGGGAGTGTCAGTCTGCCAAGATCAATAGATGAATCAAAACCGCTGCTGATGTTTCACTCTTCACTATCCGTCTTTTATGTATTCACCTTCTTCCTTCTCCAACGAGCCTTTCTTCATCTGACACCGCCAGAAATCCAAAAAAAAAAAAAAAAATGCTGACAAACAGTCGTCTGGTGTGATTCAGGCGTCTTTATTTACACTCGATCCAAAGGAGAAATAACCTGTAACTTCTAGCAGCCTCTTAAACACTTTGTTTCTCCCGCAAAGCTTCTTGCAAAGCTCCGCTCCGTCGCCGGGCCAAACCTTCGCCGCCGCCGACCCCCGAGCCGAGGAAGACTCCGGCTCGGGACCTCGGCGCCACCGATTCCTTCACTTTGCTCACGTCTAAATCTCGTCCTCAGACGTTCTATTTTTAAGTCACCTTCCCTTTGTCCTCCCGCGCTCGCGGCTTTGATCGTTGTTTTGCCGTTTCTTTTCGTGCATTTTCACAGTGGAATTTTGTGCATGTGATTCAAATATGTTAGGAATTACAGGGTCTGGAGAACCGACTGTAACTTGGCTAGAAAAAAACAGATCTACACCTACTGTGCAACAGACGACTATGTCACAAATATAGATTCAGGCCATTGTTGCGCTCGCTCTACACCGAAGGTGTGTGTGTGTGTGTGTGTGTGTGTGTGCAGGAGACATTAACATTGCTTGATCTGATTTTCGGCAGGGAAACAACCATCATGAGCCCCACGCCAGAGCCTCCCCCACCGGACTATTCAGACTAATGCTGATGTTTTGACAAATGTGCAATAACAGGGAGTCTGCTCTTCAAATTGAAATTGAATTTGTATAGAGATGAGTGGAACAGGGGTGTCAGCCATAGCACAAATAACTTAACTCTGTCAGTCGCTCTTGGCAAGGCTGAATTCATTTGAATCCATTAGGGAAGACGTGAGTAGAGCAGAGGCAGAGCTACCACGCTCATATTTTCTGTCCCTTACTCTACAACGACAGGTAAAGTTATCCTAAAGTCTAAACCATCACCGGTGGAGATGGTTCAAAAATAAAACTGGTAAGACTTCGCATTTTCTAACAATAACTGCGTCACCGTTGAACCAGGGCGGCCGACAGCGACCCACCACGCGGATCGCAGGTGTGAAGGCCTCGGCCTCAGAAAAAGGCCTCGCCCGAACGACTCAAACCTTTGTTGGCTAAACGAGCCGGCGCTTTCGCAAATAACTCTCTTTTCACAAAAGAAGGTCGAACTGGAGTTAACTGGTTCCTCGCGCAAGGCCGCAACCTCCCACCATGACCCTCAAAATATGGACTCCTAGCGTCGTGTGGCCTTTTTTTTTTTTTTTTTAAACAATCTTTGGAAAGAAAAAAGGCATTTCACATACCGGCTCATACATTTTTATTAAAAATTTAACATCTGAATGAATAATTCTGTATCTCATCATCTGAAAAGCCCAAGGTAAAAAAGCCGTGGAATAATGCTGCCCTAAAGTGCTCCCTGCATGCACTTCTTACCGAGGGTGAAAAGTTGTAAATACGACTTACTGTGTATTAAAGCGCCTTCGGTGGTGAATAAGGAGGAAAACGCACGGAGGAGAAAGTTCTCCGGTTGCCGTCGAGCGGTGTAGAAAGTGTTTGCACGACACTTAGTGTATTTACATTTTCTAAACTTCTCGGCGTCTCTCTTCATTAATGCGCGTTGGCTGGTGAGAAAAAGATCAAAAATTACAAAAAGGAAAGCACAGCTGCTATTTTAATCCCAAATTTACTACCTCGGATTTTTGTTTTTTTAATTATTCTTTTTTTTGTAGTAGATAGCATATTATTATTGGATTTAGTTAAAGTTTGGCATTAACTTGAAGGTATTGTGGGATTTATGTTCTAGTTTGGCAAAAACAAGCTTTAGCATAAAAGGCAGACAAAGAGCGGAAGTAAAAGAATATTCAGAAATTTTGGTAATTTCTCTTTAGCCAAGATTTCGTTAGAGAAAAAGACCGTTGCTACTTTTCTGTCTGCAAACTAAATATGAAGCAACGACCAGCAGCCAGATAACTTTAGCTTAGCACAGAGTGAGAGTGGAAACAGGGAAAACATCCAGCAAAAGCAGCAAAAGCAGCAAAAGCAACAAGAGCAACAAGAGCAACAAAAACCCTCCTGCCATCATCTTCTAATCTCTGAAATCTCTGGAGGGAAATTCATTTCTGCAGCGACATTTTGGTCACAGCCGGTTTAGTCACAGTTTAGCCAAAGTAGAAATCAGAAATGATTAAAGAGATATAACGTTAACAGGCTAACTTTAGTTACACATAGAGGAATTTTTAAAAATCAATCTTTTTTAGAAGCTAAAATATTAATATTGAGGTTACGATGTAAAATACATGGACATTTACTACTGTATTTGAAAATGTTCCTTTCTTAACATTTGCATAATGTTATTATTGTATTTATACACACACACACACACACATATATATATATATATATATTTCTTTATGATAATAATCCTCAACTACAGTGAGACACAGCAACAAAATCCATATGGAAGCTCTGAGGTACTCAAGCAACAAGGAGAGCGAGTACATTAATAGACTTATAAGCATTTTTGCCCAACCTGAATATATTCTCCACACATCATTAAGTTATTCTTATGGTTGTATATATTCTCACTGCTTTTCTGGTTGAACTAATGGTGGCACACGCACACACACACTGTTGTTTTTGTTTTTTTGTTTTTTCATTTCCTTTTCCTGTCTATCAAATTTGCATTTCAGAGACATTGTACCATCTTATCTCTTAGATCTGGTCCAATATTGCACCTTCTCTCATTCACCTGAAATAGGAAATTGAATGTTGTTGGGGGTTTTTTTGTTTTTTTGTTTTTTTTGCCTTTAGGGTCAGTTTATTCGCACCTTCAAACGAATGTATAGCTTTGCTGCTTTCTGTATAATTGGAAGTGGTATTAGCAGATGTTCGATTTAAGTCCAGCTACAGACAAACATATGGTTAAAAGGGAATTGATAAGAATAATAAATATATGTACTAAGTAAATATGCGGCAGATGAGCCGCAAAATTAAGTGAAAAAGATTTACAGTCGATGGAGGATGAACTTTCTGAATTTAACACAGAAGCACCTTCTCACACAGATGGGTTATCCTGATGCAGTAGCATCATAATCCAATGAATGGATTATAGAGATTAAGTTCCAATTGTGGAGCTAAAAACAGACTGCACAGGATTCCTCTCGACAAAAGTGTGTTCTCCTGTGAGGCAGAGCAAAAATCCCTGCCCCAGTTTAGGATTCCTATCAAATCTAGACAACCCTCACTACATCGGCTTCGCTTATCACCTCCAGGGCGCCGCTGCTCGGTTCCCTGGTGAGGCCCCCACACTCGGACGGGCTTCATCTTTTGACCTTGTCACCCGTTGAAACATGACACCCACCAGCCCGAGCCTCCGTCACCGTACGCTTCGCCCGTCCCTGTCACCCTACGCCCCTCGACGGACGGACGGGCGGAACCCGCCGGAGCGTGACCGCGGATCGCGGTCGGCCGGGGATGAAACGCCGCGAGCTTTTGGCCCTGTCATGAGACGCGACGGGACGCGGGGGTCCGCGTGCGCTGCGAGCCGTCGGTTTGACGGGGCCCCCCGCGAACGCCGCAGGACCCCGGGATCCACGCGCCTCGCCAAGGTTGTCACTCCGTCGGAGAAAAATGTACCACGGGGTCCTCGGAGATGCCTTCGCTGCATTTTTTCCCATCAGACGCGGTTCAGCTGCAACGGTTTACGGAGCATGTTCCCTGGAAAGCGGGGACGAGGGTCGTGGCGAGAGTCGCCGCGGCTTAGCTCAATAGTTGAGCGTTGACTGAACATCCGCCGTCAGACTTCATACGAACCAACGCGACATCCTCAAAGAAATTAAGATCGTCTGTTCCACCGGAGTTAACCACACCTGCAAAGTGAAGCTAACTCTAAAAATAGATGGGTAGTGAAAGAGAAAGTAAATACTGGAAATAATAAATTCATTAAAAAGCCCATATATGAAACCGTTCCCACCTCTTGGTGCTGCGGTTTGCAACGTCAGATTCTTCACCCGGGGACTGTGGAGCACTTAACTCCGTGCTATCGTGATTTCTCCAATTACGGGTGACAGCTTCCAATCCGCGTGGGAGGTGGATCACCCCTGGAAGTGCCAGGCAGAATACGAAGCGCACCACAACATTAATAATTCACCGGAGGTACATTCATATTCAGTTTAAGCGCTGCAGTTTGGGGCCCATTAGCGATAAAGGCGAGGAGACGCTCCCTTATACCTTTCAGCTTGATGTTCAATCGCAGGTATAAAGCCCATGTTTGATTTTTTTTTTTTTTTTCACAAGCTGAAATGCTTTTATTTCATTGCCTTGCACTGGGGCAACCATGGGAACAAACTTCATGAATGTTCATAAGGTTCCAGGCGAGGGAAGTACTTTGCAGAACTGCTAAGAAGTTTGTTCTAGTCTGAAATTCGATGTTAGCTGCTAAATGAAAACCCGGCCGGCGCTAATCTAGCGCGCGTGGTTCTTCAGTCTTTCTTTCGCTCAATTTTATCCGAGTGGTTGAGCGCACGTGGACATATAGGGCTCAAGCGAACGTGGTTGGCGGCAGCAGTGGCAGGGCTGAGTGTTGTGTTTCCGCCAACGGCGTACGCGGAGACGTCAGGGGTGGAGGTAGACGGAGTAGAAGTGTTAACCTATATTCTGGTGCATTAAGTGCCAGGGTGATAGCTCGCGATGAATCATTCATACTCCGCTGTTTCACAACAGGGCAGCAACTTTCTTTATCCGTTGATGGACCTCAGCACTACGCCTGCCGGGAGCTTAAACTCCACATTTCTACCGTTAGTGGAGGTTCGCAGGTGTTTTCTCATGACATTAATGTCGGCTCTGTTCTTTTCAAGGACCGAGACACTGAAACTGAAGCAGTTTAAAAAATATATATATATATGTATATTTATCAATCATCGGCTTTATGATTTATACCTTTTCTTTTCCTACTGTTGCATGTGAAAATGTCCTCGGTCAAAAAGGCCAACGGCTGCTGCTGCGAAACTTTTGAACCTCAACAGGATTCAGTTTTTTCGGCTCTGGAGGCATGAGAACCGTTCCTCTCCTCGCGGCAACAGGTGCGATCCGCGGAGCGATCCGCGGCGATTCGCTCTGTATGTAATCACGGGATTAGTTTAGTCCGTTGATGAGAACGTTCCGAAATATGACAAAAGAGCCGCGATGCGAGATACAAAGACAACGTGATTTGCATCTGAAATCGCAGCTTTGCCGTTACTGTATCGCCTTTCTTTCGGTTTGTGTTTCTCATTTTTTGGTTTTGCAAATATTGGTTTTATCTTTGCACAATTTGCTAAAAAAAAAAAAAAGCAGTCAAATGGAAATTTCCAACCCACTTATTGGTATTTTAAGAACTGAGAAGCGTTTCTTGCGCCACTGCGTGACGTAAACGACCAGCACCACCACCACCACCACCGGTCCTGCACATTTTTAATCACAGGGCTATTGTGAAGTACTATAGTAACCACGACTCCCCCAGTGAATGTGGGGGCCTCCAGAGCATCACGCCGATCCCACGGCCATTAAACCACGAAGCCGCCTCGCAGCCGCCGTCCATGGCGCCGGCTCATAGTTAACATCTTTCGTTTTTTTTTCCTCTTTTCCCCGAAACGACGCCGAAAGAACAAACAAGAGCCGTGATGTCCCCATCCATCAGACCGGAGAGAGACAACATCCGAGCAGCCCCGAGTCACAGATAAGTGAATTCTGAAACCCTTTCTTTTCTTTTCTTTTCTTTTTTTTTCCGTTGTGAACAAACAGAATGAGCCATCCGATCTGCTCTGGTTTCATCTTGGCGGAATCACGCTGGTCTTCGCGACAAATGCGACTCCGCGGTGGGAATTTGAAACGCAGCTGGACTGGGAAAGTGAAATCTCTGACGCCGGTTGCTACATCTAGAGTTTTTACAGGGTATTTTTCTTAAAAAAACAAAAACAAAAACAAATCTCCAAAACAAAACAGAGCAAAGTTTTGTCCGCAACTTTGGTCCAGACTGAAATATCTCAGCAGCTACTATACAAGGAGGATGAGGCCCATAGACTCTGGTGATCTCCTGACCTTTCATCTCACGCCATCATCAGAGATAATCAAAGTTTTTAATTTGTCCGATACTCTGGCTTATATACAAACAGCTGCAAAAGTTGCATCGCATCATCTCAGCTGGGATTTGCGTCTAGTGCTAATCGGTAAATGTTGCTACGCTTACCTGGGATGATAAATACGGTAATACGGTAGCATTTAGCTGAACGCGCCGCACCTAGCGCGCCAGCCAGCGTGCTACAGCCATGCTAGCCGCACCTAACAGAGTAGCTAGCGTCGCCCGCAGACCTTTTGCGACATTGTAAACAACTAAGGTCCTCCACACCGATAGCGATGTGGTTTGTTTGGTAATTTATTCTGTTGTACTTTAATTGATTCCCTGTGTTTTAACTGTGACCTAATTAAAAGATATTACATGATTAAAACATGGCATTTTTAATTAGAAAAACCAATAAGCTAAGAGAGAGTGATTAATACGCTCTCAACCTGGAGAGTACGTAGAGGGTTGTAATCTCACGTTAACAAATGTCTTCTGTCAACCGCCTTTCATCTCATACTCAGATTTACATACGACTCCTACAGAAAACTTTGTTATCACTAATCTTGCCACCTGTTAATGTGCGATATCACCCAGACTGACGAGCGCAAAATTAAAATTCGGAGCAATTTCTCCCGCCAGCTTCTCAAAATCCCAGTCAACCTCGGGCTGCACCGGTCCTGCTGCACCGGTCCTGGACCAAAAAATACGGCAGAAAAGCGCCGCACCGGGACGTTCCGGCGCAACGCGGCCTCGCGGAAAGAATCATTACTAAGTTTAAAGGAAAAGCGATGACATTCGCCTGTCAGCGGGTGAGTGCGAGCTCTGTGAAAGCCGTGTGACCTTTTCGCACAAAGCCTGCTCTCCACTTAGGAAGGAGTGAAAAGGGTGAAGAAATTGCAAGAGGAAGAAATATATTTCATTTAAGATTATGAACTCCATATCAATGGTGGCTGCATAGCGACACCTGATTCTTAATAACATGATTTCTTCAAAGGTATTCAGCAAATCGCTGCGAATTTACATTTCAAAAGGAGAAAAATTGCTTTCGTTTCACTCACTCGGTACCACCCCCCCCCCACACACACACACACACACACACACGTCTCCAGAGGTGACTTTTATTTCTGAAAGTGTGTTTTTAAGAGTTTATCTTTAAGCGGGTTTGTCACGGAGTGATGTCACATCAGCATATGTTTTGGACTGTCTGGAGACGTCCTTGGGAATCGTGGCGGAGCAATGACACAAATTGGTGGGTTTTCCTTTTTTATTTTATTATTTTTTTACCTTTTCACGTCGGCGAGTGTCGGTTCAGACGTTTTTTTTCGGGAGCGATTCAAAGAGGCATGACTACACGCTTTTTTTTTTTTTTCCTGCGCCGGAGCGGCGGCGGCGGCGACGTTTTCGATGATACTTTTTATTTTTAACAGCATTTAATGTCTCTTTTTTCTTGTGATGGGTCAGAGTTTGCAAAGACCGGTCAACGTCCGTAGACCGTTCGCAACGCAGCCCCCGTAAACACGTCTGCCCTTGGCTTCACCGCATCTGTATTG
This sequence comes from Istiophorus platypterus, assembly GCA_016859345.1. Classification (NCBI taxonomy): domain Eukaryota; kingdom Metazoa; phylum Chordata; class Actinopteri; order Istiophoriformes; family Istiophoridae; genus Istiophorus; species Istiophorus platypterus. Next base: position 6,563,554 of record CM029132.1, on the reverse strand, counting down.
ATTACATGTGGGATCCAATTTCCTTTGCCAACCAACCACACTTGAATTCACAGCGTTTTCAGAGGCGGCGTCGCTGTTTTGTTTTTTGTTTTTTTCCCCCCTCACGCACCTTCTGTGACTGCTTGAGATTGAATGAGGTGTTAAAAGAGACGGAATACATATAAAAGAGTAATTAATCATTTTAATCACATGGATGCAACGCTCCACTTTGGTATTTTGCCTCAAACGCTGTGAGCTGTTCATCAAAGGCAGCCATGTAGGTAATAACTTCCTCAGTGCTTTCACATCCCTTCTTAAATTTGCATTTAGATCACAAGATGATCCCGAGCAAGCTCTTTATAAGGCCCATTCATCCCTTCCTAAAGCTGCAGCCATGCGGTATGGCTGTACGGATGCATGGAGTGATGCAACAGTAAGTATATAAATGTCGATTGATTTCTACCGTCTACCGCCTCCTTCGTCTCGTGCAGAACGAGAGGCCCCGTCGTGCCCGAAGGAACGAGCCGGAAGAATCCGAGAGGAACGGGAGCCCAGGAAAAACGGGAAGAGTCGGCGGGTGTCGGGGGAGCGAGAGCGCGCGATAACGGAAACGACTCTTTTACGTAATAGACGATGACACCTTCGGCGTAAAAGGGAGGAACGCGGGCGGCTGCTCGGGGCGAGCCAAGCGACGCCTTTAATTTCGGTTTAAACACGTGCGCCACACAGCTCCACCCTCGCGCCGTGCGCGCTCGCATGGACCCGCGCCATCGTAGGATCGTTACCGAAGGCTCGCAGTCGCAGGCCTGCGCGTTGCTGCTTGTCAACATGACTGATGCAGACTCTACAGAAATAATTTTGTCTGATGTTTGTTGCAGGAATCCACTGCCCAAAATCTGAGTCCGCACAGACTATCCGCACTACGAGCACACCAACCGCGAATGCACCTGTTAAGTGAACTTGACGCTTCTTCAGTTCACTGTGTTTCCCATTCCCCGTCCTATTCTGGACACCGTTTTCGCGAACGTGTTAGCAAGCGGTTTTCCACCGAAACGTCTGAGAGACACAGGTCAACATTAACATTTATTTGACATCGTGCCTCCAGACACATTTATGTTGTTTTGCTTTTTGTTTGCGTATTTGTTTCATTTTCCTTTTTTTTTACTTCTTAATTCCACTTTTTGTTAGCTTTGCTGCTTAACTGCCGTTAACGACTTGTCGTCTGTTTTGCTGTTTGGTCCATAGACAACAGTGAACGGTGCATTTTCTGGAGCTTTATTGCTAAAAAGAAAAAAAAACAGTGGTGAGAGAGAAACAAAACAGCAAAGGCGCAAACCATAAAACCAAAACATTTAGCTTAAAGATGCTAAAAAGCAAGGGTTTGTATCTATGGTCGACCTCGATGACATTGTACACAATCATCTGCAAATATAATGAACAAAAGACTCAGACTGGAGCAGCTTTAAGGATATTTTCGTCATATTTTACCAAGAATATGACGTTTGCTGTAGATGCCTCCTTCGTGTTAACCCGCTGCCTTGATAAATTCAGGACATTGTACAGCGTGAAAGCATCGAAAACACCGGCCGATGCCGTTCGAACGCTGGCATTGTCCTGATGAATGTACTTTATTTACACATTAACGTTAAAAGTGACCTATTCACTGTGTGAATAGGTCACATTCAAGCCACGGATAATAAATCGTATTAACATTTTACTCCATTTCGGCATTTAAATGTGTTAGTTCTGCGATAAGATGTGAAAACCAATCTTGCCACTGTAGAGTCTGAGTCATTGTGGTCCTCAATGTGATTTAGCCACTTCATTTGCATAGGTTAATTTCAAACAGCACCTCAAATTAGGCTTGAAAGGATAATTACTTAATCTTCCCGCTCCTCTCCCCTTCGTCCCCCCCTCCTCTACCTCACCGCCGTATCTTTTTAACCATCCAGGTTATGAAAACGTATCTTCCAACAACCACTTTCTTGGCCATTTGTTTTCACGCGTAGGCCAATCCGGTCCCCATCTCCCGTCTCTTTCCCTCATAATATCGGTCGGACATTTCTTTAATTCACTCCCACTCGTGCACTCCGGAGAAAATTGCCTACACAGACCAGATAATTTTCCACAATGTACCTGCAGCCGTCAGCCGCGGCTTTGACAGCGCGAGGGCAACTTCATTTCCATTCAGTCGCGAACATGATGAACGCGCACGTGTGCAGGACGGGCGGGGATGTCAACTTAGTTGCGGTCAGTGACAGTAATTATCTTTATTTGAGCAACAGTCATGTAGCATTCAGGTATAATTTTCTTTTGAGGAGATTTTACATTTGCGGAGCACATGTGAGCATAAGTGAGCGAGGCAGTCCTCCGACCACTGGGGGGGAAAAATAAAAACGAAACAAGAAAATACAGAAATGTAGATATGAAGATATTACCGACGCGTTCACTGTGCTTACATCACACCAGCGTGCTTTTGATCTCGTCCCGCCACTAACAAGCTCACGTGTAGCGCCGCCGCCGCCCTAAAGTCTGAAGGCCAGCCCGAGTTCACCGCGCTTGCGAGAGGCCGCGTTTGAACTTTGAGGATTCTCATGCAACCTCGTTGGCTTTCAACTTAGTTCCACACGCCCGGAACTGTGACCGGGCTCCGGTTGCGTAACTGTTTTCGGTGGTTTATCGAAATGCGTGAGGCGAAGGATCATGACCTTGTAAAGTCGAGGATGTCATGAGCCTGTCATGTAGATCGATACAGCGCCTCCCACTTCTTCTAAACCAAATAAGTAAACGAGATGCAAAGTTATTTAAACACATTTGTTCTCTGATTTAAATCATTTCAAACTTCATGTATTTATTTATCTAACAAGAACTCTCCTTCTGTTAAGTCTTTTTCACCTCATCAGAACACACTTAAATCTCCATTTTCCTCACAATCCTCCCACGTCGCCTTTTCCCATTCGCCGCCAGGGCCTCTCCGCGCTCTCCGCGCTCGCCGTGCTGGAGTTTCACAGGGAGTGACCTCAGTCGCTCGGGTCAAAGACGCCCATCCCCGTTTACGGCAGCGGCAGGTAGGGTAGTAGTAGCTAATAGTTGCAGCGGCGCGGGCGCTCGCTGTTCATCGCCGCCGCTTGTTTGGTTTTTTTGTTGTTGTTGTTGTTCTTTCCACATCCATAACATTTTCCACAAATTTCCCTCCTGAAGTGATTTTTTTTTCCCCCAACTTTTCACCTGCGATCTCCTCCGTCTAAAAGACTTAAACAGTTTTCATTCCTCTAAATCCTGCTGTTGTTACAGACACGTGTAAGCTGGAAAAAAATAAAGAAATAACCCACCGACTCGCCTCCTCTGCGGAGCGGCGGGGGAGAGTGGCCATTTTCAGGAAAACAATTCAGAGCGGCGTTAATGTACTAAGCACGCGGTGCAGTATGACTCGCTTCATTGCGTACGGAGTTGAAAGTTAATTTTTATTCATTAAAAAACACTGGATTTCTTGCGGCGGGCTGTTCAAGCAGCCTCCCTCGTGGCTCATAACCTCGCCCGGGTAGGTTTTCGTGTTTTGGTTTTTTTTTTCGTATTTTTCCGGACCGGGGTCCGGCTCGCGCTCCCCGCGCTCGGCCCAGCGAGGTGGTCCGCAGCGCCGTCGGCGGCTCGGACGATGAAAGGACGGACGGCGTGGGGTTCCTGTCGCCGTTCGCTCGGCCCCGGGTCGGACGAAAGCCCGCTTTTTTATGTGGAATCGACGCGGAGCGCGGCCGAGAACGAAAGGACGGGCCAGACCCGGCGGGTATGCGGAGTTCTCGCTTCAATATACGGAAACAGGAGGGAGGAGAGGGTCACGGAGAGAGAGACGACAGAACCTCCCGCTCCGGAGGATCACCGGTGTCTCTTTTAAACCCGGGGACATAAGTCAGCAGTTTAGCAGGCAAACAGCATGATGAGCCACCTGCAGCTTTCCCAGCTAATACCATCATTACTGGGCTGCTACGCACTTTATCACTCACCACCCCCACAGACACCATCTGTCCCGACGCACATAAACACACACAATCACCCGGAGACAAGCGGTCGCCGCCACTTTGGCCAGAAATTAAAGCTCCATCGCATGTTTTCTCTTGTTTATCTCTCTCTCTCGATCTCTTTTTTCTTTTTTGAATAGAGAGAAACGCTTAAAAAAGACGACGACGGGGAAAATCCGTCTCCGTTTTATCATCGTCGGAAACATTTCATCTCTACCCCGTTTGCCGACCTGTGCTCCGGGGCTCTCTCCGTGTCCTTCGGTGTGTCGGGCCCTCGCCTGGCGCCTGCGGGCCCCGGGCGGGGCGCTAGCTCCATCCACGCTCGCCCAGACCCCGGGCGCAGGCGGCCCCGCGAAGGGCTCTTCATCTGGGGACAAGATGGAGCCGGACCCCTGAGAGAGGCCCCCGCCTCAGCCAGGATGGGTCCATGTGCCCGGAGAGTCGCCGCTTCAATTTGGGCCGTGATGATTCTTCGGCCCGGTGCAACATCTGTGCAGACGAGGGAGGCGAGAGAGAGTCAGGATGATGATGCTAAACTATTATTGCACGAGGGGCCGGTTTTCTCAAGGTCGTGCGCCGACCTTTCGATGTAAAGGTCAGATCATCGTTTCCTTCGATGATGTATGTCTAAAACTTTCGGGACAAATTGCACTAGTCCCAGCGCAGTTGTTATCAATACCTCTCGGCTAATTGATGCATTTATGAGTTTCACTGTCGACTTCCCAAACCTGAATTTCATGCTAAACAACTTTCCTTCCCTCTGACCCCTCGGTCAAGGTGAAGTGCAGTTAAATCAGCCCCGAACCCGAAACCCAAGAAAGGATAAAAACAAAAAGGTGAAAATTGGAAGGATGAGAAAAGACTTCTTGAAAGGAGTAAAAAAAAAAACCAAAAAACTACCCTTTGACAAATGGTGAAACTAGCAAAAAAAGAAAGGTAATTGCAGGTAATCAATACGTAGCGATTCGAGTGCTAATTCAAATGCAAATAACGGCATCAGATGTCACGGCTCAACGCCTGCGCCCGGGAACCGAGGAGGGAAAAAAATAACCCGAGCGAGGGAGAGGAGACGTAAGAAGAAAAAAACGCGGCACTGGAAAAACAAGTGGTGCGACCACCGGGGTAATTAGTCAAACAGACCTTTCTTTTCATCAAAGAGGGCCAGCGGCCATGACTCCGCTGCCACGTTATCAGCCTCCCCTTTGTCCTCAGAGGTAAACAAGCAAACTAAGGCCAGACAGCATCAAAACTAAACTCCAGAAATCCCTGCCTCTAACGAATCGACAGCCACGGGGCAGATTTTCTCTATCAGGTATGCGAATGGAGAAATTTAGAAGCGAACAACAAATTAAAGTGGATGAAATGGCTGCCATGGTGACAGTGCTTCCCGTCTGTAGTCGCGGTTTTTAAATAGATCTGGCGTCCTATACAGAGATTTAACATTTCCCACACGTGATCTAAAGAGAGGAGATACGCTAAAGCCAAGTTACTGTAAATCGCGTTCAGTTTCCAGTCAGAGGACGGGTTCGACACCTGTGGCCCCGGAGGAATAATCAAGGCACAGAAGGAGTGTTTATGATAAGACACCTCAACGCCTAGCGTGCTTTCGAAGGCCGGCTCCGGCGCCGGCCTCCCCTCTTCGCCCGGTTTATCCTCAACGGATGTCGCCCTCCCGCGCTTCAGACGCCGAAGGAGCGCTCCAGAGAGGGCGGCTCGAGGTCGTGGGATTTCTCATTTACAGGTGGAGGAGGAGGAGGAGGAGGAGGAGGAGGAGGAGGAGGAGGAGGAGGTACGAGGTTTCACTGACTGGTACTTTTTTCAGATCTCGCACTATTTTGATATTCCAACGTTGATCAAGAGCGCCAACCCGCACAGGGAGAGCCGTCGTTTACATTAAAGAATTCAGATCCATAAAAACCGACATTAAACGGCTTCAAGGAAGAGTTTGGCAGAACAAGAGCTCGGTGAGGAGGCGCAGAGACACCAGGATATATTAAATCTTCTCGTCTAACCCTTTGCAAGAAAGCGATGGTGTGTATTTCCCAAAATGCTAAACTCTATTACTTCGTCCTTTTTAAATTAAAAGACACCAACTGTAATCAACTGTCTATGAAAAACAGCGAGATGAAGTGAAAAAAGAAATAACGAAATTACAGAACAAAATAGTGTCGTCGAGATTTTTACTCCTGTTTCAATTATTCTGTGATTTTCATCCTCGCAGCGTAACCATGGTAACCTGGAGTACAATGACTTATTAGCAGTAGGCTAAAAAACAATACATCAGCAGAATATTAATATTGTTGTGCAAGTACAACTAAGTACATTCACTCAAATTACTGTGCTTAACTAGAGTTTTGAGGTACTTTTACTTTACTTGAGTATTTCCATTTTATGCTCCTAAATACTCCACTAGATTTCAGAGGAAATCATTCTGCTCTCTACTGCAATTATCTGACAGCTTTAGTTACCAGTTGCTTTTGAGTCGAAGCTTTGACACAACGTCCGGCCGCGGGCTCGTCCCCACACGTCGGCCATCTTGACGCGTTCCGCGGCGGCCCCGCGCTCGGAGTCGGACACTTCGCCGAGGCGCCCTGTATTTGTCGGCGCCGGCAGAGTCCACGGGGGCATGTGTAAGCCTGTCAGGGTGTACGCACAGGATTAGCCCCAGTAAGGCACAAGATGGCGCGGGGACTGGAGGTGCGAGCATGTGTATATTTACTCTCGCTCCGTGCAACGCATGCACCTCAAGCACCTTGAAAATACCAGCACAGTTTGGGTTTTTTGTTGTTTTTTTCTTAATCTGCACATTTTCAGCTTCCCTTTTTCCTCTCCTCTTTTTTTTTTTGTTCATAGTCACTGACAAACTCTAGGATGCTCTTAATCCCTTTTTATTAGGCTGCAGCTGGATTTTGCTGTAGAACCACGTCGTTACCTGTGTGAAATGCCACTGACACTAAGGTTGGCAACAGAAAAACTGCGGCTGCAAAAAAATTTTTACATAAAAAAGAAAACCTCCAATGAGTCATTCAGTGTGTGGAATTATTAAAGGAACAGTCCGATGTTCTGGGAATGACACTTGTCTGCTCCCTTTCCCAAAGTTAGATGAGTAAAATGTGAAGTGTGTCAAGTTTATATTATAAAAATAAAACGATAAAAATAACGGTTTGGAATAAAAAAGCAGCGATAGAATAAAGAGAGGATTTTTACCGCTGTAATGTCTGCATTTATGCCACGTGTCCTATCAGTCTCATATCATTTAAACCCCAATTACAAGCAGCTGAGGTAGAAAAACGTTCAAGTCAGCCTCCGATTTGCGAGTCCAAGTCAAAGATGGTGGGAATTTCCGACGGCATCGGCTTCACGGTGAAAAGAACGACAGGCATGTAAGTGGACTGGCTGCAGATGTGCCACCGCTGGACGTTACATCGAAATAAAATCCAGTGTTAATACTAGTAAAGTTGATAAAGCTAATTTAACGGAAGCTATACACTGTCTGTAAATGGTTTCACTTGGTATAAAAACTTACACAAATGTGTCTCCTCCGATCTGTTTAGCTATGTTAACACTCTCAGGGCATAGAAATATATTATACTTTTATCAAAAGTCATGATAAAAGGACTATACTGTTAGTTCTACATGCAAAAGCTCATATAATACAAATAACATATGCAGCATTTTATCCTGCATACAAACATATTTTCCATTCTTTTGTAAAGACAGATTCTTGAAACTTGCAGAACTTGTGCCTTTATTCATTTTTGTCGGTCACACCTCTGTTGAGCTGGCTGATCTACAATAAACAGTCTGCATTGCATTGCCACATAATGATAATGAAACAAAAATTCATTCAATTGATTTTTAGATAATAATAAAAGATAAATTAAAAACAATGGTTGACTGTTATGTCAGGGGAAAAAAAATGCGGTAATCTTTGCAAAACTCTCCAGAAGAATTTCTATCATAAAGGACGTGTGTTGAAGTAAAATTTGCAAACATAGAGGTACGGTCCTACAAGGCTCTTCACAGTGTCTCTCTTTCGACACATGCCCTCCCACCGAGGCCCTGAACAATGTCTGGGCCAAAGACAAGTTTAGCAACCTGTCAAGGCCGCGTGGCCACCGGGGGACACCAGCCCCGGACCCCATCTCCATAAATTACCCGGATGACGGGGCACGTAAGCATGCTTGTTAAAATTGTAAATGAACGGAATTGGGAGAAGATAGTTGGATGAGGGGTACAGGAGAGGGATGCCGCATGAATAGGAGGCGAGGAAGACAAAGGAAAGGAGCTGGTTGCAAGGACGGGGATGCCAGTGGTGGTTGGTTACACCGATACGCCCACATGGATCTGTCCAGGGGATTGAGATCAGATACTTCATTTGAGCAAAGCCACGCTACATCAAAGACATTCAAATGAAGTAGTCTTCTATTGCAAATTAAGCTCCAGGGGTGTGTGTGAGAGAGGGAGAGTGTGTGTGTGTGTGTGTGTGTGTGAGTGTACAACCATGTGAGTTTCTGTTTGTGCCGGAGACGGGTGAGAAAGTGAAAAGAGGAAAGAGGGGAAAAAAAAAAATCACAGGACGAAGAGGTTGAAAGAAAGGTGTGTAGGCCCGAGCTCTTTATCCGTATCTGAAAGAGGCGTCTATATGAAGTGTACGTGCTCCATGTCCGTGCACAAATCACTGCAATCTATACGATACCGAGCAACGGCGGGCAATGCATGTTCGTGTGAGGATATATGGCGCTTTCTTTCATGGTGAATTTTCAGCATGAAAGTGCCAAAAACGTACAGATTTCACAGTGAAAATGCTTTGATAAGGAGTCAGTTTCTAGCCCTCGACTAAAGGAAAAAAGAAAACAGACTGTATCTTAAAAGCAACATGTTTCCCTTCATAATAGACCACTTCACCTTGACGGTGCATTGCTTTAGTATCAAATGCCACCACGGTAACATACACACACACACTTTAAATCCTCCTCCCTGACAGAATTGGATCTTCCAATAATTCTGAATGTGTATTTAACATCGAGGAGGTGGGATCGGAGAAAAATGGGGCTTCGTGCGTCCGAGTAATTCCCACGTCCCCGCTGCTATGTCTCCCGCTGCCTCCATTGCGGATCAATGAGCTTTTAATTGATCAGCCCGAACTCGGGCGCGAAGCCGGTCCCGAGGTTTTACACCGACGGCGGGAGGCCGGCGATATACTCAAGTGTAGCGAGCGTAAAAAAGATATTCATAAAGTTTAATGTGCATCGGGGAGCAAACCTTGACATAAAAAGGGAAAAATTATACATCTTCTTGGACCAGAGTGGTGCCGATGCTGGTCAGTGGTGAAGGATGATGTTTTTTATTAAGATATTATAAGTGTCTCATCCAGGCAAATAGGCTATTTCATTGTTAAGCACATTATTCAATGGCCCCTCAGTATATTATCATATCCAAGGGAGGCCTTAAGCGAGGGTAGGGGGGGGTCTGCTAAGGTGCTTTAACAGTTTTGCTCAGTGTGTGATATAAAATATGGCTCTATTTTATTTTATCTCCATGTTCAAAGCGAAATGTCCACTAAATAGGCCAATAATCAGTGTTCAGGGGTGTTGCTAAGTGACAGGGAGGGAAGCTTAAATTCCTCTTTTTATTTTTTTTAGCTCCAAATGTTTATTTCCTGCAAAAGATTAGAAAATAAATAAGGAAATCCGACCGGGTGTGTTTTGACTGGCACCCGCCTCGGCTAATATTCTCCTAATCCGATGCAAAAAACCCCCCCCAAAAAAAACGGCGTCTCCTCGTCGCACGTGACGAACGTCTGACCGGCCGAAAGAAACTTCCCACGTGGCGACATCTTCACGCAGGTAATACCATCCCGTCACAGCTTTGCACCTTCAAAGCAACGGCGCTATCTTGTTCCACCAGAGACAATCGCCGGATTTCGGGGGAGCTGCCGGGGCATTTATGGTACGTGCACGCGCGTGTGTGCACGCGGACGCATACACACCCGTGGTAAAATCCTTATATTTCCGGCTGGAAGTTGGAGAGGAATTTGAGGTGCTTGAGGAATGCACCTCTGTGGTTTGGACCTGTAGATAAACCGACGAAGGAACTAATCTTTTAGTAATTTACACAAAACCTTTTTACCGCCGGCGAGCATCTCCCGGCACGATTAGCAAAAGGATTTATTTTTATATTCACCAAGCTGGGAATTAATATTTAAGTCCCCCTAGTACCAGCATTGTGTCATTTCGAAGCTGATAAGTGTTTGGATGTGTCTGCGAGATTTCTCTCCACTTGCTAGTGGCACGACGGAGGTAATCTTCCTCTGTCTCCAGTTTAGACACATGAATTTATTGTGCAATTTATGAGTTTTCTAATGAAAAGTCGTCACTTTTTCTTTTCTTTTTTTTCTTTTTTTTTTTTCAAGAACGGTCGGGATAAGGAAGTGTTTTCGGTTTTTTACTGACCTACATGGAGCATTTTACTGCCTCGGTGACACCTCATTGCAGTGTGTGTTGGGGGGGGTGGCGTCTCGTACCTGTGCAATCTGCTCAAGTAAGCAATATCGTTTTATCAGCGGCTTTTTAGTCATGCATTAAAAGTAAACACGAGCCACGTTCAAAATACTGATTAGATGGAAGGTCATAAATGGGTTAGACCGGCCGTGTTTACTAAGACGACATCTTCAGATCACTAATTCTGTCTTTATCGGGCTCGCTCTCCTTGTGTCGCTCTCCTCCGCGCTGGAAATGCTTCTCATTGATTGGTGGTGAGTCCCCATGACTGATGACTTAAAGGTCTTATAAAGCGCATCAGCTTGTGTAGAGAAAAACAGAGAATATGGTCCACCTGCCCCCCCCCACCAAGAGGAGATGTGGGAAATGCGGTGGCGGAAATTAGCTTCAGGCCCGGTGCGTTCCTGTTGGTGTCGGCGATGGCGGCGTGCCTTTGTGCAGGTACGCTTGCATTGATGTCAAACGTGTGTGCACGTGCACGTGCACGTGTTGCAGTGCCTTTATTTCAGGTGTGTCGATTTGCATTTACCCCGGAGGCATCCGGGGGGGCTCGCAGAGTATTTTCAGCAGTGTGCTGCATGTAGCCGCCCTAGGAGCCACTTTTCTAGGACAAAATGAAAGGTTTGGTTCCACATCGTTGAGGTGGAGCTTAACCTTTTTCAAAGGCAGACGGGTCGCGAACCCACGGTTTCCAAACCCCCGATTTGCAGGTTTAACCCTGAGTAGAAAAACTACGTGCAAGCACTACTGTAAGTACAGCGGGTCGAAGTTAAACCAAGTTGTCTGTTTGGAAACTCTTTATGTATGTTTACAACAAATACTTTCACTGTCACCTTAATTTCCCAAGTAAATTTAGACACTGGTGGATAAGTTTAAAGCCTGGATAGTATTTAGAATGGCCACGTTTCTTGTTGCAGCGCTTCCACCATGTTAACCCTCAGCCAATTTGACGCGAAGAGGCAGGTTTCCTTGCTGTGGCGGACGCTATGATGGTGATGACATCAGGGAGACCGCGTTACAAACTGGCGGCGTGAAATTTGAAAGTTGAGATTTTACAGGTGGAGAAGGAAGATACGTTCACAAACACACCTGTGTGCGTGTGTGTGTGTGTGTGTGTGTGTGTGTGTGTGTGTGTGTGCATGCGCCGTCTGAGACAGACATGACGCTGCATTCATTAAACACAGTCACGTTGTTGACTAAACTGCTGATTACAAGGCGTCGGCCGGATTAAGTCGCTTGCCCGCATAAAAACAGCTGTACGGTCTTTTAATGTTCCGCGTTTCCATCGCTATCGCTGACGCGGTGGGTGGGTCGTCCTCCGCCTCCTCCGGCACCTTCGCCCGACCCTTCGTTTATCTGTCTCCAGCCTCCGGAGGCCGCGACGGAGTGCGGCCCAGCCATACTTAAAAGGAGTTATCAGGAGGCGGCGGGAGCGGACGTGACCGGAGAGGTTTCCGCTCCGAAATGGGGTAGCACTTTGACACCGGGGAAGAATTTCTATGTGGGACACGTCGGCGGATGGAATCCCTAACAGAGAGGTGGTTAGTTCAGACACAAACCATTCAGTAAGTCTGCCAAGGCCATTAGCAGTCTGCCTTACCCCAGCAGATCTGTCGGTTCTCCTACACTTCTTTGCCACAACTCCCTCTCGATGCTTTGCTCTTTCCTCTTTAACTTCCATCCTACAACCTAATTTACCTTAAATCTCTTTAGTTGCAATCCCTTTTCCACCGCACGATATTCCGTGTTGCTGTAAGTATGAGGACTGACACTTAAAGCCTCCCATCTTTTGCTCTCTCGCTCTTTTCTCACATTCCCTCTATCTCCTTCTCATGTCCCTATATTCCTTATTTCAGGCTGTTCCTGATATATGGATCCATTATGTTTTCTTGAGTCTTACAAACATATGGGGATGCCCCCCTCCCCAAATCATCGCGATCGCGTCACGGAGGGTGGAGATGAACGCGGCACCATCCCTGACACATATGTGCTGTAAACGAACGCGCGCGTCTGGTTTTTAAAGCCGCCGCGCGACCGAGCCCAGAATGAGACGCCGGCGGTGAAAGCGCGGCGGATGCGAGGACGGCGGCGGCGGAAACGCACATCCGGCTCAGGCCGGTTTCACACTCCCACAGGTGCAAAGTAGCGAGACAAAGACAGACATGGAGACAAAGTGAGGGAAAGCGATAAAAAAGAACGGTACAAAGGAGGAGAGGGCAGATGGATGCGTAGTGCGTGAGTGTTGATTACTTCTCCGTATGTCAGTTTTGTCTGATTTTCCTTTGACAAACTGCTTTAAGTGGATTTCAGGATGACAGGTCTTGTGTATGAGGGATAAAATGAGAAAAGAAGAGCTTCTGACAAAGGATTATGCACATATAAATGGAGAAAACCATTTTGAAATATCTAAAGCGCTCGGACAGAATGATGGACAATAGATCCAGTGCATTTAACGCGTTATCCGTAGCATTGAAAGTACTATCACTGCCAAATCTTTTCCTTTTATTTCTTTGCACCTTGGTAGGGTCAATAAAATAGAACACTTTTTTGGGAAATGCTACTTTAGGCTCATTCACACAGGGTATGTGCACATCCTTAAAAAGCCTTAAAAAGTCTTAAAAGGTCTTAAAAAGTCTTAAAAAGCCTTAAAAGGATTTTTTTTTCCTTCTTTTTCAATTTAGGCCATGAAATGACTTAAATTCTGAGATGATGCTTCTGGACTCACAAGAGATCGACCTGCAGTAAAATATAAAACCTGCAGTGGTTCAGTCTCGACCGATTTTTTTTGTTTATTGTTCTCTTTGTTTGGCCTGATTTTTGCACAAGCCACCTGCTCTCGTGTGCTATTTTCCCTAAAGGTAAAAGGACTCAACCAGTAAACAAATCACTTACAGATGACGCTAAGCTAAAGACAGCCCCAGGGGTCTTGAACATAGAAGCAAAGTCTTATTATCTCGGTTTGGTATTAGCTAGAATCTGGACGCACCGTCTGTCTCTGAGTTCAGCACAGAGTTTGATAAAGTTAAAACTGTTGAAAGGTTAATACAATTATTACAAAAAGTTATTACAAAAGCTAATAATTTAATATGTTTTAGCGTTTTTGATGAACAATGCCCTTTTACAGACAAATTTCATAGGAATACCAGTTAATACCAGGTAAACACTGGGTTTTGCTTCTCAGCCTCATTTTCAGCAGCTGCCGCAGCAGGAAGCTGCTTCCTACAAAAAGAAAGAAGCTCAGATAGAATCAACTCAGCACCAGAGAGCAGACAAATTTGTTATCTGGCTGGTGAGAATAAGGTAAAAAGCATTTAGCAACTAAAGAGACGAATATTTTTCTCAGGAAATGGTGGAGAACAACACAGAGCTGGAAGGAGAGAGGATATTATTATTATTATTATAGCCTGTGTTTCGTCAGGTGGCCAGAAATATGACCCAGAATGAATGCTAATGGGTTTTTTTTCCATGTCTGCTGTTTGGCTTCAACTGTGTTGCTAAAGTTTCCGCAATATCAACTTTATAAGTTGATATAATGTCGGCGTTGTGGTTTACAGCTCATTCTTCTGACCCCTGGTGGCCAAAAATCAAGCTTTACGGCTTTAAAATGCACCTTTAAAGCACCTTTAAAGCTGAAATCACAGATTGGGGTTTTTTTTGTTTTTATTTAAAAACACAGATTGTCCTTGAATACAAATATATATGCAGTCTAATCTCATAACTCTAATCTCATAAAAGAAAATAGTTTTTTCATGTTTAATTAGCCCAGCCAACCATGAACCCAGATGCCTCCTCTCCGGATCTCGAATGCCCGAAAAGGTAAAGCGTCAACTTCGAGTGGGTAAAGAAATCTGTATTCATCATACGCTGTGTCTGTCCAAAGACTGTTCAAATGTAAATACCTCAGTGCTGCAGCCGACCGCTCAGAGCACCGGCAGCGTGGGCGCCGCAGCCCTCGGCGTCGCGTGCAGGGCCGCGGCCCGGTGAAAGGGCCGGTGAAAGGGCCCCCGCTGCGCTTGTGCTCATCGCGAGGCCACGATCCAAAAACCCTGCCCCTCTCCTCCAAAGGTCACAGAGGTCACAAGCGCTCAGGGGACAGGGATCCCCTCTCCGGGAGGCAGCGAGGAGACGAGGGAAAGTAAATTCCGATGGGACGGTTTCCTGCCTTTCCCTCTCGCTGTACGAGCTGTACTCTGTATTCTGAAGCTTCTCGGGAGGATACAGCGATCTGGAAATCAAGCTTCACACATGAGTCACACTACCCCCCCCCCAACCCACCAACCCACCACCCCCGCCCTTTTCTTTGAGGAAACAAAAATGTTTTCTGCCTTTCTCCTCAACCAACATTAGGGAATAAAGCAGGAGAGTAAGGGAAGAGGTGAGTGTGTGAGTAAGACGAAGGGGGGGGGGGCATGAGGGAGATCTCTAGGTCTGTGTGTGTGGTTGGGGAGGGTATTGTCACATGATGGGGTGTGGCAAAGACAAGCAAATACCCCTTTCTCTTCCTCGCTGCATCGCTGACAAGCCATAATGTACGTGTGTGGGCGGGCGTCAGGGTGACGGATGCCTGCATTTGTGTTTTAACCGCGTTTGTGGGATCAAAACCAAACCAAACCGGGTTTTGTTGCATATTTGATGTGTTCTGAGATAATCCAGTACTGGAGATGTAAATCAGAGGCACCAGAGTTGACTCAAACCCGATTTACCAAAGACAACGGCGGACGAGAGGCAGCTCGAGCAACAATCAAAGTATCTTAAAGACTTAAGGGTTTTTTGGGGTTTTTTTGCATTTTATGTATTCACATAAAAGCAGCTATAGGAGTCAGCAGACTCCAACCTTGCAGGCTTTAGAGGAAGATGATCTACAGCTCTCTCCACGTTTTCACGCTGTGTTTCTCGTGGGCATCGCACAGATCCCACGCTGCGTCGTCACACCGTGTACTGTACACCTTCAAAAAAAAAAGAAAAAGAAGAAACCAAAAAACCAGAGGAGCCGTGCACTCGTTCCCGCTGCAAGCAAGGCTGTAGCCGGAGATGTTCAGATGCAGCCTTCACGCTGATCGATCCGCTCACCTCCTGCGGGCCGCCGTCCAATACGGTGCGACGGGGAGAATTTATTAGCAGGAACCTAATTACTGCGAATACCGCTTTATTTACTTCACTAGCCAATCCCCCTCGAGTTTATTTGCACGTTTGTTTTTTTTTTTAGATCATTTGTCTGTAATATTTGTTAAATACGTTCCTGGCTCTCTGTCATTAACTCGGGCTAATTCCAGCCCATTAGCTTCACAGGAGACTTCTCCTTTATTTGAGAAAATTCGGGAGGCAGCTTTTGCAGAAATGTGTTGCTCAGCATCCTAAGTTTACCCAAAGTTCAAAGGGAACATAACATAAAGTAGGAAAAATTAGCGTTTGAGCATTTTTCGGTCGCTCCTTTGCTCATTAAAGATCGGCGAAAAGTCTTAACCTCTGAATCGATTTGTGTATCGAGCCGAGCGTAGCAGTTTCATCAGTGGGAACGGATACGGCAGCGTGTTGCACAAAGGAAGCGGCTCCGCGTCCGGTCGGCCGGCCTTAGGGACGGGTATTTTTTTTTGTTTTTTGGTTTTTAATCCCTTGCCGTGAATAAAACTGTGCGTTAAAAAAGAAGAAAAGGAAAGAAAGGGAGGCTTCCAGCGTCAAGGCCACGAGCCGAGCACGTGCTCCGTTTGTGTCGCTGTGTGCACCAAGTGTTAAATACACCCAGCTACATCAGCTGTATCTCCCAGTAACCCTCCCCACCCTCCTGTCAGAAGATTGGACCACACAAGCTTTCACCCACAGAGGCTCGCCTGGTGTCACTTGTTGCCCCCCCCCCCGGCCCCGCCCCCCCTGCCGCCCCTCACCCCCCACCCCCCCCCTCATCCCCCACCCCCCACCCCCCTTCTGTTTCCTCTTCCTATCTCGCTCTTCTTTCTTGTTTGTTTTGTTTGTGTCCCTCGCCTCTCCTCCTCCTCTTTTCCAATAAGAACAATAGGTTATGGAACGCATTTTCCTGCGGCATTACTCACAGGCACCAGCCGCCACATGCCATTAGGCTCAGCCGGGGGAGAGGAGCGTTCGGCGGCGGCGGCGGCGGTGGCAGCGGCAGCGGCGGCGGCGGCGGCGGCGGCGGCGGCGCATAGCAAGCCTGCCATCTAGTGGTGTGGAAACAGAACTGGAGGCACACAGAGAGAAAGAGAGAGAGAGAAAGGAGATTGGTGTTCATGAGCTGGGTCCTTGATGCATCCAATTTCTTGAGAGCAGAACAGAATACTTGTTTGTGAAGCTGTGTTTTTGTTTTTTTTTCCAGCTGAACAGGTATGATTGGATCTGGACCGGTATCACTGATTGACTGATTACTTTTCTATGAACTGAGATTTCTTGCTTTCTAACCCCCAGCCCATGTCGCTACAAAACACCTCCTGCAAGCAGGAATTTCGGGACCCGGCCAACTACAAGTCGATGGGGTTTGTTTTTTTTTTCCACGATATTTTACCTGTTGGAGGTGAAAATCTACAGAAAAAAAGATCATATCTGCGATGATCTTCAGATATACAGTGGGGGGATCAGCTGGGGGCAGCCATGGCTAAAGGATGAGAAGGCTACAGGCCCTAGCATGTGGCGTTCCCTGCTGGTTCGTGATAAAGGTCAATAAATGTCATATATTACTTTGCACCCTGTTGAGCCCATCGCCGCCACATCTGGCATTTGCATCCGTACAGTGATGACTGCTGTATGTCAGGATAAGGTGTTGCACCCTCATGTAAAACTTTGAAAGATGGCGCCCCCAGCGTGGCCACTCCCCCCACCGGTGATGTCACGGCAGGCGTGTCGTGCTCAGTCGTGAGAAACATCTGCTTTTAACATCACCGCTTGGGGTGTGGCCACAAGCAGATCTACCCGGCCATGTAACACACACTAAACGTATACACAAAAAACACACACACACTTAGATATTGTAAACTAACAGGAAATGATACGATGATACATTTAACTGAATGTAGAGACGGTGCTGCGTTCACATCACAACAGGACCGTAGGCAGCGATGGGAAAGATTCCCATCCTACTGATTCCCACTCATTAATGGAATCCAGCTGCCTTAATCGAACAAACAGCAACCAAACTGAACAGGAAGACGCAAACGTCGGCTTCACCTCTATAAAGAACTTCACATTATCCAGCGAGCACCTTGTTTTTGCCCAACACTAATAATTGTTACTTTGCTGGAGTGAACTTTGGGCAAAGAGTAATGGTGCCGAGTGACGGCCGTTATGCAGCGGTTAAATCTGTCCAGTCCAAGGGGTTAGTTACCTTTTACAACGCACTTCGGTGGGACTTCCGTACCCTTGAGCGTCGCTTTCAGAAAATTCGACTTTGAGGGTTTCTTACAGGTGGGAAACTGGTTAGTACGATAAGTCCGGTGTGGCATGAATGCAGCATTATGTCCATTAACAGCGCATTAAAAATCTTGAATTTAATCATCAAGCACACTGATTACTGTGAACTAAACTTTCCGGGCATTCACCAAATGGATTACAAGATGAATGTTGAAAATGTGAACGCACCAGATTGAAGATCTCTTCGGTGTAAACGATAAAACATAGACGATGGCGTAAACTCCCTTTAGCTTGCCTGAGTTTCAGGGTCCTGGTAGGATGCACGCCGGCTCACTGTCGCACTGCCGTGACTTCCTGTGACACTTGAACAGAAGAGAGTCATTGTTAATGTCATCAGTGACAACTGTGCTTTTGCTTCCATGACAAATCAAAGAGCCTGCTGCGAAAAAGGTCTATTGCAACAACAGTGATTGTCAAAGTGGTTCCATTTATGTTGCTTTTTCCTCTTCCCTGTTTTATTTTACCAGTTAAAAGGATTGGCTGCATCTCTTAAGTCTGTGTTACCTGAATTTGGAGCAAATATCTGTCTATGCATGTGCAGAGTTTATAGTTCAGTCAGTAGGAGAATCTGAAACCAGAGGGGGTCTCCAGTTTCGTTTCCTCCATCTTCCTTCCCAGATAAAAATCACAATCATTAATGTTTCCGTGTGTGTTAAAGCAAAAGAAAAAAAAAAAAAAAGGAAAAGCTGGATGGGAGAACGTGAGCGAGCGAGAGGAAAAAAAAATGGGGTTAACCTCAGAGGATGGAGAAATGAGCGGCGCAGCACCTCTTAGAGGAAGAGCTGAGCGGTTGGTGTCGGGTGGGGAAGAGGAGGAGGAGGTGGGGGAGGAAGAGGAGGAGGGGGAGGAGGAGGTGGGGGAGGAGGGGGGCGGCGCAGACTTCTCAACCCCTTTTCTCGTTAATCTGATGGCGAGAACAATCCACAAGTGAGCGGCGGCAGCAGCCGGCAGACAGTGGATGAGCTTTTCTCTATCTTCCTCGTGTTTGGCTGCGGTATCTCCCTCCCTCTATCTCTCTCTGTGGCTTTCTTCCCTCCTTCCATCTACCCTCCTGCTCCTGCCGTCTCCTCTGATAAATCTCTCACCCGCTGCTTTTCGCCTCCTCTGTCTCTCCCCATCTCTCTTCTTCTGCTTCCCCCTCGCGGGCCGCTGCCATCTCGCCCTGTATCTATTGCGTTACCCCCCCCCCTTGGCCTCTCCTCTTATTTCGATCTTCAACCCTCTCCCTTCCTCCCTTTCTCTTTCCCCTTCTCTTCCTATTTCACATCCTCGGCCTTTCGCTCGCTTCCTCCTCTCCTCTCCTTCTCGCTCGGTCTCCGCCTGCAGGACTGTTCAGTAGATTAAGTTCAGCGGTGGCGGCGGTGTTGCTGATTCAGCTGTATCCTTTCAAATGACCCAAATCCTCACTCTGGAGAAACCTCATACACACACTGATTGCATTTCTTTCCCTCTCTCTCTCTCTCTCTCTCTCTCTCTCTGTCTCTGTCTCTCGTTCTTTTCATGCACATGGAAATACACAAATACACACTTCTTATTGATCTCTGAGAGTTAGCCTCTTCCTTTTTTTGCTCGACCTGTATTCTGTTTCTAAGCCCTGTGTGTATGTGTGTGTGTTTGCACGTGCGTGTGCACGTGTGTGTGTGTGTGTGCGTGTGTTTGTGTGTGTGTGTTTGCTCTCTCCACAGTAGTTATATCAATATCAGTAGCAAACCTGCAGGCTTATTTCAGGACTATTTTTCTTCACCGTCTACAATCTCCTTTGTTTCGCCTGATCACAGTCGAGCTCGGTTGGCACGTTCACAAAGATAAGGCCACGTTTTTTTTTTTTTCCCTCTTCAGCCGCAACGTCAAAGCCGCTTGATAGAGAGCGTCTTCACAGTCGTGTCTACAAATGAGTTTTGAAGACCGCGCGTTGAATGTCACTCGCAAATTGACGCCCTGACTACATACATTTTCCCTCACTTTGATACGCCCCATATTTTGCTTTTTTGTTCTGTCAGGAATGTGGCGCTTTTATTGGCGAGACTTGAAAGGAAACAACAAGCTAAATCACAATTTGCATACGTTATTCCCATGATGTCAGACAGACCGGTGTGGGACGTACCAACAGGAAACTTTGTTTTTTCGTTTTTTTTTTTTTTTAGCAGAAAGTTGGTGAAGTGAAGAGACGATGTGTCATGGACGAATTGTGATTCTGCTGCATCGGTATTTTAAAAAGGCAGGAATGTCTTAGACCTCTTTAAGAAATAGTCACATTACTGTTAAAAAAAAAAAAACAGAACAGAAATTCAGAAATCAGATCGATTCAGCTTCGCTGTAAGAGCTTTGTGTTTCATCTAAAACACTTCATTGTTTTCAGGCGCGAATTGAGAGACGCTTTGCTCTTGACTTCAATATGTCGTGTTTTTCTTTAGCGCGCGTGCTTGTGTGAATGGTACTTAAGGCTAGCCTCAGTCTGTCCCCAATGTAGTGCTCTTACATTCCAGTTACAGAGCTAAGTGTCCAGTTTTCATAAAACTGAATACCCAGTGATCTTTGAAAAACCCACAAGGTTATTTATCAATGCTTACAATTTACTCTGAAGGTATTTCCAGAATTCTCAAAACCTCCTCTAACCGTGAGGAAGAGAAAATATTCTTTTTGCTGCTCTTTTCAAAAAGATTTTGAGCCCATCTCCCAAGATGTGCATATCTCCTTCAGCTCTACATGTACAGCATACACCAAAATCAAACATTTCATTTTCAGGTATATTGTCCATTCATAGGTAACTACAGTAGCCTATGTTTTTTGATATTTTCAGTGCAATTTTTTTTTTTTTTCACCTGGATTAGAAAATACAGTAGCAACTTTGGAAACTGGTTGAAGAGATTATATGGTTAGACGAGTCTTTGAGGATGGGGATGTTTAAGAGCACCAGGGAGTGTAACCGAGCAACTTCAAAGATGGAGATGGGGAAAAAAGGGGATGCTCAGCTAAAATGTAAAGATATTACTTCAGTGAGTGCTAATAACAGGGTTCGCCTTATGTAGAAAAACCTGAAAAATTAATACATTAAAAAGATTGCATTCACTGTAGCACTTCCATGTTGCAAAAAGAGGGAAAGAGCTTTATGTTAAGGCTGAATTGAGTTGATATATTTTTCTGGTTCTGTAATCAAACAAAGGGAATAGGGTCTACGATGCTAACGGGTAACCAAGTCAAGCAGAGGGCTGAGGCTCTTATTCAGATTGCTATGTTGTTCTCTCAGAGTTCTCTGACAAGATGAACATAAACACAAATCGATCAGTCGGCATCCATCCCAGGTTATTGGCTGTAGTGACAGATGATCAGAGGGCAGAAAGCAACAGAGAGAGCTAGTTCTCCACGTGACAACATTAAACTGTGACCGCGAAGGCAAGAGAGAAGCTTTAAGATGCATCCGCTGTTGCACTGTTTTTGAAAAAAATAAATAAATAAATAAAAAATCCCTCATGGATTTGAATCGGTAAAATGCAAGGAGGTAAAGATAAGTTCTCAAATGTAGCCTATTTAGTGTAGACGCGGCCTTAAAGCCCTTCAACATCCCACACCACTTAATTTAGCGTTTAACAAAGCGCTCAGGCCGCAGCTACTCGAGTGGTTCCCCAACGTGACAAACCGACATCTGCGATCCTGTAGTAGCACTTAAGGGTGTTTTCACACTTTGGCCAATTACACGAGTCTCAGCCTCAGGTCATGTCCATGGTGACGTCTTTAAAACGTGAAATCGTCCGTCTGACTTTGTCCCGGCTCCTCGTCAACACAAGCCTGGAAATGGGTCACGTTGGGAAGCACAACCGAAAAGTCAATCCCCAAAAAACTGCAGTGGAGACGTCATATGATTTGATGTTCAATCACATTTTTTATTTTATTATTTTTTATTTTTCACAATTCTTTACCCAGCATGAAAGCCAGTAAGAGTATTATGTAGGTTCTCCGACCACCGGGTCAAATGTTTTGATAAATTTCTAAATGGTGGAACACAGTGGTTCCCCAGGTGCAGGAAAGAGTTCTCGAGATACATGTGAGGGGCTGTGAGATGCTTAAGAAACGTGTTAATTTGAAAAGAAAAAAATTGAAATTATAATGCTAAGTATTTTCCTCTTTGCACCTTTTCAGATCGGTCAGTTAAGTTAATGCTAATGCAAACGGCGCATCCTACCCCCGCTGCTTCAGATTAAGAGATTAAGATTAAGATTAATGCGCGGGCTTTTATTTTGAAGCTGCACCGCTCGGCCTCGCTGTAAATGGACCGTGACTGAAACTGAAAAAGACCCTCCCCATCCGCAGCTAATATTCTCTACCACAATATTTTTATTCATTTTATTTATTTATTTATTATTTATTTATTATATTTATTTATTTATTTATTTATTTATTTTTTTACAAAGACCCTCCCTGTTCAAAGCCAGTCAGTATTTCTGGGCTGCACCCGAATCCAAAAGCCTCT
Source organism: Istiophorus platypterus (assembly GCA_016859345.1). Taxonomy (NCBI): domain Eukaryota; kingdom Metazoa; phylum Chordata; class Actinopteri; order Istiophoriformes; family Istiophoridae; genus Istiophorus; species Istiophorus platypterus. Next base: position 6,541,172 of record CM029132.1, on the reverse strand, counting down.
CTGGTCCAGTTGATGCTCGGCCTCCGCCTGATAGACGAGCATCGCGCTACATGGATGCTCACAGCAGGGCTCTCTGGCGGGAAAGCAATAGCATAACAAAGTCTGACCGTCACACACACACACACATGTGCTCGGGCATTTGAAATGGCATGCTATTAAAGGGAGGAAGATGAAGAAGATGAAGAAGAAGATGCAGTGTATGCTCAAATGCACATGCCGATACACAAGCACATGGGTGCCTGGGTGTCCCAGTTCTTGCTTGGATCTTTTATTGGCATTTTGATTGGCCGGAGGAGCTTCCTGCGTCTACACCAGGCTCCACAGGAAAGACAAAGCAGCCTGTAATTTGGTGCAAAACTATACGGACGCTTCTTCAAAAAAAAAAAAAAAAAAAGAGAGAGAGAGAGAGAGAAAAAGACTCAAGTTTAGGATCCACAACTTTCCCAGCAGTATATTCAATTTAATTTCTTTTTTCTTCGTTATGTCGGCGGGGTAGCTAAAAGAAATGAAATCAGACGGAGGATAAATGTCGTTTTTCCTTCCGAGTGTTACACTATGTCCTGCCGAGCGTGCGGGTGTTAAAATGGAGAGGGATATAAAAGAGGGGAGGGAGCGAGGAGAGGGGAACGCCACGGGGAGGGGGCAGAGGAGGCCGGGGGGGTCGGGGCGAAGTAAATATCCGGATGCCCCAAAGCCAATCGCGTCAAATGCCGGGAAGCGCCGCCCCCCCCCATCCTCCTCGTTTTCTGATCAGTTAATCTAGGTGGCGGCTCGAAAACTCAAGTGACATAATAACGAGGCAAAGTGAGCGGCGGTGGCGGTGGCGGTGGTGGTGGTGGTGGCGGTGGCAGGTGGGGAAAGGTGCAAGAGTTCCTCCTTTCATGTGAGCACTGAGACTCTCTGATGAGCCGGAGAGAAGAGCGTCACGTGACGGACAGTGACACGCAGTGTGTGTGTGTTTGTGTGTGTGTGTGTGTGTGTGTGTGTGTGCGTGCGTGTGTGTGTGTCTGCTCGTGTGTGTTTCCTGTGTGCCGCCGTGCCCGTCAGGAAGCGGAGCGGCGGATCGCTCGAGGAAAAAGGCGGCCGAGGAGCTTAGCTGGCGGCCACAGATAGAGAGCTAACATCCAGCGATAATCAAAGGAAGACAAAGCTAAATTCCCTCTCTCCTGCAGAAGCTACCTGCTGGGCAGAGCCAGCCTTCCCTTCCTCCCTCCCTCCTCTTCACCTTCACCGTCTCTCCACTGAGCTGGCACATGTGTGTGTGTACGCGTCTGTCTGCGTTTTAGATGTGGCGTTGGTTTGAATACGGCTGCTTTATATTATCATCTGAAAAGAATAGGGAGGCCGTCGAGAAAGACAATAGAGGGAGAGGCAGATGCCGCAAAGAGAGCAGAAGCTGCGTCGCCGGAGCAGCACGACATCTCCCACACTCATCTGTCTTTCGACGTCTACGTTTTCCGTCAGACGTTGAGGGGAACCAATCGGGGTCAGGCCGGCTGCGAGTTCACCTCAATTCACACCCCGTTCATAAGCAAAGACAAAAATACAAACAAAGACAAAAAAAAAAAAAAAAAAAAAACAAAGGCAAAAGGCGCTGGCGGGTTCTGGATTAACCACAGGCTGTTTTATCTCCAAAATAAATTGCCTTGTAGACAAAAGAACTAATTCACAGGGTTAGAAAAACAAGAGGAACTTGATGAGGAGCTTTCTCGCCGCGCGTCAGCTCTCTCGCCCGCCGACGCAGCGTCTCTAATCGATGAATATTGAGTGGCTCCCGCCACCAGCATTTTAAAGGGAGGGAGCACCCACCATCGTTCATATCTCGTATTGATATTTTTCGTGCCCTATTTTCTGTCTCCGCTCTTCCTTCCTTCGTGCTCCTGCAGCCTCAGTCGGCAGCGTTAAAAGTTTCCCAGCTCTAATAACTGTGTTCTAACTTTGCAGTTGTAATGACTGTAGGTGTTTTGCTCGGTTGATTTCTCTCTCTCTCTCTCTCTCTCTCTCTCTCTCTCTCTTTTTTTCCACTTTGCTTTTTTCATAATGAAAAGGTTGCCGAGGACCATGTTCCTCACTGATATTTATTTTTTTCTGCGTTTCTTTTTCCTTGTGTTTGACATTCACAGCTCGCTGGCGCAACAACCCCGAAGCGCGGCGGCGTAGGCCTGTTCCTGAAGTTTAAAGAAAAAAAAAAAAAACAAACAAACAAAAAAAAAAAATTTTTGCAATTACATGACACACATTTACACGCATGGTTGTGTTTTAAACACGTGTGGACAAAACACACACACACACAAACACACGACTGAGCATCACTGGGCCCAACCAGACAGAGCATGTACCACTGGTTAATAGCCCAATTTATTCTGGGAATATTACTTATTCATTTGCATAATGATTCAACGGATTCAGACATTTGTTAGGGCCAGAGTACAGTGATTGATGGAAATTTAATTATGACACCTCTTAGTTATCAAACAGTAATTAAGCAAAGCCACTTATCTTTAATACCTGTTTTATTTTTTGCATTTTGCTAACCTGACTTTTTTAGATTTCTCTATCCAGGGTGGGAAATCTGCGAGGAAAAGTGCTGATGGAGGAACATGCACGATACATATAGATACGCTGCCAGAGCTCTCGAGCGCCGCTGCGTTCTTCAGCCCGTCGTGCTACCGTATGCTGGGGGGGCGCGTCTCGACATAATCTATTTAAATTTGAGACTCGCCGCTGTTGTTGTTGTTTGGGCGGACGAGCGGGCTCCCGCAGAATCCCGAATCGCTTCGACAAATCACATTTGAGCCCGGGAAGCGTTTATCTGCCCGTGCGCCGCTAAACACGCCCCGTTGTGATATGGACACCACACCAGGGCTTCAAAATGTAAGCAGCCTGATATAAAATGGCAGCGTCTCAAAGCTGCAGCAGCTGCAGCAGCTGCAGCAGCTCTGACCGCTGAACTGAGAGTAATTACCCAGTAATACCGTTGAAAAACTTCACATATCTCCCTGTTTACGTTTTTTCAAGGGGTTGTTGAGGAGTGTAAAAGGCAGCAGTCCGGGGGCAAAATAGGAAAAGAAGCAGACCATTATTTCTCTTCTGTTTTCTGCAGCAGCAGCAGCAGCAGCAGGCTGAGTTGTGCTGAGAGCTTTTCCATCCCTGTGACAAGTGGGTCTCGCTGAGCCGAACCCGGCGTTTTCTCATCCTCTTCCCCTTTCGCCATCCTCGCCTCCGTTTTCCACTGGGCGTCTGTGGCCGCGGACACAGACACTCGGTCTTTCCTAATGGCCCATCATGTCGGCGCCTGTGTCTGCAGGACGCTTTGCCTTTCACCTGGTGCTTGTTTATTTTGTTTGTTTGTTTGTTTGTCTTTTTTTTGGTAAAGAATGTGTAAACCTGCAGCGTACATGCTATGATGATACTTGTTCCCGTTTGGCTGGCGAACCGTTGTAAACCAACACATCGTATAGAAAGCGAAGGTGTGCGTTAACCTGCAGGTAACCGTAGCAACGTCTGTGTTACGAGCTGACTGTAACTGATGAAAGGGACCTAAATAGCCTTCTGAAAAAGTCTTCTCAACACGAGACAAGGTTGTTTCCCTTAACTTTTTCAATTAACATACAACCAATCTTTCCACTAACTTTATGCGACTTTGTTCTTCACACCGTCTCTGGTTTCTGGGGTCAAAGTACTGTGCGCTGTACACCCACCACCTGGGAGGAAAAAAAAGTTGTGAACAAAAGGCAGCAATTACATTTCCTCCTACGTTGCCACCGCAGTATAAATCATTGCCTACACCTTGTCTTACTTCCGTATGTGTGGGCCCCCATGCACCTAGACTGTCACCGTAATTTAATCTTTGTAATAGGATGAAGTTATGCAGAGACTACATATTTACCGTGCTGTTTTTTTTTTTTTTGTTGTTGCCTATCAGCGATGTTCGGGTGTTTTAAATGTTGTTGAGCAGGGAAGGTAAAGTAGAAGTAGGAAAAAAAACACTAACAAAAAAGAGACAAAATGGGGAAAAGAGACTGGAACTTTGGATGCAGGTGTGGACACTGGAGCTTTGTTTTGGGGACAACAAATACATTATTTCCCCTCAGCGGTTATTGACTGAATCATTGAGAGGAAGTACAGAAGAAGCAGGAAGCTCTGTTGTTTTTCCACCTGGGTTTATGTCGTTGTAATGGTCGCTATCGTGACTGTACTGTCGGTTACACCAACATGCTCACGGATCGTTAAAGCCAAACCTCAGCTTTATATAAACCGTTTCTAAGCACTTTTCCATAAAACAGAAATTAGCCACGTAGGTTAGTTAATGCAGCTAACTGCACAGCCAGCTAAAGGCAGCAAGTTTAGTTATCTAGCAAGTTTCTAGCAAGTATATTAGTACGTAGATAGCTAGCTAATCCAACGGGCTAACGCTACACTAACATATCATCAATTATCATATTTTTTTAAACTGATGTAGTGGAAATGTCCACAGTAAGTGACGTTAGCTTCATTTAGAGTCGCGTCCAGTTTAAAAATGGCAGCTCAACATTCAGTCTTGTTTTTCCACTGTTTTGCACCGACTCCTGAAGGAGCACATCGGGGCCCATTAGCCGCTAACGCTTGGCCGCATTCACCAGCTAGCTGCCGGCTTTTCCCGTCTGCCATCGGCTGTTTTTGCTTTCTTCCTAAAAACCTAAACCTATGCTAATGAGCGCTGAGCTAATGAGAGCGGAAAATCCGAACCGAAACCGTGTAGTCTCAGGCCAGGAAACAAAAACAGCGAGCCTATAAATTTTCCATCGACCTGGGTTGAACTGCGGGGTCGATTCCTTTCGCATACAAGGAGCCTATTAATATAAAAATGTTGATTATAGCACTTTAAGGAAGCCTGAGCAGGCTCACTCTGTCCAGCCAGATTTATGTCGTCTTCCCAGGGTCTTTATTTCTAGATTAAGACCCAAGGCAGAAACAAAAAAACAGAACTTTCCCTTAACATGCAAAAGTTTAGTTGTGTATTTCTGTATCTGGATGCGTTCAAAAAACAAAAATAAGAAACTGTTGATTTTTATATGGAGAGGATATCTCTTGTGTAAGTGACGTATCAGCAGTGTGTTGATATCAACACAGTCGCGTTGGGTGTTTGGAAACACGTTGATATCAACACAGTCGCGTTGGGTGTTTGGAAACACGTTTCCCCGCACATCTATTCAGGTTTCTCCTCGTAAATTGTCGTTAATAAATGAGCGGTGTTCGGATTATCCGTCATCTACATGGCTCCAGCTCAGTTCACTTCAGCGTTTCGCATAAGCACAGGCTAAATGTACAAGTCATTAGTTGACAATAAGGTCATAAACCACCGAATGGAAGTCATTAGTTAACATTTCGATGATGGCGCTCAGGAAAAAAAAAGAAAAAGTGCAACGCTAGAAAATAAATAAAAAAACAAAAAAGGCGTAAAAATTCCAACCGACTTTAATGGAAGAGTTACTTTAGGTTTAGGTGAAGAAAGCAACCAGGGAATTGAAATTTAAAAGTATTTTTTAAAAAGTGAAATGAAATAAATAAAAATCATACATACATTACCGTACATTATGACAGGAAGACTTTTTTGTACCAGTCTTCTTGTCAAAAAAATAAATATGACCACAATTAAATACGAATAACAGGGAAGTCTGAACAAAAGCAAATCTGTTATGAGAGATTATCCAGGATTTTTAAAAGCTGCAGCTGTAGTAGCATGAAATAGAATTAAGCAGTTTTCTTCTTTAGGGAAGAAAACAAGCCCAAATTTCTCCAACTACGCAGAGACCAACCGGAAACCACGGAAACTTACAAAAGCATCGGTATCGTCCTTGTTATCCTCTGGCGGCATTGAGGGCGACATGACGACCAGACGGAGGAGCGATGGCTGGAGTTTAAAATCACAGGTGTGTCTGACACCGATTCTAACCTGTAGCCCAGCCAGAATAGGTCGCGCGCCGCCGTCACCGAGCGGAGGCCCTGTCCGCCGCCTCCGTGTGCCACCGGCGCCGGGGGCTGGATGGCGGCCGCAAGGGGCCGCGAGGGGCCACGAGGGGCCGCGGCGGTCGATTACGCTCAACCGGGTAGCTGTTGCTGGAGCTGCGGTGGATGTCTGATGGGGATGAGCTGGCACTGAAGGGGTTCGCAGGGGGAGGGTGCTGAGGATAGACGGGTGCAGAATAATGCTGTAGATGGATGTGATAGATGACATGCTGTATAATTTATGTCTTCAGGGTATTTAGTTTTAATTCATAGGTCTCTTTGCAGTTCATTTTACTTAATCTCAGTGCATTTGCCAGATTTCCCCATCATTAGGGCCCAGTCACAGACGGCAAAATGAAAATCCTGTGATCGGCGGATTTGCCCACAATTCTTCACCTCAACTTCGTTGAGCAATAATACGTCGTCTTGACAACGTGTTGACGCAGCAGTGGAGGTTACACGTGCATCTTTTTTTCTTTTGTTTTAAACTTTGCAGGAGCAATTGAGGCTGAATTACATATGTTAAAATCGCAGTAAAGACCGAGGGATGGCGGTTGGGTGTCAGGTTTAAGGGAAAACCACCACGAGCCATCAGAAGAGCTTCAGTCTGTCAGCGGGAGAACGTCGATGACAGATCGCTCTCACATACAGAGGTCGTGAGATCTTGTGAACGTGAAGGGACGCGGCATATGATTCATATCTTTAATCGGTATCAGACTCAACCCTGAGCTGTTTGCAGGTGTCTGCACTTGTTACGTTTCTCTGGTCATTTGTAGAGGACTTTTTCCTCCTTTTCATCATCAGTCCGCGAGTGCAGAATAAATCCTTAACAACTGACTGCAAAGCAAGGTCCCGCGGTACGTAGAGCGGGAGAAACATATAAATGAATAAAATCAAACCTCATTTTTTGGCACTATCTATGGTCTGCTTTTTTTCCAGCAAGATCCATTTAACGTATTTACATTTTGAAAGTACCTGTCTATATAGTCATTTTCATTGTTAGTGGTGGATTCGGCCATATCCGCTCACAGTATTCATGAACCTTTCTTTATTAATGCAGTGTGAATACGACTGCTGTTGCTTCGCACGTGATGCGACTGATCACTGCTGAGGCCTTTTATTTTTTTCTGTTTCTTGACGAACATACAGTAAATTCAATATTTTGTTTCTCCTGAGCCACTCTGAGAGTATTCTGACTTTCAAGTCAGGACTCATACATTATTTAAAAGGATGAACTAATAAATAAATGATTTTTTTTTTCTTTTGTTTTAAACTTTGCAGGAGCAATTGAGGCTGAATTACATATGTTAAAATCGCAGTAAAGACCGAGGGATGGCGGTTGGGTGTCAGGTTTAAGGGAAAACCACCACGAGCCATCAGAAGAGCTTCAGTCTGTCAGCGGGAGAACGTCGATGACAGATCGCTCTCACATACAGAGGTTGTGAGATCTTGTGAACGTGAAGGGACGCGGCATATGATTCATATCTTTAATCGGTATCAGACTCAACCCTGAGCTGTTTGCAGGTGTCTGCACTTGTTACGTTTCTCTGGTCATTTGTAGAGGACTTTTTCCTCCTTTTCATCATCAGTCCGCGAGTGCAGAATAAATCCTTAACAACTGACTGCAAAGCAAGGTCCCGATGCACGAGCGGAGAAACATATAAATGAATAAAATCAAACCTCATTTTTGGCACTATCTATGGTCTGCTTTTTTTCCAGCAAGATCCATTTAACGTATTTACATTTTGAAAGTACCTGTCTATATAGTCATTTTCATTGTTAGTGGTGGATTCGGCCATATCCGCTCACAGTATTCATGAACCTTTCTTTATTAATGCAGTGTGAATACGACTGCTGTTGCTTCGCACGTGATGCGACTGATCACTGCTGAGGCCTTTTATTTTTTTCTGTTTCTTGACGAACATACAGTAAATTCAATATTTTGTTTCTCCTGAGCCACTCTGAGAGTATTCTGACTTTCAAGTCAGGACTCATACATTATTTAAAAGGATGAACTAATAAATAAATGATTTTTTTTTTTCTTAATTGTAAGTCAACCTAACAAAAAAAAAAAAAAAAAAAGCTAGAAACAGAATTACAAGAACGAAAGTTGTACAAAAATTGCCAATATTTATCGGGAATAACACGTTTTTAAAAATCACAACCAAATTCAGTGCATATGATTTAAATACGGTTGTCTAGTGCCTCCGGTTTCAGAACCTACAAGGCAACAGAAAATTGCGTTTTTAGTTTCTCATTTGTTCTTATTTGTTCAATTATTTTCAATATTCTCCGTTTCGTGTATAATATGCTGTGTGTTTACTAGTTTCCCTGTTTTTTTGGGGGGGGTTGGTTGGTTTTTGGGGTTTTTTTTTTGCAAGTGCAACAACCCATTTTCCCTAAAGGGATCATTAAAGTTTCATCTAATCTTAATAAATTGTTAGACTCCTAATAGAAAGACGAGGATTATGGATGGAGAAATAGAGCAGCTACTCACCAGCCGTCTGCGGAGGACGCTTGAACCGGAGTCAAGCACCTCCCCTGTCTACAGGCTGCGCGTGGTGAATGGAGAATGGATTTGCATCTCCGACTTTATCCTTTTTTACTGTCTGCTTTTGTGCGGTTTGATTGAAAGTAGCGTAGTTTCGGGGGCTGAGAGAGAGAGAGAGAGAGAGAGAGAGAGAGAGAGAGATGGCTGCAGCTGTGTCACACAGACCTCTCTCATCCCGGTGCATTCATAGAGTGAAGGAAGAGTTTTAATAAACACACTGGGAACAATGAGGTTTGGTTCTCTTTCTTTCTTTTCTTTTCTTTTTTTTCCTTTTCCACTGGAGCTTTTATCCATTTGTCAGCACCCCCTAACCTCAGCATGGATGACTGTCTCTTCTATGCACTCGATGAAAGAATAAAATTGCTTACAGATAATAAACGCGTGTCAAGCATGTAAACATCTCTTTAATTCGACATGTCTGCCTTTATATTTCCACCACGCCGTGAGACAACAAACGGCGATGTGCCACCTGGGCTAACCTACTGATCAAAGCTTTTAAGGGAGGGATCTCCATTTGTGGATGGAGGTCTGACAGGGAGACGGGGTGAGACAGACGCCCTGCAGCCTTTTAGTGTGTCCAGGTGGGCAGGGCTGAGTGTGGGGCTTGTTGGGGGGGCAAAGAGGGTCAGTGTGCATGACAACAAGCAACGGAGCAGAGCCTTTCTGCTGACAGTTAGAAAGAATAGCACTCAGACACCTGTGGGATCCTCACCTTTCTTTTTGGTACCTTTTTGTGTGTGCGCATGTGTCTTTGTGCATGTGTGTGTTTGCATGCATGTGACTTCAAACAAGTCTGAATGCCGTGTTGCACAATATGCTGGTCAGGTCGTTGCAAATTGCCCGTAGCTGAACATTTTTCATATCCAAGCCCCCAGTTTTCCTGCTAAATCATGCATTTGCTTGGAAATTGGAGGTAGAGTGTGAAAGTCATGTAACTAGCCTGTGAAATGTATTACATTGAAATTTGACTATTTAAAAACATAATAATATATATATATATATAATGACGAAATGCAATGTTTCTGATAATGTTAAGGAGCAGACAGATATTTGCACCTATTTGGTGTCTTCAAATTATCTAATTTGTGAGAAAATTCCAGACTACGAGTTAAGATCGATTTAATTCAGTTAAACTCAGCTCACTTTTGTTTATCCTATGGAGGTGTCGTCTGCTTCATCTCAGAGAGGACAACAGCCGGATCTTAGGGAATCAATCATCTTCCAGCTCGTTGTTTTTGAATCTAGGACCCCGACGTTACATTTGGTTTACTCCCACTCTCGTCAGACCGAGGATGCAACAGGCGGCCGTTTTCGGTGCTAAAGCTGTGATAAAACCAGATCGCCAGCCCAGTGCAGAACGGCCAACTGCAAAGTGGAGCATTTAGCCTGCTGCAGAGCCAGAGCTCTTGACCAAGACAGAGATAAAAGCAGAGTGAATATTGGAGTTATACTTTGTCAGGTGGACAAAACACAACACCAAATTCATGCTAATGCAGCCTGTGTTTCTGCTTAGTGTGTAAATGAAACCCATCCATGCAGCTTGGTACATATTACTCTTGGGCTGCGTCGGATTGTTAATTTGCTGCATGTTGATTGGCTGATTAATATGTAGCAGGAATTCTCGGGTTTAATCACAACTCACATTCCTTACATCCACCCCGACCTTCGAAGATGAAGTTAGACCTAAAAGTATATCGTCTTTATGACGTGTCAACCCATCATGTTTTTTTTATTTTATTGTCTGAGGATCCATCTCCTCTCTCTGCTTTGCAGAAGTGTGTCTGAAAAATGATCAAGGCACCAGTAAAATCACAAGCAGCGCTTGTAAATACAAGAGAGCATGGTTGGATTGTTTATGATCCAGACAGTATTTGTGGATACGATCCTAAAACCTACAGCTACACATGTGCTTGTCTTCTACTGTACATCTTTCTTCGCACACACAATTACGCTCGAGCCTTTTTTTTTTTTTTCAACAAAGTCAGAGAGAGAAACTGAGCCCTAAGTAAATTCTTGGTGTCATGAGCTACCTGGGTGCAATAAATCCGGCCGGGCGGGCATGGGTTGAGGGAGGGGGGGGTAATTTGTGGCCAAAAAATGGGGCATTTTTCCCAGCCACTCATAAACTAAGACGCCCAGTCTGGCACACTAATCCATGGATCGCCGAACTCTCCCCTCGCCAGCCAAAGGGTTGACATCGCCTTCGATCATGTGTAAACTATAGCAAAGGGAAGGGCTGTCATTTATTTCCCATGATCCCGTGGGAAGCTGGAGGAAGGGAGGGCAAAGATGTGAAGGCGGGATCACACAGAATATTATGACCTTCTTCTTTCACCTCACCCTCGCTCGTCTTTCTTCTGCTTTTGAAAGGTGTATGGGAGCAAACGTCTATATGTGTGTTTTTACGTGTGCGTGCACATTTGTGTGTGTGTGTGTGTGTGCGTGTGTGTGTGTGTGCACATGTGTAAGAGAGAGAGAGAAGAGGAAGCACTTTGATTATGGGCAGTGTGTGAGATAGTAGCAAACAGAGAGATTGTGTGGGAGGGATGTCACCTGGAAGCAGCAGAAGAAGCAGTGGAAGGCAGTTTTTCTCATGAATCTTTAACACACACATACACACACAAACACTCACAGACACGCACATGCACATGCACATACACAGACACACACACACACACATACAACGAGACATTTAATTTTACGGCTGCACAAATGAGAGCCCCCTGCCATCAAAACAAGAGACACCCTTATCCCCTGGCTCTTCAGTGTGTGCATGTGTGTATCTGTCTGTGTTTGTGTGTGTTTTTGCACTGAGAGGCAAGCACACATGCAGCAGCACAATTCTATGCATACAGGTTGCACTTGTGTTTGTACCCATGTTGCATCTAGGAATACAAACACATACATCCCAAGCAGAGGGTCTTTGCATGGAGACATATGCACCTTGTCGCTCAGTGTTATTACCACCTAATAGCTCACTGGCTGTGGATTTATAGTCATGTGCTACTCTGTCTGTGTAGCCCGTCCCTTCATGGATCAATGCATTAAAGCCTGCTGCTTTGAATACCAAACAAGGCTTTGGCTTGCACCTCCAGCGCCGCTGTGCCGAACAGATTGCACGTGGTCACTCTCTTCGCCACACACCAATCGCCCCCCGCAGAAATGCCGTCTTCCCCCCGAGCAGCCCGAGAACCACCGTGGCGCTATTTAATAGCGGCCCCAGCCATCCTCTCTTGGCACAGCACGCAGCCTGCTGAGGCACGTTCGGCAAGCAGCGCTCCCCGCGCTCCCGCATGCAAAATTTATGACTGCAGCGAAACACAAAAGAAGAGCGGGATCCAGTTCTGTCTCGCATGGCAGATATAGGTTTTCAAATCCCACACTCCTACACCCCAAGACATTGTTCAGCTGTGTGACAGTGGCAGAAGGAGTGAGAGAAGAGATTAAAGTGTTCCTGCCTTGCATGTGTCTATTTTCATCCTGCTCTACAGAGTATAAGAGTTTCTGTCTTATTACAGTTAGAAGAGGGAGCAGACTCCCGAGTACAGCTGGGCCGCCTCTCGTCTTCCCGTGCACCCCAGAGGAGGCCCTCGGATCTACCTACAGTGGGTGGAGGTGGAGGCTGGGCACGTTTTTGTTTTTTTTCCGGAGCTATAAAAGCAGTGCTTTCCTCCAGAGCCAACTATCTAAGGAAACACTCATTCAGACACGAGTTTGGAGAAGAATGTCAAAATCTGAATATTACTCGTGAAGATTACTTTAGATATATATATATATATATATATATATTTTATTTTTTTATTTTTTATATTTTTTTTATTTCCACTGCCAAGGCCACAGTCAGCCATAACCAGGCACACACAGACTTGGAGATGAGACACGGGCAGAAGCATGGACAATCGGGGACAATTCTCTGAAGAACCAACTAAGCTTTTGCAGAAGTTGAAATCTGTAGGTACTGACGCATGGAGGCTAAATTACATGCAAAGACATGCACACTTAATTACACATAATTACACTTATGCAGTCATTAAAGACAGAAAAAAAAAGTTCTGAGCTAATAACGTATTCATATATTCATATATTCATATACATACACTGTATATGCATAATTCTATTCCTAGTATAAATGTCAGCAATGCAGAGAGAATTCCTCATGCTGTTCTGGGGGATTAAACAACCCTGTGTTTTTTGACCACTGGTTGCGGTACAGAGCAATGTTTTGAAGATTGGCAGCCTGTTTTTATTATGATCATTCTGTGTGTTATTATCGACTTTCTCCCATGCACACACACAATAGCGGGAGTTCGTCTCCCGGGTACGAGTCAAATGGACAGAGAGCGAATGAGTGCAGGAGGCGAGCGCAGGCCGGAAGGCGGTTTCTTAAGGCTCCTCAGTCAGCCGGAGTCACGGAGCCATTACAGTCTAATAAGTGTGTCGTCACCAGCAGACGAGGCATGACAGCTATCGTGGTGATGATCGTGGCGTCCTGCAGTACAAATTACAGGTGCCATGCGGCCTGCAGGGTTTTTGCTCCCAAGAAAAGTCCCACCAGCCGATTTCCACGCAAATTTTAGTAAAAGATTTGTTGTATATTCTATATATCATTCATTACAATATGGAACAATAAGAGCTGGCATTAAATCCCGAGCCACCGAAAACATGGCAGATGGTAAATAAACTTGAACTGGAGGCTTTTTAAAGTGACAGGCTCCACACTCACACTCACGCAGCTTTACCTTTTGGATACCACCGACTTTAAGGTCAGTCACTGCACGCTTGACCTCCGTCGCGTGTCTTCGCTTCCCTCGACACTCCCGCGCTCATTAATCTGTATTTTAAAATGTCATTTGGTGTTCCTCTCCGAGAAGCGACGGGACAGACAGCGTGGGTGGAGGAGCAGGTTATAGCGTGCATGGGTCTCTGTTTGCCACCACACCGCTCAATTGATTGGCCTTAATGGTGTTTTCAAAGGCATGAAGCCGGGGAGAGACGAGAGTTGAAGGAACAAAGCTGTCCGAAGTCCTGACAGACCTTTTGTGCTTCGAGAGGAGCCTCTACCGGCATTTCCGTCATCTTTCAAAAAGAAAAAAGCTTCCCTCTGTGATTCTCTGCAGATTTATGGACTGCTCTGGTCAGTGTGCAGGCGCTATAATAGAAAATGGCAAAACAAAAAAAGACATTACCAAATATTACCTGTGCAGGAACTGTTACTATCATCTATAGCTTCAGTATTTCCTTCTCTTCCTTGCATAGACTTGGCTGTATTATTGTAGAGACATGCTAATATACAGTATATGGCGTGTCACACAAATTACAAGAATCATGCAGCAAACTCTGGTTAAATTAGCTATGATGTACACATTAAGTAGGAACATCTGCACATGAATGCTATTTACATTTGTTTGTAATGCTATGGTCTAATAGTTATTTACACATTTTGTGTGAGAGATAAGAATTCAAAATGGACAGCAGTAGTTAATACAGCACATATTTTAATTTTATTGGCTTTTTTTTCCCCTTCAATGGAGTAATTCAATTAGTGTATTAGAATTTCTGAGGACAAACAGGAGAAAACAAAGCTATGAAACATTATCCTATTAAATAACCTCAGACTGGCATCCTGTTGTCCTCTGCCTGCTGCTTACTCTGTAAATAAGCCTGTCACAGCGTTGCTGTGTAGTTGGGTGGCTCAGCAGTTGATGGTGCAGAGTAATCGGTTGCTTTGACTTGCCCCCCACCCTGAACCTCATTTTAAAAGTGGCGGCATATTAAATAGATGAATGTATAAACTAAAAAGATGAATGTATAAAGATTTTCTATATACAATTTAATTTTCTTTACTCTCAGCCCAAACAAACCCAAGTGCCATCATCTAAATTCAGCTTTAATTAGAACAAAAGTCTACAAGGTAAAGTGCAACTTTTTTTTAATGCAGACTGGCTATGTAACATTCATTCATGGGGTTTCTGGTTATTTCTCTAGACCACCTGTTGTAACAAGGTCTCCGAGGTGGATGTTAAAATATAAATACCACTGATATTCATTCAGTTTATTAAATGCTCGAAAGTTAAAACGGAAAGAATACATGAAACAAATATAGTACAAATTTAGAAATGAATCCACAGGACTATTATTTTATGTGCTCCAAGGCCCAGCTCTTCATTATTTTATGCTTGAACACACACCTTGAAAATACAAAGGCCCTGCCCTTTCTCCAAAGTTTTGCCCAAAATCTATTAATTATTGCCATCGGTGACATTTTCTTTCCTATTTTAAATGTATCCACAAAAAAATAAATAAATAAAAAAATCTTCATAGTTTCTGGCAGGCTTCCGAAACCGCCCATTAATCTTAATTCCGATTTATCCGAGTCTCCCTTTCTTCTCAGAGTGATAGTTAGTATTTCCACTGGCGGGGAAAATAGCTTTTTAAGATTGCCATGATGTGGCAACAAATCACATTCTGACATCAGTGAAAAGGGGTCAGAATCAATCAGCCGCCCCGTGGCCTTTGACATTCAATAAACTGCAGAGGGTATTTATATGCATCCCTAACCGCTGGCTAAAATAACAGGCCGCAGATGACAAAATATGATAACAATTAGACAGGCCGCAGCATGGGACCCCCCCACCCTCCCATACCCCCACCCCCCTCACATCTGCATGGATCACTGGCTGAATCACAGTCATGGTGGGAGACAGAAGGAAACAGAGTGTAGAGGAGGGTGAAGTGTGTGTGTGTGTGTGTGTGGGGGGGGGGGGGTGGTCTGGGTTTAGACACCGAGAGGAATCATCGTGTTGATGTGGTCATTTACCAGAAAGCGTCGCTCAGCCCACACAAACCCAAATGCCACCATCTAAATCCAGCTTTAATTAGGCCGGCGCTGAACGGGGAGGACGGGAGGCTGGGGAGGGGGACGCTATCAGTTGTTTACAATAACATCAACCGCCTTGTTATGGTGGGCGTGTGACAGGGTGATAAGGTCACACATGGGACTCCATTATAGCAAAGAAGATGCAGCTTTATCTGGTAAAGTTGACCCCACCACCCTTCAGCCTGTGTGTTTGACACATTTCCCACAGACAGGATCTTAATGGTATTCCAGTATTAAGAATCCAGCATCCGTTCTCGCGCCAATATCATGTCGCACATTGGAAAATGGCTACATATAAAGTCAGCGAGCAGATACGACAAGGAAACTCATACGTTCAGTTGAAGATGGACGGATAGATGCGCGTACGTGCCGGCGGCAGATAATGGCCGCGGGTCCTGGACGTCCGACGCCATTCACATTCGGCCTCGCTCGCGCACCTGAGCCGTGCCCTTCCACGTGTGCGGAAACAGCGACCTCTCCGATAACTTAATGGGCAAGCCTCTGCACACTGACTGCTTTCCTTTCTTTTTATTTTTTGTTGCCGTCCCCCCTCCCTCCCTTTGATTGATTGTTTTAATTTAAAAAATAACCCCAGTTATCTTTTTCTTTTTTTTTGGTTTATTTATTTCACTGAAAGGGGCTCCTATCGTTTCCCGGCAGTTCTCACGATTCCAATTTCCAGAGTCGCTCCCCTCCAAAAAAAAAAAAAAGAAAAAATGCAGAATGAGTCTAATAATGGCCTTTCGCTCTATCAGCCTCTACCCTCCCTCTCCTGACACGCTTTCTTTACCTTTGGCTCCCGCAGCCAGTCAGTCATTGTATTCTTCAGAGCGGGGAGATAGGTCAAATAGACAGACGTTTGGCATTTCATGTGAGGAAATGTGGTGGAGTACGAAGATTAAGTCAGCCATTCAACTGTCTACAGTGGGTCGGAAAAAACATATTCAGCCTTGCAAATGCAGAGTATCAGGTCAGCGCTTCTCATAAGTCAGCTGGCTTTGTAAATGGTTGTGTGTAATATGTATAAAAAAAAAAATTCCACATTAAAGCTGCCAGGGTCTGTTTTTATACACATGTTCACATATGGGTCAAGTGACCACTTGTATTTGAGACGGGTCCTCTTATAGTAAAAAAACCTGGGAATTATCACCCCACTGCCGTTCTCTCTGTTTTACAGTCTTTCAGCGCAGTGTTTTGGTTTTCCAACCTGCACTTTCCCCGTTTTTCGGTTTCGTTCTCATGGCCCCCGTAGCAACAGCGTTGTTTTTCAGACACAGCAGCAAGATGTTATTTAGTGAAAAAAGTCTGATGGATCAGCTGTACGCTAACACACACAAGTTAGCAACTAGC
The DNA here is from genome assembly GCA_016859345.1 of Istiophorus platypterus. NCBI lineage: Eukaryota > Metazoa > Chordata > Actinopteri > Istiophoriformes > Istiophoridae > Istiophorus > Istiophorus platypterus. Next base: position 6,524,406 of record CM029132.1, on the reverse strand, counting down.
TTGTAAGCATACGGAGCGGCTAAAGAGGCAGAATATTTCCCTCAGGAGATGGTGTGGACCAGAATAGAGCCAAAAAGAAAAGTGATTTACAGAAAAATCACTCTAAAGAAATGTCAGTGTCTGCTAAATGAGTAAATTGCTTGCTAACACATTAGCCATGTTAAATGGGAAATTAGCAGTTAGCTTGTGACAGGAGCCAGCTTGTGGCTGGAGCATTTAGCAGCTAACCGTGGGTTTCCCTCGGGAGTTGGTGGAGAGTAAAACAGAGCTAAAATAAGAGTGAATATTGGACTTCACATTTGTAAAATGGCCGGAAACACAAGTCCAAATGAACACTAATGTGCCTCCGCATCTGCTGGATGTGTAAATAATAAACGTTCGCTATCAAGGATGCATGATCAACTTGAAACACAGTGATATATCAGCGTTGTGTTTACAGTTCATGTTTAGTTTCCCCACATGGCCAGAAAAAGAGCTTAATACAGGTCAAACATGCCATTACATCTTCTTTTCTAAATCTTGATAGCGTTGCAAGAGCGAAGTCGCTTTTGTTCAGTTGTTCCTTCATTAAACTTTAAATGCAGCCCAAAGTGGGCAAAAAAAATGAAGTTTAACAGAATAATTAATCATGATATTGTCTTTATGAAGACTGTAGTACAACATCCTGTAGAACTGGGGTGTACCTGAAGGTCAAAGCGGGTTTGATTGCACATTTTTTCCTTCCAGCAGCTCGACACACCGTGTGCCGAGCGTGGAAAGCGGGACTTCTGATTTTTCCTGCCCGGCAATTATTACCACCCAGCCGGCTAAACAGTCACAGGGACCTTACGGAATGTAATTTCCAAGCGACGCCCTGAGAGTCCCGGCTAGGTTGTGGGAATTGGTAAACACACAGAATGAGCTGAGTCCCCGAGGCCCCGCAGTGCCTAAGAGAAAGGGTAAGTGAGTGTGGATAACACTGCTATCAAACAACGAGACAGCACAGTCGGCCAGAGAGGGACTTAAACTCATTACAGCTCGGGAAGGCAGGGCCCACATGTAGGGTTATAGTTGTCTACTTATCGCTGTGAAAATTGGGCCTCTCCAAAGGAGAGTTTGGAAATGTCACTCGATGAAATGAACTCTCTTTCAGTGCTTACAGTCTTAACTGTGATCCTGCGGTGTATTAGGTGCATTTCTTTGAACTGTGCGGAGCTTGTATTAGTTTGTGATGTTGTGTAGCGCGACCGGAGAGGCAAATGAAAAAGAAGGTTCGGATTCAGTCTGAGGATGCACGGCGCATTTCCAGCAACGCTGCGATTCCTTATTTATTTTATCTGTCAAATCAATTTATCTCCTTAATAAGAGATGCAGATGAAGGGAAGAAGATTAAAAGACGTCTCAGAAATAAATCTTAGAAGGAGGAATGTTTAAGCCTTGAGCTAACTGTATAAAAAAAAGAGGGTCTGAACGTCAGTATTAGAAAGGTGATCTTATGCCGTGTATACTGTGTATGTTCCCGCTCGCGAAACGATTTTCAATTTCCCAAGGTTCAAAGATCACAAAATAAGATTTGAAACCAATTTACAGAGTTTCCACCTGTTCTTTAAAAAAAATAGGTTAGAAGCGCCGTGCAAGCCAAATGAAAGTAAACTGAAATCCATTATTAAAGCAGAAATATATAGGCTAATTGGCATCTTTCAAAAGACTTCTGAGATGCTTGCATTTTAATGAACGTAGAGAATACTAATTTATGAGTGTGTTAATTACTGATGAAGAAACTTAAATCGATGAAGCAATTTGTATCCTACACATCACGGCTGCAAGTTTTAGTGTTACAAGGTTGACTGGAATTACATTTAGCACATCGAAGAAAAAAAAAAAAACAAAAAAAAAGAAAAACATAGAAGTCAAATCCAGTAATTATTATTTTAACTGCTGACAACATAATTTGTAAGGATATAATCAAAGCCTCAAAGGGATGATTGTGGAATCAGTCGAAGTTCTACTTTTGCCACTTGGAAGCAGGCTAATGAACAGAACAGTGGAATTGTCAGTGTGTGGACTCAGCCATCAGTAAGATATTGTCAGAGATAATCAGAATATGTCACAGCCCACTTGCTCTTTAATTGCTCCTGGAGAAACCTCAGCTATAAAAAAAAAAAAAAATCAAGAAGACATTTCAGAAGGGGGCAGCTTCCCCTCCCATCCCGTCAGTCACAGCCACATGCATCCTGATTCATCATTATACTTACTGATCTGTGCTTTTATTTCATTTTTATTTTTTTTTTTTTTTTCGAAAGACTATTAATGCTTTAAAGCTCACTGACGATGATGGAAAGAGGCAGGAGATGAGGAGGAGGAACAACAAAGGTCACTGGATAGATGTGTTTCCACAAGATAATCAGTATATGAAATGAGCATTGGGCCCTGATGATACCTTTGAAATGTCATAAACGCACAGTCTTCGGTGCCGTTCGCCGCTGATTATTCGTATTTAGTCTGGTTTGTTTTTTTTTTTATTCCAAGAAACTTTTCCTAACAGCAGTGCGGCTGCACATTTACAGAAAATCACTGCTTTAAAGGTGATGGTGGGTGTAATAATTCGAATTGAGAGAAGTTGGATGCAGCGGAAAAGCTTTTTTTAACTTATGAAACGGAATAGTTTTTATCTTAAGGTTTCGAAGGCGATCTTTTATGGTAATTCATACTCTTCCCTTTAATTGTAACTGGAAGCTGCAATAGTACAAGGAGGGAGAAGATGTGTCACCGCCGATATTTCTATGGAGATGATTTGTCCCCCTCAATTAGCTCTATCAAGCACTTGTGACATTTTCTACCCCCAGTATAACCCCCCAGAGTTAGAGTTCCTATGTTCCCTACCTACAGTACCAGACTCAGTAGTTCCCAGTTAATTATTTTTTTTTTTTTTTGATTATATTCTATTTTTTTTGTTTTTTAGGGACTATTTACTTTGGTTGTCCCTTGGACATTGCTTTTGAGAAGTTTTGCTTTTTTTTTTTTCATGTTTTTTTTTTTTTTTTTTTTTTTTTTTAAGTAGTATCATTCATCATACAGGAGAGGGCGGATATGAAAACTTAGACTTTAATCCACATTACAAGACACACAACACAAGACAAGGCTTGGGCACACACTTTTTTTGTTTTCAATCAATCATATATATATCAGTCTCAGCACACACACACACACACATACAAACACACACACACACACACACACACACACACACACACACACACACACACACACACACACACACACACACACACACACACAAACACACATATACACTAAATAAACAACCCATTCCCTCTTTGCATCACTATCCCTCCCCCTGTAGCCCAGCAAGGAACCGCTGGGCAAACAAAATGCGAACGTTGAACCGCAGTGTAACAAAAAACAGGAAATAACATTTATATCTCTAGATTTTTAATGAACTAGTTACTTAACGTACTGTTGAGTTTCCTAATGAAACCTCCCTAATGAAAAATAGTATAGTATTTGCATCTTTACTACGAAGACAACAGGCTTTAATGCTGTATCTGTATCTTTTAGCAAAATATTAATTTTGAATAAAATATTGGGTGTTTTTTACCTGGAGAAAATGCACTGTATGTAGACCAAGAGGTGAAACCCAGGACAAAAGACTCTGCAAGGCACTCGCCTCCGCTCATTCCTGTTATTATTATTATACACAGTTATTATTACCAGGCCGACTCTTGTGAGCACATGGTAATGATTGTTGGTGACTTAGATCAGCACATCGAGAGTTTTATCAGCTCCTCTCTTCTCTCATCTGGATTTCGGTTGCTGGATATTCGGAGGACATGGTTTACAGAGCAACTCAGCCTGAAACCATAGGACCGAGGGGACAAGGGTGTTGTTTTCCCGTCCCCGGTGGATATTGTGTGCAGATAATATTACACAGACAATGAACAAATTTAGTTGTGAGTCAGGGGCCCTTGGGCAAAAGTACATTAAGGGAAACCCATGCATTCATTCCATGTGTGGCAACTACCTCAAAGTTACAGCTTTAACTCTGAAGCAGAACTCAGCATTTCCCACTCACAGTATTTTGTCTCAACAAGTAATAAGAACTCTGACCCCCAGAGGCCATCCCATAACTGGAAGGTCACACGTTTGACCCTTCCTTCATCCCCAGAAACACCATTCTAATTGCACTGTGTAAAAACCGCTGATTGAATTGTTCTATTAAAAAAAAACACACACACACACACACATATACACAGGAGAAAAGAAGTCACAGCCCAGCATCCCACAAAAATCTGATCCAAATAAACTTTCCAAAGAGGTCACTGAGCAAGGTTAGCCCCTTACGTGACAAAGGTCAAACTGTTTTCCTGAGATTTTAGAAATAATAACTATTTGTGGGAAAACAGGTTGTAAAAATGCAATATTTTTACAAAATTTAATATGAATGTAAAGGAGATATAATCCTTACTATCTTCACCATCTTAATTTAGTGTGTTTGTACTTTAACATTTGGTAATAAGCACAAAGGCTAATGAGATCGTTTTGCAGGTGTTTAACCGTAAACCAACGTCCTGCACTGGACAGAGTGAAATTTTCATCCGACGACGGCACTAGAGCAGAAGTCCAGTCTCAGAAGTTAGGATTCATCCTCTGGGCACCGTGACAACTCTATAAAATCGGAATCACATCCAACTCAAAAGCTTCGGCCTAAAAAATATCACCGTCCATATATCCATGTTACTGGCTTAGCCAAAAATGGTTAAACGTTTAAAAGTCTTTTATATTATGGCCACCGACGTAGCCAACAAATGTCAACAGTTTGCTATTCGTGTTGTTCAAAGTAAAAGCACTGACAAAAGAACATCTGGAACGTCCTTGACGGGATGGGGGGGGGGGGGTCTCGCACACAATATGATCAGTCGCCGGCGTCCTCGGGTTCCCATTCAGAGCACCGCCTGATAAATGTCAGCCACTCTTCACAGGAGAGCAGCATTGTATCAGGTTAAATAGTCCCCTATCCATCTCCGCCCGCTCGGCCCTTGTGCCTCGGAATGATGTACTGCATATGTATTCCGCGTACCTGCGCACGCTCCCGCCGGCGCGTCCTCCTTTTTCTTCCCTCCCCTGGACAAACTTTGTTCCTCCTGCCGCCGCCTCGATCCCTCTCCGTCACCACCAGACTCCCCCTGTCAGGGCCCTTTATCTCTGTTTCCTCTCATCATCCTCTGTCTTTTCATTGCTCTCCACCTGCTAAGGAGAATCCTTTCCTCATGCTGCTCGGTTCCAACACTAAGTTGCCTTTAATTTTTCAGCCCATTTATTTTCCTCCGTGTTTTTCTGAGGTTCCACTTCGTATTGATGTTCCCTCTGACAGCAGCAGAGTTTCGAGCTATTAGATCTTAGCGCAGTCAGCACAGTAACAGAGTTGCTTGTTTCTAGCTTGATCTATAAAACAAACTAGTCACACTCTGGCAATACTTCGCAGTCAAGCTGCGTATTATGCAAATGATAATGTCTTATCACAACTAATTTTGCTGTGGTATACTGAATCCAGTCCCTTGCATTGCATTTCTATACTTAGAGTTATTGTTGTAACAGGCTTTAATAAATACAGTTTTATTTGTTGTAGAATTCCAAAAAAATCACAGAAAATATTTCTCTATATAACAGTTTCTTCTTATTTACATTTCTGACCAAAATCCCCATCAGCCTCAGCTGCACTTGGTGTTTAGTGCTTATTAGCATATGTCTTAATTTGGCTAACGTGCTAAAATAAAATAAAATGGCGAACATTCTAATTATCATACCTGCTAAACTACAGCATGTTAGCATTGTCATTGATTGTATCATAGTCTACTGCTATTAGCATTTAGCTGCGCAAGAGGCCCCACAGAACTGCTAGCATAGCAGTAGCCTCTCACCCTTCTCTTTATATCTATTTTTTTCCTATTGCTCAAACAAGTAAAATACGATTTTTGTTGTTTTTCTTCTTTTTTTTCCTTTTCTGTAGGAGAGAGTGAAGAGAGCTCGACTCCATAGAAACAACCTGATTCCATCACGTTTTGTGAGGTGGCCCAGTTTGGCCTCCATCATTGGTCTTGTGCCATCGGGTTACTCTGAGAATCAGTGACACTCATGAGCCATAATCTGAAACAGAGGGCAGTTCTTACTCTCCTCCAACTTTCAAACACGGTGACTCCGTTTCAGTATAGACGGCGTAAAGTTTTCCAAGGTCATAGCTCGTGGAAGGCGCTTTTCAAAGAAGTGTGAGGGTGCGATGGATCATTTCCGCGTCCTGTACGGTGTAATTTGTCCCGAGCTGTCTTGTATGATTGGATGGCCACTGTCCCCTGCTGAGACACTGGCTCTCTGTGTTTTGTCATTGTCTCTGCCCTGTCCTCTTTGTGCAAGTGTCCCTGCACGATTACTGTGTTATTACCAACACAGCATTAACCACCTAACCGGTATAGCTTAAAGTGTCTAGACTGGACGAACACCGATGATAAGTTTCCAGTTTTGTAGCAGATTTTCCAGGAGCTCTGGATCCTATAAACACTAAGACATGAACTCAATAAGGCAGTGAAGCAGATTGCAACGTTTTCATATTTTATATTACTGTTTATATAATCTTAGGATTCTTCTTTAAGTTCACTTGAATAGGAGCCTTTAACAAGGCCTGGATATAAACTTGAAATGAAGCGGAGAAGAGGATGTGCGACCGCTTGGTGAGAGGTTTCACTGGTAGCGAATACTGGTAGAAGTGAATGCTAATTGCTCATTTAAACAGAAACGTCTGCTTCAAATGACCAAATCTGCATTTTGTGTTTTCCTAAGTCTGTTTTTCGGGATTAAAATTAACAGCACAAGTCCAAAAGTGTGGTAATTTGCACTTCTTACAAGGCTCAGGTGACCCCGCGGTGCATCTCAGCCAGTCAGCTCTGCTTATTTCTAAAATCCGCCAAACTGATTGTAGAGTCGAGTGCCAGCGTTGAATATTTAATGGGCGACAACATTTTCCCCCACATTTTTACCACGGACCACAGTTCAGTTTATGTCCGGGAGCTGTGAGCCGAGCAGATGCCATGAGGGATGAGGCTTCGGGGGACGGAGGGGTCGCAGAGGCGCTGGCTAACGAAGAGGGCGGGTTATTCCGGAGCCACGGCCATAGAAAGTGGGACCCCCCCCCAACGATACCAAGTTTTTGGCGTGTTTGAATTCGTGGTTTGTCAGCGGCGTGTCAGGGTTGCGGGTTGGGTCCCAACGCTTTAGGATGCAATGTCCCGAGCGACACAGTCTACAGACTTGTCCCCTTCCTCCGTATAGGATCGTACAACCTCAGGAGCAGATGAAACCATCCACTCGTGTGTGAGATGGAGACGATTTGCCGCATATTTAAAGGGCTTCATCTCTGAAGCCTGCAGCTGAGTCGTAGCTATGGTTTTACCCCTCTGACAGTCATGTGGTTTCCATATCAGGTCAAACCACACGGTGCCAGGAATGCTGTGACAGAAAAACATATTAAATTTGCCTTTCACGTACTTTACCCTATATGTAAACATCCCAACAAACATTTCGCCGGCCTGTGCAGGATTTCGGCGGCGTGTCTACCGCTGATCAGATCGGATCGGCGATGTGAAGCACAGGAAGCGGCGGGATGCAGAAATCCTCAAAGGGTCGATACGTGAGCTAAATGACCTCAATGGTTCTCACTTCTGAAATTGAATAGGCTTGCTGAATGATTTAAGGGCCGGCTTTATGGGAATAAAGGGGGGGCAAGTGCGGTAATACAGTGTGCACAGTGCAACAAGCCCCGAACGATAAACAGACGCAGAGAAACATAATGGCAGAACTTAGGAACGGATACCCAGGCATGAGACTGTGAATGGACACATAATAGCGCAATGCATCGTGCATGCGCGCAGCAAAGCACGTGTACTAAATCTTATGAATGGATGTTCACGCACAGATAAACTGTGTTGTGCATTTGCATTTGCATTCATTTACGGCTTTTATTGCCATCCCAGCGTGCTATCACTCTTGCAGCATGCGGCGCGGACGTTCCCTCAGCTTCCACCTCCTCTGCTGCGTCGGCGTTACCAGGGCCGGGATTTACGGGCGGGGGCGCACGAGACCCGGCGAAGTGGTCCACGCGAAAAGGGACTGCAGAGCCAGGTGATGATTCTCTGTGAGTTCCTCCGTGCGAGTGACCCCTTTCGCATGTGCGCGTTCAATTGATTTGACTGTTCATAAAGAATGATGATAATCAAGCAGCTACAAGCACAAGATGGACAGATTTTTGAAAGGGACTATAAGGATAAATAGTTATTTCTCTAGCAAACGTCAGTCAAAGCCAAATTCCAAAATTATGACGGAGCCTATCTCGCTTTCAAGTATATTGTCAACGAACTTGAAAGCAGTTCATTAGAGCCGCGCAGCCTTTATTTTGAAAATCTCAGGCAAATTGGCAAAAGTAGAGCTTTTTTTTTTAAATTTCTTTTTAATGTTCAACAACTCTTGCAAACTGAAAGGAAAGATGCAGCTTGTGCGTCCGAAAGCGTCCTTTACCCTCTGAAAAACACGCCTCGTCCTGCCGGTCACTTCCCGCCCCGGAGCCCCTTCGGATGTGGGCCGGGTCCGAGCTCGGGTCACGTCGCATCCTCTCCTGTTTACCGAACGCTCGCCGCCGTTCCCCTCTGCTCCTGGAAGCACTTCATCACCGAGGGCGGGGCACCGGCGCGGGTCGCATCCCTGGAAACGAACAGAACAATGGAAGATAAATGTGTCTGGAGGTTCCCAAAGCAATATGAGGCGATTCCGCTCTCTTGACCCCTTTGTTCATCCGTCTTTCCTGCCATTAACCCGCCGTTAATATGAAGACACTCTGATCGCAAGCCTCTTCTTCCTCTTCTTGCTATTCACCTGCTATAATTCACACTCAGCTTAAATTTTGAAATAGGCTCTTAACTCCGAAAAAGGCAATTTGACATTTACAATGGTTTTCATTAGTGCCTCTCGTTTTTTAAAAGACCATTCTTCATCACGATTCTCATCATTCATTCACACCCTCTTCCTGTCTTCACTCTTACACCACACGACGCAGTCGAGTTTTTTTCCCCCTTTTCTTCCTTTACACATTACTTATACATTTGAGAAATACTGCTGCTCAACCACATCGGCCCTTTAATGTTTTTCTCCTCTTGCACTTTTCCTTTTTGTCTTTTTAACCACTCTCCCCCTCTTTTGTGATTTCTTTTCTTTTTGTATTTGTTCCCCTCTCTTTCTCTGTCGCCGCTGAAGGGAACAGGAACGGACCACGTAGCAGCTTTATTTTTGACAGTCTAATAGGGCTGATATTTTACCTTGTGCCGAGCGCCCCAGCTGCATTATACCTACATTGATTTTACAGTCGCTGTGCAAGCCAAGACGCCGCCACCAAACTGTGAGAGTCTTATATGTATTGCTCCTGTTTAAAGATCAGCATTCACTACCCATACCATTTTGTGGCTGCTTATATCACCTCTCGTTGCCATGTGTCCGTAAAGTTTTGTCACGCTTGGCCGCAGAGGGAATCGAACCACTAACCCCGCTAGTGTTACTGTCATGCTTTACCGGCCGAGCCACACAGGGATCTTTCCGCTCGCATCGGATTATTCAAAAATATTCCGCAGCACGGGGCCCCCACGCTAACACGGATCCTCCGACCGCCTTACTAGTTCATGAGTTCATGAAAAAAGCGGGGGCGCATTTTTTTCCCCCCCATTTTCCACACATCCTTTTCGAGTGCGCCGCGGTTTTTTCGGCGCGGCCGGCGCCCAGTCGCCGCGCTGGAGGGGAAACGCTGAAAAACGCGGGACCCTCTTCGCCTCGCAGGCCACGGTGAGGGGCTCTGATTTGGCTGAGAAGTGATGGGTTTTTTTTCAGGTGTTCACCTCGGAGGAGGGAAAAAAAAAAAAATACAGGTGCAAAGTCGCATGCGCACAGGGTGAGACACACACACACACACACACACACACACACACAAAAGATGGAGAATGCTAAAATGTAGGCTTGAATAACAAACACAGACTTGCTGCAAGCTGGAGTAGGAACTGCAGGGTATCTGTTCTGTTCATAGAACCAGAATTATAGCACATAATCATTGTTATTTAGGCACTCAACCATGCACTTTAAAGGGGTATTCCAACCAATTTTCCACATGAAGTTCAGTTTACCTGTCACACAAGGAACCATGCAGCCTGATGTCTTCTGTTGCTCCAGCTGTAGCTTGGCAAAGTTTTCCAGTAATTTCCAGCTATGTATGTATTGTATTCATCTTAGTGCTGGTCTGCTCTGCTACTCCCCCTAAATATCGCCACATTGCTTCGATTAATCTATAGATATATATATATATGCACTGGAGTAACATCCACAGGTCAACAGGCCCTGGGTCTGCTGTCTGACCCGGGTGACACCAACAGAACCTGGGGAGGCCCCCGCAGTCTGGACCCCTCCAGCCCGAGCTGGTGTCAGCGGCGGCCCGGTCGGGTTGGTGTGCGCGGGTTTCGCAGCTACAGTAACCCCCGAGGGCCAGAAAGGTGTCAGTCAAGTGAGATTTGACCACCATTTACGTTTGTACTGCTTTTATTTCTATGACTGGCAGCTAGTTTGATGGCATCTAAAAGCCGAGTTAGGTGGGAGATGGAGAGGGGGCTTCTTCTTCTTCTTTTTTTTCATGTCAGACTCTGGATTGCAGCTATTTCCCGGTGGCAGTTCGACCTCAGTTTGTTATCAAAAGTATCAGTGGAATAGATTAGTCAGCTCATCCTTGCCCAGTTGTCCCACACTGAGATTAGCGCTGAAGGAAAACGAAACGGGAATGTGGGGGGGGGGCGCCCGCAGCTCCACACCGGGGACGGGGAGTCGGGACGAGTCGGGCTCCGCCGCTTTGACTCCATGGCCTTTTCCTGAAACAACACTGTACAGCACTTAGTCTCTGTGATATTACAGCATGCTTTCGTCGCACCTAACACGGTGCCCTGCATTATCTTTACGGGGCAAATCCTTCTCTTAATTTCACGTTTGTGTACATATTTAAATGAGAATCCGTCGCGGAGAATCAGTCAAACCTTGTTTGTTTATTTCCCCGCGGCACCTCTGGCACTTATGGTCAGTTAATCACTGGGATGATTTGATTTGTGCCAAATGTCTTTTTCTTTTATTCCTTTTTCCTTTTTCCTTTTTCCTTTTTTTTTTTTTTTTACTTGATTTGATGGTGTTGTCTTAATCAGGAAAACTGAGCAGCAAAGTCACTCTGACTTCTGCTGAAACATGTGGTAAATTGCTGATTATATGGACCATGCGGGGTATGTGGATGCACCTTTAATCTGTCATCAGGAAGCAAAAATTTCCGAGGGAACGGATGATGTGCAAAGTCGAAAATGTGACCGTTTTTTGGGGTTGAACAGAAATTCACATTTTGACTGTTTGACACTTGTGAGACTTGAGGTTGTTATGAGATAATGCGGATAAAATTAAACTTTAATTTTGTTCAAGCTGCGCAAATGTTTCTTGAACCGAACGATGTTCTTTGCCTGACCTCAGAAATAAACACACGGGGGGGGCTGCTTGCCTTGTCCTCCTTTCTCTTCATCTCATTCATATTCTCTCACTTTCTGACACTCACACACACAGGTGGTGGGGATATGGTCGTCAGGTATGTCAGCTGTGTTAATAATGCAGAGAGTGGAGAGAAGGCTCTGCCTTATCTGAGCCTGGGAGCCTGCACAGGCCAATTCTGCCATCTACTGAGGAAGAGGAGGGTGGGTGGGGGGTGGCTTCACTGTGCATCCCTCCCGTGAAGCCACTGTATTCTGATACGGACTCTCGTCCTTTTTTAATGTTAATGTTAAGTCACCGAACATCTGAACGTGTGACAGACTTAACATAACCTGTTGTAATGCTATTACAAATATTGCTGCATGATTAATATTGTTTTGAAAGCTGAAGCAAAGATTTCTTTATGTCTCAGCTTTATTTTCTTAGACGCCATTTTTTAGGATGTTTACGATCTATATTTACACCAGCTGTTAACACTGCAACTGTCTGAGAGTTAATTCAAGGCTGAGAGTCCGTGTTCATGCTAGCGGCTGACATTTTAGGCCTGTATTTATATACACGGGTGCTATGAGCTAATTGCTAACGTCAGCCCGCTCACATGCTGATGTTTCCCACGTTCCCCAGCTCAGTGTGCGAGCAGGCCGACACATATCGGCGAAAAGCTCAAGGGCTGATGGGAATATTAGCTTTGCGAGTAAAGCACAAATCCTCATCATTATGGTTCATCTTCTGGGGACCATAAATCTCCAGATGCAAAGGAATATGTGTTAATTATAGTGTTTGCTGATTTCTCTGTGTGCTTTTCTTCATCAAACATGTTGTATCTTAGGTTTTTTTCTTCTTTATATCCTCTTTTAACTCTATAATTCCCGATGAGGCCAAAAAAAATAAATAAATAAAAGCTCAAAAATAAAAGCAGTTTACTGTCAGTTTTGGCAGTTTCGGAGGATTTTGGAGGGATGACTGTGGATTACGTGCACATCCAGTGAGAATAGTATTCCACTATTGTCTTTCTCTTCTCTTTTGCTCCGAAATCTTGGCAACAGTTTGACCACCTACAGTAGCACAACGCTGACAAGTGCGCTGTGCAAAGAATGAAAAATCTGTTTGAATTATTCCACGTGGGTGTCCTTTTTAAATTTCTGGGGCCCAAAGCTGTTAATTCCACTTCTGATTGATTACTCTAAGAAAAAATAAATCCCATTTCAATTACTAATTTGACCCTGCAGCAGCTTCCAAGCGCACTTAAATATGTATGAATGTCACACATATAGTCACTAATCACAGTTATCCCGCAAGTCAAACTGTGGATTATAGGAGAATATATATATTGTATAACACCCAAGCAGTGCTCTTAATCCCTACATATCCAATTTCTGCACAAGTTGTATGTGACAGAGAAGATGAAATCGAAGATAAACTTTCCTCATATCTTTCTGTTTTTCTTTCTCTTACGGCGCGTCGCAATGCATCATTCATCAAAAAAACTGATCAAAAGTCAATCTCCTCCATCATGTCCGTGTGTTGCGCTTTGAGTGGGGGGGCGGGGGTGGGGGGGTTGCGTGGTTATCTGAAGCTGTACAGTAGAAACTTCATCTTTTCTTTTTTCATCCTGCGCAGGGGCTCCTGCGCCGTGTCACCACCGAGCTCAAAGGGGGGAATCCGTGACTTGATAAGTCCGGGTAACATCAAGGAGAGGCCATGTTTTATTCATCGGCACAAAGCTCCTGAATTCACTCAAATCAAATTCGCCCGCCTTTGTTTGAGAGATCAAGCTTGAGGTTTGACACATATAGAAATGATTGGATTTCTTAGTCTTATAAAAAAAAAAAAAAAAAAGTGGGGGGGGCTTATGTGTGCAGGAGGAGGACAGGTTGAAGTTTTTTTGGGGGGAAGTTTAATGAGACGTCGCACATTTTTCTTTAAATAATGGAATTTTTGGATCAATAACTGAACACTTTTACTGTCTGCGCCACAAACTGACGATGTTAATGAAAAAAAACCTGCATGCTGCCTTTTATTTTTTATTATTATTATTTTTTCTTCTCCCTCCGTTTCACTCTCGGTTTTTTCACACCATCCAGTCCTGCGTCCCCCCCCCCATTCGGTTGACCTTGGCGCCCCGCCGATTCCCTTGTTTTGTTGCGAGACTTTCATCCAGCGAGCTTCGCTCCCGAGCCTCCCTGCTTTCAGATTCCATTTTTCCGTCCCTCCCCTCTCCCACTCTGATCTCCCGCTGTCAAAGAAAATTCAAATGCTTTTTGAGTAGGTGTACACCGAGGTCAGATGCGGTTTTACAAAAAAAAAAAAAAATTTCTGGATTTGCTTTAGCCCGGTTTCAGATTTGACAATGCGGTAATTGCCGCAAAGGTCTCGTCTCGTGATAAGTGCTGAACAAACCCGAGCCGAGTCCTGCAGGAATTTAAAAAACGATTAGGGGTGAGTTTTTATTAAGCACGTTTCGGTTTTTATCTCATCTGCTCAAACTTCCCTTTTCTTTGTTTTTTTTTTTTTTTTTTTTGTTCTCGTTTTATCTTCTGTCTTGTTTCACTGCGTTTCATCAACTAAAGTAAATTAAACTAAAGCCCTGGACTCACTTCGCGTATCACGGCGGCGACTTCAGGTATCAACCGGGCTCATAATGTGATCCAGGTCACTGCAGCAATGTCAGAGAGTTACAGTAACGTCCAGGGCCGGAGACACGACACTGCTGTGTTCACCAGTTATGATAACAATACGCCTGATACTGCGGCTAGAGTATAGCAGTAGTATAAAATGTTTCAGAAATAACTGTAAGAATACAAAGGATAAGGCAGACGGCTGCAAGAAAATAACAATCATCACCGGAAACTCGATTTTCTTACCCACCAGCAGATTTTAAAACTCAGGATTTCAGAACGTGGTAAAGTTGTAGAATTTTAAGGATGTAGATTTTTTTTTTTTTTTTTTTCCCGCGAGTTTCGTTTCTCTTCTACAGCTACCTGCCCGCAGGCCTTCCTGCGCTACACCCACGGAGTTGCACAAAGGCGTTTGCACCGTTTTGGACATCTCTTTTAATTATCGCCCGTTACGGTGCTTGGGAGAGACAAGATTCGGATTCGGGGCACGCGTCGCCGGTCATGTGCATCGAAAGCCAGGGGGAGGGCAACGGGCGTGCGTTACTCGTGTTTGAAAATCACGGATATTCATGTCCAGCAGCTCATCTCCTAATGATTTTGAACCCAATCTTGCACAACAACAAGGTGGATTCTGTAGTTAATCGTCTGCACGTAGAGATGCGGCAAGTGTAGACGGAGAGTTGGATAAATCCATTAATTCCCTCGTGTACATCATTATGTAAAATACATTTCCGTGCCCCTCATTAGCCTGAACAGTTTACAACACATGTTTAATGTATCCTATAAGTTGCACGTAATGCTGTTGATCTGTCGTCCCGACTACCGGTCAGCACATACTGGAGAATTAAACTCCGTTAAGGCTGCTGAACATCCGTTCGGATTTCTTCCGAGTGACATTAGGGAGGGGTCTCTCCCTGAGTGACGGTGACCCCCATTAGAGGGCACCGTCAGTCAGTGGCGTGTCACGTCGGTGAGGCCTCGGCGTGGCTCGGTGCTAGCTCCGCCTGGACGTCACCGTGTCCTGTGGCACAGCGTTGGCAGTAACAACAGGGTAATTGCCTCAGAGCCTAGGCCGATGGATACCGGAGCTCCCCGGCCGTTGGCTGGTTCTCGATACCAAGGCTTTCTCTCCAACCTCTCCGTCACCCGTGGAGCTTGACGGCGACCATCAAACACAATTTTAGGTGACAGGCGAAAACGTTTCAATCGGAGCGCGACTCTTTTATTTTTCTTATTTATTTATTTTTATTTTTTTTTGGGTGAGTCATCAGTAGAAACTCCACAGCTTGAAGGAGAGCAGGGAAAATGCGGCGAGCAGACACTGACGCGCCGTGGGAAGCACCCGCCCGACCGCAAAGGTTTTTAAGCGTGGCGCATTTTCAAAGTGGTCAACATTTAAAGGGTATATTAAAAACATAAAACACATAGGTCAGGAGATATTAGAAATCAAAGAGGGTTTTCTGTCTAGGGGATATAGCAACGCCGCTGGCCTAAAGGCTGCACATCAAAAATGAAGGAAAACAAATACAATAAAAAGCAGCTAAATTATAGACTTTTGCAGAAAATTGGACTAAAAGTGGTTCAGCTTATTGTCATAATCAGAATTTTTTTTCTTTTTAATTTAAATCCCGTCCTTTTCACATTAACACAAGAGACGTTTCATTTTTCTCCCGTGAATGTGTGTGTTAATGGTTCTCCTGTGACTGGTTCACCCTCGTCGCCCGTTGTGAGCTCTGCTGGGCCTTTTTTTTTTTCCTGCACTGAGCATGTGCTGATAGTGAATGTCTAGACACACGATACTTTTGCCGTGTGCCCTTGTAGCATGAAATAAAACTTAATTAAAACATATAAACCAGTCAGTGCTACAATGACTGCAATGTCTATAAATTCTGATATGGTTAAAAAAAAAAAAAAGACTACAGCATTTTACAAGAAATTAAGCTTTTTTTTTTTTTAAATGTATTTATTTATTTTATTTTATTGGTGAATAAAGCCACGATACACTGCCATACTTAGGACACTGCAAAACTTTAAAACCCTGACTTTTATACATGAAGTTTGGTGACATGACTGCACCCATCCCTCTTGAAAAAGTTTCATAAACTGAATTTTAATAATAAAACAAAGAAATACTTTTCCCCTGTCTTTTAAACTGAGTTAGAACATGAAAATCAGTGTTAAGAGCTGCAAGGTTTTCATCCAGCTCAGGTGATATGTAATTGGGTTTTTATTTTTTGCCCTAATCTTGAAATGTTTTATCATATTGTCGGCACACTTGAGGATTCACCAGCCGCCGTCAATTAACGTGGAATTCCCTGGCGTCTAAAGCAGTAGATGCTTGGTTACATTTTGCAGTGGTGTGCAGCTCGGCAGGCAGAGCACAGGGTTAGAAATTTAATTCCCATTAAATGTGGACACGCTCGTGATCCCAAAAGCCGGTCTTGGATAAAACTGCCCCACTTCCGTCCTTACGAGTGCTTCGGGGGCCTGAACGCCGCACGAATTGGAAACCAATTCGCGTGCAGGTGGTAAATTGGAAATAACAGGGGAGGAGGCCGGGTTATCCAGCGTGATGAGGCCGCGCCGCTGTCGATGGCGTCGGCTCGTGGCTGTGCAGGACTGACGTTCCGCCGAGGTGATCACCGCGATCACCGACGCAAGCCTGATTAGGCTCTGTTTAATCACACCGAATCAATCAGAGCGTCGTCACTCACAGACGTTCTGACGACTCCGGTCCCAGTAAACATTTTCGTGATTTGTTTCGTTTACAGGCCTTTTAATCAATGTTAGCTGCTTTGGGGCAGACAAATTAAACTCATAATTGCCTATTAAGAAAGAGACGCGCAGCTCCTGGGTGAAATGCTAGTATTTTTAGAAACAGTTTCCATCGAGCCCACCTGTGCAAGAAACTGAAAGATGGAATTCAAGCTGAGTTTTATCCCCTCTGTGTATGTGCAACATAGTGAATGGTGCGTTTGCTGCCCTGATAAAGCATCTCATTTACTTTTTCGGCGCCGGACCGAGGGGAGACTTTTATAGAATTTTCGTGGCGCTTTTGTGAAAGCCAGCGATGAAATACTCCTATTTCCAGATCTGAGCACACTGAGCACAGTTGGTGCCAAAGCTGACTTTGTCTGTCCCAGTCTGAGTAAACATGGCAGCTATCAGCACGGACTAGACCGGGCTGTTTCGCAAAAAATCGCTCTGCGGCCGTTTATTGTAACGGCTGTGGATGTGCACATCTGCACCGGCATTCCATCACTCCCAGTTTCTCTCCGTTCAGCTCAACCTTTGGTTAAGAATTTTGTTTCTAAAATGGTCTTTTTCTCTTCCTTTTTTTATTGCTGCCCTTTCAAAGCTCATACCTCATTCCTATACTGCTTCCCTTTTAAAAACATTCCACCTTCTCTTTTTTTTTCTTTTCTTTTTCTTTTTTTTTTTTCCCCCGCATGAAAAAGGTAGACGGCGAGCCCCAGTAGGTCACAGTGCATTAACCACACTAATAAACCCATTACACTGCAATGGAATGGGATCCAAACGAGAGAGGGAGAGGCTGTTGAGTGATGGGGATAAAGAAAGGAGAGAGGTTGATTTTGGCAGGGAGGAGAGGTAGTGTGAGGAGGGACAGATGAAGCCTCGCTGATACACACTCCCCATGTGCGCCTTGAAGCCCTCTCCGTCTATTCGTTGCCTCTTTCTACCAGCATTCATTAAGGGGAGGATCTGCCATCTTCTGCCAGGGCATCGCGTCACTCTCTGCCCCTGCACGGATCGTCTCTCTGAGCGTTATAGCCTCATTGGCGGCGGCCAATTACAACACAGCTGTGCCACTCGTGGGGGGCGGGGTATCCACGTCCTGTCCCCAACCTGCATTGCCCCTGTCGGGGGGGGGGGTGGATATGGGATGAAGGAGCAGCTGAGTGTGTTTTTTCAATGCGCTGCTCCGGATTCAGATCACAGTGACAGTGTTTGTGAACAGTCGCCACGAAGATTTATAACACGAAAGTGAAAAGCCAGTTCCAGGCCGGATGCTGAGCCATGTACCAGTTACACTCATGGTGGACACACGAGGACAAATCATAGGGAGCCATTAATAATTGATTATTGGTTATGCGTCTTTCAGATCCCAGTTGAAAGCGGATGATTCAATAATGAAGTGATCAGTATGCAGACCTATAGATACAGATGAGGAGCTAATCAGTGGATAATGGAAAATGGTCTGTTAACATGGTAGCTATATGTCTGTCGTTGTATTAAATCTTCAGGCCAAAAAGTGAGTGGACATGTGATAAGTGGAGAAAATCATATTTCATCTCAATTATGTAGAAAATTCAGTGCAACTTGTAGGTTATCTGTCTCTCTCTCTATCTATCTATCTATCTATCTATCTATCTATCTATTTATCGATCTGTCTATCTGTCTATCTATCTATCTATTTATCTCTCTATCTGTCTATCTGTCTATCTGTCTATCTATCTCTCTATCTATCTGTCTATCTATCTATCTATCTATCTCTCTATCTATCTGTCTATCTATCTATCTATCTATCTATCTATCTGTCTATCTATCTATCTATTGGTTTTGGAATGAGGTAGACTGTAGTCAGTAATAACATATTTCCTTCAGTTGCAGTTAAGTTCATAAGTATTTGGACAGTGACACAATTTTTGTAACTTTGTCTCCTCCTCTTCCTCCTCCTCCTCCTCCTCCTCCTCCTCCTCCTCCTTCCTCCTAACCAGGAGAGTGGGGGCTGTAACAGCAGCAGGTTTAATGCCCTCGGCTTTGGAATGAGCTGTGCAGCAGTTGCATTGGGATGTAATGTTTGGGTGTCTGCATACGATGACGACACCGGCTTATTTCGGAGCGAGGCATCCACTCGGAATTCACTCGGAAACCACTCTGGTCCTTTTATCTTCTTAATTTGACATGAAAAACAGAGGAACGGGCCACACTTGGCGATGAAACTGATAAATTGTCAATTGTCCAATTACTTTTGAGCCCCCGAAACCGAAGGAACATAGAAATGGCTCAATTTCCCAAACAGTTAAGGGGATGTTTTTGTTGGAACACTTGAATTAAAGTCTACGCTTCAGTCACATCTTGATTCTCTTGTTTCATATCCATTAACATGGTTTACAGAGGCAAAGTTATGAAAATTGTGTCCAAATACTTAGGAAACTAACAGTAGATGCTGTCCACATACTTTTGGCCACATAGGGGCCACATACCTAAATTTATAATAACTAAAAATTACACCTGTCTGTCAGTTTTGAATAATCACTCTAAAATAATCTGTGTCATCATCACAACTTTGGCTGTATGATAACGCCAAAAGTATGTGGACACCCTACAATCACATACTGATGTAATTATTGCAGATCCTATTCCAAAGCCGAGGGCATCAACCTCAATCTTCTGGTAAAAGAAAAGGGTTTTCTGTGGGATTTTGGGAACTGGCTCCATGAAATATTCTCCCATTCAGCCACAAGGGCACGAGTGAGGTCAGGCACTGATGTTCGGGCGATGTTTTTCAGGGCCTTTCAGTTCATGCTGACGGTGATGGATAAGGTCAGGGCTCTGCGCAGGCCTGTCAAGCTCTTCAACACCGGACGCACAAAAGCATTTCTTTAAGAGAGCGGCTCATTGTTTCAGCTGCGTGATGTTGAAACAGGAGGAAAAACTGTCGCCACACAGTTGGAGTCACATTACTGTGACTAATTTCATTGCATGCTGTAGCATTGTTTCCCCGTCTGCAGACTAAGTATGTCAGCAGAGGTGTCTACATATGTTTTGTTTCACAGTACTATACTGTTTAACAACTGCCAAAAGTATGTGGGTTCTGCTGACTGTACCTTGTGCACATGATGTCAAAGAGTATGTGGACGTCCCAACGTTACAACTATGTGTGATTTTTTTTTTTTTAATACCTCATTCCAAAACCATATATTCCAAAAATGAATAAATAGATTTAAAAAAAAAATGAATTAAAAAAAAAAAAATAAAATAAAAATATATATATATATATATATATATATCTACAGCACACACACACATATATATATATATATATATGTATTTATACATATATATATTTATATATAGCCACACACAGACATATATATATGTGTATATATATATACAAACACATATTCATATATATACTTTTTTTCTCTTTGAAGCTTGGTTACTTATTTCATATGAATGGAAAATATTTTTGCACAATTTTCATTATTTGTTCACAATGAGTTGGACTAGCTGGGTAGGAGATCTGATGTCAACATAATGATGCAGTAGTGAAGATTAGATGCTTAGAGACTGAGTTTTTAGAGATATTTTTTGGCTGGTATTTTGTCCTAAAAGGCTCTTACTGCAAACCCGAGCAGCAAAGTCCAATACAAAACTACCAGTTAGAAATGATGAGATTAGCTGACAGAACAACACACCTTCCCTCAGCTCTGGATCTCTAATACGTCTCTAAACATACTGCACGTGACGGAGAAAACAAATGTGATTGTGGTGTGTCAGTGCCGACCAAACATCCACTCACACTGTGCAGGTCTCAGCAGGCAGGGAGTGGCTGATGCGGTTGGCTTCCCCTGATGCTCTGCTGACACCACGTGGCCGTCGCTGTAACTGCATCTATGGAGCAGGGAGGCGGGAGGCGGGAGGTGGTGGGGGGGTGGCAATAAGTTGGGGCTGGCATAAAAGGCTGGGCTTTGTCCCTGTGTACAGTAGAGCCCAAACAGCTCATTCATCACCGGCAGACGTCCCCGCTCCCCTCCTAGTGGGCCGAATTGATGAACCATCAACACAAGTTTCATCACGTTCACTTTATATTGATAAAACAATCATGCATGCTTTTCTTCTGTTTCCCCACTCCCAAGACAAATGGGGTGTCAGAACGATATTTTTCCCCCACACTTTCTGCACTCCTCTGTGAGGAGGATGTGGGCTCCTGACGGACGGCCGGGACTCTTCTCCTGTGGGGGAAACGGCTCTCAGCCGAAGACTTGAGCTCGGCCGTAATGCAGACGTGTCGGACACGTCCCGAAAAATGCCAGTGGGAAAAAAAAAACGATCAAGAGATAGACGCGTTTAAAAAGACAAGTCCATGGTTAGTTAAGTCAATCAAAAGATACTCATCAGCAATATTTGAGGTAAGTTTAAATGATCTATCGAGCTAAAAACACCATACAACAGCCGAGTTGGGCTCAACAAATGTGAGGATTCGCTGTTGTCTATGAAATATAAGAAAATTTGTGAAATGCCCTCACGTCTTTTCATTGATTTGCTTTGATCAAATCCAAAAATACCCAGTTTTCCAGGATCTGTGCTTTTTGTGCTTGACTTGAAATGATGAGTCGATTTTAAGAATCAGGGCAACAGATCAAGTTGCTCTCAACCAGTCGACTAATCGCTTCAGATCTTTGCGGCGCGCTTGCAGGAAACCGAACTTTTTAAACAGCACAATCACGATCGAAGCAGCAGAGGTTGAGGTATTCAGACTTTCGGTCCCTAGCGTCGGTCAACCCCCCCAAAAAACGGGATCCTACACTTCCCATGATGCAACTTGATAGTATCTTTGGGTAGACCCTCCCTGCTCTGCGCCTAAATGTATCTTTACTGGGGACTCCAGATCCCCAGTTTTGTATTGCAGGGCTTCTTTTGAAAACTTAGACTCTGAGTCTGAGCCCAAGATGACCCCAATGACATCATCAGGGTTAATGTTCATAATTTGCTAAGTTCCCTGATAAGCTGCAGGAAACATAATACAAATAAGAGTTGTTAGATATTAAATAATTTTTTTTCAGATATACAGAAACTGATCCAATATAAACCTGAAACATGGGAGCAAACATGACTCTGAAACGTCTCTTGATGCCTCCATTTTTTTTATTAATTCTTCTACAGTATACAAATATTCACACACAAAATGTACTCAAAAAACCCCTAATGTCTCGTAAACATTCATTTTCTCCTCCTCTTGCAGTTCTGCCTTCTGTTCTCTTCATTGTGTGCTGTATTGTCCATGACCTTCCAAATATATATATATATATATATATATATATATATATATATATATATATATATATATATATATATATATATATATATATATATATATATATATATATATATATTTATTTCATTTTTTTTCTTCTTTAAAAACAAGAGGCCACTGGAACCTCTTGTCGTCCTGTCGTCTTGTCACCTGGACACACCTCGCGCTCGGCGTCGCCCCCCTCCCCCCGACATTTTTTAATCGTGTCTCTGCTGACACGGCCGTCATGTGACCACGCGACCCACTGTGTTCAGCGGCGGCGGCGACAAGTCGAGGGTCCAGGATGAAGGTGAAGAAGGCAGAAATCACAGTGTGAAGCAGGAGCTCTTGACATCAGTGCGCTCTGTGCAGGCCCAGAGGTGTGGAACGGGACCGTATTGCATGGGTCGGCTTCGAGCTTAGTATGTGGTGGGGATGGGGGGGTTCTCTCATGGTATTGATCAGATTTGGATCAAAAGAGTTCCTTTTTCAGAAGAGATAATCCTTAGTGTCTTTAAAAAGCCTGGGAACACAGATGGTAGAGGCCATGTCGTCACAGCACAGTAGAGACAGTGTCGCCACCAGTCAATTACCGAAACTACGTTTTTAGAAGAGAAAAAAAAAAAAAATTACATTCCTGCTACTGTCTTAGACTTTCTGGCACTCGTGTGTCCTTAAGTCCGGTGTGACCGTGGCACTCCACCCAAGATGAGAATTAATTGCACGCAACTTTTACCAAAGTCTGGTGGTGACACCAAGTTTTAGAAGGGGACAGGGAATTTAAGACAAAAAAAAAATAATAATAAAATGGAAATGGTATGTTGTATGGCTACAGAATGCAGTTAATCAAGTAATAAGGGAGAGAGATAGATTACAGGGAAAATGACTGGTGTGGGTTATATCTGCATATTCGATAAACTTTCTCCATCAAAGATCAGTTCATAGGGATCCCCACCAGTCTAAATCTATTTAAAAACATCTATAGGAACAAAATAATGCAAATCTATAGATATAGATAGATATATCCATAAATATATATATGGATATATATATCCATATATATATAGATCCATAAATATATAGAGATATATATATCACAAATATATATATCCATATCCATAAACAGTGACATCGAAGAGGAATCAGATTTTTTTTCTCTGATATTTTCATTGCCGCTGCCCATGTATTCCTCTCATATCTATGTCTTTATTCAAAATGTGCTCCACAAGCAGCGGCTCTTTCCCAGAATACCAGGTAAGCAGTAGTGCAACAAACTTTTAGCAGGATTTTTTTTCTTTCATAAAGGAAATTAATCAAGTGCATGAGGTTTTGGTTTTTTTTTTTTTACTCAAACACATTGTAAGATGCAATTCATCAGGAGACGTAGTCAGGACACTTGAGAAAATGTTATTAGAAATTTTTTTGTCATTCGTTTGCTGCCATCACTACTCAAAGTGAGATTTAAATACTTTCAATAGGAACAGCAAACATCCCTCTGTACTAGACATCAACAGTGAAACACTAGACATTGTGTGCTTA